>NW_024121199.1:5398959-5998959 GCF_016745375.1 Pimephales promelas | reverse complement strand
TCGTCTGAAGTCTGACGAACGCCATTTTTCTTGGGACTAGCGTCCCGAGATAACAGCAGAAAGGCAGATGGGAAATAATTAGCATAGCTGATGTTCATAATGATTTCCATTACATGGGAGTAGATGTTAAACCACAATCTCACAAACTCTCCACAACCCAACCATACGCGTTCCGTATGGCATACCACCTACCGCAAAACACAGTATCTGTCCAACCACCCATCATTCACGCAATACAGACAGGAAAGTAATGACTGTAAATACTATGCAACTTATACAAGTAACCTGCAGACTCTTCAAGTTTTATAGTATTAAATGCATTCGATCTGATTCAACAGAGGAATAAAAGGTAAGCATTATGTGAATGGTTGGCTAAAGAGATGCGTCTTTAGTCTAGTTTTAAATTGTGACAGTGAGTCACGGACCGTATCGGGAAGGCTATTCCAGAGTTTTGGAGCTAAATGCGAAAAGTCCCTCCCTCCTTTAGTGGACTTAGAAATCCTAGGAATGACCAGAAGCCTCGAATTTAGTGATCTTAAAGAACGCGATGGATGGATTCTGTCTCTTGATAGCATGCGTAGCACTGTAGTACCAGGGTGCTTTAGTTTTCTCTCTAACCTTTTTTAATCTAATTGGTGCAACAATATTTTTTTTTTCTTTATTAAACAAACATACATACAAACCAACATAGTGCAGTGAGCCATCTTGTAATTGCAGAAGTGACATAGAGTGATTTAAGTGTTTGATCTAAGTGTGTATGTGATTTGGTGTGAGTGTGGGTGTGTATGTGTGTAACAAAGCTGTTACAAAGGCGGACTCCATCGTGTTTCTGCAAATGTTTCTCTTGGCTTTGCGATCCTTTATTACGGTCAGAAAAGATGTTTAGAACACATCTAAACCCGCCCCAGACCCCGACGTAAGCATGACGTGGTAAAAGAATGGTTCTAGTCCAGCAAGTTCTAGTTCCCGGCCGAGAACCGGTTCTTGGGCTGTCGAAATACAAAGAACTGGTTCGCGCGCAGGCACCGGCTCCGAACCGGCTCCGAACCGGCTCTCAAAATGCTTTGTTGGAAAAGGGGCTACTGAGGAGCGGGAATTTTCTTAGCAATGTTAAAACGCACATCAACCGATCACTTGTTTAGCGTTCATGTAAACACTACATTCAGATTCACCAATCAGAATGAATTCAGTTAGATTGAAACAAAAGGTGTGCATGTAAACAATGAATGGCGACCGCAGAAAGTAAAAGCTGAATCCCGGACATCGACGGCCGGACATGTCCGGGAAAAAGAGGACGGTAACCCACTCAGCTTTCTCCACAGAACAAGAGCCTGCTAACTTAGCTTCCAAAAAAGATGGCTGACACTATGTGTAATCCTAATCCTCCATAATGCATCCGTCTGCGTGTTCAGCTTCGTCCATATTTTCAAAACGTTTCTGCCGGTGAAATCAGACACACTGGCACTGATCTGTGATAGGTCTAATCTGCGCATTAGGCCCAACCCCCTATGGGCAGGTTTGAAAGGATGAGATCTTGTACTTGTAGTCTTTACAGAAATCCCCCTCTCTTACACTTCCTCCTACAATGACGTAAAATTAAGATTTTTGCTTCATTGTAGGAGGAAGTGAAAAAGGTTAAATATCAGATTTCTCTCGTCTCAGGGGAAAATAGGAGAGTGTTGCACGACCATTCAATAGTATAACTGGTTTTCTAAGTCTATGGTTTCTAACAATGGAAACCTTAATGCAAATGGGTGGAGTGACCCTTTTAATTGTTATTCAAACAGTGAAATAAATGCACAATAACAATATGAAAAATTATGATTATTATTATTATTTGAATTACCATTGTTTTTTTTATAAGCAGTTTACAATCTTTTGAAATATCTAGCTAGCTAACTAAATGTATGAGGGGCTAACAATAAGGGAACTCAATTTTCCCATTAGAATGACTTAAATGGTTGTGCCAGTTAGCCAGTAATACCCTGTCCAGTTTAACAATCCGCTATTGACAAACTGGACTGTGTCAAAAGCACATTAAAAAAAAAATTATATAGTTTTTTTTATGTACTTTACCATCACAGTTCACTGCTAGGTTGTTAAATGTGGAGTGCCATATCCCCGGATAAGTGATCGCTTATGGTGAGCTCAGTGCTGATTTTTAGTTATGGAATCATTTGTAAAGATAGAAATTAAGAACCTTGTCCCACTTTACCAGTATTCACCCTATGTGTGTCTTATTCACATTCACACCTTTATTTTTATTTGACTATATGGCTACTGTTGTTTTCTCTGTATTGGAAGCTTCTGCCAAAAATATTGTGTGTGCAAACATACCTGGCAATAAAGCTCTTTCTGATTCTGATACAATATTTGTAATATTAAACTGTTTTGAGGTTAATTTATCTAATATTTATTGTAAATCATGCATTATATTCAATGGCCTAATTCTATGAGTTCAACATCTTTGCTATTAATTGAAAAGCTAATTTAATTAAATCATTCCATTTGAATTTATCGTGTTGCTATTAATGTATCTTCAATTAAAATATGGGCTATTATATTATACAGTATATTCACATAGGCCTACTTTTATGAGTAAATATCTTTCAGATGAATCTCTTTTACTGGAAATTCACATTGACTGTCACCGTTATTCAATTATTAACTTATACATATTATTTAGTATTTTAAATGCTTTTTAAAATACATTTAAAATACATTTCTTTAAATGCAGGTTCTAGGGGTGTCCATGGTTAACCGGTTAACCGGAGTGAAACCTTTTTGCTCGGTTAAGTGGCGTCAATAAATATTTGCACAAAACTTTTGCGGGTTTTTTTTCTTTCTGAATGTCAATAAAAAAAATATTATGAAATGACGGCGATTCCATTAACGATGTTAATGCGACTAAAACATATATATATATATTTTTTTCCTTTCGCGATAAGTCATTCAAATAATGGCAACGGAAGGCTAGCTAGCTATATCATAACCACCGCACTAGACATTATTATTATTTATGGAAGAAGACATGGTGTGTTATCCAAGCATTTGGCAGGAAAAGACACAGAATTACTGGGTGTTTCTCCCTCATTTCTACTCCGAGGTCTGGATTGGCATTTCTTTGAGGTTTTGTCTAGTAGGCTATTCCTTGTTTCTTTTTATGAATTTAAAAAAGAACTCTGCCTCGTATTTCGTTCATTCATTATTTAAATGCAGTTTTTCAATAAAGTAGCCTACCCTTCGCTTTCGTCTCCAAACATCGCGAGACTATGGAAGCTTATAGCATTATTCAATTTGAAATGTAATATGCAAAATGACAATGCAATATGTAAAATAGCATTTCATTTTGTATTTAAATTTACATTTTACATTACCATTTCTAGAAACTCAACCCATTCTCATAATTTACATATCTAATCATTTCTGTAATGCATTTTCATTTTAATTTTGCCACTTATAAAGCGTTATGCATATTAAAACTAGTGTATAAAATAGCAAATTATGTCATTTCATTTTCATTTTGCACCAAACCTTGCTAGAATGGTAATGTAAAATGTAAATTTAAATGCAAAATGCAATGCCATTTTACGGCTATTGCATTGTCATTTTGCATATTACATTTCAAATTGAATAATGCGCTTTCCACGAGACGTTATATCAGTGGCGTGATTCAAACTGGGGCAAACTCAAAAAGTGATTCTGTGAACGTGAGCACAGCATAGAATCGGACAAGATGTCGCTGTTAAGGTAAGTAGCACTGTAACACTGGCTGCCAGTTACATTTAGGATTGATTTTAAAGTATTATTACTGGTATATAAATCATTTAATGGGTTAGGACCTCAATATATTGCAGATATGCTCACTGAATATAAACCCAACAGATCGCTCAGATCATTAGGATCACATCAGCTAGAAATACCGAGGGTTCACTCTAAGCATGGAGAGTCTGCTTTTAACCATGCAGCTTCCAGAAGAGATCAGGTGTGCTCCTACAGTAGTCACATTCAAATCCAGACTCAAAACACATCTGTTTAGCTGCGCATTTACTGAATGAGCACTGTGCACTGTTCGTCCGACTATTCCTGTACTTCATTTTATTTTTTGTTCTAAATTGTTTTAATTATTTACTGTATTTTATTTTTATTATTATGATTTTTTTTTAAACTGTTTTAATTATTCTAATTTCTTTGGGTTATTTTAATTTCTTCCATGTAAAGCACTTTGAATTGCCACTGTGTATGATTATGTGCTAAATAAACTTGCCTTGCCTTGCCTTCTTTATTAACGGAATTGTTATTAGGTGCGCTGAGGCCTGCGGTGTTGTCCTCTTTTTATCAGTGAGTGCTAAGAAGCTATAGTACGACCACAGCAAAAGCAAAATAAATAACATTTCTAAGCAATAAGGTACGAGAGGCTGGCTGTGCTGTATCGTGAATATGTAAGGCGAAACGGAGTAACCCCTTCTCACGATACAGCACTTGCCTCGAGTAGCCATACCTTATTGCTTTTATAAAACGGTTGCCACACAATATTAAAGTAAAAAACGATGTATTAGTGCAACTTTCTTGAAGAAAAATCACTAAAAGCCGTCCTTCCGCTATAAAAAATAGTCTCAGGGACTCGGGGACTATTTTTTTCGGTTCTATGTTGTTTTTATTTGAGCTGCTCAAATAAAAACAACATAGAACCGCAGTGTTGCAGATCTGTGTAAAAAAAAAAAAAAAAAGATCTTTCGGAGTGAAAAGGAGAGGATATGACTATGAGGACATCTGGCTGACGTGCGTACAGATTTTTTACTACTAATAGGCCTACTTTAAATTCAAGTTCACGTAAACTTTTCCCTCTGTTGCGGCTGTCATTTATTCTCCATTCAGCGTTCAACAGTTCGGTTACGGCAGTCATCAACGATGAAACTCTCTCCAAGATGATTCAATCTTAATAATAGCCTATTATACCTGATCTGTAGATAAAGCTCTATGGTTTCACATAAAATGACTATCTTCCTGTACTGCTGTAAAGTTACCTTAATCATGTTCTTTTCTACCGTGCGTCAGTTTTGGATCACAACACTAACGTTAGCCCCCACTTGTTCCTCACGCGCACACAGCAAAATTTAAAACTGTTAAAAGAAAAGGCTCAATAAACTATTGCACAGATAGATACTGTCAATATGCATCGAAATGTCTTTCTTTTTCAATGCGGCGGACTCGAAGAGCTGCGCGCTGTGACTCCGTGTGGCTTCAAGCGTGGATGCGCATGAGCGCTTTGTGCCGCTCTGTATTGGAGTCTTTCATAATCATATCATAATACTTTTGCGCAATGAAAGATTATTAATAGCCTTTTTTGTTCTGTCCTATCGATGGTGCTGCCTCATTAAACAGCTGTGCTATATATGTAAAAAATGTCTTAATTTTAGAGTAGACTAATATATATAGGCCTAGCTAATATATATATATAGGCCTATGTATTTTACAACAATACAAAGAGCAAATATATGTGTAATGTTTTACCAGATTTAGTGCTAGACTTATTGTCTTTTATTTTTTTCCCACTAAATAATGATATTTTTTTTCACTAAATGTTCAGATTTTATACAATTATTGTGCACTTGTGATTTTTCTAGACTAAATTTTACTGCTGAGTTACCCACTAATCTAGTTTATAAAATAATTGTAGTCGTTATGATCATATATATATATTTGATTTGTTGTTTTTCTTTATAATGAAGTTGTCTGTATTAAGTAGATCGTGTTTAACACACAAACAAGAGATTATCAGTTCAACACACACAGTTATAGAAATTCTACTTTATTTTTTATTTTATTTTTTTTAACTGTGCTGGTATCGGTATCGGCCGATACTCACCATTTTTTCTGAACGATCTATTCCGATACCAAAAATTCTATCGGGACATCCCTAATATTTTCTGGTAGCATCTAAGTTAATTCAGGAGCACTGTTGACATAGGCTTAGCTAACGTTAGCTTGATGAATTGAGTCGTTGAACACAGAGAGAACGCAATGTTAGCCAGCTAGCTAAAGCTCCAGTGGAAAATTAAATTATTAGCTACGGAGGCCATAATATTTTTGACTAATGGCTGAAGTTAAGTTTCTCCAGCTCTCCCCAGGTTGGCAAAAATGCATATCAACATTCATCAGATTGATGCTTTAAAATATGGAATATTTAAAATTTTCTTGCCGGGAGCATGCCCCCGGACCCCCCTATAGGGGTAATATCCTTCTCACCTTTTTCACCCCTGACCCCTTTTCATGCTTGGGTAACTTTGGGACAGCTTCTTGCCTAGCTACATTGTACAAAAATGATCTGTAAATGGGCTGTAAAATAAATAAAAATGTACTTTTTTGTTAAAATAAGTTGTCATGGGTCCTGCATACTATCCATATAGATCCGCCACCTATGTCCACCACCAATTTGATTGCCGGGGGGGGGGGGGGGGGGTTAGGATTTGACTAATAGAATTGACATCCTATTAATAGGGATCACCTGGTGTTTTAATAGTTTCTGTTAACATCACTTGACTAATTTATTTCTTTTCTCAATTTTGTAGTTTTCTCCCTGAACCCACCCAACTGTCCCAGGACCAGTTAGAGGCGGAGGAGAGGTCTCGTGTTCAGAGGTCACAATCCACTGCTTCGGTCTCCACTCGCAGAGAACCTCCTCCCTACGGCTCCAGGAAATCATGGATGCCCCGGTCACTAGAGGTACTGCAATACAAGATTATTTATGATTTGATTAGAGATTATTTTTGGATGAATTTATATGTATGTATATATAAATATACACAAGGAGACCTGAAAGTAAAGTGGAACCGAATTAATAAATTGCTGTTGTTACCATTCAAATGAAATCTTCAAACTATGTAAATCTGTAAACTAAATCCATCTTAGCACTGCAGAGGCCTGTTTCAGAAATGAGGTTAAGTGAAAAGTATCTTAACCTCGAAATGAAGGAAACTGGGTTTTCAGAATTGGAGAAATCTCAAACCTGAGAAAGCGGGTTAAGTCAAACCCTTTTAAGTGGTCATTTTCATATCGGTGATGAGCTCATATAGATTTTACAGTTTTATTTACACATTTTGATTTCCAAAACTTTAAAATAGACTTCTAAATCACTTCCTGTCACCTGTAGACGCTCAAGTAAGCAAGACCGAATAAATTAAGTATTTTAACTTGCTGCTTTGCTGTTAGCAGAGACATACTGCACAGATGCATGTTATTCATTCTAACCTCACTAGATTATGCTAGATCTAGGTCTTCGCTTCAGATGTTAGATTCCTACACTGATTAAATCATACTGTTAATTGCTTTGGTGATCTTATGATATTATTTTAAAGGATTTTGGAGATGGAGGAGCTTTTCCAGAGGTCCATGTGCCCCAGTATCCTCTGGAAATGGGTAGGAAGAAAAGGACGTCCAATGCTCTGGCAGTGCAGGTGGATGCAGAGGGCAAGATCAAATATGACGCCATTGCTAGGCAAGGTCAAAACAAAGACAAGGTGCCTCGTCTTCTTGTGTTGTTGAATTGTTAATATATATTCAGTGAATCACACCTGAAGAGGACATTTTCATTATTTTGTTTTCTTGTTTCAGGTTGTGTTCAGCAAAAACACAGACATGCTTCACGAAGATCATCCCGAGCTGCAGAAACCAGATGAAGAGACGGTGAAAGCGGTGAGATATGAGACTGAGAACAGGTTTAAATGTAGATATTTACTACAGGCTGAAATAGGGCTGTCAAAATAGCTAAAAAACTACATTTGATTCTTTTACCTAAATGTGGTGGTTGAGGAGATTCCCCCTTCTATGTAAAGCGCGTTGAGTGCCGAGAAAAGTGCTATATAAATGTAATGAATTTTTCTTATTATTATTAAATATATTATCAAATTATATTTGAATTTAAAAGGCATCATTTCAGTTAAAGCGAAACGCTTTTGGCTTGTTTCCTGTGTCCACAAGAGGACGCAATGAGAAAAATTGTAATGCAACTAATTTTATTTTTCAAAGCAATAAAAAGAATGACTGTCTGGAAAAAAGAAAGCATAACATTTATAAATCAAATATAATTTCAAAAACTGCATAAGAAATTATGAACAAAGCAGCATTATGTATTTATGCATAGTTACAATAGATAGATCCAAAGTACTTCTGCTTTTAAATCACGAGATTCAGTGGAACAGGGAAGAAAAGGGTTTTAAAAGTGCAAGACAGGAGTGCAGTTGTCAAAGATGTCTGTCTAGCGCTCAATGGAAAAGCAGTGCAGAATACTCTGCATTGAGCTGCTCTATTTCTGCATTGTTTAGAATAACCATTTTTGCATTCAAATGTGGATTTTAATTTTAAATTCGATGAATATTCGAAATGGGGTTTTGACAATAACAGCATTTCAGTAGTTAATACCATACCAGCGGAAGTTCATAATCATCATTAATATCAGTTTCGCTATCCCAGCGAAAAATGGAATTCTTATGATTGCTTTGTTTAAATTATTAACATCATATTAATTCTAATTAAGTTCTACATGTATGTTTTTAAATAAGGTAAGCTTTGTATATGCATTCTTTGGAGTAAGTGGACGACAGAAGCAGGTTTATCTTCATTTACACAGAAATGTATAATGCATAAATGCTGGTCCATGATTACTAACTTTGAGTGTTTTTTTTGTTAGCTGGTGTTAAAATGGCATGAACAATGTTGGTATTGTTGTTGTTGTTGTTTTTAATCAAACAATGATCCTCATGACTTTCAATAATGATGAAGCCAAGCCAGCATGAATTAACGTTCCAGTTTCCTCCTCCTGTAGATTACAGAAAAGGCCCGAGCAGCTCGGAATAAACTGGTCTCGCAGAAAATTGCAGCGGCCATGCCTGTACGTGCTGCAGACAAACAGGCCCCAGCACAGTATATTCGGTAAGACCAGTTATTATAATAAATAATTGTTCTGGGTTGAGATATATCGACAGTAGGATGTTGATGACCAGAAAATGATTTAAACTTGTGCCTTGTTTAAAATCAAGTAAAGCAAGACATTGTTGAAAGGTGTAATGTGCAGCTTGAATTTTTGTTCTAGCACAAGCATGAATTATTCAGTAAAACCCCATTTATTGTTTAACGATTAAAGCTGTCTAAATCATCGGTTATGAGGTGGGAGTAGTTGCCCCTTTGTGCTTCCATTTTTAACTGCATTACTGTAACAATTTTTGCTTTAAAAACGCTTTTGTAATCTATGTTATGCCACAGATACTCCCTACAGAGTTTGTATTGAACCTGAAAAAATCCTTTAACGTCAGTCTGAGAGTTTATTTATTTATTTATAGTTTTAAAACAGGAAAAGATATAGGACAATCGGGGCTGGCTCAAACTGATTTTCAGCAGGTTCCTGCTCTGCAGAACATAAAAACCACATACACAACAAAGCTCACACACTAGACAGCAAGAGACAACAACACACACACAAACCATGATATTGGGCAACAAGAGGGGGTGTAAAGCCGTCTCAATGTTCACAGATATACCTGTCCATTAAATGGCGAGCAAATATTATTTTAAATAGTCTTTTTGATGTGATATTTCTGATGTGCTGTGGGATCTCATTCCAGGTTTTTGTAAGCACATAAAAAAGATCTCTGTCCATAACAGTTTCTAAAAGCCGGTAAAGGTAAAAAGGCCATTTATAAAAGATCTCGTAGTGCGCTCAGACCTTGAGCTAAGAACCAGTTCGGTTAGAGCAGTTACAGTGTGTCCATTTGAGATTTGATGAAAGGTTTATCCCATGGCTTATTTTATAGTTCTGAAATGACAAGGCATTACACAAAGATAGTGCAGTACAGTGGTGAGTCCAGCCTGGGAGCCTGACATGGATCTTATGAGCTCTATTATAAAGTCTTATTACTGGTTTAATAATCTCATCTGTTGTTAGTGACCAAAAAGGTAAACAATATGACAAAGTAGACAGAATGAGGGCATGAAGATAGGTTTTTGAAACAGAAAACAACAAATAGAGTCTAATTTTGCTATAAACAAATAACTTTTGATTTAAGTTTCTGTGCGATGGTGTTTGCATTGCAAGAGGTTGACAGCAGTTTGTAATTGAGTTTGTGTTTGAGTTCACAAAAGTTCCATAAATTGTTTATATATTTCTTAAAGGTACACACCCTCCCAGCAAGGACTCGCGTTTAACTCTGGAGCGAAACAGAGGGTCATCCGTATGGTGGAAATGCAGAAAGATCCAATGGAACCACCGCGATTCAAGTATGTGACCTTAACCTGAGACTTGAGTGAAATTGGGTGGAAAACGCACAAGAAACTCAATGTTTGTGTTTTCTTACAGAATCAATAAGAAAATTCCTCCTGGACCTCCATCCCCTCCTGCTCCAGTCAAGGAAACTCCAAGAAGAAAAGTAGGAGTCTGGTTTCCACCAACTATCGATCTCAACATTGATAGTCGGCTTTGTTTACACTCACAGAAACCTGTCTGGAGGAAACATCTCAACTAAACATAATATTGCAAGCATAAAACTCCTATTTCCTTTTTTTTTTTTTTTTTGTAGATAACTGTGGAGAAACAGCAAAAGTGGAAGATTCCACCCTGTATTTCCAACTGGAAGAACGCAAAGGTAACGCTAAGCCTCCATCTGTTATTCAGCTGTTTACTGTTGTTTTAAAATATTGATTATGGATACAACCGCGTTGCTTTCTCTCACCTCTCATTTTGCTTCTCAGGGTTACACCATTCCTCTGGACAAGCGAGGCCCGCAGACCGTCCACATCAATGAGAACTTTGCCAAGCTGGCGGATGCTTTGGACAATGCAGAAAAAAAGGTAGACTGTGTATTCCTGCATCCCTGAACACTCTGAATTCCCAAATTGCTAAGTTTTCTGCCTTTTAAGAAGTAAAGAAGCCTTCAGCACTATCTGAGAGTAACACTATCTCATGATGACGTCTGTATTAAAACAAAAAAAACATGCCTCCTCTGAACAATTTGGAGAGCATTTATAGGTCTAGCTTTATTTTTGGTTGGGAATGCTCACCACAGTGCAAATAAATCCTTATCCTCAGGATCCTTATCGTAATCCTTAATATAATTAAGTTCTTTCTAGAGCTGGTAAATATTTTGACTTATTTTTATGCTGATGTTGTTGGTTGTGTGATGTGTACAGGCCAGAGAGGCTGTGGAGATGAGAGCTCAAGTGGAAAAGAAGATGGCCCAGAAAGAAAAAGAAAAGAAAGAAGAGAAGCTGAGAGAGTTGGCTAAGATGGCCAGAGACAGGAGAGCTGGAGTCAAATCCCATGGTGACAAAGGTACAAGAAGACGTTCACACCATCATTGAACGTCAATGTGTTACTCTTGTACTTGTTATCATACACAGCATATGTGGTATTTTTCTGAAACATTTGATATTTTAACTATCGCTGTTTGAAATCAATTTTATGTTTAAAGTTCATATTTATTTTAAATGTGTTTTCTAATTGATGAATTGAAAAGGGAGACGATTTGGTCTCAGCCCTTGTTTCAGTCATCAGAGTGCTGTCACTATTGGTGAGATCACCATGGATGTCTTTGATTTTCTCTCAGGTGGTGAAGAGACAGAAGTCAGGGAGCGTGATGAGATCCGTCACGAGAGGAGGAGAGAAAGGCAGCACGACAGGAACATCTCCAGAGCCGCCCCTGATAAGAGGTACATGCATTTTTACACACTTGCCCTGAATCATTCTTGGGCCGGTAGAACTAGTGCACACATCCCATTTTAATGTACGTAGTTTTGCGTTATTTTCTGCGCTCTGATCACACACAAGTCCCACCGGTGTTCATTTTTACATCAGGCACCTTTTAGTGAAACAAACTTGACACATCCCGTATTCAGACCCATTTTGTCATGCTTGTTCTCTCAGTATATTTTCGTGCTTTTTTGTCCTTAGCCAATCACATGCCTGAGCACAGCTCTTGACCGATCAGAATCAAGGATTCGAACTAACCGTTTTATAAACCCACATACTATTACATCAGGTGATCCCTGTTAATAAGATGTAAACGTCCATCCATATACAGATGTAATTGACATTAATAGGGATCACCTGGTGTTTTAATAGTTCTGTTAACATCACTTGCCTAATTTATTTCTTTTCTCAATTTTGTAGTTTTCTCCCTGAACCCACCCAACTGTCCCAGGACCAGTTAGAGGCGGAGGAGAGGTCTCGTGTTCAGGGGTCACAATCCACTGCTTCGGTCTCCACTCGCAGAGAACCTCCTCCCTACGGCTCCAGGAAATCATGGGTGCCCCGGTCACTAGAGGTAGTACTGCAATACAAGATTATTTATGATTTGATTAGAGATTATTTTTGGAAGAATTTATATGTATGTATATGTAAATATACGCAAGGAGACCTGAAAGTAAAGTGGAACCGAATTAATAAATTGCTGTTGTTACCATTCAAATGAAATCTTCAAACTATGTAAATCTGTAAACTACATCCATCTTAGCACTGCAGAGGCCTGTTTCAGAAATGAGGTTAAGTGAAAGGTATGTTAACCTCGAAATGAAGGAAACTCTGGGTTTTCAGAATTGGAGAAATCTCAAACCTAAGAAAGCGGGTTAAGTCAAACCCTTTTAAGTGGTCATTTTCATATCGGTGCATCGTTTTTACAGTTTTATTTACACATTTTGATTTCCAATACTTTAAAATAGACTTCTAAATCACTTCCTGTCACCTGTAGACACTCAAGTAAGCAAGACCGAATAAATTAAGTATTTTTACTTGCTGCTTTGCTCTTAGCAGAGACAGGTTGTGTTCAGCAAATACACACACATGCTTCACGAAGATCATCCCGAGCTGCAGAAACCAGATGAAGAGACGGTGAAAGCGGTGAGATATGAGACTAAGAACAGGTTTAAATGTAGATATTTACTACAGGCTGAAATAGGGCTGTCAAAATAGCTGAAACACTACATTTGATTCTTTTACCTAAATGTGGTGGTTGAGGAGATTCCCCCTTCTATGTAAAGTGCGTTGAGTGCGGAGAAAAGTGCTATATAAATGTAATGAATTTTTCTTCTTATTATTAAATATATTATCAAATTATATTTGAATTTAAAAGGCATCATTTTAGTTAAAGGGAAACGCTTTTGGCTTGTTTCCTGTGTCCACAAGAGGACGCAATGAGAAAAATTGTAATGCAACTAATTTTTTTTTCAAAGCAACAAAAAGAATGACTGTCTGGAAAAAAGAAAGCATAACATTTATAAATCAAATATAATTTCAAAAACTGCATAAGAAATTATGAACAAAGCAGCATTATGTATTTATGCATAGTTACAATAGATAGATCCAAAGTACTTCTGCTTTTAAATCATGAGATGCAGTGGAACAGGGAAGAAAAGGGTTTTAAAAGTGCAAGACAGGAGTGCAGTTGTCAAAGATGTCTGTCTAGCGCTCAATGGAAAAGCAGTGCAGAATACTCTGCATTGAGCTGCTCTATTTCTGCATTGTTTAGAATAACCATTTTTGCATTCAAATGTGGATTTTAATTTTAAATTCGATGAATATTCGAAATGGGGTTTTGACAATAACAGCATTTCAGTAGTTAATACCATACCAGCGGAAGTTCATAATCATCATTAATATCAGTTTCGCTATCCCAGCGAAAAATGGAATTCTAATGATTGCTTTGTTTAAATTATTAACATCATATTAATTCTAATTAAGTTCTACATGTATGTTTTTAAATAAGGTAAGCTTTGTATATGCATTCTTTGGAGTAAGTGGACGACAGAAGCAGGTTTATCTTCATTTACACAGAAATGTATAATGCATAAATGCTGGTCCATGATTACTAACTTTGAATTTTTTTTGTTAGCTGGTGTTAAAATGGCATGAACAATGTTGGTATTGTTGTTGTTGTTGTTTTTAATCAAACAATAATCCTCATGACTTTCAATAATGATGAAGCCAAGCCAGCATGAATTAACGTTCCAGTTTCCTCCTCCTGTAGATTACAGAAAAGACCCGAGCAGCTCTGAATAAACTGGTCTCGCAGAAAATTGCAGCGGCCATGCCTGTACGTGCTGCAGACAAACAGGCCCCAGCACAGTATATTCGGTAAGACCAGTTATTATAATAAATAATTGTTCTGGGTTGAGATATATCGACAGTAGGATGTTGATGACCAGAAAATGATTTAAACTTGTGCCTTGGTTAAAATCAAGTAAAGCAAGACATTGTTGAAAGGTGTAATGTGCAGCTTGAATTTTTGTTCTAGCACAAGCATGAATTATTCAGTAAAACCCCATTTATTGTTTAACGATTAAAGCTGTCTAAATCATCGGTTATGAGGTGGGAGTAGTTGCCCCTTTGTGCTTCCATTTTTAACTGCATTACTGTAACAATTTTTGCTTTAAAAACGCTTTTGTAATCTATGTTATGCCACAGATACTCCCTACAGAGTTTGTATTGAACCTGAAAAAAATCCTTTAACGTCAGTCTGAGAGTTTATTTATTTATTTATAGTTTTAAAACAGGAAAAGATATAGGACAATCGGGGCTGGCTCAAACTGATTTTCAGCAGGTTCCTGCTCTGCAGAACATAAAAACCACATACACAACAAAGCTCACACACTAGACAGCAAGAGACAACAACACACACACAAACCAAGATATTGGGCAACAAGAGGGGGTGTAAAGCCGTCTCAATGTTCACAGATATACCTGTCCATTAAATGGCGAGCAAATATTATTTTAAATAGTCTTTTTGATGTGATATTTCTGATGTGCTGTGGGATCTCATTCCAGGTTTTTGTAAGCACATAAAAAAAAGATCTCTGTTTCATTAACAGTTTCTAAAAGCCGTTAAAGGCAAAAGTCCATTTATAAAAGATCTCGTAGTGCGCTCAGACCTTGAGCTAAGTCTTGGAACCAGTTCGGTTAGAGCAGTTACAGTGTGTCCATTTGAGATTTGATGAAAGGTTTATCCCATTTCTTATTTTATAGTTCTGAAATGACAAGGCATTACACAAAGATAGTGCAGTACAGTGGTGAGTCCAGCCTGGGAGCCTGACATGGATCTTATGAGCTCTATTATAAAGTCTTATTACTAGTGTAATAATCTCATCTGTTGTTAGTGACCAAAAAGGTAAACAATATGACAAAGTAGACAGAATGAGGGCATGAAGATAGGTTTTTGAAACAGAAAACAACAAATATGGTCTAATTTTGCTATAAACATATAACTTTTGATTTAAGTTTCTGTGCGATGGTGTTTGCATTACAAGAGGTTGACAGCAGTTTGTAATTGAGTTTGTGTTTGAGTTCACAAAAGTTCCATAAATTGTTTATATATTTCTTAAAGGTACACACCCTCCCAGCAAGGACTCGCGTTTAACTCTGGAGCGAAACAGAGGGTCATCCGTATGGTGGAAATGCAGAAAGATCCAATGGAACCACCGCGATTCAAGTATGTGACCTTAACCTGAGACTTGAGTGAAATTGGGTGGAAAACGCACAAGAAACTCAATGTTTGTGCTTTCTTACAGAATCAATAAGAAAATTCCTCCTGGACCTCCATCCCCTCCTGCTCCAGTCAAGGAAACTCCAAGAAGAAAAGTAGGAGTCTGGTTTCCACCAACTATCGATCTCAACATTGATAGTCGGCTTTGTTTACACTCACAGAAACCTGTCTGGAGGAAACATCTCAACTAAACATAATATTGCAAGCATAAAACTCCTATTTCCTTTTTTTTTTTTTTTTTGTAGATAACTGTGGAAGAACAGCAAAAGTGGAAGATTCCACCCTGTATTTCCAACTGGAAGAACGCAAAGGTAACGCTAAGCCTCCATCTATTATTCAGCTGTTTACTGTTGTTTTAAAATATTGATTATGGATACAACCGCGTTGCTTTCTCTCACCTCTCATTTTGCTTCTCAGGGTTACACCATTCCTCTGGACAAGCGAGGCCCGCAGACCGTCCACATCAATGAGAACTTTGCCAAGCTGGCGGATGCTTTGGACAATGCAGAAAAAAAGGTAGACTGTGTATTCCTGCATCCCTGAACACTCTGAATTCCCAAATTGCTAAGTTTTCTGACTTTTAAGAAGTAAAGAAGCCTTTAGCACTATATCAACATTACAGAACAGTTTCTCAGGCCAAAATGATGTATAAAGCACTATCTGAGAGTAACACTATCTCATGATGACGTCTGTATTAAAAAAAAAAAAAAATCATGCCTCCTCTGATCAATTTGGAGAGCATTTATAGGTCTAGCTTTATTTTTGGTTGGGAATGCTCGCCACAGTGCAAATAAATCCTTATCCTCAGGATCCTTATCCTAATCCTTAATATAATTAAGTTCTTTCTAGAGCTGGTAAATATTTTGACTTATTTTTATGCTGATGTTGTTGGTTGTGTGATGTGTACAGGCCAGAGAGGCTGTGGAGATGAGAGCTCAAGTGGAAAAGAAGATGGCCCAGAAAGAAAAAGAAAAGAAAGAAGAGAAGCTGAGAGAGTTGGCTAAGATGGCCAGAGACAGGAGAGCTGGAGTCAAATCCCACGGTGACAAAGGTACAAGAAGACGTTCACACCATCATTGAACGTCAATGTGTTACTCTTGTACTTGTTATCATACACAGCATATGTGGTATTTTTCTGAAACATTTGATATTTTAACTATCGCTGTTTGAAATCAATTTTATGTTTAAAGTTCATATAAATGTGTTTTCTAATTGATGAATTGAAAAGGGAGACGATTTGGTCTCAGCCCTTGTTTCAGTCATCAGAGTGCTGTCACTATTGGTGAGATCACCATGGATGTCTTTGATTTTCTCTCAGGTGGTGAAGAGACAGAAGTCAGGGAGCGTGATGAGATCCGTCACGAGAGGAGGAGAGAAAGGCAGCACGACAGGAACATCTCCAGAGCCGCCCCTGATAAGAGGTACATGCAGTTTTTACACACTTGCCCTGAATCATTCATGGGCCGGTAGAACTAGTGCACACATCCCATTTTAATGTACGTGGTTTTGCGTTATTTTCTGCGCTCTGATCACACACAAGTCCCACCGGTGTTCATTTTTACATCAGGCACCTTTTAGTGAAACAAACTTGACACATCCCGTATTCAGACCCATTTTGTCATGCTTGTTATAATATATTTAATCTGTGGTTGTAATAGCTTGAATTATTCATGCTTTTTCCTCAAAAAAAGTTCGTTTGTGAATTCCCTGAACTCCCAGTTTGAGACGCGTGTAATGCAGCGTGATGTCTCTTTGTGTGAGGTGTTAATGTGGGTTTCGCTGATGTCAGTGTAATTTTGGTCCGTCCAGGTCGAAGCTACAAAGAGATCAGGACAGGGACATCAGTGAGCTCATTGCCCTGGGACAACCGAACCCCCGTACCTCCAGTGAGGCTCAGTATGACCAGCGACTCTTCAATCAGAGCAAGGTAATCAACCCCCTCAGGCTTTGCTGATCTCAAATTGGTCACCTTACTGATTTAAATTCATCAGTGTAACGTTAAAGTGCGCAATTAAACGCATGAAATAAAGTGGTTAAGTCCAAGAGAATCCTTTTCCCTCTTTTTTCTGCCTCTGTGATTTTTCTGTTGATGAATCTTAGACCTTGTTTGGCAGGGAACATATTAATATGTTAATAAGAAACGACTGAAGACTCATTAATACTAACACTTAGTATTCTATATATCTCTTTAAAAAAGAAAACCTTTCTACATGTATTGTGCTCGACTAACTGGGACTGGTCACAGCATTTGAGTATTGTTGGTGTGATTGATGTATTGAACTTGTATTGATTGGTAAAGAAATTATGATTTTTCAGAACGTGGGGAATTATTGGCAATCTCTAGTGTGTATATTATTATTTATTTTTTTAGTTTTACATATAATAATATTATTATTTTAATAATAATATTTTGACTATAAAATGTTTTTAAAAAATCAATACAAATGAGTATAAGATGCACTTTTCATAGCTGTGAGGTATAAATCTCACTGTTTGTTTGTGTGTTTCAGGGGATGGACAGTGGTTTTGCCGGTGGCACGGATGAGATTTATAATGTGTATGATCAGCCCTTCAGAAGTGGCCGAGACATGGCACAGAATATCTACAGGCCTGGGAGCAGCAGGTATGGAGACAGCTGCATTACAGAAAAACACATCAGACACATTAAATTAAAATACAAAGGATATCATTACAATCTTATCAACTTGCTTTAGGCCCGACTGAATGTGGTTAGAATTACAACAGATGTGTATTGGGTCTCTTTGACACGTTTGTTTATTGTATTATAGCCGCCTCGTTCACGCACTTGAATGATCCCCTTTCTCTCTCCAGGTTTGTTCCTGATCGGGAGTTCTCGGGTGCGGACCATGGCCCCCGGCGCTACGGCCCGGTGCAGTTCGAGGAGGATCCTTTCGGTCTGGATAAGTTCTTTGAGGAAGCCAAGCAGCACGGAGGCTCCAAGAGGGCGTCCACTAGTGACCGCTCAAAGGACTACGACCACGTGAAGAAACGCAGGAAGGAGTGAGACACTTCCACTGTACACAAATGCTGGGTCAAATCCTCCTCCCCCTATTTTTTAGAGCTGTAAAGTGAATGATGAACTATTAGTCATATGGCGTTTCATCTAACCCTAACCCAGTCGTGTTTCTTCAAACTGTTGTACTGCAAAGCCATTCAAATAAATGTCTTGTAGAGGATTTCATTGAATGTGAAAGATTATTTATGAAATTTGTCTAAAGTAATCTCTGAACAGTGCTCTACTTGAGTACAAGATGAGATGAATTTTTAATGACTCTCTCCATTAGTCTTTTAAATCCAGTGCATCTGCGGGAACAAACATGAGCTCTCCTTGAGTTTAAGGGGAAGATTAGTATTGTTTGGTTAGTTTGAGAGCTTTATAAAGAATGCATAGCTTACATTACATGCAAAAATAATCTGTAAATTGGTCCTCTATGAAAGGGCACCTATTATGCCCCTTTTTTACAAGATGTAATATTGGTCTATGAGCCCGATTGGCCCTTTGGTTTTTACACCACTATAATCCCTGGCTCAAGACGGACAAGATGTATATCTCGAATTTGCATTTAATGCCAAAAATAAAAAGTTATGTCGAATTTTGTCCAAAACCTACTTTTGCGAACTAGTCCCTTTTACCTGATCGGAACCAAACCAGTCCTATTCTCTGGACTGTCTAAATAAATAATTATCGAGAAAAAAAAAAGTTGAAATTTTGTATTTGGTTGGCTATAAAATACAGCCAAAAGCCAATAAATCCCCCCCAAAAAGTCACAACTTCACAAACATCGATGAGCATATGTGTCCTAACATGGTTAGGAAGCATGCAAAGTTTCATGAGGATCGGATCATAGGTGGCGCTATAATCGTCAAAAAGGTCTCTCATTATTAGGTGTTCAAGCACGAAGTGAGGAAAACTTAATATTTGCTAGAAAGAAAAAAAAATCCCCTAAAACGTATCGTGCAGCCCAAACCGTAAGGCCTAGAGACTTGAAACTCAGCCAGATGGTAGGGCCTCAAATTGAGGAGAACCTAGCAGAGTATGAGCCCGATTGGCCCATAGGTACTAAATTGCTCATAACTCCAGACGGTTTGACTTAGCTTCAAGGTTTTTACACCAATGTATATCTCGGATTTGCATTCAAGGCCAAAAATAAAAATGTATGCCCAGAGAACTGCATTGGCATCTGCAAGTTTGAGGACTTTTTGTCCTGCTCAAAGCTCCACTGTAAAGCAAAGCACACTGTAAAAAAAATCCTAATTTTACAGAAAATAATTCTAAAAATTTTAGAGTATTTTTCTGTTATTTAAAATTATATTCAGAATACTGTAAAATTACGAACAATGTCTGTAAATTAATGAATTGACTGTTTATTTAAGGATTTTTATCATGAATTGCAAATTACAGTAGGCCTACTGCTTATTTTTAATACTGAACATTTACTGTATTATTTTATACAGCATGTTTCTGTTTTCTTAAATTACATACAAAGTTGTGTAAAATTACAATAATAATGTGTAAATAAATATGAAGCTCGTTATACGACGGAACATAGTTAGTCTACGTTAAAAGGTTTATATCCATACTTACAATCTAACATATTTCCTTGTCATTTTAAAGTTGTTTTTTGTTGTTTTTGTTTTTGTTGTTGTTTCTCAAAAAGGATAAATTCTGATATTTTGTAAAGAGAAAACAGTAGCCGTTTCAAATCCAGATTTGTAAAAGGGGAAGGAAAACATAAGTTAGCTTCTTCCTTCTCCTTTTTTTTCTATATTCTTTTTCTTCTCTTTTGAACATGCTGAGATTTTGTTTTTATTATTTTTTGTTTAAATATGCTCTGTTATGGTTATCAATGACCATGTTCTGAAGAGGAAAAGGAAATGAAAAGAAATAAATTATTCATTCATTCATTCATTTTAAAGTAAATATTATTATTTTTACATTTAATTGTATTTTTACATATAAACTCTGTTATTGTCGATATAAAATTTTAGAAAACTTTTATCATTGCATTAAACAATTCGTAGTCTCTTGAAACTTTCAGTCATGTTGTGCTTCTGGCCACACACACAATCAGTGATGTCACAGAAAGTGAAAGCATTTACATTCCAAGAAAGTGGACTAAAGTAAATTTAAATGTCAGGAATGCTTTGCAATTATAGTCCAGACATGATTTAGTTAAACAAGAATGAAAAGAGAAGTAAATAAGTAGTAATAAATATGCAGTGTTTTCTCTGTTAAATATATCTTTGCTCTGTTGAATTGTTGTTTAGCAAAGCAGTGGTAAATATATTTTTTTATAGTTTATGAAGCGTTACACCGGACCTTTATGGTATATGTTACCAAAAAATTTTAACCATGCACTTCAATGAAAACACAATTTAACCACGTGTATTTTTTTCTATTCTTTCTTTTAAAACATGACTTATTTTCCAGTAATTGCAATGTTACCACACTATTGGCTGCCTGCGAGTGTTTTTGAGCTGCCATGATTGGTTATTTTTAGTGTCATACAGGAATTTGGCCAATGACAACTATGCACGGTTGCGCGCCTTCAGTTCAGTTTGAATTTCGTCAGTTCAGTTCAGTTGGAGTGAGTGTGCTTGTGCTACTGCGCGGGTTCTGGACAACGTTACTTCGGTTCTGTGGCTTTTATATTGTTTAAACATGGATTGTTTTACATCGGACAGCAACATTTTTTTTTTGAGTGAGTTGCGGGATGTAAAATAAAGAACAAATGTAATATGGAGAACGTATTTTAACAACGTGTAGCTAACGGACATAATGCAATCTGCGGAAGGTAAGTTAACGTTAAGTAACACTTCATTTTATGGAAAAAACAAATCTGGTAACGTTAACGTTAAATAAAAATATAGTGTGTTAAGTTGAGAATCCTGACGCAATATTTCAATGTAACTTATTAGGCTAATGTTAACGTATGTATGGTATGTGTTGCTAGCATGTGTAACGTTAAATATTGTCAGATGATTTAACGTTAGATACTCCTCCATGGGAGCTTTACAATAAATTAAACGAGAACATTGTCTTTAGTTTTTAGAGACAGAAAGGAACTCGAACCACAATCCTTCACCTAGAAGAATTTTTGAATCTACTGTTGATCGCGGGATATAACTATGGCCTACTGATCAGTCAAAATGACGAGTCATTCTAAAATGTTTTGGAGCTGGTGAGTAAACTTTTGCAAGCGTTTGTAAATGTCTCTGTTAGTAAAAACAAATAGCTAATATTCCTGTGTATATGTGTCTGTTTCCCTCATGATCCAGGAATTTTGGGAAAAAATATTAACGTTATCTAGCCACACGATCTTCAGATGCGTGAGTATTGCCATAGTAATACACATGAAATAGAGGCAGAACATGTAAACTCTGCTGAAAGGCACACTGATTCAAACCCTTCTGACTAGGGGTGGGCGATATGGAAAAAATATCATATCACGATTTTTTTTAGGAAAATCACGATTATGTAATGAAATGTAATCTGTAATGCTGTAATGAAAAAAATAAATAAAAAATAAGACAAGATAAACATTATTACACAAATTAATATTCATATTAAATAAATAGTGCTTTATTTTTTTCAGATGCAGTAGGTGTATTTAGCAGTAGCATTGAAGTAATTAAATGAACAAATATGAAATTAAAACACCACATAGACTTCACTGAATAAATTGATTCTTATTAAAGCTATATTAAAGTTCTCAGTCAGTGAGTGATTTTCTCCTTGTGTTTTTTTTTTGTTTTATTAACACTAAAGGGAGTTCCCTCAAAAATGAAAATTGTCTTAATTTACTCTCTCAAGATTTTTTAAACCTGAATAAGTTTCTTTCTTCTGTTGAAAATAAAAGTTATTTTGAATAATGTGGGTAACCGAACAGTTGCTGGTCCCCTTATAGTTTTTTTATAGGTTCTCTCCTGGAAGTTAATGGGGACCAGCAACTGTTTGGTTACCCACATTAAAAAAAAATTGTAGTTAACACAGGTTTGGAACAACATTAGAGTGAGTAAATAATGACGGATTTTTTTTTTTTTTTTTTTTTTGTGAACTATCCCTTTAATGACAAGCGGCAGTACTATTTATTCCTGTCGCTTTTAGACCAGCACGCGTCGCGTTTAATATAATAATAATAATAATTCATCACATTTATATAGCGCCTTTCTGGACACTCAAAGCGCTTCACATAGAGGGGGGAATCTCCTCAACCACCACCAGTGTGCAGCATCCACCTGGATGATGCGACGGCTGCCATTCGCCTTATTCACTTGGCGGCCATTTTGAAAATGGAACGCCGCTGAGGGGTACACTCACCCGGAAGGATGCATGCGACGCAGCAGCACCAGCAATGAAAACTCGCAGTGCGGACCACCAATCATTCCTGTCTGCCCGAATTAACGATGCAAAATGTGAAGCAAAGTGCCAGTGACTGAAACATCCCCCGGGCTGTGTTAATTAAGGGATACAGTACCTGTATCGGAGGTTTTATCCACGACATTGAACGTAAGAATGGACGCCAATTTACCTCAGTTTCTGCAAGCTTGTAGGAAGTTGACTGTGTACTATTAGAATCTATACAAATCCATTACCATCATTATTTTTATTCTTTATGAATCTATACATATATGTAAACTTGTATTGTCACCATAGCAGCTTATCATTGTCAGTGTGTAACAGGATCAGTCCCTGTCAGACCTTAAAATCACTTCTCCTCTTTCCTTTTACATACATGTGCGTGATTTGATTGTTTTACATGCATGTGTGTATATGTAAGCTACTGGATGTGTATCTATCTAAACAATAAAGTACAATTGTATCTAACATAGTAACTTACACAGTCAACAACTCCATATTACAGCTTAGCTTACTAACGTTAATTACCTCTGGCTGCTGCAAGCTCGCAGAAACTGGCAAGGCGTCCATTCCTACGTTCATGTCGTGGATAAAACCTCCGATACAGGTACTGTATCCCTTAATTAACACAGCCCGGGGGATGTTTCAGTCACTGGCACTTTGCTTCACATTTTGCATCGTTAATTCGGGCAGACAGGAATGATTGGTGGTCCGCATTGCGAGTTTTCATTGCTGGTGCTGCTGCGTCGCATGCATCCTTCCGGGTGAGTGTACCCCTCAGCGGCGTTCCATTTTCAAAATGGCCGCCAAGTGAATAAGGCGAATAGTGCGCCAGAACGCTCACCACACACCAGCTTACTGGTGGAGAGGAGACAGTGATGAAGCCAATTAGTATATATGGGGATGATTAGGAGGCCATGATGGACAGAGGCCACTGGGCAAATTTGGCCAGGATGCCGGGGTTACACTAGCCTGACTACGTCAGACTTCCTACTTCCGCTAATTTCATTTCGCTCCTGTAGTCAGTCTGAGATAGCGGCCTATCTTTCAGTTTTCCACTGGCCTGAAAACAGCCGGCCAATCAACGAACAGAGGGCGGGCTGAGAGCCGTGACGTAGCCGCTAAGCGCCGAGGAGTACATTGTAGGTTAGAGAAATCGAAAACCGAATACCGAAACAACCGCAGAAATGGGAAACAAGACACGGGATGCAATTCGCTCTGTTATGGAGAACATTCCGGGGTTTTTCAAACTGAAGCAAAAGTCGTTTACAGCCATGTTCACTCCAGTATTTCGCTCGCATCATCAGTGTTTTTTACAGCTAGGACCGGCGTGTGCAGACGTTTTTATTTTTGCAAATCATTATAACAAGTCATAACATTATAATATTATATTATTATGATAACATCTTATTATCATAATAATAATCCCCTATATTTCGTTTCGACATCCTGCTGCATTAGTCCCAGATATTTGATTCATGAACAATCTGTTCATTGTGTATGTCACGTGACAAATGAACGTAAGACTCGGAAGCAAGGTAAAGTGATTATTTATGTTCCCTGTAAATCATTTTTTAATCTCTTGATTTCTTAATTCAGAATATGATCAACATTGTTTAGGTGGATGTGATCGGGGAATTTGGCTGTTAAAATTATAACATTAAGCCACTTAAATAAACAAAATGACTCGCGGCGCTTCGGGCGGCAGAAACTAAATCATTCATGACTCGTGAGAGCCATAGACAGTAAAGGGTGAGAGCAGGGGCTCGTCCTCGCGGCGCGGCGGAAGCTAAATCAGTCATGGCTCGTGAGAGCAGGACAAGCCGATGCTGCGGGGCGGCCGCAACTCAGTAATTCATATAAATAACCTAGTTTGTGAATTGTTCATTCCCGGTTGGCACACATTTTGCAGCCCTTACAAAAGCGCCGCTCCCTGTCTACAGTGGAAGTTTGATCATAGATTTGAGTTCGATGCATAATGTCTCGATGCGGCCGTGTCGGCGCATAACATACGTCATAAGTAAACTTATCTGATTGGCTTACGGGTAACCAATGATTTTAAACTTCAGAGAAGCGCCCCCTTGCGAGAGAGAAAACACTTCTCTATTATGCCATTCCAGACTCTGTCTACGAAGCAAAGTGAAGTAGCAGAGTCTGGTATTACCAGGCTATCCTGCACCACCATCTCACAGTCCTTTTCCAGAAGCTTGTCATTGGCCCACTCCACAAATTGGCTTGCAGCTTTTTGGACCACCACTGAAATCCCTCACACACTTCTTTAAGCCATCTGCCGTCCCCACAACCAGACGCTGTGCTGTGACTAGATCCATCCCGCTTGTCTGGAGATATTTTGATAAGGGTCCAGTGTGCTCAAAAACCCGAAGAAAAGTTTGAGCTGTGAGAATGGTCTCGTATTTCAGGAGGCCCTCCATGAATCCTGTAGCCTTAACCCTAGCAGTTGACTGCATCGTTTTGTCCCCTACGATCGCTGCTAATGTCAAGATCAGGTCAATGAACATTCTCCATTCTCCACGCACTTTCATTCTTTCCAAAACAACCAAACACGTTTCTCAGAGCAGCATCCTTTGCCCACCTGCGTGTTTGCCCAATTGGACAAAGTCTTCTTTGACGGTTCACGGATTCTGCCGTTATATCGTGCCACTTCTGCATCCGTTTATATGACTCGTTTAGGAAGACAGCAACATCATTTAGTAAACCAAACAGTGATGCACTCTGTAGTACAATGCCTGTTGTGTCCAACAACACCAAGTTCAGAATGTGTGCATAGCACCAAACATGAATTTGGTTAAGGGCCTGCTCACTGAGAAAGGCAGAAAAACCTTTGTACTGGCCCTGCATGTTGGCAGCACCATCAGTTGCACTGCACACACAACATGTTATATCTAGATTGAGTATTTCCAGAATTTTTTTCAGCAGTTAAACAAAATACTGCCCAGTAGAGGCCTCGCAGTCAACCACAGCAACCAATCTCTCATAAATTGCATCTGTAACATATCTGAGGATGATAGAGCACTGATCTTTGGATACTATGTCCTGTGTGGTGTCGATTTGCACCGAAAACATCCCTGCTGCTCTGACTTCATTAGCAACTGTTTCTTTAATTAACTGGCTGATAATTGTGATGATTTTGTTCACTGTGTCTTTTGAGAGCAGAGTGACTAGTGACCCTCTGCCTTTCCCCCCAACCTCATGTTGTTTCTTACTTTTTTCAATGCACTCTGTGACGTGCTGTTGCATGCAGGAGTCATATCTACTCAGGAAAAGTATCAATTCTAAGAAGTTGCCATGGTCAATAGTGTTGTCTTCAAGGGTGTAGGCAGATTCTGATTTTGATCTCCTGTAGCTGAGACCACGCTTTCCACACACTTTCACAGCATTAACAACACGCTCCATCACCTGCCGTTTCATTTTCACTTGTTGTCGATGTAATGAAAACTGGTTTCCACTTATTCTGCTCACAATGTCTCCTTTACTTGCCATCAGGAAACAAGCCTCTGCACAGTCCCTATGCACTTTCATGCTCCTCAATCCTCTGATGAACATGCTTCCAGGCTTGCATGCCACCTTGGATAAAAGGACTCTCTGATACAGTAGGCTTTGAAAAAGCAAGGCAAACGGTGCAATAAAGTGCATGACTTGCTTCACAATATGTCAGCCACTTACGATTAAGCCCATCTTTTGTGTAAAAAATATTTGGTATGGCTCTTTTTGGGGTTTGTTGGGGGTGGAACTGCAAAAATAAACTGAGGTCTTTGGACTGGGGCTGGGCAAAGTAATCAAAGCTTTCCTCATTCACTTCGTGATCTTTTCTGTTTCCTTCCATATTCTTCTCTTCTGTTTCAGTCTCTACTCTTTCTGTATCCTTCTCTTCTCTTCTGTTTCAGTCTCTACTCTTTCTGTATCCTTCTCTTCTCTTCTGTTTCAGTCTCTACTAGGGGTGTAACGGTACATGTATTCGTATTGAACCGTTTCGGTTCGAGGCTTCCGGTTCGGTACGCATACAAACCGAACGATTGCTTGGACCATTTTTCCTGCCGGCAAAATTCGTGCTGACGCGGCCAACACAACGTTGCACAACATCAAATGGCAAGCGTAATGAAAGCAGAACGAAACTGCGCTACTCGTTATGTGCTTCACGGATCGTTTATCAGTTCGGACCAGCAACATCTGTGCAGCGCGAGCCGATCTCGATCAAGCAACACTGTTACTACACAGCGCTAAGAGATCCGGTAAAGAACACATTTGAATTCGCCACTGAGGTAATAACATCGCTGCGAGATCTAGTGAGAAGCATTCACATTTCTCCGTTATTAACCGTAGATCTCTATTAGATCAAACAGCGCTGTCATGGAAACCAGGAGAAACATTGTGCCGTGAATGAACTAGTAATACTTTCGTCCACAGACCAGCAACATTCACCATGGATTTAATATAGTAACACTAACTGGAACCAGTTTGGCTGGAATGGTGAAATGCTTTCAAGTACTTCACACATCTTTTTCCAGCTCTTCAAAATTCAAATATTATATAAATAAATATATATTTAAATGTTATTTTTAATGTGATGACCAAAACATTATTTGTTCATCCTTCAAAGATGACCCCCATTTATAAACCTGAAAGTTTCAAGATCTAGGAAAACTCACACTTATTTAAAAATATTTTTTCTTTAAACAAATAGGAAATTTCTCTGGCATTTCTTTCTTTTTGCTGTATCGAAAACGTACCGAACCGTGACTTTAAAACCGAGGTACGTACCGAACCGTGATTTTTGTGTACCGTTACACCCCTAGTCTCTACTCTTTCTGTATCCTTCTCTTCCTGTTTCAGTCTTTACTCTTTCTGAATCCTTCTATCCTGTTTTAGTCTCTACTCTTTCTGTATCCTTCTCTTCTGTTTCAGACTCTACTCTTTCTGTTTCCTTCCATATTCTTCTCTTCTGTTTCAGTCTCTACTCTTTCTGTATCCTTCTCTTCCTGTTTCAGTCTTTACTCTTTCTGAATCCTTCTATCCTGTTTTAGTCTCTACTCTTTCTGTATCCTTCTCTTCTGTTTCAGACTCTACTCTTTCTGTTTCCTTCCATATTCTTCTCTTCTGTTTCAGTCTCTACTCTTTCTGTATCCTTCTCTTCCTGTTTCAGTCTTTACTCTTTCTGTATCCTTCTCTTCCTGTTTCAGTCTTTACTCTTTCTGTATCCTTCTCTTCTGTTTCAGACTCTACTCTTTCTGTTTCCTTCCATATTCTTCTCTTCTGTTTCAGTCTCTACTCTTTCTGTATCCTTCTCTTCCTGTTTCAGTCTTTACTCTTTCTGAATCCTTCTATCCTGTTTCAGTCTCTACCCTGGACCCTGAGGTAGAAACGTCTCTGTCCCTTGCACTGCTTGACATATCTTCATCTACATCTGCTTTAAATTATCTAAAATAAAAAAGATATCATCAACAGTATTACTACTACATCAGGGGTCTCAAACTCAAATTAACTGGGGGCCGCTGGAGATAGAGTCTGGGTCAGGCCGGGCCGCATCAAGTACCCCCCCCCCCCCCCCCCAAAAAAAAAATGTATTTAAGTATTCCAAAAATGGAGCACAACTGATCCAATCTTCTCAATCTTTATTATTAATGTTTCCTCTGAACTGTTCCTCTGAATTTGAACATTCCTTTCTGTACATGATTGGTTCTTCATGAGCTGTCCTTCTGACAGTTGGAGTTAATTTTACAAACTTTCTTTGTCTTTTTCTTATACACAACATCTTTGTTGTGATGATAGTCATATTTGCTTTTTATTTTCTTTATACAACACTATTATATTGAATTTTTTCCCCCAAAAGGCACATTTCCTTTTATTATACTTAGAAAAACAATTACTGCTTTTGAAATACAAATAATTCTTTCTACACATGTATAGTGTCTCAGGCAAATTACTGACTTTGCACATCAAAGCAAACCTTCTTATCAACCTGTTGGACCAAGTTCATTACATGAACTAGTTCAAAGTTCAATTCACAAATTTTAAAATGAACTAGTTCTTTTTTTCCATATGTTGCTGCGAGCTTCTTTTTTATTATTAAGCTATTATTATTGCCACAGCCCATATACAACCACAGATAACAATCATTTTATCGACGGGCAGAGTTTGCACAGACATGTAAGATTTTCCCATCTTCGCCGACCTCATAAAACCCTTTTTTAAATGATCTTTCGACGCCTCCTCGCTCCTCGGTTCACAAACACTTGAATGAACGAGTTCACTGTAACGTTCATCAGGCAGTAATAGAGTAGGTTACGTTCAGTTCACGTTCGCCCAAAATATGAACGAGTTTATGAACTATCGTCATTGAACGCGTTCAGACACAACACATATTACAAGCTCAAAATGATTATTCTCACATTCATTGTTTTAAAGCAGGGATATCCAACACGTCGCTCGCGAGCTATCAGTAGCTGTGGCCTGATTTGGTGGTGGTAGCTCGCCTTATGCCTGTTCACATATCACGCTCACATATTTTGCACGCTCAAGTAGGTTTCAAATAGGCGCGCATCAAGCGCCGAGCGCGCTCATAATTGAAGCGACGCGCTCATTTTTTTCCAGGCGCAGTACTTCGTGGTTGTCTATGACAACTATTGACAACAAACCTACGGTAAGCTGTCACGAGACTATATATGGTAGCCCATAAGGGATAAAAATGATAATAATAAAAAAAAACGCGGCAAACGCAACGGCGGGCCGCACTAACATTAAACTTTAATATCAAGTAGGGGGCCACAAAATATGGGCCGCGAGTTTGAGACCTCTGTACTACATAGTTAAAAACACAATATTTAAACAACAGTTGTTTGAGACTATTGGTGTGTTCACACTCAACGCGAATTTAATTATTTGCGCGAGTAGATTACATACAAAAGTCAATGCAAAGATGCGAATAGAAGCATCATTTGCGCCGGGCATCGCAAATTACTCGAATTGGGTGATGCGTTTATCGTGAACATCTTCCACGCAATTTGGACAATTTTAACTCGAGCGGAAGATTGCTGTTGTCACTAGAGCTTATTCTGCCCGAGCGGGTCGGGCCGATATTTCCTGTCACGATCCTTGGGTCGTGCCGGGCCCTTGAGAGACGTGCACTGCCAACGCATTAGAGTGCAGTGCGGTACTAGATTTGATGGCCGAGTGCGGGCGGTAATGCGCTCACTCTGTGTGTGTGGATTGCGAGAGAATACAACGATTCGCGGGACTCCCTTTATTCAAAATTTATGAATAAAAGATATAAAAACAAATAGATTTGTATTCATCTGTTGCAGAAAAGCAACAAGAACTAAAAAAAATAAAAACGATTTACAGGCCAGAGTTTCTATTTATAACACGTTTGAAGTGTTGAGCGATGTAGCCAATCACAGATATGTGTGTTGATTTCTCGAACACAATGGTGGCCAATCAGAAACATTTAAGATAGACTCCCCTCACCGCTCAAAATGGACTTTTTGTTCAGTGCTGAATTCTGTATGTTGGCAAATCCTCGAATTATAACAAACAAAGTGTAGATATTATGAAAGATTCATTGTGCAGTCAGCTTCATTGATAATAACAGAGATGTGTGAGATTGCGATGAACTGTCAGCTTTTTGTCAGTGAGATGGAGGAAAGTCCGTATTGTACTACTTTACACGCTATTACAAGAGAAAGAAATAAACAAAAAAAACAAACATATCAGGGCTCCACACTGCGACCAAATGGTCGCATTTTGCGACCAAAATTTGAGAGTGTGCGACTGAATTTTACATCCAGTCGCACATGTGCGACCAGTAAATTTGCCACACGTTAAACGCATGGTAAAGCGTGGAAGGGGGGCGTCAATGAATCTGTGACAAGAATAGCGCGCGTAAACGTCTGTGGGAAGGACACGGAGACAAATATTACAACCTGATGTGCGTCCGAGCAATCAGTGATCTATCGACTCGTTAGTCGTTACCTAGCAGCGAATTTAACCAAAATGAAAGTGGATCGAAAATACGCCACTCATATATGATTAGGACCGTGGAGTAGCAGCAGCGATCCGAACCATTGACAAAATAAAGCCCCGAACTTGCCAGGCGCGGGCCGATCTCGCTCACGCAACACTGTTACTAGATCCAGTAAAGAAATCCATTGAATTCGCCTCAGAATTAATAACATCAACACCACGAGATCCAGTGAGAAACACTCCGATTCGGCGCAGAGTTCTGTTATAAACCATATCAGATCAAACAGCGCTGACGTGGAAACCAGGAGAAACACTTAACGTTAGGCTTTCAGTCCACAAATCAGCCTATCAGAACCATGCATTTAGGCTAATGTAGTAAGTTAACTCTAACCATAAATATGATAATGTGTAAGAAATAATCAAATGCTTACAAGTAGCCTACTACACATCTTTTCCCAGCACTTCAATAATATCATATTTGTATTTTTTATGTGATTACCAACACATTTTTTGTTCATCCTTTAAAGATTGTCCTAAAACGAAAAATTAAGGTGTTGGAAAACTCTTATTTAAACACAAAAAAATAATAATAGGCTACCATTGTAAACAGGATGTTTATTGGCTATTTTCACTCCATAATCCATATACATATTTCACTACTTTTATTAATTAATATTAAGACATTATAAATGATAGTAACTAAAGTTAATTTCATCTACTTTCATCTACACCCTAAATTAAGCTTAGTGATTTATTGTCAGCCCCCGTGCTACCAGATTTTTTTTTTTTTTTTGTAGAACTCAGAGAGAGGTTGTGAGGCACAACCCATCAAACTGACAGGTTTATTGCCCCTCATAAAAATAAGCCCCGCCCCCTTTTTTACCCGTCCCCCTCACTTCCGGTCTGACCGCGTGACCGTGGGAAATTCCTACGGTCTCCCCTCCTCTTACCACCCACCAACACCCCTCACCACCACCTCCACTTCTGGACTGGTCACGTGATCGTGGGAAAATTTTCCCACGATACGGAACCCCATCTGATCCGGTACCAGACTGTACACCTGTTACACCTGTCTTGTTCAATGTAAAAATGTTCAAAATGATGGAAAAACAATACATTTTCAAACTTTAATGATGACAGAAAACAGATATAGGTTATGTTTTTTTATTATTTATTAAACAATGGTCCTTTTACACTCATTGTTTAAAACCATTTAGTCAATTTATATCATTAAAACATAGTACAGGTCTTTTCCTTTACACGTTATTTAGTAAATTACTCCATTTTTAAATAAAACATCTGTTTTAAAAAAGTTTTCATTCACAAAAATAACATTTTGGAGCAAAAGTTGTACTTTTACACAATTACACATCGTTTAAAAGTATTAAATAATATTGATTATAATAATAATTATCGATGTTCAAACACTAAAATGTTAAATTGTTTAGACGTAAAAATAAATAATTAATAAACGTTATCAAAATGTGTATTAAAACAGCGTGTATTTAAATTACATCAAACAATTATTAAAGGATATCAAAACTTAAAAACATAAAAACTTACTTACGTTCTGTTTTGTTGGTGAAAGAAGAACAAAATTATCCCGTTTAAAGATTAATCACCTCCAAAGATATATCCAACAGCAAGGATTATCCGGCTGCAACGCTTTATCCAAAAGGTATATATCCAAAACTTTAGAGATATTCCAAAAGTCCTCCGATTCAAACTTGTGTAAATGTAATTCCGGGGAGCCCAACGAAACACGTCCGAACACTCCTGAAGCAACCCAAGAATGACATCTCGAACCTCTGTACTGTGACCAGACTCAAGCTCCGCCTCTTAGATCCCTCCCACAACACGTGATGAAGATAGGCGTGGAAATAGAAAGTTCCCACGCCTCTTCACGCAGGATTAGAGGAGGAGCGTCCTTGTAGCTCCTCCCAATTCTACAACCATTAATACCAAAAAAATGCACAAAATGGTGGAAAAACAATACATTTTCAATCTTTAAGGACGACATAAAACAAATAGGTTTAGTGATTTTTTATTAAAAGAAAAATCTTTTACACAGACTTGAAGTTGTACAAACAATATTTAAAACTATAACAAATATTACAAGTTTCAAATACAATAACGTTGTAAAATCTTTTAGTGTTCTATTAAAAAAGTTTTCTAAAATACATTTGTTATATTAGTAATATCTTTTAGTGTTTCATTAAAATACACGGCTTCGTATATATATATTATGTTAAAAACCTTTAAAACAGTTTAAAGATCGCCCATTTTACAGAAAAAAGTCAAACAAGTGGGTTTTTCATTAAAGAAAACTGTTTTCCTAAACCATTATTTTTTAAAAGACTTACGTTTTACAAAACAATATTTAAAACTATAACAAATATTACAAGTTTCAAATACAATAACGTTGTAATATCTTTTAGTGTTCTATTAAAAAAGTTTTCTAAAATACATTTGTTATATTAGTAATATCTTTTAGTGTTTCATTAAAAATACACGGCTTCATATATATTTTATGTTAAAAACCTTTAAAACAGTTAAAAATGCATTAAAAAGTCAAAAATCGGACATTTTACAGAAAAAAGTCAAACAAGTGGGTTTTTCATTAAAGAAAACTGTTTTTCTAAACCATTTTTAAAAAGACTTACGTTTTACAAAACAATATTTAAAACTATAACAAATATTACAAGTTTCAAATACAATAACGTTGTAATATCTTTTAGTGTTCTATTAAAAAGTTTTCTAAAATACATTTGTTATATTAGTAATATCTTTTAGTGTTTCATTAAAAATACACTGCTTCGTATATATTTTATGTTAAAAACCTTTAAAACAGTTTAAAAATGCATTAAAAAGTCAAAGATCGGACATTTTACAGAAAAAGTCAAACAAGTGGGTTTTTTCATTAAAGAAAACTGTTTTCCTAAACCATTATTTTTTAAAAGACTTACGTTTTACAATACAATGTTTAAAACTATAACAAATATTACAAGTTTCAAATACAATAACGTTGTAATATCTTTTAGTGTTCTATTAAAAAAGTTTTCTAAAATACATTTGTTATATTAGTAATATCTTTTAGTGTTTCATTAAAAATACACGGCTTCATATATATTTTATGTTAAAAACCTTTAAAACAGTTTAAAGATCGGCCATTTTACAGAAAAAAGTCAAACAAGTGGGTTTTTTCATTAAAGAAAACTGTTTTCCTAAACCATTATTTTTTAAAAGACTTACGTTTTACAAAACAGTGTTTAAAACTATAACAAATATTACAAGTTTCAAATACAATAACGTTGTAATATCTTTTAGTGTTCTATTAAAAAAAAGTTTTCTAAAATACATTTGTTATATTAGTAATATCTTTTACTGTTTCATTAAAAATACACGGCTTCATATATATTTTATGTTAAAAACCTTTAAAACAGTTTAAAGATCGGCCATTTTACAGAAAAAAGTCAAACAAGTGGGTTTTTCATTAAAGAAAACTGTTTTCCTAAACCATTATTTTTTAAAAAGACTTACGTTTTACAAAACAGTGTTTAAAACTATAACAAATATTACAAGTTTCAAATACAATAACGTTGTAATATCTTTTAGTGTTCTATTAAAAAAGTTTTCTAAAATACATTTGTTATAATATCTTTTACTGTTTCATTAAAAATACACGGCTTCATATATATTTTATGTTAAAAACCTTTAAAACAGTTTAAAGATCGGACATTTTACAGAAAAAAAAGTCAAACAAATGGGTTTTTCATTAAAGAAAACTTTAGAGATATTCCAAAAGACCTCATGAGGAGCCCCAACGAAACACCTCCGTTCGGGTCAGCGGGAGAAAACGATAATGGTTGTTTTCAATGTGTGAGCGGAGCCACACGCAGACTCCTCCCACGACACTCCCACATCACATGACCCTCTGTGCATGCGGTATCCATACGTACAACACGTCCACCCCCAACGTCATACGGCGGACTGTTTTAAAAAACGTCCGTTCAGGACAGAGTATGAACTTAAATGAGAGAATTAATGCCTTGCAATGAGGCGCGCTAACCACGCCTCCTCACACGCCCCGTAGAAGACGCATGCACGACGCATTGGTCCACGCTCTATTCACGCCCCTGAGCGTTCGACAGATTGGACCACACATACACACACACACACACACACACACACACACACACACACACACACACACACACACACACACACACATACGTAAACTCCTCCCATACCTCGGCAGCGGCCGTGTCAAACCAGAGCCGTTCAACTAGCCACAAACGCGACGTGCCCTCATTTGGATTTTACGTTACTGCAGAACCCCAAAGACTCTCCAGAGATGTATTGATGAAGCTGATGGATTTAACTTTTTAGCTCCGCAAAAATGACGAGGATCGTGATTAGTGTGTTTTCTTCACGAACCGGAACATATGGATTATATTTTTCATTTGATTGATCATTGTGGATATAAGATTTAAAGTTACATGGAATACGACGGAGCACCCACGATTTGGTTTTCACAGAGCTTCTCTTTCTTAAAGGAGACTTGGATTAACAAGTGGATTAACAAACGGGAAATATATTTTTCATTTGACTGATCGCAGTGGATATAAGATTTAACGTTACATGGAATATACGGCGGAGCACCCACGATTTACACACCAACCTATTTATTTAGTCACTCTAGTGATTTCAATGTTCTATCTACACTCTTTGTAAAGCCATTGGATTAACTTTAAAACATAATCTTTATACAGAAATCACTAAGAAAAGCATTGTTTATAAGAAATACACAAAAGTTTGCAAATAGTCATCTTGCTCAGATAGCAGATGGCGCCGTTCACATCCTGTTTTCTCGGATTGTACGTGTTTTAGGTGAAGACTTACAACAACAATACAAAATTGTTTAAGTTGACATAAACAAAACACCCCTCTGATCATCCCATAAGTTATAGTAAACATTTACAATGTGTATTTCTGTTTGAGAATCTTCTATGATGCTGAATCACACAAAGTATTAACACAAAAAGTAAGTGTTTTTACATTACCACAGAATCACTCCTGACTATTGCACTGTGAGATGTACCCATTTAAAGCTTGAGTTAAAACTAAACGCATTTTCATACCTGTTGTGCAAACATAATCTCTGATTTTTATCCATATCCTTTACAAGGACAGATAAAATGCTTAAACCCATTTTAAACGAATTTCGGCACGGATATTACGCATATTCTAATCATCCCCACAGGTCTCCTATTTATAATGGGGGATATCCCCACAATCGTATGCACACAGATTACAAAATCAAATCATTAATTTAATATCTATCTGCCATACGCGATTTCACCACAGCATGAGTGTTCACCAACTCTTCTCTCAAATTATGTTGTGGAAGGCAAGCATAAAGCACCGCTGCGATAATACACACGCGTTCAGGAATAGGGACATGACGGAATATTCGCTTGCACAATCGGGCCAGCATTGCATTGAATGAAGTTTACCATTTGTTGTACGTATTTTTAGTATTACCAGTTTAACATTCAAGCGATTTTAAACTAACCTCGCGCGCGCTCTCTGGGATGCGCACATTCAAAATCGCACCATAAACAGCTGGCCAGTAACAAAAGTTATTTTTCACGGATTATATTGCTTTAACACACGAAACTATGTCGATTTCGGTCTTCGTGAGTATAATAATCTAAACATAGTCGGTTTTGTCTTTAATAACCATAAAATGCATGACAGTAGCCTATATAATGAACAGAGTATCCGCCCACTGGGTCTTAAAGTGACAGCAACCATATGTGTTGGTCATTAATTCTGCCATAAACAAAAAAAAAAAAAAAAAAAAAAAAAAAAAAAAAGAAGAAAAAGAGAGCTTTAAGTTAAAGGCATCAGGATTAATAGCCAATGTATTTCATTTATTCAGGACTAAAAAATACTATCCAGTATTATTTTCCATTTTCATTACTTAATTCAGTTTCTGGAATATAGTGCTAGACCTTTTGGATGATATTTTAACTATTTTGCGGTAAAACTAGTCGATGTGGTAAGATCAGGGAGTTGTTTTTATTTAAAGAAAGATTCGTTTTTCACATATATTTGAAAAGTTCACTATCACATTTAAAACTTTTTTTAAAAAAAAAAGCTGTATGAAGTTAAAATAGGCTACAGTGGTTGTTGTTCGTAAATGTTGTTGTACGTTATCAGAAAATGTTAAGAGTTTCTGAACATTTATAAATTGTGTGCTGCAAAAGCAGAAGTATATTTTATTTGAATAAAGATTTACCTTTTTATTTTCTTTAAATAAAGATTTGTTCTTATGCTTTAATTTCTTAAAATCAGTCTGATGACATGCATTATTTCTGTGATTAATTGATCAGTAATGTTGCGAAGAGGCTTCCTCACGCAAGTAAAATCACTTTAGAAGTGTTTTGTGACAAACACCGTTATTTACTTAGACTTTAAAAAAAAGATTTAACATGTAGGCCTAACAACTTACATTTCGTATGAATTACCTGTCATTCTTTTCATTCAAAAAGAATGCAAAAACAAAAATGTCTTGTTGAGGGACTAATGCATTCACTGTACATTTAAACACTATATATTTATTTATTTTATATGAACAGTATTACCCATAATGTGTTTTATGTCATTTTAATTTTGTCATTTTATACCTTAAGGCTGCCTTTTATTACAACAGGTTGAGGGACTAACGATGAAAAATAGTCATTTTAAGCTAACTTGGGTACATTTACACTTATGTTGACACTGAAGAAGCAACACTGAAGAAGAATCTGAAGAATAAGAATCTTCTCTAACCCCAAATAAACAGATAATGGATATTCATACATTTTACGTTATCAGAAAATGTTAAGAGTTTTTGAACATTTATAAATAGTGTGCTGCAAAAGCAGAAAGTCTATTTTCTTTAAATAAAGATTTACCTTTTTATTTTCTTTAAATATTAAAAGATTTGTTCTTATGCTTTAATTTCTTTAAATCAGTCTGATGACATGCATTATTTCTGTGATTAATTGATTAGTAATGTTGCGAAGAGGCTTCCTCACGCTAGTAAAAGCAGTTTAGATGTGTTTGTGACAAACACGTTGTATTTACTTAGACTTTTAAAAATATATATTTAACATTTAAATGTTTTCTTCTGACCAACTTACATTTCATATGAATTATCTGTCATTCTTTTCATTCAAAAAGAATGCAAAAACAAAAATGAGGGACTAATGCCTTCACTGTGTAGTGTTTAAAACATCACCTTTTGGATGTTAAACTCTTTATTTCTTATAAACGATGCTTTTCTTAGTGATTTCTGTATAAAGGTGATGTTTTAAACACTACACAGTGAAGGCATTAGTCCCTCATTTTTGTTTTTGCATTCTTTTTGAATGAAAAGAATGACAGATAATTCATATGAAATGTAAGTTGGTCAGAAGAAAACATTTAAATGTTAAATATATATTTTTAAAAGTCTAAGTAAATACAACGTGTTTGTCACAAACACATCTAAACTGCTTTTACTAGCGTGAGGAAGCCTCTTCGCAACATTACTAATCAATTAATCACAGAAATAATGCATGTCATCAGACTGATTTAAAGAAATTAAAGCATAAGAACAAATCTTTTAATATTTAAAGAAAATAAAAAGGTAAATCTTTATTTAAAGAAAATAGACTTTCTGCTTTTGCAGCACACTATTTATAAATGTTCAAAAACTCTTAACATTTTCTGATAACGTAAAATGTATGAATATCCATTATCTGTTTATTTGGGGTTAGAGAAGATTCTTATTCTTCAGATTCTTCTTCAGTGTTGCTTCTTCAGTGTCAACATAAGTGTAAATGTACCCAAGTTAGCTTAAAATGACTATTTTTCATCGTTAGTCCCTCAACCTGTTGTAATAAAAGGCAGCCTTAAGGTATAAAATGACAAAATTAAAATGACATAAAACACATTATGGGTAATACTGTTCATATAAAATAAATAAATATATAGTGTTTAAATGTACAGTGAATGCATTAGTCCCTCAACAAGACATTTTTGTTTTTGCATTCTTTTTGAATGAAAAGAATGACAGGTAATTCATACGAAATGTAAGTTGTTAGGCCTACATGTTAAATCTTTTTTTTAAAGTCTAAGTAAATAACGGTGTTTGTCACAAAACACTTCTAAAGTGATTTTACTTGCGTGAGGAAGCCTCTTCGCAACATTACTGATCAATTAATCACAGAAATAATGCATGTCATCAGACTGATTTTAAGAAATTAAAGCATAAGAACAAATCTTTATTTAAAGAAAATAAAAAGGTAAATCTTTATTCAAAGAAAATATACTTCTGCTTTTGCAGCACACAATTTATAAATGTTCAGAAACTCTTAACATTTTCTGATGACGTACAACAACATTTACGAACAACAACCACTGTAGCCTATTTTAACTTCATACAGCTTTTTTTAAAAAAGTTTTAAATGTGATAGTGAACTTTTCAAATATATGTGAAAAACGAATCTTTCTTTAAATAAAAACAACTCCCTGATCTTACCACATCGACTAGTTTTACCGCAAAATAGTTAAAATATCATCCAAAAGGTCTAGCACTATATTCCAGAAACTGAATTAAGTAATGAAAATGGAAAATAATACTGGATAGTATTTTTTAGTCCTGAATAAATGAAATACATTGGCTATTAATCCTGATGCCTTTAACTTAAAGCTCTCTTTTCTTCTTCTTTTTTTTTTTTTTTTTTTTTTTTTTTTTTTTTTTGTTTATGGCAGAATTAATGACCAACACATATGGTTGCTGTCACTTTAAGACCCAGTGGGCGGATACTCTGTTCATTATATAGGCTACTGTCATGCATTTTATGGTTATTAAAGACAAAACCGACTATGTTTAGATTATTATACTCACGAAGACCGAAATCGACATAGTTTCGTGTGTTAAAGCAATATAATCCGTGAAAAATAACTTTTGTTACTGGCCAGCTGTTTATGGTGCGATTTTGAATGTGCGCATCCCAGAGAGCGCGCGCGAGGTTAGTTTAAAATCGCTTGAATGTTAAACTGGTAATACTAAAAATACGTACAACAAATGGTAAACTTCATTCAATGCAATGCTGGCCCGATTGTGCAAGCGAATATTCCGTCATGTCCCTATTCCTGAACGCGTGTGTATTATCGCAGCGGTGCTTTATGCTTGCCTTCCACAACATAATTTGAGAGAAGAGTTGGTGAACACTCATGCTGTGGTGAAATCGCGTATGGCAGATAGATATTAAATTAATGATTTGATTTTGTAATCTGTGTGCATACGATTGTGGGGATATCCCCCATTATAAATAGGAGACCTGTGGGGATGATTAGAATATGCGTAATATCCGTGCCGAAATTCGTTTAAAATGGGTTTAAGCATTTTATCTGTCCTTGTAAAGGATATGGATAAAAATCAGAGATTATGTTTGCACAACAGGTATGAAAATGCGTTTAGTTTTAACTCAAGCTTTAAATGGGTACATCTCACAGTGCAATAGTCAGGAGTGATTCTGTGGTAATGTAAAAACACTTACTTTTTGTGTTAATACTTTGTGTGATTCAGCATCATAGAAGATTCTCAAACAGAAATACACATTGTAAATGTTTACTATAACTTATGGGATGATCAGAGGGGTGTTTTGTTTATGTCAACTTAAACAATTTGTATTGTTGTTGTAAGTCTTCACCTAAAACACGTACAATCCGAGAAAACAGGATGTGAACGGCGCCATCTGCTATCTGAGCAAGATGACTATTTGCAAACTTTTGTGTATTTCTTATAAACAATGCTTTTCTTAGTGATTTCTGTATAAAGATTATGTTTTAAAGTTAATCCAATGGCTTTACAAGAGTGTAGATAGAACATTGAAATCACTAGAGTGACTAAATAAATAGGTTGGTGTGTAAATCGTGGGTGCTCCGCCGTATATTCCATGTAACGTTAAATCTTATATCCACTGCGATCAGTCAAATGAAAAATATATTTCCCGTTTGTTAATCCACTTGTTAATCCAAGTCTCCTTTAAGAAAAGAGAAGCTCTGTGAAAACCAAATCGTGGGTGCTCCGTCGTATTCCATGTAACTTTAAATCTTATATCCACAATGATCAATCAAATGAAAAATATAATCCATATGTTCCGGTTCGTGAAGAAAACACACTAATCACGATCCTCGTCATTTTTGCGGAGCTAAAAAGTTAAATCCATCAGCTTCATCAATACATCTCTGGAGAGTCTTTGGGGTTCTGCAGTAACGTAAAATCCAAATGAGGGCACGTCGCGTTTGTGGCTAGTTGAACGGCTCTGGTTTGAACGGCCGCTGCCGAGGTATGGGAGGAGTTTACGTATGTGTGTGTGTGTGTGTGTGTGTGTGTGTGTGTGTGTGTGTGTGTGTGTGTGTGTGTGTGTGTGTATGTGTGGTCCAATCTGTCGAACGCTCAGGGGCGTGAATAGAGCGTGGACCAATGCGTCGTGCATGCGTCTTCTACGGGGCGTGTGAGGAGGCGTGGTTAGCGCGCCTCATTGCAAGGCATTAATTCTCTCATTTAAGTTCATACTCTGTCCTGAACGGACGTTTTTTAAAACAGTCCGCCGTATGACGTTGGGGTGGACGTGTTGTACGTATGGATACCGCATGCACAGAGGGTCATGTGATGTGGGAGTGTCGTGGGAGGAGTCTGCGTGTGGCTCCGCTCACACATTGAAAACAACCATTATCGTTTTCTCCCGCTGACCCGAACGGAGGTGTTTCGTTGGGGCTCCTCATGAGGTCTTTTGGAATATCTCTAAAGTTTTCTTTAATGAAAAACCCATTTGTTTGACTTTTTTTTCTGTAAAATGTCCGATCTTTAAACTGTTTTAAAGGTTTTTAACATAAAATATATATGAAGCCGTGTATTTTTAATGAAACAGTAAAAGATATTATAACAAATGTATTTTAGAAAACTTTTTTAATAGAACACTAAAAGATATTACAACGTTATTGTATTTGAAACTTGTAATATTTGTTATAGTTTTAAACACTGTTTTGTAAAACGTAAGTCTTTTAAAAAATAATGGTTTAGGAAAACAGTTTTCTTTAATGAAAAAAACCCACTTGTTTGACTTTTTTCTGTAAAATGGCCGATCTTTAAACTGTTTTAAAGGTTTTTAACATAAAATATATATGAAGCCGTGTATTTTTAATGAAACAGTAAAAGATATTACTAATATAACAAATGTATTTTAGAAAACTTTTTTTTAATAGAACACTAAAAGATATTACAACGTTATTGTATTTGAAACTTGTAATATTTGTTATAGTTTTAAACACTGTTTTGTAAAACGTAAGTCTTTTAAAAAATAATGGTTTAGGAAAACAGTTTTCTTTAATGAAAAAACCCACTTGTTTGACTTTTTTCTGTAAAATGGCCGATCTTTAAACTGTTTTAAAGGTTTTTAACATAAAATATATATGAAGCCGTGTATTTTTAATGAAACACTAAAAGATATTACTAATATAACAAATGTATTTTAGAAAACTTTTTTAATAGAACACTAAAAGATATTACAACGTTATTGTATTTGAAACTTGTAATATTTGTTATAGTTTTAAACATTGTATTGTAAAACGTAAGTCTTTTAAAAAATAATGGTTTAGGAAAACAGTTTTCTTTAATGAAAAAACCCACTTGTTTGACTTTTTCTGTAAAATGTCCGATCTTTGACTTTTTAATGCATTTTTAAACTGTTTTAAAGGTTTTTAACATAAAATATATACGAAGCAGTGTATTTTTAATGAAACACTAAAAGATATTACTAATATAACAAATGTATTTTAGAAAACTTTTTAATAGAACACTAAAAGATATTACAACGTTATTGTATTTGAAACTTGTAATATTTGTTATAGTTTTAAATATTGTTTTGTAAAACGTAAGTCTTTTTAAAAATGGTTTAGAAAAACAGTTTTCTTTAATGAAAAACCCACTTGTTTGACTTTTTTCTGTAAAATGTCCGATTTTTGACTTTTTAATGCATTTTTAACTGTTTTAAAGGTTTTTAACATAAAATATATATGAAGCCGTGTATTTTTAATGAAACACTAAAAGATATTACTAATATAACAAATGTATTTTAGAAAACTTTTTTAATAGAACACTAAAAGATATTACAACGTTATTGTATTTGAAACTTGTAATATTTGTTATAGTTTTAAATATTGTTTTGTAAAACGTAAGTCTTTTAAAAAATAATGGTTTAGGAAAACAGTTTTCTTTAATGAAAAACCCACTTGTTTGACTTTTTTCTGTAAAATGGGCGATCTTTAAACTGTTTTAAAGGTTTTTAACATAATATATATATACGAAGCCGTGTATTTTAATGAAACACTAAAAGATATTACTAATATAACAAATGTATTTTAGAAAACTTTTTTAATAGAACACTAAAAGATTTTACAACGTTATTGTATTTGAAACTTGTAATATTTGTTATAGTTTTAAATATTGTTTGTACAACTTCAAGTCTGTGTAAAAGATTTTTCTTTTAATAAAAAATCACTAAACCTATTTGTTTTATGTCGTCCTTAAAGATTGAAAATGTATTGTTTTTCCACCATTTTGTACATTTTTTGGTATTAATGGTTGTAGAATTGGGAGGAGCTACAAGGACGCTCCTCCTCTAATCCTGCGTGAAGAGGCGTGGGAACTTTCTATTTCCACGCCTATCTTCATCACGTGTTGTGGGAGGGATCTAAGAGGCGGAGCTTGAGTCTGGTCACAGTACAGAGGTTCGAGATGTCATTCTTGGGTTGCTTCAGGAGTGTTCGGACGTGTTTCGTTGGGCTCCCCGGAATTACATTTACACAAGTTTGAATCGGAGGACTTTTGGAATATCTCTAAAGTTTTGGATATATACCTTTTGGATAAAGCGTTGCAGCCGGATAATCCTTGCTGTTGGATATATCTTTGGAGGTGATTAATCTTTAAACGGGATAATTTTGTTCTTCTTTCACCAACAAAACAGAACGTAAGTAAGTTTTTATGTTTTTAAGTTTTGATATCCTTTAATAATTGTTTGATGTAATTTAAATACACGCTGTTTTAATACACATTTTGATAACGTTTATTAATTATTTATTTTTACGTCTAAACAATTTAACATTTTAGTGTTTGAACATCGATAATTATTATTATAATCAATATTATTTAATACTTTTAAACGATGTGTAATTGTGTAAAAGTACAACTTTTGCTCCAAAATGTTATTTTTGTGAATGAAAACTTTTTTAAAACAGATGTTTTATTTAAAAATGGAGTAATTTACTAAATAACGTGTAAAGGAAAAGACCTGTACTATGTTTTAATGATATAAATTGACTAAATGGTTTTAAACAATGAGTGTAAAAGGACCATTGTTTAATAAATAATAAAAAAACATAACCTATATCTGTTTTCTGTCATCATTAAAGTTTGAAAATGTATTGTTTTTCCATCATTTTGAACATTTTTACATTGAACAAGACAGGTGTAACAGGTGTACAGTCTGGTACCGGATCAGATGGGGTTCCGTATCGTGGGAAAATTTTCCCACGATCACGTGACCAGTCCAGAAGTGGAGGTGGTGGTGAGGGGTGTTGGTGGGTGGTAAGAGGAGGGGAGACCGTAGGAATTTCCCACGGTCACGCGGTCAGACCGGAAGTGAGCGGGACGGGTAAAAAAGGGGGCGGGGCTTATTTTTATGAGGGGCAATAAACCTGTCAGTTTGATGGGTTGTGCCTCACAACCTCTCTCTGAACTCGCTGTGAGTTCTCATTTGAGGTGATGCTGCCCTCAACTTTGAGTCTGGAGCCCTGTGAACTTCAAATAAAACAGCATATCATAATGTCAAGTCTATTTATTATTAAAGAATTTGTCAGTATTACAGTTATTTTGGGGGAAATTCGAATAATTGCATTGCAAGCTGATTTAAGGTGTGCCCCTAAATTTTCTGCTTGCGCTCCTAAAATTTTCAGTCAGGGGCAACAGCGCTCCTAGTAAAAAAAGTTAGTCTGGAGCCCTGCATATGTTGGACGTGATCCTTACGTTACGAAGAGGAGCGATTTTTCAACTGAATTGAAATATTTTCCAGCCATCGAGGCTGTAGATATCAGTAACTACCTCGTCTTACAAACATACTTTGACTTTACAAAGTTCGGAAACGTAACACGTTACACTAAGTTACACAGTCACTTAAGTTGTATTAACTCACCTTTGACGAAGTGATCACTAACGTTATACACACAAGCATTATCCTATTCGGCTCCTCCCGAACGCAAAAAGGTTTGCAAGCCGTTTTTCCAGAGTTTTTCGATCAGTTTCTTGCATTATGAACAATGAACAACAACTTTTGGTATACGATAAAAACTCCTTGTTGTTTGATCGATTCAAGTAACCATTTATAGTGCTTTCTAAATACAGAAAATCACTTCCTGCCCTCCTTTTGTATTTCGCGCCATGGCAATGCAGTGGCGTGACGTCATATGAAAACAAGCTAGCATGCCAGACCATGCACGCAGTTGCTGCTTGCTTTTATGTTAAATTAACAGTCGTTTGTGTGTTAATGCTTTAATAACAAATAATTTGTCTGGGGATAGGGTCGGATGAATGTTTGTCTTCTTTTAGTCTGGACTACAAAGTGTGACTTAAAACACAGCTGGGACTTTGATTCCAAGAGGGTCAACCATAATGATGTTATAATAGAACACAATTCAGATTTGTTTTCTACGATAGCACACCTTTACCTATATATCTACATTCTATATATCTACATACATATATGCTACATTCATTCATTTCACTTTCCATGAGCAAAATATAATATTGGAGAAGTGCATTGATGAAAAATAGAACTGCATTAATGAAAAATGTTCAGCAATGCACTTCTGCAATATTACATTTTGCTCATGAACTACATTTTACCCTGTTGCTAATGATTCTACCAATCAATAACATTGTGTAGTGTGCACACCTGTGACTGTAGCTGTGGTTTCTCCTCCTAGCCCTGTCTCGTCATCACCAGTTTCATCACTGGGATGAGTCTGACTGAGTTCTTCTGATACTGTGGGAGGTAAAAAGAACATGGTCAGGACATAAGCCATAGACAATCAAAGAAATGGACAGAGCGACCCCATTGATTTCAACAGGGCTTTAATCTGCACTAGGGTTGCCGCGGTGAGGAAAATTTCCCACCGGTTAATCGACGTGTGACAACACCGGTAATCCCGGTGTCACCGTGGAGGGCAGGGCGGGGGGGTTAAATAGCTTTTAAATGCGTGCGCGTTATACTTTCACTTTCGAAATAAGCGTCAATTGCTTGAATGGACAAAAAAAAACAACTCGCTGATAATAAAACTTTTATTTATAGACTTTTATTAGCATAACGAACAAATAAAAATAACCTATGCATAGGCTGAAAAAAGTGAAAATCGGCAAAATGTGGGCCCAAACAAGTAAGAACCATAAAACGTTTATTAACGAATAAGAAAATAAAATAGGCCTAAATAAATTACACAAAGTTTAAATGAGATAAAACCAATTAAAAAGAGACGAATATAAAATAAAAACTTCAAAACGGACCTTAGCCTACATAAATGACATACTTTCACTTTCGAAATAAGCGTCAATTGCAATTCAGCGTCAATTGCTGGAATGGACAAAAAAAAAAAAAAAAAAAACAACTCGCTGACAATAAACTTTTATTTAGACAGCACTTTTATTAGAATAATAAACGAATAAAATATAGACAGAACTTTTATTAGCATAACGAACGAATAAAAATAACCCCATGCATAGGCTGAAAAAAGTAAAAATCGGCAAACTGTGGGCCCAAAAAAAATAAAACGTTTATTAACGAATAAGAAAACAAAATAGGCCTAAATAAATTAAACAAAGTTTAAATAAGATAAAACCAAATAAAAAGAGACGAATATAAAATAAAAACTTTAAAAAGGACCTTAGCCTACATAAATGACAGCACTCTAAAAAAAAAGTAAAACACTATAAATTGGCATTTATTAACATTAATATATATTGGCCAAAATATTGCCAAACAGGCGCTTTTGCATTGCGTTTTGACACCAAATCTTCCGCCATTATCTTGCTTTTCTGTAATTTGACTCGTTCTCGTCTCCACACGTGCTAAATGGAATCCTGATGCTTGCTGATCTGTGACGTGACGGCATGCGTTGCGCAGTTCATTTTTAATTATAATGCTCTCTTCAGAACTAAATAATTGAAAATTATTATTTTTAATCAATTCAAATAAATATTTTAGCAAAAACGAATACTTTAAAAAAAAGTCAAGACATCGCGGTGTCACGGTGGGAAAGTGATGTCACCGGTGATGGGGCTTAAAACCGGTAACACCGTCAACACCGTCTATCGCGGCAAGCCTAATCTGCACGCAAATTTACCTTTGTGGCCATGGGCTTTCTTCTGCACTCAAGCATTACAGCTATTGCTTTTTAACAAAACAGGCCTAATGTATCTAACCTAACTAGTGGTGCACGATATATCGGCCGCCGATATAACATCGGCCGATTTGGTCAATTTTTTACACATCGGTATCGTTCCGATGTCAAAATAGGGCCGATGTGAACAGTCCGATGATCATTCCCTGTGTATTTGACGTGCGTGTAGGTGTGAGTGTGGGGGCGGGGATGTTTGTTTTTGCACGCGTATTAAAAGCGCATGTGTGTTTAAACATCAAGCACACGAAGACTGGAACTGGTGAGCTGTTTTCTGCCAGCCTTCCTAATGCGTATTTTTGTCCCGCCAAAGCCATATTTGACCGGTAAGTGATGTAGATGAGTGACAGCTGCGCTTGTTTAACTGAGGGAACAAGAGAGAGTGAAAGCACTGGTCACACGCGCCGTCTTCAAAATGTCTTGCTCTCTCTCTCTCTCCCTCCCGCATGTTTATGAATTGAGTTGACTGAATATCTTTGAGAATACACGATAGTAAAAGGTCGGAAGACCGAAGTTTTTTTCTTCTGAACTACCGGTTGTGAATTGTGAAACCACACTTTCAATAAAACAAAAAAAAATCTATCTGTTTATGAAATGTTTTCTGTGCCGACTGTCGAGACCATAGACTGTAAAAATAGGTTTAGACAAATCTCGTGCGATGTTCTAAACTGCCTGGATAATCACAACGTGTGCCGTGGTTCCGTTAATGACACGTCCGATTCGCGAACTAATGACTCCTTTGAACCGATTCACTTTCACGAGTTCACACTTACATATAATTTTGAGTGAGTAAGATTCAATGCGTATTTGGCGTGCTGTCCGGAGGGAGGGCTCCGTGCTCGGAATTCTGCCCGAACCCAGAGTACTCCCCCCGTATGCAAGTGATTTTTTAGAAAGAGGAGTGTGCAGGACTAGGAGTGTGGAGAAGGGGTGGAGGAGGGATGCTGCAAACTGCCAATGGATCGAGGTAAGACTGCTGAGTCTATATATACCCTCTTATCATTGGTTGCTGATTGCTGATTGCCGTCCACTCGTGTTAATTATCTGAACGTGCTCCTCCCGAACTTAGTTATTAACAAAACTTCATTTCACGAGTTCACACTTACATATAATTTTGAGTGAGTAAGATTCAATGCGTATTTGGCGTGCTGTCCGGAGGGAGGGCTCCGTGCTCGGAATTCTGCCCGAACCCAGAGTACTCCCCCCAAAAGCTAAAGAGCAGAGGACAGCCGCCGGACTAAAGACCCCCCAAAGAGTGCCAAGAAATGGCGGGCTGGCATCTCGAGAAGGGGCCTGGATGCTTGGTCAGGGAGGCCCGTGATGTTGGCTCACTGCCTGGACTGATGGCCCTTGTTGACTGCGAACAAGGTGTGGTTGTTGTATACTTGTCCAGGAGGTTTTCGCGCTGCATCCACTGTAAGACCAAATATTCGCTGAAATGAAAGAGAAAACATGAGTGCTCTACCTGGAACTTTCTCGCTCCGTCCGATGTGAGACCAATGCTCGCTGGACGGAAAGAGGAAACCTGAAAAGAGGAAAATGAGTGCTTATCCAGGAGATTTTCTCGTACTCTCGTCCACGGTGAGACCGAATGCTCACCGGATGAAAGAGAGAAAATTTAAGTGCTCTACTGGGAAAGCTCTCGCTCCGTCCGCTGTGAGACCAATGCTCGCTGGACGGAAAGAGGAAACCTGACAAGAGGGGAAAATGAGTGTTTGCCCAGGAGATTTCTCGTATTCCATCCGCTGTGAGACCAGCTGCTCGCTGGATGAAAGAGAAAATTTTAAGTGCTCTACTGGGAAAGCTCTCACTCCGTCCGCTGTGAGACTAATGCTCGCTGGACGGAAAGAGGAAACCTGACAAGAGGGGAAAATGAGTGTTTGCCCAGGAAATTTTCTCATGTCCATCCGCTGTGAGACCAACTGCTCGCTGGATGAAAGAGAAAATTTTAAGTGCTCTACTGGGAAAGCTCTCACTCCATCCGCTGTGAGACCGATGCTCGCTGGATGGAAGAAGGAAAACTGAAAAGTGGAAAAATTGAGTGCTTGCCCAGGAGATTTTTCTCACACTGCATCCGCTGTGAGACCAACTGCTCACTGGATGAAGGAGAAAAATGTAAGGGCTCCTCTGGGAAAGCACTCACTCTGCTCATAAAGTGATGGCGGTTTTTTGAGTGTCTAAGAAAAACGAAAAAGGGTAATTTAAACGTGGCATTGAGTGTGTGAGTGGAACTGAAGGGCTGGTAGCTTATGCGGAAAGCCGAATACATTTAATGAGAATTTCCAGTGTTATGGGGTGTCCGGAGTCGGGGGCGGGTGGGCTGGGATCTTTGGATCCCTTTAATCAGGGTTTGTGAATTGTTTAACTCCACAGCAGTAGTGCCGTACGACAGTTTATGGGAAAAACTGGATTGCCGCTCAAATAACCTTTAATAGGAGATAAAAGATTTGATTGGAAAGAGAAAAATCGGGAGAAGGCAAGTTATAAGAGACGTTATATTTATCGTTTCCTTTCTTTATGTTACCTCCAAGCGGTAATATAGGATTGAAGGGTCCTGGGAGATACCGCTTGGAGGATAAATTTTGATGCGTGCGACGTTAGCTTGGAGACCAAGCTTGCTGGACAGAGGAAATAATCAATTAAGGGTTTTAGCAGGAATAATAATTCTAAATGGTGATGTACTGGAGAGAAAACATCATTGTTATAGCAGTGTAGAAAATAAGCCAGAGGAACAGAGCTCCTGCGGGAGCAGAGAAGAGGTCACTGCTTGAGCAGTGTAGAAAATTATCCAGAGAAACAGAGCATCTGTGGGAGCAGAGGAGACGTCACTGCTGTGGCGGTGTAGTAAATTAGCCAGAGAAACGGAGCTCCTGTGGGAGCAGAGTAGACATCATTGCTGTGACGGTGAAGAAAATTAGCCAGAGAAAAGAGTTTCAGATGGAGCAGAGGAGACGACACTGCTGTGGCAGTGTAGAAAGTTAGCCAGAGAAACAGGGCTCCAGTGGGAGCAGAGGGGACGTCACTGTTATAGCAGTGTAGAAAATAAGCCAGAGTAAGAGAGCTCCAGTGGGAGCAGAGTAGACATCACTGCTGGGGCCGAGTAAAAATTAGTCAGAGAAAGAGAGCTCCAGTGGGAGCAGAGTAGACATCACTGCTGTGTCAGTGTAAAAAAATAGCCAGAGAAACAGAGCTCATATGAGAATTATTCAGAGAAACAGAGCTCCTGTAGGAGCAGATGAGACATCACTGCTGGGGCCGAGTAGAAAAATTAGCCAGAGAAACAGAGCTCCTGTGGGAGCAGATGAGACATCACTGCTGGGGCAGAGTAGAAAAATTAGCCAGAGAAACAGAGCTTCAGTGGGAGCAGATGAGACGTCACTGCTGGGGTAGAGTAGAAAAGATTAGCCAGAGAAACAGAGCTCCTGTGGGAGCAGATGAGACATCACTGCTGGGGCAGAGTAGAAAATTAGCCGAAAAAAAAAACGCGGCTCTTGTGGGAGCAGATGAGACATCACTGCTGGGGCAGAGTATAAAAGATTGGCCAGAGAAACGGAGCTCCTGTGGGAGCAGAGTAGACATCACTGCTGGGGCAGAGTAGAAAAGATTAGCCAGAGAAACAAAGCTCCTGTGGGAGCAGATGAGACATCACTGCTGGGGCAGAGTAGAAAATTAGCCGAAAGAAACACGGCTCTTGTGGGAGCAGATGAGACATCACTGCTGGGGCAGAGTATAAAAGATTGGCCAGAGAAACAGAGCTCCTGTGGGGGCAGAGGAGACATCACTGCTGGGGCGGTGGAGAAAATTAGCCAGAGAAACAGAGCTCCAGTGGGAGCAGAGGAGACGTCACTGCTGGGGCAGTATAGAAAATTAGCCGGAGAAACAGAGCTTCAGTGGGAGCAGATGAGACATCACTGCTGGGGCAGAGTAGAAAAATTAGCCGAAAGAAACACGGCTCCTGTGGGAGCAGAGTAGACATCACTGCTGGGGCAGAGTAGAAAAGATTAGCCAGAGAAACGGAGCTCCTGTGGGAGCAGAGTAGACATCACTGCTGGGGCAGAGTAGAAAAATTAGTCAGAGAAACAGAGCTCCTGTGGGAGCAGAGTAGACATCACTGCTGGGGCAGAGTAGAAAAATTAGTCAGAGAAACGGAGCTCCTGTGGGAGCAGAGTAGACATCACTGCTGGGGCAGAGTAGAAAAATTAGTCAGAGAAACAGAGCTCCTGTGGGAGCAGATGAGAAATCACTGTTGGGGCAAAGTAGAAAAATTAGTCAGAGAAACAGAGCTTCTGTGGGAGCAGATGAGACATCACTGTTGGGGCAAAGTAGAAAAATTAGTCAGAGAAACAGAGCTCCTGTGGGAGCAGATGAGACACCACTGCTGGGGCAGAGTAGAAAAATTAGTCAGAGAAACGGAGCTCCTTTGGGAGCAGAGGAGACGTCACTGCTGGGCGGTGGAGAAAATTAGCCAGAGAAACAGAGCTCCAGTGGGAGCAGAGGAGACGTCACTGCTGGGGCAGTATAGAAAATTAGCCGGAGAAACAGAGCTTCAGTGGGAGCAGAGTAGACGTCACTGCTGGGCAGTGGAGAAACGTACCTGTGCAAATGAGCTGTGGTGTGAAGCCGAGCAAAAGCGGGAAGTAGATTGGGGCCTGGCTGGCTGATTATCATCTTCTTGAGCGCAAACAAAGATGCGAAAAAGAGGGGCGATTTAATCTTTGCAGGATTATGCACATCTTTATTAACGTTTCAAAATGGCTTAGGGAACTTTCACCCTGGCAGTTAAGTCCGTAACGGGGAATGGTTCGCATGAAAAAATCGCTAATGTGAACGCCATTATGGGAACCGGGTGCGCACTGGGGTACCGGACCCGAGACTACCTGGAGGAGGTGGTGGTAGTACTGACTACCCAGCACGGACTCGGGTGCGCCCTTGTTCAGGAAATAAGGTATCCTGTGCATGCGTTTTAGCTTATTGTGATGTATTCAGTTAAATAAGTAAGGGATGATAGTGTTGAGGAATTACCCTGGATACGAGCGAGAGTGAGCCTGCAGTGTATTCGAGCATTGTACGTGGAATCAGAGCAACATATTTGTAAATCCACTGTATTCTTACGGGTCCGTTTGCAAGCAGCAGAAAACCACCTTATGCGACACACGTACAATAAACCTGTATTGTTCACTTAACTGCGCATAATAGAAGCAATTTTACTAAAAATAAATAAGTAAATACACAATATTTACCCACGTTCTGCTTTCCATCGAGCGCCGTGCACGTTTGCAATGACATAAGATGCACGCGAACGCACCAAGGTTCGATAGAATTAAATTGGGTGTGGAACCGGACCCACGCTGCGGGGGGCGTCGGGGACAAATGCGCTCGGACCGCTGCAAACACAGGATACAAACCATATATGGCATTTCACCGTAACAAGCCTAGTGTAAAAGCTCTGTTGTTTCTCATTTATTTATTTGTCATTTCTAAGGGTGGTTCCCTGCCGATTTGTTCGTTCTGGATTAGTAAACCAAATGGTGAAGCTGCGGGTTAGAATTGGTCTGAACTTCTGAAATCTTAAAAGAGGAGTCGATTCCTGTTAATGGAATCGATTCCTAGCTTTGGAATCGACTCTATATTCCTAACGCCTCGGATCGAGGAATCGATTCTTTTTGGGATCGAGGAATCAATTCTTTTAGAATCGATTCCCAGCCCTACTGTTTACGTGTGAGTTTTACGCCATAAAGAAGCATCGCGTTTAAGGAACGCAAATCATTGTACAGAAACTATTTATATCGATCACAATTAGTATCCGGATAGCGTAAATGCTCGACATTCAACGATTGAAGCGATGCGAAGTTCAATCAGGGACGCGAAGTTTTCAGCTAAGCACTCACAGAGTTGACCCGGCAGATGTTTGAGAGTGTGGATCAGCCGGGACTGGATCTGCAGCGTGGCTTAACTTACTTAGCTACTGCCTGTTGCGACGGCCGACGCTGGAGGAATGTCCATTCCTTGCGTTAAGATGGCAGCATTGCCTTGTCCATATCTCTATGGCAGGAATTATTGAATGGTCCGGTTTAAAGATACCGCGGAAGTAGATTGCGGATGTTTCGCCCGGGGTGGCGATGACCCGTTTGTTTGGCCTGACGCCCATGGGATGATACCGGGTTGCGGAAAAGATTCCTAATTCTGGACGAAAGATTCTCTATCGAAAACAGGAAGAGCTAGATTCGGACATGGCCAAATGCTGCAAACTGCCAATGGATCGAGGTAAGACTGCTGAGTCTATATATACCCTCTTATCATTGGTTGCTGATTGCTGATTGCCGTCCACTCGTGTTAATTATCTGAACGTGCTCCTCCCGAACTTAGTTATTAACAAAACTTCATTTAATGAATGGTTAAAACAACGGATCTGTCCAACACTGAGCTCAAGATACATAAATCGGAAACACTTTACAATAAGGTTCCATTTATTAAAGTGTACATTAAATGTACACTTTAATAAATGGAACCTTATTGTAAAGTGTAAGGTTAATAGATTAATAGAATGTTAACAAATTTCGTTAACATTCTATTAATATTAGTTTCTATGCGGATTTAATCCATGACAAAACTACCCCAGTCATTCTAGAATGATTCATTCTTTCCAAATAGAGCAATTCAAGTAATCTGGTGAAATTGTTTTTATATCACAATATATATCGCAGAAAAATAAAATATCACAATGTCATTTTTTACCAATATCGTGCAGCCCTAATCCTCGCTATGTGTTTTCTATACAGGGATATCGACATCGGTAAATATCGGTATCGGCCATAACAGCAATGTTAATATCGGTTATCGGTATCGGCCACAAATTTTCACATCGGTGAATCACTAAACCTAACTATTTTTATTGCCTAAAAGAACAGATAGAGTTCGGATAAGCTCTGTCTGTTCTTTAAAAAAAGGTCTAGTTATCCAAAGTTAGGCATACTTGGCGCCAATAGACAGCCCTTTTTTCTCCCATAAAAACCTTGCTACTTGGGGTATTTTACATGTGCAGTGCCAAGAGGAAACTTCAAGTCAGTAAAATAATAATAAAAGCAATAATGTAATGTAATGTATAATATAAAGTATTATATTAGATACATTTTAAAACTGCAATGCACATGTATAATAAGCCTAGTATTAGCTAGTCATTTAAAATACATCAATAACTAATATCATAGTTTAAATGGGTCATGAAACCCCCCTCTTTCAGCTCAAGTCTAGCTCAAAATCTTTTTGAAAAATGCAATTGAAATGGGCGTGGCTAGCTGTGAGAAGAAGGGAGGGAGTGTGTGTGGTATGGCCATCACGTCACTGTCCCATGCATATCGACTGTCACTAAAAAGCAATGGTAAAACGTGAGGAAATGATAGATTTTAATATATAGCTGGCAAAGTTAAAGTCTTATGAAATACACTGACACTTTATTATTGTCCTTTCAAAAGTAACTGAATGTCCTGCTACATACACTCACCGGCCACTTTATTAGGTACCCCATGCTAGTAACGGGTTGGACCCCCTTTTGCCTTCAGAACTGCCTCAATTCTTCGTGGCATAGATTCAACAAGGTGCTGGAAGCATTCCTAAGGGAGTTTGGTCCATATTGACATGATGGCATCACACAGTTGCCGCAGATTTGTCGGCTGCACATCCATGATGCGAATCTCCCGTTCCACCACATCCCAAAGATGCTCTATTGGATTGAGATCTGGTGACTGTGGAGGCCATTTGAGTACAGCAAACTCATTGTCATGTTCAAGAAACCAGTCTGAGATGATTCCAGCTTTATGACATGGCGCATTATCCTGCTGAAAGTAGCCATCAGAAGTTGGGTACATTGTGGTCATAAAGGGATGGACATGGTCAGCATGTCAGTATGGCTCAGGTAGGCTGTGGCGTTGCAACGATGCTCAATTGGTACCAAGGGGCCCAAAGAGTGCCAAGAAAATATTTCCCACACACATGACACCACCACCACCAGCCTGAACCGTTGATACAAGGCAGGATGGATCCATGCTTTCATGTTGTAGACGCCAAATTCTGACCCTACCATCCGAATGTCGCAGCAGAAATCGAGACTCATCAGACCAGGCAACGTTTTTCCAATCTTCTATTGTCCAATTTCGATGAGCTTGTGCAAATTGTAGCCTCAGTTTCCTGTTCTTAGCTGAAAGGAGTGGCACCCGGTGTGGTCTTCTGCTGCTGTAGCCCATCTGCCTCAAAGTTCGATGTACTGTGCGTTCAGAGATGCTCTTCTGCCCACCTTGGTTGTAACGGGTGGTTATTTAAGTCACTGTTGCCCTTCTATCAGCTCGAACCAGTCTGGCCATTCTCCTCTGACCTCTGGCATCAACAAGGCATTTCCGCCCACAGAACTGCTGCTCACTGGATGTTTTTTCTTTTTCAGACCATTCTCTGTAAACCCTAGAGATGGTTGTGCGTGAAAATCCCAGTAGATTAGCAGTTTCTGAAATATTCAGACCAGCCCTTCTGGCACCAACTATAATGCCACGTTCAAAGTCACTCAAATCACCTTTCTTTCCCATACTGATGCTCGGTTTGAACTGCAGGAGATTGTCTTGACCATGTCTACATGCCTAAATGCACTGAGTTGCCGCCATGTGATTGGCTGCTTAGAAATTAAGTGTTAACGAGCAGTTGGACAGGTGTACCTAATAAAGTGGCCGGTGAGTGTATATTAGCCTACAGTAATCGTAATTCTATTTAAAACATATTAATGTAGGCTACATGTATAATTATAATGTCATTATAAAATATATAGTGGTTTATATAGACACTATAAATACATTTCAGAAAAAAATGATTAATTTTCCGCTTAAAAAACATTCCGTGTATAGTCTACGCACCCTCTGAACCCTCATAATAAAGATGGCTCTGCGGAGGTGGATGAATTCTCATTTTAGACACACACACACACACACACACACACACCTCTCTGAAGGGATAGAAAGTCCTCGGGATACTGCACTCGCGAGACGCACTTGGATTAGTTGTCAACAAGGCGAAGTCCACCATTCTCCACTTCTCGCAGCTCTCTCTCGAGAAAACGTTCGCGGCACACACTATAGTTTAGATCATCTTTAGATGTGTCCGTGGTTGATGGCAAACCAACCATCCAGAGCCAGAGTCTAGCCCTGGCAATATCGCGGGGAACATATTCAACGCACTTGAACTTTGCACCATGAAAATAAATACTTGCGTCCCATGATTGCCTCTCTCATCTAACGTTACTACGCGTACGCGATAGTTTAACATGTCTGTCGTTGGAAAGATCCACGTGGTGTCATGAATAATTAAGAGGCCGTGTCTTCTCATTGGATAAGAAAACTCAGTCTCATTAATAATTATGAGACAGCGATGAGTCATCAACGCACTGTGCAGTGCATGGCCACGTCACCCGCTCCGATGAAGATTTTAAACCCGGAAGACGAAAAAAGCGGAAAAAACTCAAATTTAACCATTTTAACCTCATTATTAAATCTAACAGATGCTAACATTGTCTTCAATGGTGTTCAACACACATAACTCTGTTATAATCTCAGAAAATTTGGTTTGGGGTTTCATGACCCTTTAAAAATAAAATAAAACTTTTAATATTAATATTTAATATAATAAAATCATAGTTGAGGGCCTGAGGCTTGCTTTACTAAGCCCATCATGGAATACTGTCTTCATTAGGCTATATCTCCCCGAGAGAAATTTATTTCTGGTGGCCATTAACGTTAGACTTTTATTGTGGGCCTAACGACGTTACAAAACCTCTCAGCCCAAGGGCCTAACGGCAGGCCTGTTGAATCAGGTGATAAAATGGTCACGACACCGTGCTCGTTTGCTTCGGTCACGACACTTGCTCGTTAGCTTCGTCTAGAGTTAGTTAATCATAGACTGGTTTTAACATAATGATCCGTATACACTTAATGTTAACATAGCAGCAGTCACGGAAAGTTAACTGTTACTCTGCCAACCACTGAAGGACAAATTCAAGAGTCAGTCACCAATAGTAATCTATTAATTTGTCTAATTTACCACAGCTATTTTCAAATTACACAAGCTTTTGGCTAGCTGGTAGTGGTAGCTGATGCTAATTCCCATCTGTGCCTAGCTTTGACGACAACAACAAGTGCTTCAGACTCAGTTTATTTCACCTGTAGTGTATTTGCTCGTTGTTGCCCGGAACATGTCTGTAATTTTGGAGCATTTCCATGCCTCCTCCTCCTTCATTATTTTTTTTTCTTTTGAGTCTGACCTTCTCAGCGCCACCTTTCAGTTTTCTTTTTTGCCTTTCTTCCATCATTACTCAGTACAGTAGTACTAAGCTACTCACTCACACCGACCGTCCGTTAAACTTTCAAAACATGAAGCGGGAAAAGAGGTGTTCGGTGGCTTCTTACATCAAAGGCCGGCCGTCAGGCTATACCATTTAGGGAGGGGCCGCCGCGCTCTGACCCCCCTATGTTTTTGAAAATCCAGGACCAACATGGTTGGACCTGCTGAACGGGTTGAGCTTCGCAGTGCGCACAGTGTTGAGCGGAGACAGAGAGGCTGCACAGTGACAGTTTGACCGGCGGAAGCGGCCGCACATCAGGCCGCCTGCCGCCAGATGGTATTGCTAATAATATAATATCAGACACTAGTATAACTAGGGATGCACCAATACCGGTATCTGGTATCGGCCTCGATACCAAATTTTCTAAAGTACTCGTACTCGTTTAAAAGTCCCCCGATACCGGGGACCGATTACCATGTTCTGAGAAATGGGTTAATCACAGGCGCCGAGTGCCCACCCCCAGGCTCCGGCTGCAGCTCAGAGCGGGGAGATGGGGAGACATGTCAGCCGCGTGGAACAGTGATGCGCGGGTCAATGTATAAACAACCCGCACACTACCAACGTTTTCAACTACCCGCCCGCTACTCGGGCCGCAAAAAAATTAAGAAAATTTTGTACCCGACCCTCTTCCTGACCGTATTTTTTAAAAGTAGTACATGCTCATCGTAGCATCATTGGGCCATAAACGTGTAACAACATAGCATCGCAAGAAGACGTAGCCTACATATAACAAAGGCAGCACTTTGGTCATCATCTTTCATTATTTCGGTAAATGTCTCCCACACTTACTCTTTCTATTTGTTTATTTGCGGAGCTTCCACTCCCCAGTCTTCACCTTTTCTCTTGCCGCCTCCATCTCTCTGCAGACTAGTGATCATAGACATGGCCGGTTCGTGAACGAATCGGTTCTTTTTAATGAACCGGTCGAACCAGTACGCTAAATCGAACTGAATTATTCGCAACAGTTCACGTCTTGCGTCAATGCTGATCCACGAGTTACTAAAGTTACTCACTTTTCAGAATTTTCGCATAGTAACGAACGAAGAGGTACAGCGGTTCTCGGATCACACCAGTACAGAACTGAGAACTGTTTAGACTGAGCTTGTGTGTCATCTTCGTGCCAGTTATTCAGCCAATAAATAAATTCGGCCTATATATTTCATAGAAAATTGTATCTAGTACTATATAAATGCAAAGGTTTAATCGGCATCTTTTTCCAAAAGACCTGACCGACCGCGACCCGAATATCATTAAAAATATTTTTGGATGACCCGTAACCGCGGGTGACCGCGGCGCAGGCACCCACTCATTTTGGATCAACCCGTGCATCACTGGTGTGGAACAATTTCAAAGTGAATGGCTTTGGGTTAGGAGAATAAGTTTACTTGTAGTCGCCAAGTTACTTATAGTCAGTTGAATGTCTGTTGGGGGACCAAATAAATAAAGTGTTATCGGATATTAAGCTGATCGTACTAATACTCTAGTCTACTAATACTCTAATGACAGTTAGTTGACATGTAATTGAAAGTTACTTATAGTTAGTAAAGTGTTACCCAAGTAATTTAATCAAGGACCTAAAAACCCGTATATAAAAATATTTAAATCATGTTTTTTATTTTATTTTTATTAAGTACTCGGTATCGGTATCGGCGAGTACTGAAATGCAAGTACTCGTACTCATTTTCCAAAAAAGTGCTATCGGTGCATCCCTAAGTATAACTATTATCAGACCGACCGGACCTCACGGCCTCAAAACAATACCGGCCCACCGGGAAAAGTCCCGACTCTCCCGATTGCCACTCCGCTACTGCACACTGCCTCTCAGAACCACACTGCCTCTGAGAATGGCACTCCCTCTCAGAACCACACTGCCTCCAAGAACTATACTGCCTCTCAGAACCACCACACTGCCTCCAGGAACTATACTGCCTCTCAGAACCACCACACTGCCTCTGGGAACGACACTGCCTCACAGAAATACACTGCCTCCAAGAACTATTACTGCCTCTCAGAACCACACTGCCTCCAAGAACTATTACTGCCTCTCAGAACCACCACACTGCCTCTCAGAACCACACTGCCTCTCAGAACCACCACACTGCCTCCAAGAACTAGACTGCCTCTCAGAAGCCGCTTTCCGACCGGAGGGATTTTTGCAGTTCCTAGAACCTAATGTTCCTATAACCCTTTTTTTTCTCGTGTTCCGACCGGACTAAATTGGGGATTTTTTAGTTCCTCAGACCGTAGTTCCTATAACTCTTTCAGTGCCTAGTCTAGAGCGAGGACTTTTTTAGTTCCCTTTCCCTAGGTCTACGTTGATTGGTTCAACTTATAAACCATGCCCACTGTCAACATGGAACTTGTAGCGCGCTGTCTGCCATACGCTGTGCGTTTTTGCAAAACATTACAACGAGGATTAAGACAAACATAACGCATTCAACCAGCTAATTGCTAATGCTAGCTAAACTTACCCGTCGTTTTGTTTGCCCCCTGCGCTCTGCTCTTTTATCTTCTTCCATCATATTACTTAATCCTCAGGTGCTCTTCGTTTCGGAGTCACACTTGTTATCTTCCCAGTCAAAAGTGACCGGACACCTAAAAATGACACTTTGTCCATCCCAGTAAAACCAATGCAATTTATTTTTGTTCTATAATATTTATTCTTTTTAATTTAGTATTTTGAGACAATTTAATTGAATTTATTAATATTTATGCAATATTTATGTAATATATAATATTAACACAGTATTTTAGTTTAATATAGAGTCTAGGCCTTCAGAAAAAAAATATTTTTTGAAGAAAATTAGCACCATCTGGTTACAGTAAAGAGAAAAATCATGTAACCACTTGATGGCATGTACAGCTCTCTATGGAGAGGCTCTCTATGTGAATTCCCCAGCTGTTTATGAACACATTTTTTTTGTTGTTGGTGGATTTGAATATATAGTTGAAACAATCTCAAAAACTATTTCTTATTAAAAAATTTGACAAAAAAATCACTTTTTTTTTTTTTTCATTTTTTACAATTTCCCATTCATTTCTTATGGGGGTCATTTTTGACCAAAGACCACAAGTGTGACTTTTTTTAAGACCACTTAGCATGCTCAGATCATGACCTCATTTTTTTTTTGTGTGTGTGTTCACATGTATGCTATAAAAGTCAGCAAGTTTCGTAACATTGCGATGAAGCTGTGATTTTTAAAAATTCAAAACATACTTTTTATAATCAAAATGTATTGGTGTGTAAGTGTATAAAAGTGTGTTGGTGGGTGTGTCTGTTTTGCACTCTAGATGTTGTAGAGTGTCACCCCTTTGCTGCGGTGTACTTTTTTTTTTTTTGAATTGTGGCCGATTTGTAGATTGTACATTCAAAAATTCAGAGAATTTTTTTGTTGTTGTCAATTTTCCATTCATTTCCTATGGGTCGGTCATTTTTGACAGAAGAGCAAAAGTGTGACTCATTTTTTTACGACCACTTAAATTGCTCAATCATGACCTCATTTTTTTGTGTGTTCACATACACAATGCCATAAAAGTCAAGTTTCGTAATTTTCTGAAGAAGCTGTGATTTTTAAATATTCAAAACAGATTTCTTTAATCACAATTTATTGGTATTTTTTGTGTATAAAAGTGTGTGTGTGTAGGGGTGGGTATGTCTGTTTTACACTCTTGATGTTTTAGAGTGTCACTCCTTCAATGCTAAGCACTTTTTTTCTGCATTGTGGCCGATTTGTAGATTGTATGTACACACAAAAATTCTCAAAGTTTTTGTGTTTTTGTCAATTTCCCATTCATTTCCTATGGTCGGTCATTTTTGACCAAAGAGCACAAGTGTGACTTTTTTTTTTTACGACCACTTAGCCTGCTCGGATCATTACCTCAATTTTTTGTGTGTTCACATACCCAATGCCATAAAAGTCACCAAGTTTCGTAACATTCCGATGAAGCTGTGATTTTTTAAATTTCAAAACAGAAAATTTTTCGGTCAGAAATGACCGAAGAGCACCTGAGGGTTAATATCATATTACGCTGGAGCCTTCGTCTTCCGTGTTTCTCTGTAACTTACAGAACTCAAGCATAATCTTTGAACTCCACCGTTCGTTCTCCGTTAATTAAGGTCCCAGCAAGGCAGAACAGGAACATTGCAATAATAGCCTCCTCCATGCTGGTTTGTTGTTGTTGTATTGGCCACGCTACGTCTAGTGATAAAGACGCCGTGCTTGCGTTACCCCTCCTACCAGTTCCTATGGCCACTTGGCCAGTGCGAATGCAAGCAGAAAAACCGAGTTTGGGGGAGAGTAGTTCTTAGAACTGTTTAGAAGTGGACAGTTCCTATAACTAGGTTCCTGTAACTACTTGGTCGGAAAGTGGCTAGAACCACACTGCCTCCAATAACTATACTGCCTCTCAGAACCACACTGCCTCCAAGAACTAGACTGCCTCTCATAAAAAAACAAAACAAACAAACGTATAAATCACTCATTATACCATATTTTCACTATTAGGACTGGTTTTATATTTTGATTTGCCTCTGAATAATCATAGGCCTCATTTATTTGAGAGTAGGTATTTCATTGTTTGAGTGTTTTTTTTTTTAATTTTTGAATAATTTTGGAAATATTAAATAAAATCTAAAGAAAATTGGTATTGTTGATCACACTAGTCAACTTAACATTTTCACCAAGAATTTTGTTTTGAAACTTTTGTTTTGTAAAAAATATGGCACATAGTCACACTTGTGGTGTTCCTGGTCAAAAATGACCGGCCTATGTGGCGGCTGCTCATGGGAGCGATGAGAGTCCACTGGAACCAGTTGACTCTCATCGCTCCCATGAGCAGCCGCCGCAGTGTTGTTGGTGTGATTGCTTATGCAGATCTAGTGTATGCTGTGAGTATTAAACACACACACACACACACATATCAGGGTTTAGTTTTAATTAACAATGATAACCATAACACAAATACAGAAATATGGATCAATCACAGTTTAAAGCTTGCACTTAAGTAAATACATGCATGGTTGTGCAATGTGCATATACAAATGCACAGAATAGATAAATAAAAAGTGTATTTATTTAAAGGTTGGTGGTTTTGATGGAACCAATTGTTTGCGAAGTACAGAGGGCTACAATCCGCTGACAACCAATTGGCATGATGTGGCATCAATTGCTTATGCAGATCTTGTGTATGCTGTGAGTATTAAACACACACACACACACACACATATCAGGGTTTAGTTTTAATTAACAATGATAACCATAACACAAATACAGAAATATGGATCAATCACAGTTTAAAGGTTGCACTTAAGTAAATACATGCATGGTTGTGCAATGTGCATATACAAATGCACAGAATAGATAAATAAAAAGTGTATTTATTTAAAGGTTGGTGGATTTGATGGAACAAATTATTTGCGTAGTTCAGAGGGCTACAATCCACAGACCAACAATTGGCATGACGTGGCAGCAATGTACAATCCAAGCAGCAACTTTGGCATTGAGGTGAGATGTGGTCAGTTAATATCTGTCTCTGCTGAAACTATGAAATAACTTACTTTACAAAAATGATTTGATGATAATGAATATGGGGGAAAATGTATTTGGTCCCATATTGACAATAATTGCACCCTAAAATTGTCTTAAAAGTCAAAGATCAATGTGTGTCAAAACATTCTAATGATATTTAAAGGGATACTCCACTTTTTTTTTTGGAAATAGGCTCATTTTACAACTCCCCCAGAGTTAAACCGTTTTCGAATATATTCAACCGATTTTATGATATTTAAAAGAATATCAGTAACCAGACAGTTTCTGGTCTCATTGACTTCCATAGTATTTTTTTCCTACTATGGAAGTCAATGAGACCAGAAAGTGTCTGGTTACTGATATTCTTCTAAATACCAGAATGAATGGATTAGAAAACGGTAAAACTCAAACGTTTAACCCTGAGGTAGTTGTAAAATGAGCATATTTCCCAAAAATGCGGAGTATCCCTTTAAATGAAGCGTTGCATCTATAATGAGATTTATTAATGTAAATTTAAAGACTTTAGCTGTACATTATTTATTTTCCTTTTTAACTTCCTCAAAATCCAGGTAGTTAATGGTCGGTTGTTTGCTGTCGGAGGGTTCGACGGAATAAGCACCACCTGTGATGTGGAGTGCTATGAGAAGACGACAGATGAATGGTAACTTCCACAAACACTAAAGGGGGTCGCACACCATGTCTTCAAAATTCGAACACATTATTCTTTATGTGTGTACACACCGGCGGCGCCATTCGGCGTCTGTCTGCGCCGCCCAGCTACGGCTCAGGACCGTGTTCAAAACCCTGCCGCGCCACAGAGCGCCATTTGCATAGTTTTATATTAAATTTGCATTTATTTGTCTCAAATCGTCGTTAATGTACATACTGACTTCATCCTGTGCTGCAATATACATTTAAGCCTATTTAACATTCCTAATTTTTCTAATTCCTAACAGCTTGAATAGTCATATTGGGAAAAAAAATGTAAAACAAACATAGCCTTTTAAATCCATTTTTCAATAGGCTACTATTAACCATACACTAACTGGGTTATTATTATTATTAAGTACCAGTCTAAACCATAGACTGTAAAAAAATATGGACGTAGTATCCGTGACGTCACCCGTAGGTTTCTGAAGACCGTTTTTGAAGCCTAAAGTGGGCGTAGCCAACCGTCGCCATCTTGGCATTGCGTCACTCCCGGAAAATCGAAAATGGTGAACTAGGCGGCACGTGGGTGGAGCCGCGGAACCTGCTGCTGAAAACACGCCCACCTAGCTCGACGCTATCAAGTTGTCTTTGAATGGAAGATATTGGCGGTTGGATTTTGAACCGAATCAAACCAAGCTTACAATTTGAGGTAAATGAACCTGAACCTACACAACAAAACTTGAAATAACTATTTATATGTTATTGATATTAATATAAACAAAGTTTAAAACGCTGCAGCACTTATAATACATGTGGTAACGTTTATTTGCAACATTAGATGACTTGCAGAAAACGTTAATAGTTGTCATGAATAAAAATTTACGTTATAACTTTATTTAAAAACGTGCATCTCAAAGAAACAACTTGAAGCAAATCACTGAACCTGCATTTATGAGTGTGTAGCCTATTTGGATGTCAACTGAATATAACGTTATTAAGATCGGTTTAGATTAAAATCGGATTAGCTAACATTAAAAATGTTATTACCCATTTACAGTACATTAGTTAGCGTATTTTTTACAAGCTGTGTATTTTTTTTTTTTTTTTAGTGATCGATTTTGAGATGATGGCCACCCGCGACAAATGCACCATGTCTGCACATAGCTTAAACTGTAAGTACTGCTATTTGACAGCTTATAATGTCTGTCTTAAAAGGACAACAAATCAGATTGTCATCTAAATTTGAGGTGTTGCTCCCTTCTGTTCTCCCACATGTGACAGAATTGTCAACATAAAAAATTGAGCAACATTTCATTGTTAAATTCTTATTTTTCATTACCTCATGCATTTATTAAACTCATTTATTTTCATAGACACAGTGTGGATCATTGGTGACAGCTATGTCAGACGTGGTGTCCAGAGAGCTGCAGAGACCATGGGAACCAACCTCAGTCTGCCAGGCGTCCGTGTCTGTTGGTTTGGTTGTGGTGGGCTGCGGTGGAAAGGACTTCTTCCGTTCTTCTCCCACTCCCTCCGAGGAAGAGCAGCACCGGATGTCCTCCTCATCCACTGTGGCGGCAATGACCTGGGGGTGGTCAGCAGCGTCCAGCTGGTGAACACCATGAAGGAGGACCTGCTCCAGCATAAACTCCGGCACCCTGGCATGAAGATCATGTTTTCAGCTGTGACCCAGAGGTGCCGGTGGAAGGCTGGTGCCAATCCAGTTAAAATTGACAAGGCGAGAAAGTTTGTTAACAGTGTTATGGCTACATTTGTTCGTAGTTTAAATAGTGCCATGATTGAGCACCCTTGCATTAGACATGACAGTCCTGGGCTATTTTTGAAAGATGGAGTTCATTTCACACCTAGGGGAAATGATATGTTTTTAAGTACATTAGCTAACTGCCTTAAAGGCCACATTCAAATGCAGTGAACTGCGTACAGTTGGCAGTGTTACTGCTTTTGAATTTTGCCTTTATGGCCATTTTTGTAAGGCTCAAATATAGCCCTGACCATCATGTCTAATGTTGAGGTTTTTATGTTAATTTAGAAACACCTGTAGCCATAACACTGTTACCACCTCTGCTCTTCCTCATCCCTAACCCCCCCCCCCCCCCCCCCCCCCATCCCACCACCACCACCATCCCATGGTCTCTGCAGCAATATCTGGAAAGAACCTTTTAATAAAAGAGATTCAATCTTTCACCGTTGTTTGAGCAGTTTTTAAGGCATGCATTGATTTTTCATTTCATTGTTTTATGAAGTAAATTTAGAAAAATGTTTTGATTATTGTTTTAATGTTTATCAAAAATGAGTTGCCATGAACATGGGGTTATTTAAAGAAAAACAGCATAACTGCAACTTTAGATACGGTATTTTAAACATTTTAATAATGTGAATGTGTGTGGATAACATAGGATAAGGGGGGAGTACAAGTTAAACAAAAATCTAAGCAAAGAAAAAGAGTGCAGGCAATGACAGAAGATATAGAGCCATGATGGAAGCTGGGATCAGAACGCTCCTCGTGGATACTGGAATCAGCTCCTCTGGCACATCAACAGACAGCATGAGTACGGTTACTGACAAAGCATACACAAAAGTAGGGGATGTCACACACCATATATGAGAGAAAGATGACAAGGTTAAAAAATACTAGTAGAATACATTCAGTATGGCCTGTCTTGGTTTAAAGCCCACCCACCACGACAAGGTGCAGACCAGGAGTGAGAACATATAACGGGACAAACTTACAAGACACTACAAAACAAAAGGCACAAGACATGAAAAAAAATAGAGAACATGCGACCGATACAATGCTGGAAAAGCAATACACAATGGTGAAAACTGAGGGATAGGAACAAAAATGAACATTTTGCCCAGCCCTTAATGAAAATGGCCATTAGATTTAAAGATATTTTTTATAACATAACTTAAAATACTATATTCATGTATTACCATAACACTTCAATAACTCAATATATGTAATATAAAATCAAAACCAACCATGGATGTTTACTTTTTTAAGCTAGCAACTTAACATGAGAGAATACTTATATATATATATACACACACATTTTGTTAAGATTTTTTTTGTAAATATGTCATGAACTGATCCTTGAATTTGACACAGAATTCCAGAAACTATACACAAAAACATTGACCAAGGAGGTTGCTTATGTATTTCACATAACAAATGGCAAACTTATCAATATCATCTTAGGCCCCGTTCATGCGAACTCTAAGAGATATTGAACAGTCCTTAACATGGGACATGGGAACTATAAGTGACATACAAACTATAAGTTTAATCAGTGATATCTGTGTGAGTTAAGGAAGGCACTATGTATAAAGGCTCTATGTACAACTTACAACTACGTCAATATTGCATGTTACTGTAGCATCGCAGCATGTGATTTGTAAGAGTCGGGGCCCGTTCATGCGGACTCCAACCGAAAATCATCCTGGGAAGCGATGGGGTTTTCTTTATAGAAGCGCTTCATTAGTATAAGATAGGATAAGATAAGATGTTCCTTTATTCAAGTACAGGCACAGCAGCTTAGAGGAATGTTAAAAGAAGAACAGACCACAATAAAATAATCACTTACATGGATGTATAAATATATACACACACAGTATATACAATCAATATACAATTTACATTATATGTAGATGTATACATATATACACACTGTACACACTCTATATACAATAACAACAACACATGTATATAGTACTTCTTTTACAGCAGACATTGAATGTTACTTAGGCCCCTTTCATGCAGGCTCCAAGTAACATTTACAATGTTTCCAAAGAGAGTTAGCTACATTCTGACATACACATAGAAAAACATACTGTACAGTAACAAACAAACAAACACACACACACACACCTTACCAACCACCTTTCCCTTAATCTCCATAAAAATTGATTAATTTTGTGAGTTTTTTTTTCGGACCACCTTGCCTTCTTTAATTTTATCTGTCGTCCGCCTTGCTATATGATTTAATCGAACTTTGCAGTACCATGCAGAAGCCATCTTCACCAGAACATGGACATGGTTAGCTTCAACACACATGTCAAACATGTGATTGTGCAGCTGTGGGAAGAGATTCTTCTCAGAACAATCAGAAAGAACCTGGGTGACAGTGGTTGCTGTTGTTCCTCTTCCCTGTGGAGCCCTTCCCTCATTGGTTTTTAGCAGCCGCTGAAAGCATCTTTCTGTAGCTTGGCAAACTGCAGTGATGCCTGGAGATGGTTTCTGTAGGCCACCCCTGTCCTTCAAACGAATGAATCGATGCACCAAGTCATCTGAGGTGAGTGCTTGTGAGCAAGGCATGCAAGTAACCTTCTCTTTCATCTTTTTCACGATGAAGCCTGTGATGTAAGAGATTGCTGCTTCCTTGTACTCAGAAAGATTGTCAACATCTGGAAGTTCACAGAGGGAGTCATCCTCAGGCACAAGGACTTCCACAGGCTCCACATCCACCCGGCGAGCGATGATTACAGTCGCAATTGTTGAGTCAAGGATGGTTGTGTTGTCTCGAAGGAGACAGTTGCCTGTGCCCCTTTTCACCTGATGCCTTACAAGGAGGCGCTTATATGCCCCTCTGAACTGCCTTACATTGGGGTTGTTGTTGTAACCTCCACGCGCTCTGACTGCAGAGAAGAACAACTCCAAGTGGTCCTGACTGAGTTTGTAGGTCAGAAGGTATCGGCATGGGGCAGCTGGCTGCTCTACCAGGTCTTCGTAGATGCCCATCACACTTCTGCCACAAGCAATGAAACCATAGATGGGTGTCTTTTTCTGTGTGGAATGCACATGTACAAGTGTGTTGTCTCTACCTTTCATTTTGAGCCCAAGGAGAAGTGACTCGGTTTCTTCTAAAATACCCTTAGCACGGTGTTTAGTAGTTGGCTTGATGGGCGCTTTGTGTCCTTTGCCAAATGGGTTGAGGCTATTAAAGGGTCATGAAACCCCAAACCAAATTTTCTGAGATTATAACAGAGGTATGTGTGTTGAACACCATTGAAGACAATGTTAGCATCTGTTAGATTTAATAATAAGGTTAAAATGGTTAAATTTGAGTTTTTTTCCGCTTTTTTCGTCTTCCGGGTTTAAAATTTTCATTGTAGAGAAGGAACTACACCAAGGAACTACCTTTGTACTAAATTACCTATTACTTACTGCTTAGTTAATATTGCTTCCATATTAGTTAATAGTATTAAGTTCGGTGTTAATGCAGTACTACCTATTACTTCCTGCATAGCTACTTGTTAACTACGGACTATTATTTTAAAGTGTTACCAGATTTTCTTGATGTAAAAACATAGGAAAATAATGCTAATTTAATATTCATGTCCAGCATATGTCTTAAAGTATTAAGTTGACTTTCAAACTCACCCTGATGTCATCCAAGATATCCATGTATCACTTATGGACTTCGATAGCAAACTATTCAAATGTTCAAAGAAGTTTCAAAAGTATATATATATATATATATACACTTTATTATTATTATTTTTTAATGACCGATCATTTCACTAGATTAGACCCTTACTTCTTGACTGGGATCATGTCGAGACTTCGAAGCTACATTTAGACGGACATTTGAACCTTCTTTGAAAATGTGAATTTTTGGTTACCATTGAAGTCTGTGTAGAAAAATCCTAGAATGTTTTCCTCAAAAACCTTAATTTATTTTCGACTGAAGAAAGAAAGACATGGATATCTTTGACATCAGAGTAAATTATCAGAATTGTTTTTTTTTTTTTTTTTTGAAAGTGAAGTAATAAAACAGTGCAGTTTACCAGCAGTGTAATGCTGCAGTTCACTCAAGCGCTTGCTCTTATCTTATGGATGTTACAGTCTGCGTCTGCACCATCCTGTCTGCGTCTCCTGCACTACACTTCCCATGATCCTCTCGTCTGCACACCTGAACTCACTCCCTCATCAGCCTCCCGTTCAGCGTCCTGTTTCATCTGTTTTCACCCCATTATGTCTGATTCCTCTGTGTATTTAGTTCCCTCAGTTTCATTCTGTCTTGGTCGGTCGTTGTCTATGGATGTTTGTTGTAAGCCCGTGTGGCGCCCGTGTTCCTGTCTTCCTGCCTGTTTTGTATATATTAAAACCTGATCTTTGCCGATACTCCGGACTCCTCGTTCCTTGCCTGAGCCACACCGTGACAATGGAGCCCTAAGTGGAGCCCTATGCCTATAGTCAATCATGCTCATATACTGTATAATCAACATTTGATGAAACTTAATAGAAAACTATTTAAAACTACACACACAAGCACACATTTAAATTACAAAAATTATTTATTAGAGTGTATTCTACAAGATACAGTTGAATATTTTACATATCAATAGTTTTATTTTAAATTCTGTATCACCAAAATTTAATTTTCATTTGTGACAATTTCTCTAAAGTTTATCACAGTATAGGCCTACTAAGTTAGTACATCTACTATTCTTAACCTGAAAAGGATAACTAAATGTATTAGAAAGATGATTGATGTGAAATAACATGCAGAATTGAGATTTTTTTGTTTCACGGATTCAAATTTCCCTTTAACGTTTTCTCAATAAAAAAATTATAATAAAATAAAATACTATTCTTAACCTGTACAAACATAAAACTTTCCTTAAGTTATTCTTATGCATATCACCACCAGAGTTTGTCACATATACAAAAATATATTCTAGCTAATTTTCAACATTTTATTCACTGTTCTAGAAACCTATTTGACGCAACTTTGTTAAATTGCTGCACCCTCTGATTTAAATATTTAACCCTGGAGAACTTGGGAAATTATGCATGAAACAATGCATGAAATTACTGCTATAAGTTCACTGAACACCAAAATATCCACTTTTCCAATTTTACCCTTTATTCCCTAATTTAGGATTAGGTCCAAATTTGACCCATTGGGCTTTAGGCGTATTATTTAAAAAAAATCACAATAACAAATTCTGTCAATGCAAACTATTTTACATTTAGGAAAATAATCAGTCAACCACACAGCTACATTTAACAATGTTTTTTTTTTTCTGTTGCTTTATTTGTTGCATGTTAGAACTGGATTTCAAACGTACAAACACTTTGGCCAATGGAAACAAGAACACAAGGCCAAAATCACTACCTGAAAAAACTAACATCATGGGTCGTGCTTATCCAAAAATCTGTTCTGCTAGAGAGAGGAACTCATTAGACATTTTGGTAGTCTTTGAAATTTTTGAAATTTGTTTATTTTTGTTGATGCAGAGAGGAACTGCACATTTTTCACAGTGCCGGAGTGGTCATACTCCCTGAAAAGATATACTACTTTATTAGTCTCTGGCCCTGTCCTACTGAGGTAACTTAGTAAAATATATTATACAAATGAAATTATTTCAAGGCTTTAGCCAAATACAGGACTGTCACCATTCTCCATAGTCACTCAAAGAACCAAAGGGTCATTTTTGACCCAACATTTGTTTAACCCATACACCCAGAGGGTAATTTTTGGCCCATTGTTTTTTGAACTAGTTCAGAGTCACCAATTTATCCAAAAAGAATATAAAACGTACTTCTAGGCATTCTGCAAGCTAATACTAAACAGATTAACAAAAAATATACAATTTTAACAATCGCTGGTTTGCTGAGAAGGTGATTTTATTTGGACAGGTTTACAGCTCAACAAAACATGCCAAATCAGCCATCTTTACCACTCTGACACATGTGAGTTCAATATTCATCCACTAGGTGTCTCTATGCAGTGGCCAGAAGTGGCACTCTGGGCTTTTGAAGTTAAATTAAAAAAAAATTTATTTTATTTTGGGTAGCAGCAATTAACAGGGGTCAAATTTTACCCCGTGGGTTCTCCAGGGTTAAATAACACTCTTGCTGCATCCCAGTTCGCTTACTTATACTACGCCCTAAAAGTATGTACTCTTTTTGTGAGGAAAAAGTACATACTTTTGAGTGTGTAGCAAAAGAGTAGGCAAGCTTTGGGACATACTATCACGTCATCTTTAACGGACAGCTCTGTCGCGTGCTGCGTGCTAGCCTGGTTCCATAGACATATACACTAGACCTCACCTTGGATACGGCAGTTCATTAGAACGAATGCGTCAATAGAGCCGCCATCTTGAAACAGGGGAGCCCCTCCACTTTAATGCATCAGCGTCAATGTAGTAGACACAGGTCTAACGCAAATAAAATCACCATAAATCATCATGAATGCGATTTTTCTTGTTTTTTGGTTTGTTCCAACGGTCAGACATGTATTTATCATTGATTCCAGAAAGAATTTTTTTTTTTAAAAAAACATTCTTCCTAGTTCAGATTTCATCCGTGAACTTCATACGCTGCACAAAAGTCCGCCACCATCAATGAATTCGAAGTAAAGGCAGAGATAGCAGCGTTACCTAGCTACTTCCTATGACAAGACCACTGTTCCAAGATGGCGGCGGTTTTGACGCATGCTAAGAACCCCCAGGTGAGGTCTAGTGTATATGTCTATGGCCTGGTTCAACCAGACTCTAGCCCTGCGTCCCAATTCGCCTACTTATACTACGCCCTAAAAGTATGTACTCTTTTTGTGAGGAAAAAGTACATACTTTTGAGTGGGTGCTTCTCATTTCTTATTTGTGCATCCTCGTTTCCTTCCCTCGCTTCCTTTCCTTGCGTCTCAGCTCCACCCCCTGTAGGACGCAAGGGAAGGAAGCGAGGAAAGGAAAGGAGGACAGAGGAATCGAATAAAAGCTTTTTTATATACATTGGAATTCTTGATCACTCGAGCGTCACTCCACAGTGTCATCAGCAGCGCTAAAAGGATCTGCCCTTAGGCGCCGTTCACATATCGCGCCTAAAAACGCGTAGAAAACGCTAGGCGCACGCGTTCTCCTTTTTCCAAAGAAGCGCTAGGGCGGTTGCACTCCGGAGGCGTCTGTCGTTGCTAAGCAACCATCAGCTGCGCTCTCCATTACATGAAGGAAATTTCAGCAATGGATTTCCACCACCGAAAAACCTTTGCTGTAACTCTGTTACAAGATTTATTTACTCAGAAAAGTAAAAAAGCGCCGCAGTGTTTGGGTGCACCCCATACTACAAAAACGCAAGAACCATGGGGAATTTCACCAGCTGATTCAGGAACTCCGCCTGGACAATGGGAGGTTCAAAGCCTATTTCAGAGTGGACAAGGACCAGTTTGATTATATTTTAAGAAGAGGTAACAAAAATGGCGAGGAAGCTGATTGGTTGACGTGACACGTGACCTACAGTGCGCTTGCGGCATTCTGAAAAGTTGAGATGTTTTTATCTCGATGCGGCGCGGACGCGCCTGGAAAAAACGAGCGCGTCGCACCGCGACCGCGCCGCTTCCATTATGAGCGCGCATACCGCGCGCCTACATTTGAAATAACGAACTTGAGCGCGCAAAAGACGCGATATGTGAACCGGCCCTTATGATGTTGAAGTTTGGTTATTTAATAAATTCATAATAAATAATAATAAAGATAGGCTATACTGTTGAAATATCTGAGATGTGTGGTTTATATAAACTGCAAAGGTAAAGTATAAATTAAAATGATTGTGACCGATGTGAAGGGGGAGGAGAATTGACACGTGCGTCACGTTTAGTCAATATAACAGTTCCGCGTAGGATGCACCTGTGTATCCTCGCTTATGACTCCTCAGGAAGCCTCCTATCTCCTCGATCCTCGACTCCTCACGGTGCAATTAGAGAATTGAGATGTCCTTCAAGATGGCTGAGCTCGATCGGTTTCCGGGTCATAGGAGGGAGGACGGAGGAGCGAGGAGACGAGGAGGGATATTGAGAAGCACCCACAGTGTAGCAAAAGAGTAGGCAAGCTTTGGGACGTACTATCACGTCATCTTTAACGGACAGCTCTGTCGCATGCTGCGTGCATCCTGTCCTATGACCGTCTATGATGATCCTGTCACCGTAAACTGCCCTGTCAATCATCTTGTCACAGTTAAAATCCTCCATTGTATCTAATTTTATTTCCTACCGTTTCGGAGAGCACGTTCATCTGCCAGTTGTGGGTCTTTCATGCTATCCTCATGTTTGCAATTTGAATAATGATGCATTTAAAACGTAATGGTTAAACGTGTCTTTACAAAAGTTCACAACGCTGTTGCAAATGCAATATAATGTGGACAACATTGAATAAATTCATTTTCGTCAGGTTAGATACTGATAAATCACTCAAAGCTCTTTATCTAAACCTCTCTACACAACCGCGGGGACTCGCGCGTCCTCCGTATCGACTACGTGTCTGTATTTTTTTTAACACTTTTTACTCGTGTTTGTAGTTCTAACCGAATCCTCGTCCAATGCGCAATGGTTTGTGGGCAATATCAGCCGTTAGAGTGTGCATCGATCTACACTTCGGATTCTGACCGGAAAAAGTAGACCATCCGGTATCTTTGAAACACTCATTTCAACATACTACGATTTGGGACGTACTAATACTATTTTCGAATACTATTTAGGACGGATATTACATCCGGGACTTTTACTCGCTGAGCGCGACGAAACGCGCAGAGACTTTTTACACAGACGCCATTTTCTTTGATTTGCGATGCAAGGAATTCGATGAGGGAAAACGCATGGATTAAGTGTTTTATCGCATTTATATATGCATTGTATAACGTCTTATTGTTTTATAACAATGTGTATGTGCTGTGCGTGGCTAAACCGCTCTCAGGGGGCACTTCCGTCGACGCCCGATGCAGAGCTGACCAGGATTTAAAAAAAAAAAAAAAAGAGCTTACCTGGATTCGTTTGCTTTTTAACAGGGAAGGCGAAAGTAAGTGTTTTATCTAATTTACAATATGTATTTTATAATTTATTGATTTATAGCGATATTTAAATGCTTTGTGCGCTTAAACGAGCTGAATATTTTCTCTAAGGTGACTTATCTTCTTTGACTCAATAACGTTAACGTTACTGAGCTGACGACGAGGGAGGTTTGCTTGTAACGTTAACAGGAAAAACACAGAGAGTAAGTGTTTTTAATCTAATCTACAACATATATTTCATGGCATTATATTGTTTTGTAACAACAATATTTATGTGATGTGTGCGCTTAAACCTTTCTCCCAGACTAAGTTAGGCCTGCATCTTTGACTCGTGACGCAGTGCAGACATGGAGTAGTGCTTTTAACAGCAAAAACAAATAGTAAGTGTTTTAACTCATTATAACACGTGTTTTATATTGTTTGACAATATTTGTGATGTGCAAATATTAAAAGTATGTATTCCTCAAACTATATTTTACTCTCGTTTACCAGCACACCATAACAGAAAAACCAAAGAACAACTCCACAGACTGCAGACCAACAATTCACCTGAAATTGTCACTTTATGTCCTTTTTTTGGAGGACCAATTTTCTTAGAATGGGTAATTAATTTTTTCAGATTAAATATGCAAAATGATGTTGGGTGGTATGCTTTCATGTTTAAATGTAAGTTATTGATTTTAGCTATTTGTGTTTTCTAGGAGCATTTCTATGATGCACCGAGGGGCTAATGCTAACCAGGCTTGGTGTATAAAGACTGTACAGACTAGAACTTGGTGATGGTAAGATTTAACAGATAACATGAGAGAATCATGGGCACAAACATAAAACATAATCATAGCTTTGTTGCTATTTGGTGTAACTAAGATTTTCTGTGTTTCATAACACTCATTTTGAATTTGTCCAGTCAAATAACTTTACAAAAGTAATTTTTATTTTTTACTTAAAATTAGTTTTCAAACCAATTGTTTTCATGACTTGACAGGTAGATGTTTTCTTGCGGTTTAATTTTAGACTCCACTGACTAGGAAATATCTGCCTATCACCTGTCCAACATCACAGCCACAAGAAAGGAACACAGATTCTTCTGGCGGCTGACTATTAGGGAGATTTCTTAAGGTGGGTGTCTAAATTTATTCTTAAAGGGTTAGTTCACCCAAAATGGAAATTCTGTCATTAATTACTCACCCTCATGTTCCAAACATGTAAGGCAAGGCAAGTTTATTTATGTAGCACATTTCATACACAGTGGCAATTCAAAGTGCTTTACATGGAAGAAATTAAAATAATCAAAAGAAATCAGAGCTGTAAGAATTTCTTTCATCTTCACAACACAAATGAAGATATTTTTAGTGAAATCTGAGAGCTTCCTGCCCCTCCATTGACATTGACAGTAGGGTTGTAACGGTATACAGGTATGGCGATTTATCGCGATATTGACATGTACGATTATCATATCGTGCACATTTGCTTATCCGCGGTTTAAAAAATAACCAGAATTCACCTGCACTGCTGCATGCAACTTCTTTCAGCTTGACTGCTTACTCCATATCCGTACAGCGCTGAAAATGTCCGAGACAGAGGCTGCGAATCTCTATCTCCCGCCGAAAAAATAAATAAAATCTGCAGTATGGGAATATTTTGTAACTTATATCCGAAAAACGATCGTGGTGTTGTCCTTGAAGATGGATATCTAGTTTGCAAGATATGTGGACGAAGAGTGGCTGCAAAAGGAGTGAACACGTCGAACATGTTCTCCCATATTCAGGAACACCATCCCTCCGTGAAGATAAAGGTTATTCATAACTTTTATAACTTAAGGCCATATTATTTCTGTCATGTTGAGGGAATCCCGGTCTGTCAAAAAGACGCACACATCCGTCTTTTTGCGTTACAAAACAGATGCCACGTAAAATGTGCGATTTAAAAAGATAGATGGATGAATAAAGCAAAATATAGCTATGCAGTAGCCTAAATCAAATCGTAATGTGCGTGTCTGTGAATATACAACGCAAAAAGACTGGTGTGCAAGCCCCTTCTATATTCAGCGTGTCTCTGTATGAATGAGCAGCGCCGTTTCGTCTAGTAGATCTAGTACACACTCAAGTACGCATGACGCTCATGGTTTTTAAAGCTGTCTCAGCCACTACGAAGACGTGAACACATGAACATATCTAGACAGAGAACACTTAATGTGCACTTTATAATTATTTTTTAAAAGAATAATCATCAAATACACTGACTGAAACTCATAGGTGTTCAGTACAACCTGTAAAAAAAAAAGTTTGGTTTAGCCTATGACTAAAATATATTACTATTGTGTATAGTTTTTTTGTCCATGTTAGGGATGGCTCGATACCACAATTTTGGCTTCGGTACGATACCAGAACCTAATACCTCGGTATCGATACTAAATCGATACCACAGTCTGAAAAAAAAGAGTCTAAATTTAAGTGAATTGAAACAATTTTATTAAACACTGCTTGAAACTCTCAACTACAATATATATGCAAAGAAAAGTATCCCAAAAAAAAAAAAACGTATCAAAATTTTAAAAATAAAATTATGTGTAGGTAAAATTTTGATTTGGGAAAACCACTGATATTACACAATTAAAATAGGTTAATATAATAGATTAACATAATAGAATAATGAAATGACGGTAACCATTAGCTGTCATGCATCAACAGAGAATTATCAACATTTATTGCATTTATTCATCTTGGTTTGGTTACTGTTTGTGTTTGGGCTCATATTATGCATATAATGCATTGCAAAAAGTAATGTTATGATGCTAACCATATATTAGGATATTACATTTTTAGGTCATTTTATTACTGATTGATCTAGATTAATCAATGCTATATTGTTAGGCCAGGTTCCTTAATGAATGTTGACAAATGTAGCTTAATTGTAGGCTAATATTATTAATATTTATATTACTACCCCCTCTCTCTCTCTCTCTCTCTCTCTCTCTCTCTATCGCCACAGCCCCAGTAATGCCATTCATTTATCACTTTTATGCTTTATTAATTTAAATTAAATGAATATATTTGTTTGAAATAAATTGCAAAAATGAGATCATGAGACGTAAACTGAGATCATGAGACGTAAACTGAATTGGTATAGCGTGTCATGCAAGAAGATTTGAGCTTTCGTGTTTACCATATCATATTATATTGATAAGCTCTTAGGTATGTGCGCTGTTCAGTGTTCAATAAAAGTCTAAATTAAATCAGTTGAATGATGAACTCACCAGTCGATCTCTTGAACAAGTCAGGATGAGCAACTGACGAGCGCTTCGGCAGATTTGATGTGTTGCCTTCCATGGCAACACATTATTGAAAGCAAAGTTTGCAGAGTGGTTCATTGAGGTCTGTGTCTACACTATTCTCATTACTTTAGTAGGCAAAGTAATGCCTTATTTCACTAATACTGCTCTCTCTATTTAATAATTTCGGGCGTGTAAAAACCCGAATGAGCTTTATTCCACCGTGTTCCTTCGTTTGCCAGTTTCACGTGACTTGCGTCAGTTTCGGTAGCGCACTGCCGCCTAGTGGAACTTCGGAAAAGCAGCTCATCAAATACCGAATTTAACAAAATGATGATATTGTACCGTTTTAAATTAATTCTATACCGGTATTTTTGCAAAACCGGTATACCGCGCATCCCTAGTCCATGTTTTAATTTATTAAACTTCTCTTGTGTAGACAAACTAAAGTTGTTACATTTTATCTGATTGCATTCTCAAAAATACATTTTGTATTCAATCACAGAATCCAGACCAGTTATTTCAGACAACCCAGAATTTCTGAGGAAATAAATATACATTTCATAAAGACTCTATTGAAAAAAACTTTGTTACAATAAACCATGTTCAACCAAAAACCATATCTGTTTTTATTCATTTAAGGGCCATTGTAGCTGATGATGATTATTATAATCAAAGGATCAATCTAATATATAACAATATAATGATCAAAGGATCTGAGGCGAGAGGACGCTGGCACTGTCTGTTGCCGCTTCTCCCTTAAGAAAAACGTCTTTGTGGATCTTTTTGCGCTCTAGAATCTACATTTTACAAACTTTTTTACTTTTCCTGAACGGATTTATGGATGTATGGATTTTTGTATCATACCTGTTGTGGCTGGCAATCTTCTTCATACAATATCGGCTTGTACCTGAGCCGCTGCATCAGAGTTCTTTACTATTGTCTACTTGCATTGTGGTCTTGATATCTCTTACCGACACTAGAATCAACATCAGCATAACATCTCCCCGGCTTGGTGATCAGCCACTTGCTAGCCGGCTGGACAATCTTCGGATCTACTCTGTAAGTGACATGAGGCTAAAGTACTCCATCCCACAACTGCTTGACTTGAGGAAGAACAGCAGTCCAACATATATCTCAGCCATTAAACAACTTAAACTTCAAAGCCGACCACGCTACATCCATAGAAGCTGCCGTAGAAAGTTTGTTCTCTCCCAGTCTGGCGACTCGATTCCGTCCCTCTGGTCATCCGAGCGCTCTGTCGCGCGGCATCTACGTCATCAGAACGCCCCTCTACCTGGAGTAAATAGCGTTGAGGAAACCACGGAAACTACTTGGATAAGACCCGTCTATACGGAGCGGAACATAAAACGTGGAGTGGATTTCAGTCTACTTCGTTCTTTACAGCACATCACTCCATCAAACATCAAAATTAAACTGTTTAACACACAGTCTCTCACAAATAAATCTTGTCTTATACACAGCCATATATTGGACAGGAATATTGATATCATGTGTCTTACTGAGACCTGGCATCAGCCAGGGGGCTTTTTTGTATTAAATGAAGCATGTCCTCCTGGTTATCAATACTTGGAGAAAGCTCGCCAATTCGGACGCGGCGGTGGTCTAGCAGTACTACACCGCAGTGACTTAAAACTCACCCCACTGTCTCTGCCCGACCTGCTCACTTTTGAATGCCTTGCTTTCAGATGTAAACCCCCTTGCTCTATGACTATTCTTCATATTTACCGACCTCCCAAGCAAAATCCAGCTTTTATCTCAGAGATAAATGAATTACTCACTTCACTCTGTGCTACATCTGCAAACATTGTTGTACTTGGAGATATTACATTCACGTTGACACCCCCTCCTGTCATTCAGCAGCTGATTTTCTACAGCTATTGGACGGTCTAAATCTCAAACAGCATGTTGACGTTCCAACCCATATCAGAGGACATACACTTGATCTGGTCATTACTGACTCTGCTCCCATTGAAAATCTGCTGGTATACGATCTTGGAGTGTCCGATTACAAAGTCATCTCAATGGAGGTGAACTTTTCTCATTACATCAAACCAAAACGTCAAATCTATTTCAGAAACATAAAACATATCAACCCAGACACGTTGGCTTTGGACCTTCTAAAAATCCCATCGGCAAATTTTACATCAGTAAATGAATCAGTGGATTTTTATAACAGCACCCTGAGCAGTATTTTGGACCTCCACGCACCTGTAAAAACACGAATAGTCACTTTCTGACGTACATCTCCCTGGTTCACTCCAGAACTACGGAAAATGAGAACAGCTGGTCGTGTACTTGAGCGGCGTGTTTCAAAAACGGGACTTACTGTTCACAAAATAGCCTATCAAGAACATCAAAAGGCCTGTTCAATGTCGCTAAAAAAGGCTCGGACACAGTTTTATTCAAATATCATTAGTAAAAATAAGGGAAATTTCAAGCAGCTTTTCTCTACCATTAACCATCTCACCAAGCCACAAACTATTTCGCACAATGACATATCAGAAGAGAAATGCAACAGCTTCATCACCTTCTTCAGAAAAAAAGTTGAGAACATCCGCTCTCTCCTTTCCAGCACCCCTGCTCTGTCTGTCCCCACTGCCGACCCACAGCCTGGGACCTTCCAGTCTCTCTGTTGTCTTCCTGAAATCTCTAAACAACAAGTTGAGAACATCATCAGCAGGATGAAGGCTTCCACTTGCATGCTGGATCCTTTGCCTACAGCCCTGGTGAAAACACACATCAGCTCTCTTAGTCGTTTAATAACCAAAGCCATCAACCATTCTTTATGCACTGGTCACGTTCCATCTGCTCTAAAAACTGCTGTCATCAAACCCCTTTTAAAAAAACCCACTTTAGACCCTGAAGTTCTTGCAAACTACAGGCCTATTTCCAACCTTCCATTCCTGTCCAAAGTTTTAGAAAAATTTGTTGCTGCCCATCTTCAGGATCATTTAAATTCAAATTTCAGTCCGGTTTCCGTTCCGCTCACAGCTCCGAAACAGCCCTGATCAGGGTCACTAATGACCTGTTGATGGCGGCCGACACCGGCACACTATCGCTTCTCATCTTACTGGATCTTTCTGCAGCTTTTGATACGGTTGATCACAATATCCTCCTTCAGCGTCTCCATCATACTATTCGACTCTCTGACACTGCTTTGAGCTGGTTCCAGTCCTACCTGTCTGGAAGAACAGAGTATGTTTCCTTAGGAGGTGTAAAGTCTCAGACGCATACAGTCACTTGCGGTGTTCCTCAAGGGTCCGTTCTCGGCCCGATTTTGTTCATCATCTATACTCTGCCCCTTGGCCACATCATCGACAGACATGGAATATCATTTCATTGCTATGCCGATGACACTCAGCTATATATAAAAACTAACCTCATCCCATCTAAAGCCACTCTGGCATCTTTGAGCTCCTGCCTTGAGGAGATTGAGGCATGGATGAAGGCAAACTTTCTACAACTAAATAGCTCCAAGACAGAAGCTATTTTAGTTGGTACACCACATCAGGTCCAGTCATCACTAGGGCTGGGCGATAAAACGATAACGATAATTATCGCGATATAATTTTTCTCGATAAAACGATATCAAGAGGTCGATAAATGTTCGATAATGTTTATGCGCCAAAAGCGGAACGAAACTCATTTGAACCGCGCGCGCCACACGGAGCATTTATCCGCTCGGCTCAAAGTCCAAACGGCAGTGAGCGCAGCGCGAGCTCGCTAGAGCAGACGCGATTGCTTTGATCGTCTCACTCAAGACATCCAGCGAGAAGCGTTTGAGTTCAGCGAAGAACACAGATGTCAAGTTTAAACCAGTTTAGGGCAGATAAAACACCGCTGACAAAAAGGAGAAACACTGCGTGCAACGATCCAGTCAGAATCTGAATTGATACTGAATCCATTTAGCCTACCATGGATTTACTGTAAGGTTAGCCAAGTAATATTAACTGCACCATGAAATGTGGGATACATATTTAATTGTATAATATTATTAATGTAGACAATTCATTAAATGTCTTATGGAATATAAGTACAGCATTTAATAATGTATTTAACTGTTAGGCCACTGTTTTCATACAAATACCACAGAAACCATAAAGTTGCATTTTGCCATGATAGTGAGGTGCCAAGTTATAGGCTATGCCTGGTTTTATCTGTGGTTATCATCATCTAAATGAATGAGACTGAATGACCAATGGTTAATTTTAATACAACTCAGGCAGAATATTAAATTTTACCAAATAAAAATGTGGTCGTTACATAAAAAAAAAAAAAAAACAGATGTTACTGTTTTTAGTAATGAACAAAAATTTAACATTAGCTTAGTATTAGGGCTGGGCGATATGGCGATATATATCGTTACCGCGATAGAAAACGTCAGTCGTAACAGATTTTTTTATTCCGTGTATACCGCGAAATGCAAATAAGGGGGCGTGGTTAACTCCGGTGCAGCGCGCTTGACACTGATGCTGAGATTTGTCAAAGAAACATGGAGAAAGCAGATCAAGAGGATCCACAAAGGAATTACATTTTCTAAAGGATTGTTGTTAACGTGATATCTTCGGGGGGGAAAGGCAGCCGTCAACTTCAGCAGAGCAGCAGCACCCAGGCTACAGTTTAGAGGAGTGCACGTTCGCAACAGGGAAAGCATGAAGTTACTTGATAACAACATTTCATAGGCTATATCAATATCATTACGAGAAATAACCTTAAATAATGTATAGTTATCCGCATCTTTCCTTCTCTTATGTATAGTTACTTTTTAAACATGAAAATCGCTTTCAGCATTAAAATGAACATCCTGCTTGTTAAAACGAATGTATAATCTTGTTTCTGAGGCAAAATTACTAAATATGCAGCGCGAGTTATATATTTATTTTTAACTCCAAACAATTGCCTACTGGACCAGTTGATAAAATCTTCCTTTGATTCGATCCGTGATTACAACTTCACTCTCAAATTAATCGACCGCATTTTGTTGATGTAAAAGACGCGCGCATGCACAACCACTGAGAGGGAGCGCGCGGTGTTCGACGCACTGTTATAAGTTGTGTATAATTTAAACTACTTAGTCAACACTAACAGTAGCTGCGGTTTGGTTTTCATATTGCTGCTCTCCTTCTTGTCACTTCTGAACTGACGGGTTGCCAGATATAACAAAAAGAATATAACAAAAACAAGCCCGTTAAAACAACAGTGTGTGCAGAGTCCGGTTGTGCAGGAATACCCTTCTCCGTTAAAAACGCAGTATAATAAGCACATGTGGTAAAAAAATATTATAATTATATTATATCTATTATAATTATATAATAAACTGATTGATGAAGTAAAGCAATGCATGAGATTTAAAGAGATTTTTTTTTTTTTTTGAGGATAACTATATAAATAACTATATCGTGAAATATATCGTTACCGTGAAATAAAATTAGTCATATCGTGAAACACAATTTTGGTCATATCGCCCACCGCTACTTAGTATTAGCTTGAGTTAGGATGCAGATTTACTGTCAACTCACTGTCAAATATGTATTTTGAGATAAAAATATGTAATTTTAATATTGCAGCCTGCACTGCAAACTGTGCTGATGAAATATTTTTCTATTGAGATATTTATTTTAAGGAAAAAAGTTTGAATGTTCTACCTCATAAGTGTTTGTCATGATATGTTCTGAAACCACAATTTACGCTCTGGTTAATACAACTTTCACTTAGGAACAAAAATCTGCCTTTAAACTTGAAAGAAATAAAGATTTGACATATATCGTGATAATTATCGATATCGACTGATATAAAAAAAATTATCGTCATAATTTTTTTTGGCCATATCGCCCAGCCCTAGTCATCACCCATAACCCACATTACCTTCTCTGGTCAAAACATTCCTCTATCATCAACAGTCTTAAACCTGGGCGTAAGATTTGATGCTCAACTCACATTTGACGCCCACATAAAACATCTGTGTAAAATAGAGTTGAGCCGAATACTCGGCTGAAACGAGTATCCGGTACGGATAAAGCACTTTTGTCAAGTACGAATATTATACGAGTAATACGAGTCAATATCTGTGCTCGGATAAAAAAAAAAAAAAAAAATTATGTTGAGATTAAGGCTGAGCGATATATCAATATAAAGAATATATATATATTTTTAAATGTGATATGTAATTAGATATTGCATATCGATATAGGCTAGTTCAGGTTTGCGCTGTGATCCTTGCTCCAAGCAAGCTGCTGAGTGCTGAACCCGAGCTCTCTGCACTGCTCCCCGCGCCCCAGCCACTCCTTTTCCACTTTGCGTGCTTGATTAAAGCATGTATGTTATGAAATAAAGTCTTTTACCTCAGCAAAAGGGACTTTCTGTCCTGTCAGCCGTTATACTGCAACGTTAGTCGTAGCGCACACTCAATTGCACGCGCAAATGCGGCGACGCGCGCTGGATCGCCTCACTGTATATAAAGAGCAAAAGAAACTATACGAGCATGTAAATTACACGAAATAAAAGCAATGCATTTATGATTTTCATTCTATTCACCAGGAGCAGTTTCCATGTTTCATAAATAGTTCTTGTTAGTATTGTGTATTCACTATTCACCATGGTAAAACTGTCGTTTCTATATTAACCCCTTAATGCCCCTATTTTTCTTTGTGTTATTCTTTATATTTTTTTAAATGACTGTAATGGCTCATACCAACGTTGTATTAACAAAATAAATAAACCAATTAATAAATCACAATTACAATTCCAAGGGAATAATCTGCAATTAAGATTTTTGTCATAGCTAATGCAGCCCTAAGGTGAAGAAACCTGTTTATTATTTATTCATTTGATTTAGCAAATGTTCAAGTTTCAATAAAACTACTTGTGACATGTCATATTTTTCTTTGACTGAACATTTGCTCTCACTTTGCAGAAAAAAATATTGGGATATATTTTGTATATCGAAATTCAGCCTAAATATATATCGGGATATGACTTTTGGTCCATATCACCCAGCCGTAGTTGAGATGAAAACTCTTGTTCATTACATTTTACTTCATAATTGCAGCCACATGTGTTGTATTCATTGTTGCAAAACTTGTTCTGTAGTTCGTTTGTTATCGTGATCAAAACCATTGATCTGAAGCTCAATGCTGATGCTGTCATGTAAATAGTTTTATTTCTTATCAGCAATAAATATAGCAATTTCAGATCAACCCATATCAATTGCATGCTTAAAATAACATACCGGTTAAAGCCCCGCCCATTTCAAGACTACCCGACCCACTTCCGGGTTTAGGCCCCGCCCAGTCCGAGTACAGATACAGATACAGATAATTCATATGGTTAACAGATACAGATACAGATACAGATAATGCTGTACTCGCTCATCCCTAGTGTAAAACCTCCTTCTATCACCTCAGGAACATTGCTAAACTCCGTCCCACACTTGGTCTGTCAGATGCTGAAAAACTTGTCCATGCTTTTTGTATCATCGAGGCTGGACTACTGCAACTCTCTCCTCTTTGGAATTCCTGGCAAAAGCCTTCAAAAATTACAATACATTCAGAACAGTGCTGCAAGGATCTTAATGAGGAAAAGAAAAATTGAACATATCACTCCCATCCTTCACTCTCTTCACTGGCTTCCTGTCTCATACAGGATTAACTATAAAATCATCCTACTTACTAGGGATGAGCGAGTACAGCATTATCTGTATCTGTATCTGTATCTGTATAACCATATGAATTATCTGTATCTGTATCTGTACTCGGACTGGGCGGGGCCTAAACCCGGAAGTGGGTCGGGTAGTCTTGAAATGGGCGGGGCTTTAACCGGTATGTTATTTTAAGCATGCAATTGATATGGGTTGATCAGAAATTGTTATATTTATTGCTGATAAGAAAACTATTTACATGACAGCATCAGCATTGAGCTTCAGATCAATGGTTTTGATCACGATAACAACGAACTTCAGAACAAGTTTTGCAACAATGAATACAACACATGTGGCTGCAAATATGAAGTAAAATGTAACGAACAAGAGTTTTCATCTCAACTAGGGCTGGGCCTGGGTGATATGGACCAATAGTCATATCCCAATTTAGGCTAAATTTCAATATACAAAATATATCCCGATATTTTTTCTGCAAAGTGAGAGCAAATGTTCAGTCAAAGCCAAATATGACATGTCACAAGTAGTTTTATTGAAACATGAACATTTGCAAAATCAAATGAATAAATAATTAACAGGTTTCTTCACCTTATGGGCTGCATGATTATGACAAAATCTTAATTGCAGATTATTCCCTTGTAATTGTAATTGTGATTTATTAATTGGTTTATTTATTTTGTCAATACAACGTTGGTATGAGCCATTACATTCATTTAAAAAATATAAAAAATAACACAAAGAAAAATAGGGGCATTAAGGGGTTAATATAGACATGACAGTTACCTTGGTGAATAGACAATACTGTTAATGAAACATTGAAACTGCTCCTGGTGAATAGAATTAAAATCATACCTGCTTTGTTTTTATTTCGTGTTATTTACAACGCAACGCTTGTGTTTCTTTTGCACTTTATATGCAGTGAGGCGATCCAGCGCGCGCCGCCGCATTTGCGCGTGCAATTGAGTGTGCGCTACGACTAACGTTACAGTATAACGGCTGACAGGACAAAGTCCGTTTTGCTGAGGTGAAAGACTTTATTTAATGTTATAACATAACATGCTTTAATCAAGCACGCAAAGTGGAAAAGGAGTGACTGGGGCGCAGGGAGCAGTGCAGAGAGCTCTGGGTCAGCACTCAGCAGCTTGCTTGGAGCAAGGCGTGCAGCGCAAACTCTAATTACATATCACATTTAAAATATATATTCTTTATATTGATATATCGCTCAGCCCTAATTTCAACATTACTTTTTTTTTCTTTTTTTTTATCCGAGCACAGATATTGACTCGTATTACTCGTATAATATTTGTACTCGACAAAAGTGCTTTATCCGTACCGGATACTCGTTTCAGCCGAGTATCCGGCTCAACTCTACTACTTACCCATCAATGCATCCACGGCAACGCTCCACCGTACTTAAAGGAACTACTCACAAAGCAAAACTCTTCACGTAATCTCCGCTCTGGAAACAAGGTCCTTCTTCAACCACCGAGAACTAAGCTCTGTACTATGGGGGATCGTGCCTTCTGCTCAGCCGCACCGCGTCTTTGGAATTCCCTTCCAGAAAACCTAAGGGCTCCTCAAGCCATAGACTCTTTTAAGAAAGGACTAAAAACCCTGCTTTTTAAGCAATCATTTTTTACTTCTTGCTAACTTTTTAATTTTTCTTCCTGGTTTTTATCTTTGTTTATACTCTGTAGCACTTTGGGATTGTTTTAACTATGAAAAGTGCTTTACAAATAAAATATATTATTATTATAATGATAGTTTAATATCGTATACCGTGAATCCGTGAAACCGTGATATTTTCTGAGACGATTATCATACCGTGTAAATCTCACCACTTTCAAGCCCCAGAAAGGTATGCAGTGATCTCAAACTCACTTCCTGGAGGGCCACATGTCTGCACAGTTTTGCTCCAAACCTAATCAAACACACCTGATCCAGATCCATTGAGATCCATTGAGCTAATCAAGGCCTTCAGGATTACTAGAAACTTCCTTACATGAGGTGTGAGTTGGAGCTAAACTGTGCAGAGCTGTGGCCCTCCAGGAATTGAGTTTGAGATCACTGGTATAAAGGTACATCATTATGCTGCGTTCACACGTATATGCTTGAACACTTTCAATCCATTCGTGTGTCGCAGGCATGCTCATTTTTTTTAGCGTTGCGCTAAAAAACGATGCGCTAATTGTGCGTTGCATGTAGCGTTGCGTTAAATGACGCCAAAGTTAAAATTTTTCAACAGGATTTTTTATGCGTGTAATGCGTCTTTGCATTGTCTGACGGTAGGGATCCACTTTTGTGACACGACTGTTTCCCACATTTGTACTTTGTTGGGTGTTCCTCAAGTTTACCACTAAGGACGTGGTTTTGACCTTTGATTTCCTTTCCGTGGCTTTGGAAATGGTAGTTGAATAGGCTGTCAATGGAGGGTCAGAAATGACTTAGATTTTATTAAACATAACTTTGTTAAGTGTTCCGAAGATGAGCAAAACCCCGGTTTGGAACAACATGTGGGTTAATAATTAATGACAGAATTAACATTTGGATGAATGAAGTCTTTAATTCACTTTGAAATCAGTAAATTCAAGTCTTAATCTAACCCAGGGGTTCTCAAATTCGGTCCTGGAGGGCCACTGTCCTGCAGAGTTTAGCTCCAACCCTGATCAAACACACCTATCTGTGAGTTTCTAATGATCCTGAAGACCTTGATTAGCTTGTTCAGGTGTGTTTGATCAGGGTTGGAGCTAAACTCTGCAGGACAGTGGCCCTCCAGGACCAAGTTTGAGAACCCCTTATCTAACCAAAATAGTTACTTGTTTGACTCAAAGTCTAAGATAATTGAAATTTTTCCACCATAAACTTGCTGTATTTATAAAACACAATTTGTATTAATTGTATTTAATCTGGTTTTGTGGTGTTGTCTAGAGAACCAGCACTCCAGGATTTTTCGAGAAAGTTGCATCTGCACAGCCGTGCCTGCTTTATGAAACTCTACTGTTAGCAACTGGACACAACTGATCCACTCGTACCCTGCGACTGATCCACTCGTATCCTAGAACTGTTCTTCATCTGCTGAATGTTGTTGACTCGAGCACTGCTGTACTGTTGCAGAGTCGAAGGTACTGAATCAACTTCATTGACACAGGACTTGCATTCACTGACATGTTCAGGATTTGAAGTATCACAGACCATTTGACAGAAATGCCTATATTGTGCATTTATTGTTTATTTTAAAGGTTAACCTATAGGGGTGTCCATGGTTAACCGGTTAACCGTTTAAAATTGCATAACCGAGTGAAACCTTTTTGGCGTCAATACATATTTGCACAAAACTTTTTTTTTTTTTTTTTTTTTCTGAATGTCGATAAAAAATATTGTGAAATGACAGCGTTTCCATTAACGATGTTATGTGACTAAAACATCTTTTATTTTTTCTTTCGTGATAAGTCATTCCAAAAATAATGGCAACGGATGTTGGTAGTCTATATCACAGCCACCGCACTAGACATTATTATTATTTATGGAAGGAGATGTGGTGTGTTATTCAAGCATTAATGGCAGGGAAAGACACAGAGTTCCTGGGTGTTTCTCCCTCATTTCTGTTCTACGGTCTTGATTGTGGCATTTCTTTGAGGTTTTGTCTAGTAGGCTATTCCTTGTATCTTTTATGAATTTTAAAAAAGAACTCTGCCTTGTATTATGTCCAAACGATCAGTGTACTTTTGTGTTCATTCGTTTCCCCTTATTTAATCCGTTGGCCTAATTGCAAAACGAAAAATGAACGGTTGTTGTATTTTGTAAAATGCAAACTTGAACACCAAAATGTTCATTTGAACTCTAGGTCTACGCCAAATGCTCCGCAAAAGTATATAGGCTACATATCGACGAATTTTCAGATATTTTTTTTTTTTTTTTTTTTTTTTTTTGCCCCTTTAAACATTTAAAATATTTGACAAATTATTATGTAAAAAACATTTTTTTACTGGTTTTCTGAGGCCAAATTAGAACCTGGAAATGATATTTTCCCCGCATTGCTGAATGAGAAACCGTAACCACAGCCTACAGAAAGGGGATTTATAGGTGATTTATAGGCTATAATAAATGTGTCTGATAATAACTGCCTTGCCGAACAGACCAGAGGTGGAAATAGGTGCATCAAGAAGAAAGGCCCTGTCCTTTTATTTTCCTTCATGCCAGAGAGATTAAGCCACAGATGTCTCTCCGTGGTTACCAGTGCAGACAGGTAACCCGGAGAGACAAGTCTGTGGCTTTGCAAAGCTCAGTAATATCCTCCACTGTCGGGCCCTCACCCTGGTCTATATCTCTGAGGAGGTCGGCCTGGTAGATATCTAATGCAGTGTGAAATGATCTGTGAGATTTAATGTTTGTGGAAGTTGCCATTCAGTTCTGTCGTCTTATCATAGCACTCCACATCACAGGTGGTGCTGATTCCATTAAACCCTCCTGGATTCCTGGATTTTGAAGAAGTTAAAAAGGAAAATAAATAATGTACAGCTAAAGTCTTTAACTTTACATTAATAAATCTCATTATAGATGTAACGCTTCATTTAAATATTGTTAGAATGTTTTGACTCGCATTGATCTTTGAAGTAGGGCTGCACATTTTCAAATTTTTCATTAACCGTTAACCGAGGCCCTTATAGGTTAATACTCTGTTAACCATAGTCTGCGCGCCGCAACCTTCGAGATACAGGGTTAATTTTTAACACCTTTAATAACTGGTTGGACCCAATTTGAAACTAAATTTATAGAAATAAAACGTAGTGGTAAGTTCAGAGCAGTTAAAGTAGGCAAGGCAAGGCAAGTTTATTTATATAGCACATTTCATACACAATGGGAATGCAAAGTGCTTTACATGGAAGAAATTAAAATAATCAAAAGGAATCAGAATAATTAAAACAGTTTAGAATAAAAAATAAGAAATAATGAAAAATAAAAAATCATGATAAAAATAAAATACAGTAAATTAAAACCATTTAGAATAAAATGAAGTACAGTAACAGTCGGACGAACAGTGGCACAGTGCTCATTCAGTAAATGCACAGCTAAACAGATGTGTTTTGCATCTGGATTTGAATGTGACTACTGTAGGAGCACACCTGATCTCTTCTGGAAGCTGGTTCCAGCTGCGGCTGGCATAATAGCTAAAAGCAGACTCTCCATGCTTAGAGTGAACCCTCGGTATTTCTAGCTGATGTGATCCTAATGATCTGAGCGATCTGTTGGGTTTATATTCAGTGAGCATATCTGCAATATATTGAGGTCCTAACTAGGGCTGGGCAAAAAAATCGATTTTTCGATTAATCGTTTTTTAAAATGTGGTCGATTCAAAATCGATTCTCAACGGCCACGAATCGATTTTTTTTCCATATAAAGGGCTCGCGGACGCGGTGCTGCATCTTCTCGTCTCTCTGCACTAGCGCTAAGCGCTGCAGCTGTCGATACACACACGCGTTTAGGAGTCGGGACACGACGGAATATTCACTTGCACAATCGGGCCAGCATTGCATCGTGACCTATGATCGTAACTAACATTTATCATTTATTTGCTCAAGCAATGTTAAACCATCCCGTGCTCGCGCACTCAGAGATTTCTTTCACTGCGTGCACAGCCTAAATCCGCCTCACAAACAGCTCGCCAGAAACAAAAGTTTTATCCCTGGATTATATCGCTTTAACAGTTAAAACACGTAACATTATGTCAAAACTCTGGTCTTGGTGAGTAACCTCGTAAAGGCATTCGGTAATGTCTTAAATTAGCATTAAACGCGTGTGACAGAAAGTTAATGAAACAGTAATGGATTCGCACACTAGTTCTTAAAGTGAACGCAGCCATTTGTGTCAGTCATTAATTCTGTTGTCATAACAACAGAATATAGTATTAATTGTAAGCAATCAGAATTAATAGCCTTTGTATTTAATTCAGTCTCGACTAAAAAGACTATCCAGTGTTATTTTACATTGGATTACTTTATTCAGTTTCTGTAGTATATCTGACATACCCAAAAAACTACCCCAAAATGTCTCTTAATTTTTGTCTTTATTCTATTGTATTTATTTGTGCTACTTTTTTCAGTTTAATTCAAAGATTGAAATCAAGCATCCATACATAAACTCTTAACAAAAAAATACATTAACATTTAGGTGATCAATGTAAAAAATGTCTAAATATTTATATATTTATCTATCTTAAACATAAAATAACATGATACTGTTTGATCAAGCTGTGCGACTGTTCTGTGCGACTGTGCGACTCTTTTTTTGCATATTGCATCAAAATCCTGTCTAGTCTTTGTATGCATTTAGTGTACCTAAAATAAAAAGTGTTTATATAGGTTTATGGCTCTTAATTTTCTTGTATTAATTAACCACTAGTAAACTTATGTCCACTGTTCTTTTTTATAAATTATAAATATAGGATTTTTATTACATCTTCATTATAGTTGAATCGAGAATCAAATCAGGAATCGAAAATCGAATCGAGAATCGAAATCGAATCGAACTGAGAGCTTGTGAATCGAAATCGAATCGAAATTGAAATGTGAATCGATACCCAGCCCTAGTCCTAACCCATTAAATGATTTATATACCAGTAATAATACTTTAAAATCAATCCTAAATGTAACTGGCAGCCAGTGTAAAGACCTGAGGACTGGTGTGATATGTTCATATTTTCTGGTCCTCCTCAGAATCCTGGCAGCAGCGTTCTGTATGAGCTGCAACTGTCTTATGGTCTTTTTAGGAAGGCCAGTGAGGAGGCCATTACAGTAATCCACCCTGCTGGTGATGAAAGCATGCACAAGTTTCTCTAAGTCTTGACTGGAAACAAAGCATCTAATTCTTGAAATATTTTTCAGATGATAGTATGCTGATTTAGTTATTGCTTTGACATGACTATTGAAACTAAGGTCTGACTCTAAAGACACACCAAGATTCCTGACTTGATTTTTAGTTGTTAGACCCCTAGTGTCAAGGTATGCATTCACCTTGAGAACTTCATCTTTGTTTCCAAACGCAATGACTTCAGTTTTGTCTTTGTTTAACTGCAGAAAGTTTTGACACATCCAACCGTTTACTTCATTAATGCATTGGCACAGGGAGTCAATGGGGCTATAGTCATTTGGCGATAGGGCTAAGTAGAGCTGTGTGTCGTCTGCATAGCTGTGGTAAGCGATTTGGTTCTTTTTCATTATTTGGCTCATTGGGAGCATATACAGGTTGAATAGGAGTGGCGCAAGAATCGAGCCCTGAGGGACTCCGCAGTTCATGGATGTCCACTCAGACTTATGTTCTCCCATACTCACAAAATAACCTCTCCCTTCTAAGTATGACCTGAACCATTTTAGGACTATCCCAGAAATCCCCACCCAGTTTTCCAGCCTGTCAAGAAGTATGTTGTGATCGACAGTGTCAAATGCAGCACTGAGGCCGAGTAGTACCAACACGGATAATTTGCCTGTATCAGTATTTAAGCGAATATCGTTTATTATATTATATTTATAAGCGCTGTCTCCGTGCTGTGATGCGATCGGAAACCAGATTGAAAATTTGTTCAGCTGGTTGAAGACAACCTTTTCAATGATCTTGCCTATGAAAGGAAGATTTGAGATCAGTCTATTTACTTAAGATGGTCTTATCCAGATTGCTCTTTTTCAGGAGGGGCTTGACAACTGCAGTTATAGGGAGTTCGGAAAACTCCCAGAGCGAAGTGAGGCATTTACCACTTCTAGGAGATCTGCTTCTAAACAGTTTAACACACTTTTGAAAAAAGATGTGGGAAGTGCGTCAAGGGCTGCACGGTTTCTACCGAAATTGTGCCATCAATTTCTTTGAAATCAGACATAGTAACCACTTTCTCAGGTTGTGGTCTGATCTGCCTGACCCCAGCGCAACTCAAGGATGTGCTGATCACCTTTCTGATGTTATTGATTTTCTCAGAGAAGAAAGAAGCAAACTCACTGCATTTCCTTTCTGAGAGCATTTGTATGGGAATCTGGCTCGGGGGGTTTGTCAGTCTCTATACAGTAGCAAAAAGAGTGTGTGTGTTGTTTATATTGCTGTTTATAATATTTGAGAAGAAAGTCCGTCTAGCTTTGCCTAGTTCCCTATTGAAAGCGTGGATGCTGTCTTTGTAGATGTTATAATGGACTACAAGTTTTGTCTTCCGCCACATGCGCTCTGCTCTTCTGCATTGTCTTTTCATATTTTGCACTGCTGTTGAGTTTCTCCAAGGTGCTTTTTGTCTGCCACTATTCTTCCTGACTTTCACAGGAGCAATATCATCAATTACACTCTTAACTTTTAAGTTAAAAGAATCAAGGTGAAAATCAACAGAGTCGGCAGATATGCTTGGTTTTAAAGATATAGCCTTCATAAATAGCACACCAGTGTTTTCATTTAAACATCTCTTCTTGACAGACACAGCTCTAGCTTCAATGGCAGGAGAGATCAATATATCAAAGACAGAAATGGTCAGACAGTGCTACATCCTTAATAACAATCGATGAGATGTTTAAACCCATAGTGATAAGTAAATCTAGAGTGTGTCCACGATTGTGTGTGGGACCATGTATATGCTGTGTCAGATCAAAAGTTTTTAAAACAGTTTTGATTTCTTTTGCCATATTGTTTTCTGCATTATCTATGTGAATGTTAAAATCTCCAGCAATGGCAAAACAGTCAAACTCAGAGGCAATTTTTGATAACAGTTCTGTTAAGTCCTCAGCAAAGGCTGAAGAGTATTTTGGAGGCCTGTAAACAATGATAAGTAAAATACGTGGAGCACCTTTTAACACAATACCCAGATATTCGAAATAGGGGTAATTCCCAAATGATATTTGCTTACATTGATAAACATCTTTAAAAAGAACAGCCCCCGCCTCTCTTACCCGCTCTGCAGACACTCATATAAGTAAGATTTTTAGGGGATGTTTCGTTTAGGACCGTTGCACTACAGCTGTCTTCTAGCCAAGTTTCAGTTAGAAACATGAAGTCCAGGTTGTGTGTGGTTATTAAGTCATTGACTAGAAGTGATTTATTTTTAATGGAGCGGATGTTTAAAAGTGCTAACTTTATAGCTAACTTTTATAAGTAGGCGCGTTTCCATCACCCTTCAAACTGAAATTGCCAATTGAAAATAAGCACATTGACATGTCCATTTCGCAAAAACTCTGTCCACAAAAAATAATAATAATAATCATCATAATCGTCATTATTGTAACATTTTATTAGGCTGCATATGTAGAAGACTCCTTTATCCAAGAAAGGAACAAAGCACAAAATATAGCTACAAGCAGCAATGCCGGGGCCAAGCGCAAAGACAACAAAAAGACAAGCCAACATGTGTCAGACCAACTGCAGCAAGACGCAATTGAAGACATTTAAAGATGAATTTAGACAAAATGGCTTAAAATACAAATACAGTAACTTATAAAATGATTCAATGGTTTATCACTTTCGAACAATAGGTGGCGCAGTTATGAAATCGATACCTTGTGTTCAGAGTGAGATGTCAATGACAAATACAAAGTTTGGTGTCAAAATGTAGGCCTAAATAGTCATTTTGGCAGCATGCCTCAAATTTGATGCTGTGGTATACGAAAACGGTTTTGTCTATCGTCACGCAATCCATAACTTTTATTCGGCACCGTCTGGAGATGATACGATTCAATTTTCGTGAAAATCGGACAACCGGTCTAGGAGGAGTTTGAAAAAGAAGGTTTTTCAGAGAAATAAAGATGGCAGACAGGAAGTTTGGCTGATTATGGCAAACCTGATATCTATGTTTTCGGCATAACCCAAGGAATCTATTAAGGTCAGTTTCATTGCAATAGGCAAATTTATTCAAAAGTTATTAGCATTTTTGGAAATTAATTATAACTTTTGACCAACAGGTGGTGCTGTCTCAAAATCTTTTGAGTACCTTCAGGGCATGCTGCTTATGGCACACACTGAGTTTTGTAATGTTAGACCAAAGCATTTGTTTAGTATAGCATTGTATTTCACAAAACTGTATTGAAGTCAATGGGAATTTCACGTTTTGTTCTATTATAGCGCCACCAAGAGGCTCAGTCCCACAATTTTTTGTATGTGTCCTCAGAGTGACCCCATACATATGTGTGTCAATTTTGGTGCAAATATCTCAATTCGCTTCGGAGTTATAGACATTTATGTAAAAAAACACGTAAAAAATGACTGCTACTTGACTTTGATTGAGTTTTACTACCCCTTACTATCAATATTTTCGCATTTCGGCATTGGCGTTTAGCTACCGACCTATGTTTCTGTTTTTCTGACGGTGGTTTCGTCTCGATCGGAGCAGCGGTTTCGAAGATATCGCTACGTGTTTTTTTCCGCGCTAAATCACTACGCTACGCCATCCTTGAGACGAAACCCGACATACTTGGTATCGTTGGACTCGGCAACGATTCAGGACCTCAAAAATATGACTCACGTGAAAATAAGAGTACCATACCCAAAGTTCTAAGCGTTTGGGGAAAAAAAATTCACCACTAGGTGGCGCTGTTTCGAAACTTCTCAGGCTTCTTCAGGGCATCGTACTGATGACCCATACCGAGTTTCGCAACAATTCGTTCATGCATCAAAAAAATACAGCATTTTAGCACATAATTCAAAATGGCCGACAGCCAAAATGGCCGATCTGGGAAAATTGGACTCGCCATGACGCCCTGAATCTAACGAGACCAAGTTTTTGATTTTTGGAGAAACCGTTCAGAAGTTATGAGCAAAAATAACCATTTTTCAAATCTCCGGACCACTAGGTGGCGCTGCGCCTAAACGCAGCACGTAGCCTCAGGTCATGCTTGTGATGACACGTACCAAGTTTGGTCTGAAAACGAGTAAGCGTTGCGGAGATACAGCCTCATGTCTGTTTTTGCAAGCGCTACGTAAAATTAGTTTGCGCGTTTATCGAAAACGGTTATTCGAATCATCTTGAATTCCATAACTTTTTGTCAGCACTGCCTGGAGATGATCCGGTGCGATTTTGGTGAAAATCGGACAAACCGTCTAGGACGCAAAAGTAGGTTTTTTGGAAAATTCAAAATGGCGGCCATTTTTTTATGACGGAAAATGACGTCATAGGGTGCGATCGAATCGGCATGAGCTCAGGAACAATTTTTGAATTTTGTTGATGGGCCTTACGGTTCAAAAGTTACTAGCATAATAAAAGTGAAACTTTGGACAGTTGGTGGCGCTAGAGGGAATGAGTTAGAGACACCAAAATTGGTGTATTTAAAGTTGGGACTGTCCTCTATAAGAATGTCAAACCAAAACAACTTTCCCGCAAACCTGTCTATGGGCTGCCATAGACGCCCAGTCGGAAACGGAAGAAGAAGAATAATTATAAGAAGAAACGGAACAGATACAGTGCCTCCGCACCTTCGGTGCTTGGCCCCTAATAAACACAATATTTTGACGCATATCCAGTGTGTGTGCTTAGTGTGGAGCGCGCACTGATGGCTGCGAGACGCCCATGAGAACACTTGCAGTTTCATTGCAGTTCTTTCAGTGGAAACTATAATACAAAACTAATAATACATTATTCGCAAATACATTTATTTGCGTAAACTCACAATAACAAGTAAACGTTGTGCTTTAAAGGGGACATATCATGCAAAATCCACTTTTTTAGCCCTTAAATGCATTTTGTTGTATATTTGGAGTGTTTATAAGTACAGAAAAAATGAAATTATTCGCTTCAGGTGATTTGTTTATATCTTTATATTTTGTTTTGGTCATATTTTTCAACCTGTTCAGATTTTTCTGTTCTCTATGACGTTTTTTGAACTATCACGTCACTGTATTTGCAGTGGAACTGACAAATAAGGACATTGACTACCGGCCCAGCACTTCGAGCCAATCCGCCATTATTATTTCTCACTCCGATTTTGTAGTTCAAGCTCAATGATGCAGAAGTTACGAGAGGGCAAGTCAAAATGTTCGGTTCTTGGATGTAGTGACCTGAAGCACTTCAAGGATCCCTACTTCAACAACCGCCAGTATACAGAAGGGTTTGCCGATCGACTTCGTCTGAATGAGGGGTAAATTCCTTCTATCGTTTAGCTGCTGTGTTTTCTGATGCTTTTCTACACGTAAGTTATTATATTATTATTAATACAGATTTTTAGTGGTAAGATTAAACCGTAGTCATTTATCTTGTCAGTGTGCTTGTTTTAACAAGAGAAATAGGCGACTTTCACTAATAACACAAAACAGTTAACGTTACATATCCCTGCATCCATATGAAGACGTTGTTCTGCAGGTTCGACGTCGTCTTTTTCCAATCGCTCGCTCTGGCTTGAATATGTAAGGCTTGATGGACAAGTCTTCCGTTGTTGACATTTTGTTAACGAGTGACTAAAAATGTTCTTTGAAGGTATCGTGTATAATCGTATATATCTTTTCTCAAACTACAATAATCGCCGAACGCGGGGAGTTGAACCGAGTGTGAACTCAGTGACCTGGAGAACGGGCGGGGAAAGACGCAACTCCATTTTATTTAAAGGGGCCGCTTTGAAACGGGTCGCTCACGCACGCACATCAGAAAAGGGGCCTGTGGAGCTATAATAATGAGGAATTCAGACCCAAGCATTGCAGTTATGCTTTATATAGACCACAAATGTATGATTTATAAGTAAAAATGAATGATTTAAGAGCATGATATGTACCCTTTAACAAACAGGCGCGCTTCATGATCTCCGTGAACTGGAGCGCGAGAACTGAAACAGCCACTGCATTCGAATTTGTTCATTTTAAATTGGACATTTAAAGCTTTAGTCTACAGCCTTTGTAGTCTAAAGCTTTAAATGTCCAATTTAAAACGAACAAATTCGAATCAAAAGCCAATATCTTCTGACTATGTAATTATTATTACTATGCTAATTGTGTATTTCTTTCTAAAGGTGCAAAAAACCAAAAACAAATATCTGAAAATTCGTCGATATGTAGCCTATATACTTTTGTGCAGCATTTGCCGTAGGCCTACAGTTCAAACATTTTGGTGTTCAAGTTTGCGTTTTACAAAATACAACAACCATTCATTTTTCGTTTTGCAATTAGGCCAACGGATTAAATAAGGGAAAACGAATGAACACAAAAGTACACTGACCGTTTGGACATAATATGAGGCAGAGTTCTTTTTTAAAATTCACGAAAGATACAAGGAATAGCCTACTAGACAAAACCTCAAAGAAATGCCACAATCGTTAATGGAAACGCTGTCATTTCAGAAAAAAAAAAACGCAAAATGCAAATCAAAGTTTTGTGCAAATATGTATTGAAGCCACTTAACCGAGCAAAAAGGTTTCACTCAGTAATGCAATTTTAAACGGTTAACCGGTTAACCATTGACACCCCTACTTTGAAGACTTTGATCTTTGACTTTGAAAACAATTTTAGGGTGCAATTATTGTCTATATGGGACTAAATACATTTTCCCCTGTATTCATTATCATCAAATTATTTTTGTAAGTTAAAGTTATTTAAGTTATTTCATAGTTTCAGCAGAGACAGATATTAACTGACCACATCTCACCTCAATGTCAAAGTTGCTGCTTGGATTGTACATTGATGCCACGTCATGCCAATTGTTGGTCAGCGGATTGTAGCCCTCTGAACTACGCAAATAATTCGTTCCATCAAATCCACCAACCTTTAAATAAATACACTTTTTATTTATCTATTCTGTGCATTTGTATATGCACATTGCACAACCATGCATGTATTTACTTAAGTGCAACCTTTAAACTGTGATTGATCCATATTTCTGTATTTGTGTTATGGTTATCATTGTTAATTAAAACTAAACCCTGATGTGTGTGTGTTTAATACTCACAGCATACCCTAGATCTGCATAAGCAATTGATGCCACGTCATGCCAATTGTTGGTCTGTGGATTGTAGACCTCTGTACTCCGCAAATAACTGGTTCCATCAAAACCACCAACCTTTAAATAAATACACTTTTTATTTATCTATTCTGTGCATTTGTATATGCACATTGCACAATTTCTCTCTGTGGAAAAGAATGTGTGTAATACTCAAAAAAGTTTGTGTGTTTTAACGTGTGTGTGTGTGTGTGTGTGTGTGTGTGTCTGGGTAGCGTGTGTATAAATGTATTGATAGATTTTGTCTTTTCAGTTATCAGATTCATTTACATTGTGACGGTGTATCATAATTAATCCACTCTGTCTGTGTCTGCAAAGGTGTGTGTCAAATGGCCCATACAGATGAATGGCCCATTCAGATGTATGGCCCACAGAAACTGATTGGTGTGAATGACAAAGACTCAGCATTAATAAGTTAGATCTCCTGTGGGAGGTCCTAAAAGATTTCTATTGTTTGTAGCCCATTTACTTCATGTATAAAGTTCTGTCTCACTAACATCGCTGCTGAAGGACTGCTACACTACAAACCTTCAATAAATTCTTCTCCCCACAAGAACTCTGGTCAAGCTTACTTATTTTATGTATTGGAGGAATCCAATACATTGGCGAGCCACTGAAACCACTGCTTGGCATCACCAAAATCTAACAGTATCGATACATGCACAGGTCCAAGGGCTCAATGTTTGTAAGCACACATGCTCATATGTGTACATGAAAATAATGAACATGCTCCTGAAAACTAAATTGTTCTGTTATTTTCAGTCTCTCCCCTTCACTTTCAATGGTCGGCCATTGTGACAATTTTTGACCATGCCTACTCTCAGATAAATGAGGCCCACGATTACTCAGATGCAAACAGAAATATAAAACCAGTCCTAATTGAAAGAGAACAAGTTGCGAAAAGATTGAATCCAAGATTTGGTGAAAATATTGTATAATGAGTGATTTATATGCTATTTTTTATAGGCCGGTCATTTTTGACCGGGAACACCACAAGTGTGATTATGTGCCATATTTTTACAAAACGAAAGTTTCAAAACAAAATTCCTTGTGAAACATTAGAGTAGACTAGTGTGATGAACAGTAGCCATTTTTTCATTTATTTTTTTCATATTTCCAAATTTACTCATAAATGAATTGTTTTTTACTCAAAAAATGAGATGCCTACTCTCAGATAAATGAGGCCCACGATTAATCAGATGCAAACAGAAATATAAAACCAGTCCTAATTGAAAGAGAACAAGTTGTCAAAAAGATTGAATCAGGGATTGGGTGAAAATATGGTATAATGAGTGATTTATAAGCTATTTTGTATAGGCCGGTCATTTTTGACCAGGAACACCACAAGTGTGACGATGTGCCATATTTTTTGCAAAACAAAAGTTTCAAAACAAAATTCCTGGTGAAACATTAGAGTAGACTAGTGTGATCAACAATACCAATTTTCTTCAGATTTTATTTAATATGTCCAAAATTATTCAAAAATAAAAAAACACTTAAAAAATGAAATACTTACTCTCAAATAAATGAGGCCTATGATAATTCAGAGCCAAATCAAAATATAAAACCAGTCCTAATTAAAAGAGAACATGTTGACAAAAAGATTGAATCCAAGATTGTGTGAAAATATGGTATAATTAGTGATTTATACGGGGGGTTTTTTATGGGTCAGTCATTTTTGACCGGGAACACCACAGGTGTCACAGGGTTTTGAACACCACATGAGGGTTAATGTTATGGCTATTAAATAGTAGCCTATGCTATTCACCAACTTAACATATCCTATTCAATGCGTTTACAGTCTCTTTCACAGCCATCATTTGTAGTAGCCGATTCACAAACTGTTTGCTCAAGCATAGCCTGGTCTTAATGCTAAGTTATTACTGTGTCATGAAGATTAACAGATCAACAGATTTTGTTGAATTATAGTGCACTGCACTATTATTATTCAAAGCTATAACAGTTGCTGGAACACAAACAAAAATGTATCATGGTTTTCATGGTAACATAGGCCTGTATGAAGATAATTAGTTTTCACAGATGTCATATTCCCATTCCATTTCAAGGTTACACAGCATTAGGCCACATCATGAGTGAAATGTCTTGCTTTTATTAGTTAAATCTGTAAATTAGTAGAATTCCTGCTATTATAGTAAAATTACTAATAACTGGCCAAGCTGAGTTTTTTTTTTTTCAACAAAATGTACAAATTTAAATATTCAACAAACAAGACTTTTAATAGTCACTAAGACACTAAAGCAGTATCTGAAATTGCCCCTATACCAGCTGCAGTTCTCCAACTGGTTTTTGTTTTTGTAGGAATTTGACCTTCTTAAAACAAAAAGAACACTGATTTACATTTAATTACAATAAAGCAACACATGCACATAAAAGTAAAACAAATATTTCAAACTCATTCAAGTTCAAAAGAATTATAAAGAACAATCTCTCTTTACAATAAGGTCTAAAAGCAAAAGCAAACATTAGCAAAAGCTACATTTAAACTTTCTGTGTTGCACTCTAAAAACAAATTATGCTAAATAGCACTAAAAGTGGTTCATTGGCTTGTAATCATAGGGGAACCACACTTATCTTTGTCATATGGTGCTATGTAGAACTATAAGAGGTGCCATAGAGCACGTTAACCACCTCAGAGAACCACTGAAGAACCAAACTGGGCTTAACAGGTTCTTTAAATGATAGCACCATGACCAGCGCAAAGAACCGCTGAAAACCCTTTTTTTTTTTTCCAGAGTGTATCAATTAGTTTAAAAATAAAATTTTTCATTTTTAGTTCATGTTAGCTGTGGTCCGTTATTGAATTTAATCTTGCAATTAATATGAACTAAGTTTAATAAATGTTTTAGAAGTTTTGTCCATTGTCAGTGTATGTTAACCCTATAAGACCGTCGGGAGCGCGTCGCTCCGGCTTGCGCGTGTCTGTTCAAGAGCCTATAGAAACTGAAACCAAATGGCTAGCTCAATCATTCTTTTTGCATACAAAAGCAGAGATGTAACATGTTCAGATCAAGCCTCCAACATGCTCATGTTGCGTTGTCTTCAACCTCTAATGAGTCTGTACAAATTGCGTAAAATGCGTTTCACAAAAAAAATCACAAAAATGCATTGCACGTCTTTGCACACATTTTCTGTAGATCTGTGATTGAGTTACGTCTTCCGATGGCTCATTGACGGATCCATGGATGGATCACGTTCTGTGCACTATGACCTGCGTCGTTTGACCATGTGTTTACTCCCATCTGCTATATGTTCCTTCTTATCGTGGGAGGGCGTGCAAGATGGCGACCGGTGAGGAGGTAGTTATGAGAAGCTGAGGATAAAAGTTTGTTCCTTCACCTCAAATTGTTCTTTTTTTGTTTAAAAATTGACCAATCGGACATCTAAATGTAAGAGCTTATCATTTACCAGATAATTAACACGGAGAACTTGTTGTAAGTTGCTTTTGAACCACCGTTTTGAACGTTGTGACTAACAAGAGAGACAGCATCGAATGGTGGACAAATGAAAAGAGAGGGAGAGTAAAGTTAAAGAAAAAAGCCAAACAAAATCGCTGACAAAGATGAAGAACAAAGAGGATGAAATGCACATTTGCGGCACTGACATTCAAACAATGCATGCATATGCAATGCAAAGCTCTACAGTTTCTTTACCGAATTCAACACCCAGTACCCCTGAGCCGAAGAAAAGTAGATCTGAACCGTCCTTGTCTGAAATTCAAGAAAATATCATGCGATGCATAAATGAAAGAGTCAACGGATTACAGGAGCTCTTAAGGGTAAATACGGTGAGCATTGAAGCTTTAAAGAAAACGACGGAATTCCTCTTCAATGAAGTAAAGGATGTCAAAGATGATGTGAAAATTTTGAAAAAGGTCACAAAGGCAATGCATGAGGTCAGTGATGCACAAAGTAAGAAAATGGCGGAGTTCGATTCCAGGCTTAACGAGATAGAACGGTATAAAAGAGGGAATCTGAGATTGTACGGTCTGGCCAAATCATATTGCTGTCCAATGAATAGTTTCTATTGTGATTTAGTTTTCCTAATTGAAACATTCAACGCTTGAGTAATTTGCAGTTGTATGATGTGTTTCGTTCCTATGTTTTATTTCTTTCTTGAAAAATGCACCCAATTTGCATAATGATTAAATGTCCTTAATAATTTAAAGGGCCAATAGATAACAAAATCTCTGCTTCAAAAACAATTTAGGGATTTATGTGCTACTCAAAGCAATGTTAGTCCCATTCATAATCTTTGATTACTATTAATGTTGGAAACTTGGCAGATCCACAGTTTAGCTAATTTATAGCTCATTTGCATATCATTTTGAATGTCTATGGAAGTTGGGGTAGATGCAATGATCAGACCTAAACATGTAAGAACACTTAAACATGTGATGTATAAAGCATTATCAGTTATTGAGAGCTCAGTTAAACCCGTTCTCGAATAAAATATTTTGCTTTGTTTTTCTAAATATAATATATATATATATATATATATATATATATATATATATATATATATATATATATATATATATATATATATTTATGTTGCTCATTAGGATCCAGTGAACACCAGATGCTTTCTGCATGAGTGTAGTATATATCTTTTTTAGTATCCTTTCTCATTTTGTTTCTCATTTCGAATCCAGCATTGTCCCAAGTGTTCAGGTGTATTTAATTATTCAGGAGAGGCATGATAATGAGTCCTCTCTTTTCTGTTTTGTATTTGGAGTTTCTCATTGATGACAGCCTAAGGAAATTGGTTCTTTTTGCGAGCTTTTGTATGGTTTGAAGAACAAACAAACCAGCACATTGTTTCGTGTCATAATGGAAACTTTGGCAAGCGGACAAAAGTTAAGATTGATAGGTTTTTATCTGCTGTCCACGGAGGAACAACCAGCGATATTCCAGGCTGGTTGTTTCAGTCGATTGGGGGAAAAGCTTTTTATTCTTTTGGAACGGAGACAAAAACAGCTTTTAGATAGCGTTCATCTGCTCGTCTGAAGCTCCAGAGCGCTTCAGAAAAGAAACTAATGGTTGTGTCAGTCAAACAGATGCCTCTTTTATATTAACCAGTTTATTAATAAGACTTTACTGACTGTTTATTGGTGATTCTATGCGCACTTTTGGCTCTGTGGAAAAACATTCAATTCAGTCCAATAATTGAACCATTAAATGAGGACCTTACAAAATTTGAGAAATAAGTTTACTGTAAAGCTGCTTTGAAACAATGTCCATCGTGAAAAGTGCTACATACTGTACACTCACCTAAAGGATTATTAGGAACACCATGATAATATTGTGTTTGACTCCCTTTTGCCTTCAGAACTGCCTTAATTCTACGTAGCATTGATTCAACAAGGTGCTGAAAGCATTCTTTATAAATGTTGGCCCATATTGATAGGATAGCATCTTGCAGTTGATGAGATTTGTGGGATGCACATCCAGGACACTAAGCTCCCGTTCCACCACATCCCAAAGATGCTCTATTGGGTTGAGATCTGGTGACTGTGGGGGCCATTTTAGTACAGTCAACTCATTGTCATGTTCAAGAAACCAGTTTGAAATGATTCGAGCTTTCTGACATGGTGCATTATCCTGCTGGAAGTAGCCATCAGAGGATGGGGACATGGTGGCCATAAAGGGGTGGACATGGTCAGAAACAATGCTCAGGTAGGCTGTGGCATTTAAATGATGCCCAATTGGCACTAAGGGGCCTAAAGTGTGCCAAGAAAACATCCCCCACACCATTACACCACCACCAGCAGCCTGCACAGTGGTAACAAGGCATGATGGATCCATGTTCTCATTCTGTTTACGCCAAATTCTGACTCTACCATCTGAATGTCTCAACAGAAATCGAGACTCATCAGACCAGGCAACATTTTTCCAGTCTTCAACTGTCCAATTTTGGTGAGCTCTTGCATCTGAAAAATAGCAAGGCATGATGAAAGTTTTAATGACCATTATATATAGAAAGAAAAATCAGTTTAATCACCTGATTGAAACATAAAAGTGCTCAGAGTAGACACAACACCCTTGTATGCAAGCATTGTTTGTGACATATATAGAATAAACAGCATTAAATCTGCAAAAATGACATTGATGGCTATCAGCAAATGTTACACTGTCCTTCATCCTGAATTTGTCACAATATTCAATTCAATTCAAATGAGCTTTATTGGCATGACTGTAAAATAGCACAATATTGCCAAAGCAATAGTAATATATAAACATATATGTAGATGGTGAAAATAAAATAAAATAAATAAACAACAACAATAAAAAAAAACATTTCCATGTTATGCATAAATATACCACAATAGATTAAAAAAAAAAAAAGGATATATACAATAAGTACAGAGAGCAGTTTAATGGAAAAGCCTTCAGCCCTTCTCCCTCATATGATGGCAGGAGGACACGTACTGCGCTGCCAGGTGAACACACTCTTCTTTCTCTCCCAAAATATAAGACAGTTTGTTTATGGGGCTCGCTTGTTGGAATTGAGGTACAATCTGAGCTATTTGCGTGAAATAAGCGTCTCTGATGTTTTTATACTTGCTGCACTCGGTGAGGAAGTGCAACTCGTCCTCTACGGCCCCATCAGGGCAGTGCGGACACACTCGGAGCTCTCTCTCTCTCCAGCTCTGCTTGTGTCGGCCCGTCTCCACACACAGACTGTGGTCACTAATGCGATACTTAGTCAGGATCTTTCTCTGGCCATAGTTACTGATATCAGTCAGGTATGGAGCCAATTTATAATCTGACTTTATTTTGTTGAAATATTTTAGTTTATTTAGTTGTGTGACCTTTATCTGCCAATCGTGTATGTATTCTTCTTTGGTTATTTTCCCTATTTCTTTTACTTTTGAGTGTCTGAATTGAATAGATGAATTGAGTTGGTGTTTTTCCACTAAATGTATCATGGGGTCGCCCTCGGTGAGTCCTGCCCTGTATCTGAGAGCGCAGTGATGGTAACTCTCTGTCTGCGCATCTGAGAGATGGAACCAGAACTTTACGGCTCTCTTCTGGATCTCCGATAGGAGAGGGAATCTGCCCAGTTCTGCCCGGCACCCCAGACTGGGGGCGTTTCTGTGAGTTCCCAGGATGTTTTTACAGAACTCGAGGTGGAAAATTTCAGCGGGGTTTTGTCCCAGGATTCATAATTTAGTTTATATTTGGGCCCCCAGATTTCACAGCTGTAAAGAAGGATGGGTTTGATGATGCTCTCTCTCTCTCTCTCTCTCTCTCTCTCTCTCTCTCTCTCTCTCTCTCTCTCTCTCTCACTCACTCACTCACTCACTCACTCACTCACTCTCAGGTCAAAACAAAACAAACCATGGACACTTGTAGAATTGAATGTACCACAAAGAATTATTCCAGTATATTTTATTTTAATCTCAGCTGTAAATCGGAGCCTGTTCTCGTTTTGTCTTGCAAAAACACTGGGAAAGATGGAACCATTAATCTTTTCATTGATAAAGAAGGGAATCCAGTCTGCAAATGGACTGATATGAACAAGATCAGTTGGCATATTGTTCATATGTTGAGATCGGTTGCTTATATTGTTCGCTTATTGCATCATTTGTCATGCTGTGGTCTATCTGTGGGCAACATGACATCATGACTTTTGCGTAAACATATAAGCCACTTTCGAGTCAGGTGGCGTGTTATCTCCACGCATTTTGTGCTATCCGCGTGTGTCCGCGTGTATGCGTATATGTCTTCGCCATTAACGTCCGCGTCATTCCGCGTGTCTGAACACGCAGTCAAATCTCCAGTCATAAATGCCATTAACCCCAGTGACGGTTTAGTTTAGGGATGGGGTTGAGGTAAGTCATATCTTTTTTTTATCTAGGATGGTAAGGGAACAGTCATAAATGCCATTAACTCCAGTGACGGTTAGGTTTAGGGACGGGGTTGAGGTAAGTCATATATTTATATAACGTTAAGTCAACGGCGTTCATAAACGCGCTGAAAGGCGATTATGCGTCTTGATAGCATGCCAAAAATGGAAATACGAATTGGCGTGTCATACACACGCTACTTCATGAGATCAGTCTGCTGTGGGGGGTTTTCAGCCATGATGAATGTAATGCTGTATGAAAACATGCTTTCACAGAAATTGATGTACACTGAGCTGTTTCCTTGGAATTAGGATGTGGATTGCCTAAATTTTCTCATTAGGAACTCTTACAAAAACAAGGAAACAATTACATGCAACTTAAAACCTAACTAAGGGTGCTCTGATTGATCGTAATCGGCCGATAATAGCTCTATGTTTGATCGATGGTATCTATGTTTGATCTCTCTATGTTTGATCTCTGTAAATGCAGATCAATGACGCAAAACTTGTAAGGCAATTTTTCTATGCACAGCTCAAATTGCTTTATTACATTCACCATCTGGCAATATACCAGGTGTCCAAAAAGGACAATACATTTGCCACCTATTTTCTCAAGTGAGCATACAGTTATATGTGTTTCAGTATATTGACTGAAACTGCCGATGAAAACTAGCCTGTGGCTAACTCGGGTGCACTTACATTTGTTGTGAATGTTGATTAGTGTACATTGTCCCTTTTCAAATAAACAAATAAATAAATATTGGACCCATGCAATCTGTCTTAAAGTGACAGCGGCCTAATATTCCTGCTGCCGTCTGCTATTCATTTTAATCAAACAAGCAAAAGACAACGAGAAAGCCACTCAGTACTCTATAGTAATCTATAAATAATTTATACAATGAAGAATATGCTGTGTTATTTTATATTTGATTTCTTTCTGTTGATAAAGACTTCTGGGTTTTTTTTAAGCTGTTCTCTCTAAGAGAGGAAATGGCATATGTTGCGCATGTTGCTTGTCAATAAATGAAGAGTTGTCAGTTCACCAACTTCACCTACTGTTAGCACTCCATTGACTTCCATTCATTTTGGCGTCACTTTAAAAGTGAATAACTTTACATCTGAGGTGTCCAAAGACTTAATGTGTCCATTATTTATTTCTAAAGAAACACGACAATGTAAAAGACTCCATTACCTTGTATCTTACGTTATGGCCTCATAGAAGCCGTTTTTGTAAAAATAGGCTAACGATTGCATCATAACCATGCAACTTTCTGTCGCGCAATAGACATTACCATTACCGTATAGACAGGAGGAGAAGCTCGCAGGTAATCTTTTACTGTCTATGAGGCAATCGGGGGGACATGGAGGCATCAAGTCAAGGGAGAAGCCCATAGATAGAGAGTCCATAAAAGCAACAGGACAAAATATTTCTACGTTTTTGAGGAATTAGGTGATTCAGATTTGTCTTGGCACAGCTACTAGAAGATTTACAACTGTCAGACAGTCGTCAAGCTCAGTTTGAGCCTCCGCAGTCGCTCAGAAATCAGGGCGGAAGTGCAATAATTGGGCTTCAGCCTTCAGTCCATTTCTTTTACTGTCTATGGAGCCTGCTAGCTTAGCTTCCAAAAAAAGATGTCTGACACTATGTGTACATTCTGTGAGTGAGATCCCACCCTCTATGGGCGGGTTGAAGACATGCGGGACATACCCTACTACTGACTGTAGTTTTTAGCCTCGGGCCAAAAAATCCTCCGATGACACAAAATCCAGACAAAAAAACGGGGATATGAGGGTGGAAAGCGTGGTAATTTGATAATACTGCAGGGTTTCTACTAATACAAAGCTTAATGCTAAATCCTGAAGTATCCCTCTAAATGTGTTACAACAATCTGTAGGGTACGTGGGATGAAGCGAGGACTCAGGTGCAGAGATAATGGGCTTTTAATCATAATAAAGTAAAACAAAACAAACAAAAGCTACCCCAAGTGGGAAAACAAGACTTGACTTGACTTGACTGAAGCACACAGCAGGGAAACAGAGTGTACAACGACAAACCAGGACTGCAAACACAGGTAACAATCGAGTGCTCACACCAAACATGACTTGAACAAAAGCACATGGCCAGTAAAACAAATCTGTGCTCACACAAAACAAGAATAAACATGCATGCCATGAGGGCACTCATAAGCCACGTGTTCACACAAAACATGACAACATGAAAGCACACAGCGAGTGTAAAAAACACAAGTACGAAACATGACATGAAAGTACATGAAACAAGGCACACAGACACGACAAAACAGGAGTGTCAAGGCTCTGTCACAAAACCAAGAAATAAACAGAAGTGACAGAACCGGGACCCTAATATTCAAAATACTGTAAATGCTGAAGTAACCAGTGTTGGTCAAGTTACTTGGAAATAGTAATTCGTTACTGATTACTGATTACTTCTCCAAGAAAGTAATCCAATTACTTTACTGATTACTTATTTTCAAAAGTAATTAGTTACTTTACTAGTTACTTTACTAAGTTACTTTTCAAAAACATGATGCATGACCTGAATACGCTAAAGCATAGACCTTTCAGCCTAATTCTATTCTTTCTGCATATTCCATCATCTAAAATGTAATCAAATTAAACATGTACTTTTTTTTAAACTTGTTTTATTTCTTTCAATATTTTAACTTTATGCACATTGCATCGAGCAAAAATTAAATTAAATGCAACAGTCTCAGACTAGAAGAAAATTGTTGAACATTTAAACCTATTTTCTGCACATTCCACCATATTTTAATGAAATAAAGACAGCCCTTCTTCTGTTAATATAAATTTCTACATATTCCAGCATATAAAATAAATATGTTTTGTAAAATCCTTCATTTGAATAGATGTAAAATACAGCAACAAAATCATGAAAGTCGCTAGTCCTGACTATATTACAAATTATTAACACTTAGGCCCTACGTCTTTTAACAGTAAAGTGCAGAGAGGAGCAAATCTAAAACAGAAAATGCCGTTGCATGCCGTATTTTGGCTTCAAATTTTTTTCTGTTTTTTTTTTCTTTCTTTCGGAGTTAAACAGTGGATGTCCCATCAGCATGTAGCCGCAGCGGTCATGTCTGGGGGTTCAGGGTTTTTTTCAGTAAGTTTCACATTCCTGTACCGGCTTGCTGCTTTAGTTAACCGTGTGAGGCTGTCTCGTGACATGCTTGCTCAGATTTGAGGTAGAATTTTGACATTCTCCAACGGGGGTCCTGTTTCCAGATCAGGATGCTGTATGAGCGCCGCGACATCAGTGAGAGACGACTAGAGCGCGGGAGAGAGCAGCCGAGCTGCCAACTCTCACACACGCTCACACGACACACCCTGACCCCCGATTTCTCGCGCTGAAGTGTCAATCCCGTCGGTCCAATGCCTGAAAGATGAGTATATCTATAAATCTAACCGTTGAGCCACATTTGTGATTGACTAGTTATACCGCAAATTAGTTAAAATCTCCCGGAATCTAGAGCGAGCGCGCATGCGAGACTGTGTTCCAAAGTCCAAACTTCGTATCGCGCACAAGACGAGGAGAGCGAGAGAGAGACTTGCGTACTATGCACATCATTTTTATTCACGCACGACTCGTGTCACGAGACGGTCTGACTAAACAAAATCACGGTTAACTAACGCAGTAGCGCAGGCTGGTTACGGGGAAGTAACGGTAATCTAATTACTGTTTTTTCTATTGTAATCCCTTACTTTACTCGTTACTAGAAAAAAGTAATTGGATTACAGTAACGCGTTACTTCTCGTTACTGCCCATCAGTGGAAGTAACCCAGAAGAACAGACAGAGAATGCTAAAGTTGCACGCAAGAGTCCAAAGTTGAGGTTTATAAGGATTAAATACAAAAATTATAGGCCTACGTAAATTGAGGGAGACATTTTCACTCATGTTGAGTACTGCGGTACGATATACTAAACCTACAGGCCATAACCCGGCACAATAACAACGTCAAATTCTTACATGATGAAAACAAAAGCAGATACTTAAACATTTTCCTCGCCTCAAGTAAATGCATGACATTGTCATGCTGGAATATATTCCTCGGAGCATTTCCTTCTCTTTATTACCTAGGTTTTAAATCAGAACTTATTACTTTAAAGTGGTTCAAATGTTGAGTTATATATCTTACTAAGATGTGATTTTATGGTTCATAATCTGTATTGCATTTTACTCTGGGACCAGGTTTAAGGCTTGTCTGTGAATCTGGCTACAAACCAACATTTGGTGCCAAAAGCTAATCCGAGGAGATCTGTAATACAGAGAGACAGCTGTTAGCATTGCCATTCATCTTCAATGGCAGTGTGTGGCGTATAGATGTATGTGATTTGAAATCTACCACTGAAGACAGAGGTGTTTATAAGCCATGTTGTTATCCGAGGTGTAAACGTGATTAAGGCTTATCAGTCTATTATAGAGCCACAGGAAATTATGTCATGTGTCAATTATGATTATTTGATGGCATCATGAGAATGCAAAGTCTCAATCCCTTCACTTTCAATAAACTCGATGACTTTGCTTGGGGAGAAAAAAAAAAAGCACACACAGAGAGTGTAGTTATGCAAACCATGAGCACATACCATGAGTTACAGCATGGCTATTTTTTATATACATTTTTGTTTATGTTGTGCTGGCTATTATTGGCAGTCATCTTGGATTTATTCTGATTCCTTGGATGCATCAGGGAATAGTTTTCTCTTCTGCATGCCATTGTAGAAATAACAAATATGCAGTTAGCCATGATTAATATGTTCTCTGAGCAAATGGGATACCAAAGAGAGTAAAATTCAGCTTGACACGTGATCTTTACATGGCAGCCCCCATGAGGAAAACCCACTGCATGTCAAATAAAATGTCAAATATCATCAAATTGTATGTTATATTAAATAAATGAGGATAATGATAGAAATGAGTGCACTCTTGTATCTGAAAGCCTTTAACCTGAGATTGATGGATTTTAAATTTGATTAATATTTTTTTATTTAATATTTAATATTTATTATTTTATTATCTATTGATAGAATATATAGCAAAGACAATCATAATGCCTAAATGTATGCTATTGCTAAGGTTTAATAAAAGCACTCTTTTTTTATATAAAGAACAGGAAATATATATATTTTTTTCACTGTAAACCAAATAAGCTGGCAAAACTAAAAAAAAAGAGAAGACAATCAGTTTCATCAAAATTTCTATGGTAAGAAAGTTTTATTTAATTAAGCAGAACTGGCAGGTTTTTATTTTGTAGGCCTGCTAATACATTTAATTTCTCTTGAAATATTATGCTAAGCTAACTCACACATGTCATTCGCAATTATCATGTAATCTCAATTTAAATATTTTAAATAGTGAAATAAGTTAGCTTGAACTAAATAATTCAGTAAATGCTAACTTGCTAAATGATAACAGAGTGCTTTGATAGCATTAGCATACCATAGAAATTTCTGAATGAGTTTAGCAATATAAATCATTTTACATAGCTAACTGTAAAAAAAAAAACAACAGAAAAGAGACTCTTCTATTGGCTAACATTAAACACTACTTAACTCCCCACTTCACATTAATCTAGCAAAAAAAAGTGTTCTTCTCTCCCTTTAGAGAGTCATGGCAAAGCATGCTGGGAAATAAAATTCCCAGCCCAGTTTTACTTAAATTTTAGTCTGTTTAAATTAAAATAAATCTTAAAGTTCATAAAACTCAAAACAATTAAACAATTCTGATTACTTAAAATGTGTTTTGTGTACTCAATCAAAAAAAATAAAGTTATATATACTCATAAAAGTACATTTGTATCACATCAATTAATTATTAAAACACACAGTGTTTCTTTCAAATCTTTCAAAAACAAATGTTGTACCTTAGCCTATTTATGAAAAGTGCCAAGAGGTGCTGAAACTTTAAAACTCTAAAATCATTTTTTAAGACTTGAGCTTATTTTAATCATAGACAAGAACAAGCAAGTCTTTTTCACAAAAGAGATCTCAATAATGCTTACACCCAGTTAGATATTTAACGTAAGCCTGTTATGTCAGAGTTTCCATTACTCTCGAGCTTATCTAGTATCCAATAAAAAACGCATAATATGTGACGTAAGACAGAAGGTAGGTTGGTGGGTTCACGCCCCCAGTGGCTTCAGTAACAAACTACCACGCCCGCAAAACGTCCCTCAACCCCATTGGCTGTGAGTGTGTGTGGAGGGCGAGGTCTTTTCAGTAATCTAAGAGTTGGGCGTGTTTTAGTCATTCGACGGTTTGGAGGATACGGGAACTCCAGAGATTAAACAAGTGAAGCAGGAGACCAAGAACACATCCCCGGCCTGCCATGACGCAAAACTCCGCTAGTAAGCTTTTAAATGGAGATACCGTTCACCGGACGAAACAAGACAAGAAAGCGAACGGAAATGGGTTCGTGAAGAGCCATTGCGTGTTCCAGCAGCAGCAGAAGAGATACCGCCGCCCGGCGGAGAAGGTGAGGCCGCCTCCTGCCATGCACACATCCGGAAACACGCTCCGGTGTACACACACAGCAGCTGCCTGTTACAGTAGATAAATACATTCTGTTTCATACAGAAATTATTGTGAGTTACGTTACGTATTTTGTTGTCTGAGCGGAACGTTGATCGTGTTTATGTGTGGGTGCGGGTGTTTGGGTGTGTGATCTCATTAAAGTCTATCATGGTTTCAGGAGTTTTTTTCAGTTCAAAAACAATAAACTAAGTTAGCCGAAATGAAATAATCTTCTTTAAAATATATATATATATATATATATATATATATATATATATATATATATATATATATGTGTGTGTGTGTGTGTGTGTATATATATATATATATATATATATATATATTAGGGGTGTGTGTGTATCTATCATTTTATTCCTAAATTTTAACATAATTTAGTTGCTGTTAAGTTGGTACATTTTATTTTTAATAAATGCCTGGTTAGAAATGAAATGCTTATAATGAACTGAAAGTAATAATAACATTTAATACGTTTAAAATACAGATTTCATGTGTGTAAATGTATACACACATCTTCCACACAACATATGGGTTTTAAATGTTTATCTTTGTTAATATAAATTTCAACATTTACTAATACGTAAAATCAAAGGTTGTATTTGTTAACATTAGTTAATGCATTGAGATCTAACATGAACAAACAATTGTATTGTTAATTGTTAGTAAATACATTAACTAATGTTAACTAATGAACCTTATTGCAAAGTGTTACCAAAATATGACAATAAAAATATAAATGATTTGATGACATTACAATTTATCATGATTCACAAAAAAATCTTTAATTTTTAAAATCATAATTCAAGATAGCTATGTCTCGTTTTTAATCACTTGTTTTGACTGAAGAATTATAGTTATTATAAAACACACCCTAATTTTTTGGCAACATACCCTGGTCTCATTGAAAAAATGTAATGCTTAAAGTTGAGACTAAATTTTAGAGATGCATCGATACATTTTTTTTTTCTGAATACTTACTGATACAGACAGTTTGATTTTTTTAAGGAAAAATAAAATCTCCCGATTAATGCTATAAACTATACTGGGATCCTACTTATTTGGTACAACTATAATATTAAAAGTTAAAATTAACAACAGAGCCCAAACTTTTACATTCTGCTATTCGTTTTCTGATATAATAATTACACTAAAAACATTTTTTTTAACTGTTTGTACACAACTCAGTTGCACATACTGTAGTTTTAATAAACGTTCGTCTTCATGTCAAAATGATTCAAACATACATATACAGCTGTATTTATTGATGTCTTTCCGCTGCTGAAACCCTGATTGTGCGATACATGAGACATGATACATTTCAGTAATGCCTTGTTCACACTACATGATTTTTAAACGCCGGGCTGAATTGTGCGGTTCACACTCCATGACTTGTTTTCTGTGAAATCAGGAGTGTTCAAGTTGTTGAGCTGTTCACACCACACGACACAACATGATTGATCCGCAACAGGAGGTAACACGAGTTGACAACAACTCTGTCACCCCACGATTCTATCTTGTCTACAAACCACATTTTGTCTCAATAAGTCAAACCGGAAATGACGCAAAACAGCACAAGCGCCAAAACCCAGCGAAGAAGAGAAGAACACAACAAGTGAATATGGCCGTCAGACAGAAACTAGTGCTTCAAACAGTTTGCGTGATGATTTGCTCTGAGAGAAAAAATGCAAAAAAAGAAAAAATAAGATTTTACCGGTGACCTCAACCCATGCCTTGCTCTGATTGGCTGGAGCTCATGACATCACTGAGGTTGAGTCGTGCGACAGCTCTGGATATCTAGCATGCTAGATATTTTTTTAGGGCTCTGCGACGTGTCTGCGAGCGTCTTTGATGCGTTGTTAGCTCTTTCATACTAAGAGATTGGCAAGCGTTCAACGTCTGCTAATCCCCCGCGATTTGCATGCGATAACACCCTGACCTGTCGACGAGCTCAACGATTTGCAAACCAGGCTCAAAATCCTGTAGCGTGAACTAGGCTTAAGTTGTACTACTGTACCTTCTGATGTTCATTCACAGAACAGATGCCTCACGGTCCGTGCTCTGTTACGTCACATAAGAGCATCAAAACACCCGTTATTGTTTGACTTTTGTGATAAAAAGGACAGAATTGAAAGGCTGAGACTTTGTAATAGAGCACAAAGCTCTTTTTGATTATTGGATGGCAGGCATGCTAGTGCTACAAATAATTTTTTCTGTAGGGGAAACCACAAACCTGGCAACCCTGGCTTGAACCACAGACTGTGAATCATAGGGTCAAATAAAGCCTGCTTTAACATTGCTATTTATACGCCTTATTCACGGCAGCGCCATCTTTGATTTTTAATGAGAATGAAAGCGAGGCTGTGAGGGATAGACATGCATCTCTTCAATGACCTGTACTGTTATTTAATGTGTTTTCGGATTGTTCTGCTCATGAAACACTGAAAAAATATCTTTCCAAGAAATTTCAGTTGACAAAAAACTCCCGACAATGTAAGCTGTGGAAAATTGTAAGTATCTAGCAGTTTTATTCAGCTTTTTACAGCGGATGCCATTGGAAACACGGTAAGTCTATCCCTCACAGCCTCACTTTCATACCTGTCATGGCGCTGCTCTGAATAAGGGGTATTAACTTAATGTGTTATTGTCACGTAGACAGCTCTAAATTCAACGAGACATTTTCTACACGCACACACACACACAGTAGGAGTTGCAGTCTGACACGTTTTCCACCTCCTTTTGATTGAAGGGATAAATCAGCCCTGATCATTGGCTGTTTTTAATAGTGATAGTGAAAATAATTGTTTTGATTGGCCGATACCGATCGTGCATCCCTTTTAAATTTACTGTGTTGCAAATATTACCTAAATTGCCTTATTCCTTTTTTTAAACCGCTAGGGTACTAAATCATAAAAACAAAATATTATGGATAGAATATTAATATATTTTTAAGCAAAAATTTGAAGTGCCAATCTTCTGCTAGAATAAACTGTCCTTACCTTAACCTGTAAACTGAGATTAGTGGTTGTTAAACGTATGTTTCATGTCATAGCTGCTACTGTATTGTGAATTTTAACACAGTCTGAGCTCCTTATTAACAGTCAGCATCTAGAACTACCAGTTTTATAACATAAATCGATAGTTAAGGTGCATTAAAGTAGTTTTGCGTGTGCTGAGACTTGGTATTTCACATTTAAATGTAGCCTACATGATCTAAACATTATATAAGGTTTGTTATGACTTGGTTATTATGGAGTTATTATATACTGCTTACTTTTAATACTCAACATGAAAAGCATCAGCGGCCCATTAAATTGTGATGAGTGGTTATGAGATGGATAGATAGAGTTGTTTGGGGTTAGCGTTCACTAGCGTTTGCTTGTCTCTGTTTTGTATTGACACAAGCTTGGAAAATAACCGTGTAGTGTTCTGCATGTAACTGGAGAGAGCAGCGCTTTGTTCTTTGCAACCTGAGGATGTTTGCTCAGAGCACATGGGGTCAACAATTTTTCCAAGAAAATGAGTGTGTTGGCAAGCAAGTTTTCCTCGTGCTGGGTCATAGAAATTGACCTTTGAGTCAGGTGTGCTGTGAAGCATTTTTAAGCTAAACGCAAATGCACAGACCACAAGTAGATCTGGCCAGTATATTGATTATTAATATAATAGATAATATTTAATAAATTTAATTCAAATTTCAGTTCCAAAAATTATTCCTTTCTGTGAATCACTTATAGCATAAACAACTTAGCTATTATGTTAATGCTGTGTCTTAAAGGCACTCTATGCAAGATCTGTACCTTAATATAACAGCTTCAAAGTCGTTTTGGTGGTTAACAAAGTCATAGTAGGGCGAATCATCCTGGTAGGAAAGCTTGGGGGGGACGCCGCCGGAAAAACCAGCCATGCAAGTTTGAGAGTGGCGCCCCTGACACAGCGCGTGAGAATAACGAAATGGTTTACGGCAACAACGTCACACGCATCAACAACATCATACTGTATGAAGCTACTTTTCGAAAAAGGGAAAGAGAATCGGACCGTGCTAGAAACCGGACAAGAGTCCACTCGGTCGGGCTTTCACTCGTTGGCGCGAGCTTAAAAGCTGCACTGGATTGTAACTGCGATGCTGACCTGGCGATCTTGTTGGTGGACTTGTAAGTAAATCTCTTATTTATAAACTTGTTTGTATTTGTATACTTGTCTCTATATTGTATGTTGCTGCACTGGCTTGTGGTATGTAATTTTTTACGGTGCTGTTCATTCATCCGTTGTTGATAATTAGACCAGTTCAATAATTCTCACATATGTCTATAATAGCTTTCGATTACCAGAGCTTTAAGCAGACTTCCTAAAAACAGTCGTTTCTCTTAGTCTTGTTGTTTTTTTCGTTATGTTTTATTGCCGAGCTTGCCACAAGAGCTAGTTTGCCAGCTGAACTCAGGTGTTGTGATGTGTATTTATCACGTATCTTTAGTCCTGTGTCTGGTTCGGATTTCTCATGACGTGTGTAAGTTACTGTTATATCAAGTTTATCTGACTAACAGTACACTTCCCGACTGTAACCTCAAATTGTGTTAATTATGAATCAATCAAATCTTGACGCTGTTGATGTTGATTCTTGCGATTACTATGAGGACATAGTCAATATCTCACATAATTATTAGGACATATATAAGCCTAGAGGTTGTAAATAATTGAACACAATTTGCTATTATGATAAATTGTAATCATGTCTAAATCATAACGTCCAATGTTATGAAATAATGCGACGTACATTTAACTTGATTGATGTCATCTGACATTTTGTAATGTTTACATTACAATCAAAAAACATGAATGAAATTATACAGTAGCCTACACACTATAGGCTATTTACTTCTGATTTTGCAAACGCGATAGGCAACTTTATTATTAAAAAGCAGTCTAGCACTTGACAGTAGTTCAGTAGATATGCAGTAACAGGGGAATAACGGTTATTTACGACAGTGCAAGTACACCACAGCGGCTCTAGAGGTCACTGTTTTACAAAAAAACCAGAGAGTGCATAGTGTGCCTTTAAAGGGATAACTCAGGATTTAGCATTAACCTTTGTAGTATTTTTGAATTACCGTGCTTTCCACCCTCATATCCCCCTGAGATGAGAGATTTATGTATATTTTTGTAAATCATCATTTTGCGTCATTGGGGGATTTTTTGGCCAGTCAGTAGTAGGGTCTGTCCTGCATGTTCTCAACCCACCCATAGAGGGTGGGATCTCACTCACAGAATGAACACATAGGGCCCTATTTTAACGATCTGGAACGCAAGTGTCAAAGCGCAAGTAACTTTGTGGGCGAATCCCGGCGCTGTTGCTATTTTCCCGGCGGGATAAATGCCCCTGGCGCAAATTTAAAAGGGGTTGGTCTGGCGCAAATTTAAAAGGGGTTGGTCTGAAGTAGCTTCATTATTCATAGGTGTGGTTTGGATGTAATGTGAAATAAACCAATCAGAGCGTCATATCACAGTGGCACAATTGTTTTCTGGAACTGCAAAATAGCACTAGGGAATGTTTGCGCCGAAGCACGCCTCCTTTTTGCGCCGACCCGCCCAGGGAGCACAAGTTCATTTCCTAGTTTACCGACGTGCGTCTGTGGAAGGAAAATGATACATGCGTTTGTGTATAAAGTCATTTGCACGGGGTGCAAGATAGGGGCCCTAGTGTCAGCCATCTTTTTTGGAAGCTAAGCTAGCAGGCTCTTGTTTTGTGGAGAAAGCTGAGTAGTAGGGGTTACTGTCCTCTTTTTCACGGACATGTCCGGCTGTCGATGTCCGGGATTCAGCTTTTGTTTTCTGCAGTCACTATTCATTGTTTACATGTACAGCTTTTGTTTCAATCTAACTGAATTCATTCTGATTGGTGAATCTGAATGTAGTGTTTACATGAACGCTAAACAAGTGATCGGTTGATGTGCGTTTTAACATTGCTAAGAAGATTCCCGCTCGTCCGTGAGAGATACGAGACCGGTGCGTCTCACAGGTGTCGCTCATCTGTAATCACGCCACCGGCCTTGTGCCGTTCTCCCGCGGCCCTCGCTCGTCCCGCTCGCCACAGTAAACATGATGAATAGCGAGTGTAGAACGCAAAAGCCGAATCCCGGACATTTGGGCGATCTCAAAACACATTTTCGGGCAGACTCATCACGGAGACTCACTAGCAGCCTATTCTTGTTGTTTAACTACTGTGCTCTGTTACCGGTAGGCGTGGCCTCCTAGGGCAGCGAAGCAAGTGCATTCTGGGAGTTGTTGTCTTTCATCCACATAAGGCAAACATACATTTTCTGGCTTTTCTCAGTCTAGAAAGTGTTTTCTCAGTGTAAAAAATAAAATTTTTTGCATATAAATGACCCATTTTAAATAAACATTCATCTTTCCAGAGCTGAAGTATCCCTTTAAGTACTAGTGTGACCATCTAGCAGTTTGTCAAGGGGCAGTCAGTCTTACTTTTTAGTACCTAATTATTCCAAATCTATGTTTATGTAACTGACAGTTAGGGATAGTTCACTTTGAAATTAATTTTTGATATATTTTAGCTTACCTCAAGGGCTTCCAAGATGTAGGTGTCTTTGTTTCCACAGTATTTCCAATTTTGATATTTTTAGGTCAAACCATTCTGTGGCTGTGGTTACACGAGGTAAAAACGATATAAATACTGTTCGTTTTCTCACACAAACCGCTCGTTTCATGTCTTAGGCCATCAATGTGTACTTACATTTATGAGTCATTAAATCATGTTTAATTTGGACTTCTCTGTGCATGTTCTTTGAGGTAGTGACCATATACCTCCATTATATGACTGACAGACAAATGGTTTGACCTGAAAATATCAAAATTGAAAATACTGTGGAAACAAAGACACCTACATCTTGGTTGCCCTTGAAGTAAGCTAAAACATATCAAAAATTAATTTCAAAGTGAACTATCCCTTTAAAGGGTTAGTTCACCCAAAAAATGAAAAACCTGTTATTTATTACTCACCTGAACACAAATTAAGATATTTTTGATGAAATCTGAGAGATTCATCTCACTCTATTTACAGCGTTTACATTGTTAACCCAATCCATATGAATTGGATTGAACATCATTGGTTCACACACGTCAAGCGAACATGCTTGAGCTTCAGTTTACTACAACTGATATATGTGTTGATAAATGTTTATATGTGAATAAAAGCCTACATTTAATCTTTTCATCTTATCTCTTCAGAAATCTCTTTATGAACTTTTTTGAAAGTGGTATTTTATCAAAGTGGTATTTGCGCAGCTGTCAATGGAGGGACAGAAAGCTGTCAGATTTGATCAAAAAGATTTTAAATTTTAGTTTGTGTTCAGATGATGAACGAATGACATGAGGGTGAGTAATTAATGACAGAATTTTAATGTGTGGGTGAACTATCCCATTAGAACAATTTTGAACAGTCTTAAAGAAAAAAAGTGATGACTAACTAGTCTTAGCAGTTTATGCAGCCGGCTCTAGGCCTAACGTTCCGTTTCAGTGAACTGATTAAAAAAACATTCTGAACATTTTGTTCAACTATTTGTTCATTGCACAATAATGTCACCAGCCTGATTTCGTCATACTCATATTCTAGTTACAATGTGAGTCTGAAACTGCTCTATAGGAATTTGATTATGAGACGTGTATTAACCGAACCAGGAAAAAAAAAAACTGCACTCAATTGGATAGTCGGTAGACCTACAACCAATCAGAGCAACGCAGTAACTCAACTACTTTGCATAGCCCAGTTTTTAACTATATAACTTAATTATTTTAGAAGTAAAATAACTAGTGTTGCTTCTTTTACTTGGTCCTCCATGAGTGCGACCAAAGGAGAAACCACAACGACCACAGGCTTTACATTACGTCCCATCTTCTTAGGCTACGTTCACACTGCAGGCTGAAACGACCTAATTCCGATTTTTTTGCCCCTATGCGACCTGTATCTGATTTTTTCATGACAGTCTGAACGACACAGATCCGATCTTTACAAATGCGACCCAGGCCACTTGGGTATGTGGTCTAAATCCGATATGAATCCGATCTTTTGAAATGCGACTTCAATCTGAACGGCCAGGGGCCTCATGCATAAAACTTTGCGTAGATTTCATCCTTAAAGTGTGCGTACGCACATAAGGCAGAATTTGCATACGCACAAAAGTTTTCAGATTTATAAAACCGTTCGTACGCCAGAACCTGCGCAGAATTCACTTTATAAAACCCAGTCAGCGGGAGATTATGCGCACGTGCGTCTCCTCCCCGAAATAACCATATATGGAGATTACAACGCCTAGTTTTACTATGCATATCCTCATCTGCATATCATTTGCATATGATTATTCATCCACGTGATATCAAGTTTAACGGTACAAGACGTTAGGAAAATATGAAATGCGGATGTGCCGTCACATTATTACAAACTTTTTTTTTTAGTAGCCTATATCCTTGCCTTGTTTTTGAATGAATAAATCAAATAGTGTTAAATACATTTCAGAGAAAGTTTTTCTCAATCTTTTCCACTGGCCAAATAGTATTTTTAATTGATTTATATTTTAATGGAAAGAGATCGACATGGTTGTGCATTATTTGCACGAAACAGTTTTCTCAGACAATCTCTAGTTAAAACATTAAAACACAGCATGCCAGAAGAAAAGTGTTCAAAAGCAATGCATCCACAACAAATAGGTCTATTTCTATTTATTGAATATATATATATATATATATATATATATATATATAGTAACTTCTCAGTAATGATTTCATGTAGTTTAAGAGTTTTTGTTTAACAACATTGTTTAACTCCATTAATGAGAATGGCATATTTAAAGGCACTCTATGCAAGATCTGTACCTTAATATAACAGCTTCAAAGTCGTTTTGGTGGTTAACAAAGTCATAGTAGGGCGAATCATCCTGGTAGGAAAGCTTGGGGGGGACGCCGCCGGAAAAACCAGCCATGCAAATTTGAGAGTGGCGCCCCTGACACAGCGCGTGAGAATCACGAAATGGTTTACGGCAACGACGTCACACGCATCAACAACACCATACTGTATGAAGCTACTTTCGAAAAAGGGAAAGAGAATCGGACCGTGCTAGAAACCGGACAAGAGTCCACTCGGTCGGGCTTTCACTCGTTGGCGCGAGCTTAAAAGCTGCACTGGATTGTAACTGCGATGCTGACCTGGCGATCTTGTTGATGGACTTGTAAGTAAATCTCTTATTTATAAACTTGTTTGTATTTGTATACTTGTCTCTATATTGTATGTTGCTGCACTGGCTTGTAGTATGTCATTTTTTACGGTGCTGTTCATTCATCCGTTGTTGATAATAAGACCAGTTCAATAATTCTCACATATGTCTATAGCTTTCGATTACCAGAGCTTTAAGCAGACTTCCTAAAAACAGTCGTTTCTCTTAGTCTTGTTGTTTTTTTCGTTATGTTTTATTGCCGAGCTTGCCACAAGAGCTAGTTTGCCAGCTAAACTCAGGTGTTGTGATGTGTATTTATCACGTATCTTTAGTCCTGTGTCTGGTTCGGATTTCTTATGACGTGTGTAAGTTACTGTTATATCAAGTTTATCTGACTAACAGTACACTTCCCGACTGTAACCTCAAATTGTGTTAATTATGAATCAATCAAATCTTGACGCTGTTGATGTTGATTCTTGCGATTACTATGAGGACATAGTCAATATCTCACATAATTATTAGGACATATATAAGCCTAGAGGTTGTAAATAATTGAACACAATTTGCTATTATGATAAATTGTAATCATGTCTAAATCATAACGTCCAATGTTATGAAATAATGCGACGTACATTTAACTTGATTGATGTCATCTGACATTTTGTAATGTTTACATTACAATCAAAAAACATGAATGAAATTATACAGTAGCCTATACACTATAGGCTATTTACTTCTGATTTTGCAGAAATCATGTAAAAACGCTATAAGCAGCAAACGCGATAGGCAACTTTATTATTAAAAAGCAGTCTAGCACTTGACAGTTGTTCAGTAGATATGCAGTAACAGGGGGAATAACGGTTATTTACGACAGTGCAAGTACACCACAGCGGCTCTAGAGGTCACTGTTTTACAAAAAAACCAGAGAGTGCATAGTGTGCCTTTAATCTAAATGTTTATATCAAAAGTAAAACATAGTTTAAACCATTTTCTTATTTATTTAAACTGTTATTGTGAATATGGACTGTATTTATGATTTGGACTCATAATGAAGATTTACGGTTTTACTCCATCTGCCGTTAGATTATAGGCTATATGCGTCAGTTTCACCAAACGGCCCAACGCGCGTGCAGGCGCGGTCATTTAAGAAGGGATGGATGTTTGCTTCAAGTGATGATAGGTTTGTGAAATTATATTTGTATTATCTTTCTATAGATGTATAATTTTCTTTAGACTCTCTGTCTAATAGTAAGCAAAAAGACCATGGACTCCAGCTCACCATCGGTGTCGCCAAAACCCATACTCTTCTAAAAGAGTGCGTACGCACGGTCAAGAGCATCCTTACGGTGCGCACTTATTTACGCCAAGTTTATTTTTTATAAATCCCGATGTGCGCGTGGAAAAATGCGTACGCATGTTTCTATGCCCATTTTGTGCGTACGCAACGTTTATACATGAGGCCCCTGGTCACATATATCCGACCCGCACGTCATTGCACGCACCTGTAGCTAGCCAATACACGCTAACTCCAACGCGTTTCTGCACTGTTATGGGCTGCTGCAGACCCCTGCAAACAAGCCTGCACTGGCCCTGTCCGGGCCCACTTAGGGCTAGCCTAAGGGCCCCCTGCAGGCTGCTAGCGCAGGGCCCATGAGAATTTGCTCATTGGCAAAACGTTGGGCCTGCATGGGCAGCCCTCACTAAACCCACACAGGGCCCGCACACTGGGCCCACAAAACGTTGGCCCTGCATGGGCAGCCCTCACTTAGCCCCAAGGAAGCCCTCACTAAGCCCACACAGGGCCCGCACCGCACACACAGGGCATCTACAACAATAGATCTAGTTCACAATTAATCTGTTTCACTATAAATACTTTTTGGCTAATATAACTATAAGTCTTTGGGAAAAACAATTATTCTATACATCTGAATGCAGTCACCACATAACTAATTTCTGTATTTTCACAAATGTACAGAAGTCAAAGGGATTTCAAATCAATGTATTTATTAATTACAAAACATAAAACATTAAATTCAGGTTATTATATATAATATAATTACACTATTATATATTCACATAAAAAACAGAAACATAGAAAACAGCTGTTTTACATTATGATAAAATTTCACAATATTACTGTTTTTTGTTGTTGTTTTTTTTAAATAAATGCAAATAAATGCAAGCTTGATAAGCAGAATAGACTTCTTCCAAAATGTTTCCAAATTTTTTACCTGTATACTGTATATGATTTTATACAAAATAAATAGTAGTTAATAAGATTGACACTGTATTATATCTAGTAATATTGAAGCTAAACAGAGTCCCTATAACAGTGCAATTTGTAGATTTTTAGTCTTCGAGAAAATGTTTTATGAGTTGCAAACCTCTTTTTCTTTGCTTTCTCTCTCTCACAAACACAACACATCAGTTACACAAAACATCAGTTAAATTCTTCATTGCAGGTGCACAAATCCTATTCTAAAAATTACCAAACTCATAGGGTCATATTTTTGTTGATAAACAGTAACATTTTGGCCAATTATGCACATTTCTTGGTGTATAATTTTGTGAATCATCTATACTGTTTGGCTATTCTCATGTGGTCACACTTCACTTTTCATTCACAGTCACATATGCTCAAACCCCGTGTGGCCGTGCCTTAAATGTCAGCATACATTTCTTACAGGGCTGTGCAAAAGTTAATTGCGATTAATCGCATTCAAAATAAAAGTCTGTGTTTACATAATATATTTGTGTGTGCTGTATATAATTATTTTGTATTAGGGCTGTGAAACGATTAATCGCATCCAAAATAAAAGTTTGTGTTCACATAAATTATATACGTTTGTGTAGTGTGTATAATTATTTTGTATAGATAAATACACACACATGCATGTATATATTTAAGAAATATTTGCATGTTTGTACTGTATATATGTTTATACAAAATTAATATTATACATAAATATAAATCTTTGATATATCAATAACACATTTTTCTTAAATATATACATGCATATGTGTGTATTTATATATACAAAATAATTATACAGACATATATCATGTAAACACAAACTTTTATTTTTAATGCAATTAATCGTTACACAGCCCTATATTGTATATATAAGTACACACACATGCATGTATATATTTAAGAAAATGTGTTATTCATATATAAAATATTTATATTTATATAATATAGATTATGTATTCATATTATATATATATATATATATATATATATATATATATACACAGAATTTAAGTGCAAATAATTCTTAAATATATACATGCATGCATAGGTATTTATATATACAAAATAATTATATACAGCACACACAAATATATTATGTAAACACAGACTTTTATTTTGGATGCGATTAATTGCAATTAATTTTTGCACAGCCCTTTTTGTGATTTGAAAAAAAGAAAATTATTTGTACACCTCCAATGAAGAATTTGAAAAGCTGTAACTGCAGTGTTTTTTGTGAAAGAGAAAAAAGTTTGAAACTTAAAAAAAAAAAAACGTTCTCTCTGTGACTACTTTACACCTGACTACTTTTAACTGACTACGTTACACCTACAGATTCCACTGTCACAGGTGCTCTGTTTTGCTATAATGAAACCTTTACAGAACATGATAGTAATCCGCCATCCATGTAAAAGCAGAGGTCGGTGTGGTGTACAGGTACATCTGTCCAGCCAACATCTCACGCCTTGATGCCTTCCACTGTGGATCCCAGAAAACCTGCAAAAAAAAAAAAAAAAAAAAAATACAGTTCAAAATCTATCATACATAATCATACATCTGGTATCACAAATTATTCCAGGTTATTATAACAATTCCAGGTTCAATCAGGTTAAATGCTCAATATTAGAGCTGCACAATACTAAAAACCTTAAATAAAATATTATGTTTATCTGCTGCTATATATATTGCGATATAAAAACAAATTTCAAGAGATTATTGAGTGAATCTGCATTGAAAATTATAACAAATTACAAGTATTGATAAATTCAATAGAAGAAAAATACAATTGAAATAAGCAGTGCATGAAGTTTTTTCGGAAAATCTAACTTATCAGGTACGGAAATTGAATTATCTAATGTAAAATAAGTCTTCACTGAGGTACAGCCTCTCTCTACTCTTACAAAATGACAAACAACCAGCCTGAAAAACACATGACAATGACACAAGATAATGTCTATAATAAATAGTGTGTGTGTAATTTCTTCAGTACCGTCAGCAGAACTGATAACATCTGAGCTTATCGATACTGCAGTCTTCCTTAATTTGGCCCCAGGGCCCGTTTAATGTTTAATACCGGGTTTCGGAACCTATTCCTACATATGGGTGAGTTCATATGGATGAAGGCCTGTTGTGTTTGGCCTCTTGGTTTGTGATGGTGATATAGCTATTGTGAAACTCACCTTCGTCATGTACTGGGTGTGGATGGCATCAAGATCTTGTCCTGAAGAATCACAGGATCAAATGATATCTCATCTGGTAACAAGAGCACAGCCATAACCCCCTGAATTCAGCATTTGAAAGTAAAAAGAATTTCAGTATTTATCAGTCAAACATACATAAAAAAATAGCTTTGAGTTGGACAGTATGGTGTCTCATTGGCCAACATAATTAAACACACCCAGAGAAAAAAAAAAAAAATATATATATATATACTGTATATATATATATATATATATATATACCCATGACTATTATCCTGAATTATTATAACTATGACTATTATAACATTATATTTGCCACCTATTATTTAGCTTCTCAAGTACAATGTCACTGAAAAAAACTGTAGTTAATGAATTTAAAGTGAGAGACTTCATTCAAAATCATAAATCCTACAGACCCACAACAATTAAACAGTATTGTATGAAGTTTTGCTTACTATAGTCGAGGTCATAGCCGTGGAGATCGTCTTGGACCCCAGGGGGTGCAGCAGGACATCTATGATGATCTTCAAGAAAATAACATGCAATGTGTCACAGAGCCAACAATATTACATTGAATTTACAATAGAACAAAGGGTTTAATACAAGGAAGCAAGCTAGAGCATAGCTAAAGAATATACATAAAAAATCTTAAGGTAATATATTGTGCAATAATGCATATGAAATAATTATCATGATTAAACAATAATTCCCCTTTGTTGTGTTTTTTTCCTGTTCCTTCTGAAATCACTTATTACCAATATTTGTAAATGACGTCATTAAGTACGTTACAATGAATTCTTTCAAGGTTAAATAAATTAACTTAGCTAACTTCCAATCACCCATTGACAAATTACCAGCAAAACAAAACTATCAAAAACTGTTATCAACACAAAAATGTGGTTAAAAACCCACACTTATGTAAAACAAGAGCTCAATTGTAACGTAAACAACTTAACGTTAGCTCTTCTGAAAACGGTTCAGTCAGATGCTAACGGACTTTATCGAAGACACAAAACTATTTCTATAAAGTAAATATTCAACAGAAGTGTATCAATTACACGTAAGACATATATCAGGAAGGTTTGTATGTATTATTTGTGTGATTTTGGTAACTAGACTTACCTGAAAGCAGAGAAAACAACAGTGAGAGACGCTAGTTTGCTGTTTGTCAGTTGATGGGTTTCCTCGTTTCCATGGTTTCCATCTGCTCGCGCGCGCTCCTGTCTTTGAATCAGATTTGAATGCGACTCGCGCACGTACGCACGTATATTGAAACCATAGAACACGTCAAAAGGCACGCAGCATTTAAATAAACATCTAGAATTATAACATTTAACAATTTAAAATATCTTTAATTTTATATAATGAATTTAAACTCATTGTGTAGTTCTATGACCCATTCAGTTGACAATTATGCTTTTTAATACCATTTTGCTTTTACTTTTATTGTAAAGCAATTTCATGACATCTGTATTATATAAAGGCCTACATGTAATATAAAGAGCAACGTGTAATATAAATATGTAACATAAAGTGTGGAATGAAACTGCAACAGGCCCGTAATTTCATTACCATCTTTATATAAAGAGTGCTTTCTTATTCTCTTATATATATATATATATATATATATATATCTTAAAAAAATAAAACATTTTTAAACAATTTAAATATATATATATATATATATATATATATATATATATTTAAATTGTTTAAAAAAAATTTTTTAAGAGAATTAAAATTACCAAGTTATTAGTGCTTTCTTATTCTCTTTATATATATATATATATATATATATATATTATTAGTGCTTTCTTATTCTCTTAATATATATATATATATTGATTAGAGGACGTACTGACGACATTGTGGGCATGTGGGCAAATCTAAATGTGGGCTACCTAAACTAAACCCGCATGGGCCCAAAGGTGCAAAACCTGCTCATGGGCCCGAATGGGATGGCCCACAGTGGGCCATCATGGGCTTAATGTGGGCAGCCCGCTAGTGTGGGCTGCTCACTGATAGCCCGCAGTGAGCCCAAAGCTGTGGGCCTCGTCTGGGCAACCCGCACTGGGCCTGTTTAGGTTTGGCGTGGGCTGGCCCTAGCCCACTGTGCCCACAAAAAGCCAGCGTCGGCCCCGCAGGGGCATGTTTGCAGGGACGTTTCTCTTCCTCAGAGTTGTGCCTGAACGCGTTCAATGAACGATAGTGCATGAACGCGTTCATATACTGTATTACCGCCTGATAAACATTACTGTGAACACGTTCATTCTGGTGTCTGTGAACGTGCGCTCTCTGTCAGTTTAACTTCGTACAGTAGGGTGCCAGATTGATTTCTATAGAGCCTTCCAGGCGAAAACCTGGCTAAAATCATGTATACATGCCTTAAAATGTAGCGAAAAAACACCCAATCTGGCAACACCAGCCACCAGTGTCGCACCGCGGCCACCGGTGACAAAGCAAGGAGCGCCGAGGACGCGCACTATCAATTAAACGGGTTTTATGACTAGGTCGGTGAGGATCAGAAAAATCTTACATTTATGTGCAAACTTTGCACGTCGATAAAATAATTGTTGTCTGTGTTGTGGGCTGTGGCAATAATAATAATAATAATGAAACAAAAGCTCGAAATAATATGGAAAAAAAAACTATTCCGCAAACAACAAGTGACGTCGTTGACTGTTGATTACTCTTCTGCGCATGCGGGTCACTTCTGGGTCATTTCACGTTCACACAGATCACAAAAGGTCGCATTTAATTGAAAATGTGAACGGCCGTGCAAAAAAATCGAATTTTTTCAAAAAATCGGAATTGAGCATTAAGCCCTGCAGTGTGAAGGTAGCCTTAGCGACTCTCTGAGCCAGCTGATAAGTTACACTTTTGCCGAATCATGTAGGAAGGACGGCAAAAATATCTTTCCGATCGACAAATGCCTTGATTGCAGTTTTCTGTTTGTCTATTAAAATGAATGTGCTGTCGATTTATTTTTCAACAGACGCGACAGCAGAATCTATACATCTCAATTCTCCAGCTGCAGTCATCTTTGAGGGAAACCAGTTAAGCGCTCTTTGATAATGTGATGATGATTACGTCCTTTTTCCATGTATTAAAAATGTTTTAGTAAAACATAATTTACAGTAGGCAAATATTGCTGTTAATTATCATATATTATTGGTGTACAGAAATAAAAAGTGTTAAATAATAATCTTTAGTTTGGTCAAAATAGTATCATTTTGTAAAAATAGTGTTTAACATGTCTTTATTGATGGTTTCTCAAACTCGGTCCTGTAGGGCCGCTGTCCTGCAGAGTTTAGCTCCAACCCTGATCAAACACATTTACCTGTGAGTTTCTAGTGATCCTGAAGACCTTGATTAGCTTGCTCAGGTGTGTTTGATCAGGGTTGGAGGTAAACTCTGCTGGACAGCGGCCCTCCAGGACCGAGTTTGAGAAACCCTGGTTCAAACGGAAATCTAACAACTACCCAGGACACCCTATCTATTTGTCAATCTGTTTGTTTTGTGATGTCAAAAATATCGTTATTTCGGTTAATGCAATTATGCATTGATGCTGAAATATCTTAAGCTGTTCCTCTCTCCTCTCCGACAGCACATTGACACGCACCCGCCTCCTCTCACTCATTCGCTCCAGTTGAATATTGCTTGTATTGCACATTGTGTTAACATAATTCCCAGAGGTTTCGCACTCACACCAAAAGCGCACACACCAGTGATCTATACACGAGAACCCTCTTCGCACACCTTGACAATAGAACCGCCATTGGCTAGTACATTTTTTGTTTGTTTACTCAACAGACTGATAAACTATTTTACGTGTGTTTGTGTGTGTGTATGTATATATATATATATATATGAACGATATGGTGCCTGAGAGGTGCTAAACAAATCACAATAATTAGAGCATATTAACATATTAACAAATCTATAAACACAATGGCAAGTCTAAAAACTAATTAAGAAGTAGAACGATTCATTGGACCATTTTTCCTGACGGTGCGACCAAGTTTTTGTTGGCAGTCATGCTGTCGTGACCACAATGTTGCCCAACATCAAATGGCAAACGTAATGAAAGGGAGCGGACCGTGAATGCACCAATCGGGATCAAGCTACACAGCGCTAAGAGATCCAGTAAAGAAAGCATTTGAATTCGCCACAGAAATTATAACATCCACAATATAATATATATTGTCTCTATCCACAATACATATTTCCAATTTTTCAAGTATTTTCTTCATTTTTAAAAAAAAATAAATGCCTTTACGATCTGATTTGTCATGGGAAAAGAGAGAATGGCGAGTTCTACCAGGGGTGGGATGGTGTGGTGTGGGTTCCAGATTTATATAGTGGCTTTTTGCTTTGTATTTTTGTATTTCTTGAATTTAAAAAAAAAGAAAACTCAAAAAAAAAAAAATCCATACATGTACGAATAAATGTACTATCATTCATATATATCATCCAGCCCTACTAGAAGTAGTTTCAGTAGTTTGGGGTCACATTACTTCATGGCTTTGTCTGCCTAAAAGAACAGTTTTGATAACTGGTTGGGTAAATAATATAAGACTTCCCCATATTTAGCAATGTAGGTTTTCCCCAAAAAGCCTTTCCTGCTGCTCAGCGCTTCCACAAACTGTGTTAACCCTGACATGCTTAGGCTTTACGTAAGAAGGTTGATTCAGGATCTGGAACTGTGGAATCAAGCCGTTCCTTACCGGAAGGACAGGTTTTAGAGTAGTGTGTCCGTGACTTGATCACATGCTGATGATGCTGTGAGCAGTTTCAGTCCAAACTGCATTTCACATTTTCAATAGAGGACGTGAGTGAGTGATTCAACTATTATTATGCAATGGACTTCTTGCACTACTTCTGCGTTCTACTTATTAATACATCTCAGAGTTTCCGGTAACAGCATTCAGCGCACACCTACATACATTACTACTACGTTTATTTATAACTGTCAATTTATTAAAACAATTAATTATGTTCTATGCGTTAACATGAATTATCTAGACTTGATCCTTTTGAAATGTTCTTATGGATAAATTTTCTTTTCAACTGTGCATTCTGAATAAGAAATAAATATACTTCCTCCTTACTAACCTTTAGCAGTCCAGTGCTTGTCTTCTCATTAAGTGTTTCTCTCTTACTGATCATATTTCATACCTGTTGAGTTTACAGTTTTAAATGAATTAGACTGATAAAAATGATTGCTTGTGTGTGCTTGTCAAGTCACCTTTATTTATATAGCACTTTTTACAATACAGATTGTTTCAAAGCAGGAAAATAATGCAACAAAGTTTGTTTCCAAGTTATTAATTTACTTTGTTGTTATTTATATACTATATTATATTTATATATCGCTTTTCTAGGTACTCAAAGCGCTTCACATGGAATGGGGAATCTCCTCAACCACCACCAATGTGCATCTGCAGAACGTGGTTTACATAAATGTAACAATGTTTAAGTAATCTTAAAGAGTAAACACACAAGGACCCGATTACAGCGGACAAAATTAGTCTTCTGTATTTTTTTTTCCTTTTTTTATCAGATAAGCTGCACATTAATGTTGCTTTTAGGCGTGTGCTTTGGTTTTAATTATGTGGCAGACTTTGTAATCAGTCAGTTGTTGTATGTTTAGATATTCATTTTTTTCTCCCAACAGAACCATCATGCTTCATGCGCTTCACCGCTTTACAACAAGCCGTTTGCCGAGTCGTTTGAGGAGACGCCACTACTGGTGGCCGTCCTCACTTACGTGGGCTACGGCATCCTTACCATTTTTGGCTATCTGCGAGATTTCCTGAGGGACTGGAAGTTTGAGAAGTGTCATCTGGCCAGAGAGAGAGAACAGCAGAAGGTAGAGTTAAAAGAATCAAGATTTGCTTTGATTGTTTGTAGCGCTTTGCTTATTAATAAGAATTGCAAGTTTTTCAAATTTATTTAGTTTTGCGCTTTAATAAGTTATTTCACATAACAGATGTTAAATAAAGTCAAAACAAAATGAATATACACACAATTCCCCTGTTCAAAATTTTAACATGATTTTTGTCACCTGAATGTGATAGTTGTTCATGAGTCCCATGTTTGTCCCGATCAGTTAAACTGTCCACTGCTCTTTATATAAATCCTCAGGGTTGTTTGAAACATTTCCAGTAGTTATTGATTTTGAGATCAATCTTTTACATTGAGGGACTGTAAATAATGATGTTCGAGAAGGCAACAGGCTAAAATTGTCTTCTGGGAAACATGTAACTATCTTATGTAGCTTTTGTAGAGCACTACTAAACAAAAAATAAGTAGTTGTGGTCAAAATAAGAACAATTTACCTCAGTCACCATGTTCAAAAGTTATTATATTGTTCTTTTGTTGCTGTGTTCACAGGATTTTGTTCCACTGTACCAGGACTTTGAGAACTTCTACACTAGGAATCTGTACATGAGGATCAGAGATAACTGGAACAGGCCCATATGCAGCGTCCCTGGAGCCAAGATGGACCTGGTGGAGCGGGTCACACCTGACTACAATTGGACCTTTGAGTGAGTTTTAAATTGTGGCTACGCTAGCATATGATCCAGTCTACCAGATCCCGTCAGAAAACTTCTATTTGTCTGAAATCTAAAACTTTAGTCTTATCCCCCAAACCAGTTAAATGCAAGTTTGTCTGATTTCCAAACTAGTCAACAGTAAACATAACCAGAGTTTATTAAAGGATCTTTCAGTGCTCAGTCTGACTTCGTCTGACCACTATAAATTCGACAAGTGTTATTTTACCAAACCAAAGTCAATGGAAAATGACTGCTTTACAACATCATGCCATGACGTTAAAACCTTGACAGGGCTCGACAGCTTGAAAGACACACATGGCGCGTGCCCAGAACGCAGCATCTCACAGCGGGAATACTCTTGCATGTCTTTCTGAGCTTGCACAGGCATACTCACACAAAATTGTCCATCTTGTCGAGTATCATCGTAAACATAGTCGGTTATGTCTTAGGTGAACTTAAACGTGAGATAAGATGCATGTGTAACCGTGCATGTGTTATTGTATCCGTGCAGCTCTTAAAGTGACAGCATCCTAATATTCCTGTTGCTGACTTATTATGTGTTATTCAAACAAAAGACTGAGAAAAGCACTCACTGCTCTTGACTGAATAACTGTGATAAGGTTTTATTTATATTTATGAAGTGATATTTTATAGTTCATTACTATTTCTGTACCTCAAAATCTATTTTTGACCTGCATCAAAAACCTGAAAAGAACTGTTTATTTCATTTTTATATGTTTGTTCTGTTGTATTTATTTTTGCTATTGCTCACAATTGGATTTTTTCCCCTATTTTATTACTGTCTGTCTTTAACAATATTGAAAAAAGTATATTAAAGCTTGTAGTTTTGGTGTCATAACCTTATTTATTAAGATTACATGGATCAAAGGCAAGTAAAACTATAACTAGGCCTATTTTATTTTATTTTATTAGTAATTAATTCTTTTTTTTTTTTTTTTTAGTGATGGGCCTATTTTGGCAGGGCAAGTAAAAATTTTAACCACTGGCCCGACCGGGCCACTTGAGATGGAGACTTAGAGCACAACATAATGAACATTATATAAAATAATTTAAAAGAGTATATATATCTGGAAAGTACATTTACATTTATGGATTTGGCAGACTCATTTAATCCAAAGCGACTTGCGTTGCATTTCAAATTCCACATTTACATTATTATTGAAAAAACCAAGATAGACCTGGTGGAGTCAGGTCACACCTGACTACAACTGGACTTTTGTGTAAGTGTTAAATTATGCCTAAGCCAGGATATGATTCATTCTACCAGATCCTGTCAGAAGACATCTGTTTGTCTGAAATCTAAAACTTTAGTCTGATACCCTATACGTACTTTTACCCTAAAAGTAATGAAGCTGAAAATACAAAACAGCAGGAATGGATACATTTGTCATCTTCGTTTTTATTTTTCACGATGCATTATTTTACTTCGCTTCAGCTATGGTAATAAGACATCCACATTTGGGGGCGGAGCAATGAAGGGAGGGGTTTGTTTGTTTGGGTTGATTTCAAATATCAACAGTGTTTCTCAGAAATCGCTTACTGCACCTTTAAAGGTGATGTCTGTCATTGTTATTAGTGTTAGAATTAATTAGTATTTTTCAGATGCTCAGGTTATTCCATGTTCTTTCCTGCAGACACACAGGCAAGGTTCTGAAGGATGTTATTAATATGGGCTCGTATAACTACCTGGGCTTTGCTGAGAGCTCCGGCACATGCGCCGACGCTGCCTCTGAGTGCACTGTGAAATATGGCGTGGGGGTGAGCAGCACCAGGCAGGAGATGGGTAATAAATCTCTCTCAATCTTTACGGCCGTTACTTCTCTGCTTTAATAGGGGACAAATAATGGTCTGACACTTTTTTGGGGTAGGTTTTAAGGGACCATATACTTGGTCCTCTTATAATATTAATCTAGACTTTGTCCTTAATTTCACGTTGTCATGATAATTTTATTTTATACCCTCTCACTGACCCTTAGAATACTTATTCATGTATTCAGTTCTTGTTAGAGTCATTCGGATGGGATGAGGATATGCTTTTATGGTGAAATGGTGGAAAAGAAATGTGTAGCACTATGAAAGACTCTTATTTCTTACCAGACCTTTGTCATTGTTTCTCTGCAACTTCTTTGGAGGTAGAGAGCTAAGAAGCTGATTTTCATCACTTATTTTTTTTTTAAACGTGTTGCTTTTTAAGGCATAGTTCACCCCAAAAAAATAAAATTCTGTTCCTTTACTGTCATTTACTCACCCTCAAGTTGCTGCAAAACTGTATGAGTTTCTTTCTTCTGCTGAGTACAAAAGAATATATTCTGAAGAATGGCGGAAAACAAACAGTTGACGGTAGCCTTTGTCAATGGGGCCCTTCAACTGTTTGGTTACCCATATTCTTCAAAATGTCTTATGTTGTGTTCAGCAGAAGAAAGAAACTCGTATGGAACAACTTGAGGGTGAGAAAATGATGACAGAATTTTCTTTTTGTGTGAACTACGCAATTACTCAATGCTAATTCTTAATCAAAACTGTGCTAATTAATGAACAAATAGATTTTAAATAACAAACCAAACATTTTTTTACATTGTTTATAAATGGCTTGTGTGAACTGGGGAGTTTTGAGTCGTTAATATTGAAGTACGATGCCTCCATCATGGATCTTTATGATAATAATGGGACTTTATTTGTGTTGGAAATGTTGCGTCATTGAGATATTTGTTATCTCTTGTAGGAAATCTTGACAAGCACGAGGAGCTGGAGAAGCTGGTGGCCAGGTTTTTAGGGGTGGAGTCATCCATGGTGTTTGGAATGGGCTTTGCTACAAACTCCATGAATATTCCTGCGCTGACGGGAAAAGTAAGGGTATTACTATAAGCTCAAACATTAAATCAAATGGAATGCTACGAATTTCCTTTTGACTTCAAAACAAAGCAGGGTGGGAAGGAACATTGGGGTTTGGCCGTTCTGTTGTTTTTTATTGAAATACTCCCACTGGCCATATCTGATCCTTGACATATTTATTTGGCTCACACTGGTATTTTGTCACGTAACATGTTCTTGTTCTAGTGTTTATTACACACATTCCTGGTTTCATTCACAAAAGATTTGATTACTTTTGATTAACATTCCAACTTGTCCTGCCAAATACAAAATGAAACAATTTTTCCCCCTCCTGGAAATCCTGTTAAATCAGGAAAAGTTACTTTAGTGGGCTTCAAAAATACACATTGATTTTGAATCCAGGATACTAAATGTAATATAATTATGATGTTACATACATTTCCATTGGACTAAAGGTAAGGCAATAAAAACAAGAGTTTCATAAACTTTAAAAACATTGTTGTTTCAGAACTCAAAACTTCCAAAAGGGACATTTATTGTAACTTGAGTTTCAAAACTCTTTCTGAAAGTTTAGGACTCGAGTACATTGACACATGACTTTCCATGTCATGACCCTTAATCTGTCTTCGGAAACTTGACTCATCTTGTCATTGTAAAGTAATGAGGAAGTACAGATACCATTATATCTAAACACCAGAAGAACTAATACAAATTAAAGGTACAACTTTTGTGCCTTTAGCTGTTAAAAAACAAAACTGCATGCATTTTATGAATATGCGTAAGAACACTGTTTAGGTTGTGCTTTGGCTCTGCGTGACTCTGCAGATGAATATGGGTTTTTCTCATAATTAAAAAAGAGAGAGATTATCCTACTGCTCATAAAACATTCACTACTAGAGGTATAACCAGTTTAGATTAAAAATATCTCAAGCTGACTTTACTGCACCTATACCTGTTTATAGACACGGTACCTTGAAAATAAATTCCAGCACATCTGTACAACAACAATAATAATGAAATGTCCCTTTACAAAAGATCACGTGTTACAGTGAACTTTGTTAAAGAGCTGCTTATGACAATCTGTCTGTTCAATAAAATACTTTACTCACCTGTTGAGTAATAACATTCACAGGCGAGTGACGCATGTACGCAATTTCCCAAGAAATCCATCCCGCCCAGTCACACTTTTAATAGGCTTACCATAGTGAATTAGGGTAATACAAAAACACGTTTTGGAAAAAGGGTTGATGATGTACAGTATTTGCTCATTATTAACAAAAAAGTTACGTATGTCAAACCTTGTGCTGTTACTGGTCATGTGTAGCACCTGCAACTCTGCATATTCTTCTGAAGAATCCCAGTTTGCTGATTATTTGAGTAATCTACTGAGATTTATCTTTATCTTATCTTAGATTTATCTGAGATTTATTAACTTAGCACTGTGGACTTCAGCCAAGCGCTTTAGTGTTATTTAATGTGCATTCTTGCTTTTCATTCAAATGAATGTGTGTGTATGTGTTTGTGTTAGGGCTGTCTGGTCTTAAGTGATGAGCTCAATCATACGTCTCTGGTTCTGGGTGCCCGAATCTCTGGCTCTACCATCCGTGTATTCAAACACAACAGTAAGTTCATGCAATTGTTTTGCCCACACTGAAGGTAAAAGCAAAACAATCAGAGCCAAATTGGATTATATTTAATGTTATACAGGATCGTGGACCACTCCCTCATTACTGAACACTTTTGGTTGCGGAATAAATGAATCATAGGTGATACCTGTGAATATGCCTTTTGACAATATTAATGAACCTCTGAGAAAACAATGCAATAAAATGAAGCCTTGCTTTGTTTTGTAAGCTGTTCGCTAAGAACAGCATCTGCAAGTTAAGAAGGCTGGTCATACATATACATTTTTTAAAGGGACACTCCACCTATTTGCATTAACCTTTCCATTGTTAGAAACCTATCTATTGAATGGTCGTGCAACACTCTCATTTTCCCTTGAGACGAGAGAAATCTGCTATTTACATTTTTCACTTCCTCCTACAATGATGCAAAAATCGTCATTTTACGTCATTGTAGGAGGAAGTGTGTGTGGGGGGGTATCTGTAAAGACTACAAGCACTAGTTCCCACCCTTTCAAAACCGTCCATAGGGGGTTGGGCCTAATGCACTAACAGACCTATCACAGATCAGTGCCAGTGCGTTTGATTTCACCGGCAGAAACTTTTTGAAAATATGGACGAAGGTACTGAATACGCAGACGGATGCATTATGGATGATTGGGATTACACATAGTGTCAGCCATCTTTTTTGGGAAGCTAAGCTAGCAGGCTCTTGTTCTGTGGAGAAAGCAGAGTAGTAGGGGTTACCGTCCTCTTTTTCCCGGACATGTCCGGCCGTCGATGTCCGGGATTCAGCTTTTGCTTTCTGCAGTCGCCATTCATTGTTTACATGTACAGCTTTTGTTTCAATCTAACTGAATTCATTCTGATTGGTGAATCTGAATGTAGTGTTTACATGAGCGCTAAACGAGTGATCGGTTGATGTGCGTTTTAACATTGCTAAGAAAATTCCCGCTCCTCCGTGAGAGAAACGAGACAGGTGCGTCTCACAGGTGTTGATCATCGGTAATCACGCCACCGGCCTCGCACCGTTCTCCCGCGGCCCTCACTCGTCCTGCTCGCCACAGTAAACATGATGAATGGCGAGTGTAGATCGCAAAAGCCGAATCCTGGTTATTTTGGGTAATCTCGAAACACATTTTCGGGCAGACTCACTCATCACGGAGACTCACTAGTAGCCTAGACTTGTTAAACTACTGCGCTCTGTTACCGGTAGGCGTGGCCTCTTAGGGCAGCGAAGCAAGTGCATTCTGGGAGTTGTTGTCTTTCATCCGCATAAGCCAAAAATACATTTTCTGGCTTTTCTCAGTCTAGAAAGCTCCAAATTCAAAAATAATTTCACATTTCTTCTACATGAATTACCCATTTTAAATACACATTCATCTTTCCAGAGCTGGAATGACCCTTTAACCATTACTTTCAGATATGCAGAGTCTGGAGAAGTTGCTTCGGGATGCTATCGTGCACGGCCAACCTCGAACCCACCGGCCCTGGAAGAAGATCCTCATCCTCGTTGAGGGAATTTACAGGTACAGGAGATGTCTTTTCAGGCTTGAGCAGTGACCTGATGTGTTTTGTGCAAAAGCGTATGCAAAGGGAGGCTGGTTTGCATACTTTTTCTGGCTTAGAGGAAGGCCATTTTGTCTAGAAATTGCCAGGGGCAAGCATTAATAATAATGATATCATATTTAGCACATGCACATTGTAATGGCAGAAGAGGATGGGATGGGACAATGTAAAAAATAAAGCTGAAATGTAAATTTAAGTTACCATTTATATAATCAGTGAATTTTCAAATCTTTTGAAAATATTGTTTACTTCCTGGCTATCAAATAGCTCAAAAGAACAACATCATAAAGACTCCATTTTCACATATTGCAATATCTAGTCTATCTATGAGTATGCATTAATGTTACACCTGACCTGCGTTCTTCTTTTTCTTAGCATGGAGGGCTCAATAGTACGACTTCCTGAGGTCATTGCCCTAAAGAAAAAGTACAAAGCTTACCTGTACCTGGATGAGGCCCACAGTATCGGGGCACTAGGACCAAGAGGCAGAGGTGTGGTGGACTACTTCGGCCTGGATCCATCTGACATTGACATCATGATGGGCACTTTCACCAAGAGCTTTGGTGCTGCTGGAGGATACATCGGAGGAAAGAAGGTTTGTCCACACAGTTTAAGCTGTCAATCCAAAAACCTGAGTTTATAAATGGCGTAATGAATAATTCCCACTCTCTTTTTTTATAGGAGCTGATCGATTACCTCCGGGTACACTCTCACAGTGCAGTTTATGCTACCTCAATGTCCCCACCAGTCACCCAGCAGATTATTGCTTCTATGAAGTGCATTATGGGAGAGGATGGCACCACATTAGGTGAGTTTAGAATTTTAATATAGTTCTGATAAATATTACTTGGGTGGAATAATCTTTGTGTGGGTTTTATTCAAAATAATATCTGTAATATAATAGTCAAACCAAAATTTATTTAGACACCTTCAGCATTTTTCACTTTATAACAGTTCATTCGCTATAGTTTAGAAAATGGTAATACAATATGACAAGATCTCACTGGTTTTGGCCATCCTTCTGTTAGACTGTCTCACAAATGAATAAGGTTGAATAGCTGTCGGCTGATAAATTTAAGTGCACAATTAGATCAACCAATTACATAGCAATGCTTAATTTTGTTCAGTCTGTGGTGTAAAAAGGTCACATTAGCAATTAAAGAAAAACACTTTAGCAAAACTTGGTCAGGTCAAAGTGTCTGAATAAATTTTGGTGTCAAATTTTTATAAATGTCACTGGTAGTCACTGTATGAAGAATTTTTAAGTATAATATGTCACAATTACTTAATTATGCTATCCTCACTTACATAAATGAACTAGTGTCCTGCACCCACTAGTAAAAAATATAGAAACATTATGTCTGCTGTCTGAATACTTTTTGGTTTGACTGTACCTAATGTTGTAGTTATAGTGTAATTGTACATTTATAGTATGTGTAATGTCAAAAAGAGCCAGTAGATGGCAGCATTAACTCAGAAAACTGTTGAAAAATTCTGTGTCCTATTACATAAACAAGGTCCAGTTGTTCAAATAGTTTAAGTTGGATCAGATTAATCCAGACGTGGAAATCCCATGTTTTGCAGGATCAGGTCAAATCCATCTTACTTTTGTGCTGGTTTTTCAAAGTGAAATAGGATTAGATCACCACCTTTTCAGATAACCATATATGGATTTACCCGTGCTAGGCTGCGAGCTATGTAAAGAACTATAAGTGTTTCATTTGAAGAGAGAGAAAAAAAATACAAACAAACATCTTCCTCCTTTTTCAATTTTCTTTAAACAGTCAGAGCCATACAGAGACACTAAAGGGACATGATGATGGGAACAAATATATGAAATGGGAGAAGAATTATATATTTGAATGCTTTATCATTTTTTGGCAAAAAGTTTTGCATTCCCCCAAGAAACTTTGCACTCATTGGCAAAGAGCAAACGTATTGAGAGTAACGTATTTGTATTATACACAAACACACAAGAAAGTACATAGGTGAACAGCATGTGACCCAAAGGATATCATGCAACAATGTTTCTTATAATAATAATAACTTTATTTATATAGCACTTTTAAGTGCTTCACAAGAGGCAAAAAACAAGAAGTCGAGCATTACTAAATATAAAACCAAGAGCATACTAAAACAAAATACATAAAAATAAAATAAAAACCCACAAGAATCTAAATACTTTACAAAGTAGTAAAAGCTATTCCATAACATTGGTGCCTTCACTACAAAAGCTCTATCACCTTTTTATTTATATCTAAATCTTGGAACAGCCAACAATCCATGATTTAAAGATCTGAGACACCTGAATGTTTCATGAGATCTTAAAGGTTCTGCTACTTTTATAGTCTTTGACAAGCTTTTATGGACTTTACACTCACCTAAAGCAACACCTGTTCAATTTCTCATTAATGCAATTATCAACCAATCACATGGCAGTTGCTTCAATGCATTTAGGGGTGTGGTCCTGGTCAAGACAATCTCCTGAACTCCAAACTGAATGTCAGAAAAGCATTTGTGAAGCCACAACACGCACAACCTTGAGGCGGATGGGCTACAACAGCAGAAGACCCCACTGGGTACAACTCATCTCCTCTACAAATATGAATAGGAGACTACAATTTGCAAGAGCTCACCAAAATTGGACAGTTGAAGACTGGAAAAATGTTGCCTGGTCTGATGAGTCTCAATTTCTGTTGAGACATTCAGATGGTAGAGTCAGAATTTGGCGTAAACAGAATGAGAACATGGATCCATCATGCCTTGTTAGCCCTGTGCAGGCTGGTGGTGGTGGTGTAATGGTGTCAGGGATGTTTTCTTGGCACACTTTAGGCCTCTTAGAGCCAATTGGACATCGTTTAAATGCCACGGCCTACCTGAGCATTGTTTCTGACCATGTCCATCCCTTTATAGCCACCATGTCCCCATCTTCTGATAGCTACTTCCAGCAGGAAAATGCACCAGGTCACAAAGCTCAAATCATTTCAAATTGGTTTCTTGAACATGACAATGAGTTCACTGTACTAAAATGGCCCCCACAGTCACCAGATCTCAACCCAATAGAGCATCTTTGGGATGTGGTGGAACGGGAGCTTCGTGTCCTGGATGTGCATCCCACAAATCTCCATCAACTGCAAGATGCTATCCTATCAATATGGGCCAACATTTCTAAAGAATGCTTTCATCACCTTGTTGAATCAATGCCACGTAGAATTAAGGCAGTTTTGAAGGTGAAAGGGGGTCAAACACAGTATTAGTATGGTGTTCCTAATAATCCTTTAGGTGAGTGAATATGTCAATAATATTATCTTTAAAACAATCCTAAAATGAATTGGTAGCCATTGTAGTGAAGCTAAAACTGGACTGACATGATTAAAAGATCTAGCTCGAGTCTGTAATCTAACAGCAGCATTTTGTCCCATTTGATGCTGTGTTAAATACTCTGATTTAAAGAAGAAAACATGGTGTTACAATAATCCAGGCAAGATGAAATAAAAGCATGAACAAGCATTGCTGACAGTTTCTTCTATAAATTTTAAAATATGTCTTGGAAATATTTCTTAACTAATAAAAACAAGATTGAACAATCGTTTATAATATTCAAAGTTTTATATATAATATTCTGTAATATTCAGATTTTTTACTGTCTGTTGAATTTTGGGAAATATGTAATCAACCTTACTTTTATTAAAGCCTTGACCATATATATATTACTACTTCAGTTTTATATAGCTGTTTGTTATATTATTAATAACCACAACTCTTCGTTTCCAATATAATGCATATTTGAACACATATATTCACATGTTAAGAGCATATAGAAAGGACTAATGGCACCAAAGAATTGCCTGGGCAATCAAAAGTAGTCTAATCGAAACTCCGCTATCAGATTGGATCAGATTTTGAAAATGGGTTGTTCAAAATAAGGGGAAGAAAAGGATTCTGAAATCGGATTAGATCACAAAATCCAGTCTTGGTTTTTATCGGGATCAAATCGTCAGATTGTGTTGTTCAAAACTCTTTTTAAAATTCTTTAAATAAAGAAAATACCTTGAATTTCAGGAACAAAAAAATGTATCAAACCTTAGTACTTAGAGGATTAACCTTCCAGTGTTATTTATGTGTTTGTTGTTGTTGAAAGAAATCGATTATAGAATGCACTGCATATTTTGCATATTGAACTCCATCCTGATGCATTTCGGGACACAGTGGCTTCTGAAATCAAGCTTGCGTAGCCATTAGCAGGAATTATTTGCGTCAATTTACTTCATAAAAATTTCCTGTGTTGAAAAGTGCTAATTATCAGCAGTCACAAGAGTTTGTTTAGGAAAAGTAAACTCGATGACTCAGCGATTGGTTACACATGCTAACTTCATCTCTGCTGACAGTTTGAGGCAGCAAACTCAGTTTCACCCCTGATTGATTCAGCAGGGCGTTCGTTTGGAAAACCACATCTATACCCCAAACACACACACACACACACACCGCATCTGGAAACTCTTTAAGCCCTTGTGAGGCCTTAATGTGAGAGAAAGAGGGCGAGCTTTCCTCTTTGCGGGACAATGAATGCTGAAGGACCTTAAAGACTTAGTGTGTTCCTTTAGCGCTTGGGCAGTATACCCAAGTCATGGGTTACATTCCAAAGTCATGGGATAACACACACTGATAAAATGTACAGTGTGACACACATTAAAGGAGTAGTTCACTTTTTAAAAAAAACTTTTACTGATAATTTACTCACCCCCAAGTCATCCAAGATGTCCATGTCTTTCTTTCTTCAGTAGAAAAGAAATTAAGTTTTTTGATGAAAACATTCCAGGATTTTCTCCGTATAATGGACTTCAGTGGGAACCAAACGGTTCAAGGTCCAAATGAGAGTTTCAGTGCAGCTTCAAAGGGCTTTAAACAACACCAGACGATGAATAAGGGTCTCTGATTGGCCATTGTGTTGACACGCTCAACATATATGTCTCTGATTGGCCATTGTGTTGACATGCCCGACATATATGTCTCTGATTTGCCATTGTGTTCATGCGCTCAACTAATATGTCTCTGATTGGCCACTGTGTTGCCGCTCTCAAAGTATATGTCTCTGATTGGCCACTGTGTTGACACGCTCAACATAAGTTGACGCTTTTCCACTGCGCGGTACAACTCGGCTCGGCACGGCTTGGTTCGCTTTAGCTCGGTTTGCTTTTCCACTGCAGTTAATACCGCTTCAAAGTGAGTGGGATTATAGTCTGACCGTTATAGTTTATCCGCTCCTCGGCAACCAACGAGAGGAACGTCTGCACTTCGTCCACTGACCACGATTCAGCCATTTCTTTTTTGGAAGTTTTCTTTCTTTTTTCTTCAAGCAAGTCAAGAAAGTAGTTTTGAAACAGTTGCTACAGCGGTGGCTGTTACTGGCTATTTAAATCTAGCGGGTTTGATGTCTCGCAAATACAATGACGCTGCTAGTGACGATTCTGTCTGACTCTGACCAATCTTGTAGTTTGATTAGAGATATGCGATTATTATAGCTTCAAAGAACATTTTTATTCACAAGTTAACAAAATGTCAACAACGGACGACTTGTCCATTAAGCCTTAAATGTCGAGCCAGAGCAAGCGAGTTGAAAAAGAACACAATGACGACTAACCTGCAGAACAACGTCTTCATATGGATGCAGTGGTATGCAAGTTAACTGTTTTGTGTTATTAGTGAAAGTCGACTATTTCTCTTGTTAAACCAAGCACACTGACGAGATAAACGACTACGGTTTAATCTTACCACAAAAAATCTGTATTGATAATAATATGATAACTGGTGCTTAGAAAAGCATCAGAAAACACAGCAGCTAAATGATAGAAGGAAGTCGATCGGCAAACCCTTCTTCATACTGGCGGAGGTTGTTGAAGTTGGAATCCATGTAGTGCTTCAGGTCACTACTTCCAACAACCGAACATTTTGACTTGCCCTCTCGTAACTTCTGCATCCTTGAGCTTGGACTACAAAATCGGAGCGAGAAATGAAAATGGTGGATTGTTTGAAGTGTTGGGCCCGTAGTCAATGTCCTTATTTGTCAGTTCCACTGCAAATACTGTGACGTAATTGTTCAAAAAACGTAATAAAGAACAGAAAAATCTAAACAGGTTGAAAAATATGACCAACAGAATATAAAGATATAAACGAAGCACCTGAAGAGAATAATTTCATCTTTTCTGTACTTCTGTACAAATATACAACAAAATGCATTTAAGGGCTAAAAAAGTGGATTTTGCATGATATGTCCCCTTTAAAGCGAGCAGTACCGTACCATACCATGCAGTGGAAAAGCGCCATATGTCTCTGGTTGGCCACTGTGTTCACACGCTCAACATATTTGTCTCTGATTGGCCACTGTGTTGACGCACTCAACATTTATATCTCTGATTGGCCACTGTGTTGTCAAAACACTCAACATATATGTCTCTGATTGGCCACTGTGTTGACGCGCTCAACATATATGTCTCTGATTGCCCATTGCTGGTATCGTCACATTTTTACATTTCAGTACTGATTTGATACCGAACCCGATACTTTTTGATCTTCTTCTGGAAGAATGCCGCTTAATTAATACCTGTTGAATACAACAGTTGTTCCATTGCGGTTTTAGAACAAGACTAAGTATTTATTTAAAACATTTACGAGCAAAAGTAAAATGCTAGATCAGCATATTCTATGATCCTAGAACAACATTCCTGTCTAAAGGTTTTTTCCCTTATGGCTAACCCTAAACCTACCCGTAAATCTTCCCTAAAATCAGAGGGAAATGATAGGCGAATAACACTGATGTAGAAGCACTTAACCCTGGTTGTAAGACATGCATTGTAAACTTGTCCCTCTAATCTGATTGGTTGATTGGAATGTTGTTCCAGGATTAACAAAGACGTTCATCCAGAAACATGTTGCACTTGGTGAAATCGTTACGTTTCCTCGTAGCTGCTGTGGGTTGAGTTGTTCAATTTTCTCTTCAAGCCTCTACCAATATCCTCAATCCTGAATCTTGTGAGAGAGCTTTCCTCTCTCTGGAGCCCCTCACTATGAATGGAATGTCAAACAAGTGGAAACTAATACAGGAGAGTATATCTCGACCTCTCCCCAGAGGATCATTCTGCCGTGTTCAAAGTGGATTTGAATTCCTTTGGCTTCAGATAAAACGGCCTCCCCATTTTCATTTGCCATGTGCTGGTATGGAACTTAGGGAGGTAGCTTGTTTCCGATTTAACTTTTCGTCATTCCTGTTGTTGGTTATGAATAATGTATGAATGACGCAATAAAAATAACAAACCTTGCTTTGATAATTTTTTTTCACCATGTAAAAGTTGTAAGTCTGAGCACTTACAAATGTAACCACACACCTCTCTCTCTCTCTCTCTCTCTTAACAACCCGCACAATTTGAGCGATAATTCATGTTCATGCTACAAAAAGTGTTGGGTTAAGTTACACGCTGAAATTTACAACTTATTATATGAAGTATGAGCAATAGTAAGCACTAAACCAAGCCAGCATTATTAATAACAATGAAAAGCAAGAACACAACGGGTCAGAAGCTGGTTTTCAGTGATGATAATGAATTATATTTTCTCTTTTATGCAGGTCAGGAAAGACTCTGTCAGCTGTCAGAAAACACAACCTACTTTCGCAGGAGATTACATGAGATGGGTTTTATCATCTATGGGAACAATGACTCCCCTGTTGTACCCTTGATGCTTTACATGCCAGCTAAAATCGGGTCAGTGTCACTTTTTGTTCAACTGAATCATGGCTATTGTATTTGATAAGATGCTAGCTAGAGGATTAAACAGATTATTTTTAATGATTTCCAGGGAGCATTTGTGTGGATGTGCGTGTATGTGTGTACCTGGTATTCCCTAAGTTTTGAAGACCTCACTAGGATAGTAATGACAGTTACTTTTGACCTTGTGGGGACATTTCTTTTGGTCCCCACATGGAATACAGTTTATAAATCATAACGTCTTTTGAAAATGTAAAAATGCAAAAAGTTTTTTTGGTGAAAGGATATAGTTATTACAGTATAAAAACCTTTATGTCTATGGAAAGTCCACATAAAAAAATGGAAACGTGTGTGTGTGTTTAATGAATACATTTTGTGTGTTTGCTGTTTAGAGCATTTGGGCGGGAGATGCTGAAGAGGAACATCGGGACAGTGGTGGTTGGGTTTCCCGCCACACCCATCATTGAATCCCGTGCACGTTTCTGTGTTTCTGCCGCCCACACGAGAGAAATGCTTGACACAGTGAGTATCACATAAACACTAATGAAATAATAATTGCAAAAGTAATGACAAAAAAAAACTTTGTTTTGTTTTTCCATTTTGATTTCGGGATAAAATGGCGTCCTGAGATGTTCTTGATCAGTTTTATTAGATTCACGCATCAATCTGTTTGTGTATTAGGCATATGGAGAGAAAAAAAAACATGCAAGTTATGAATAAAAATGTCTCTTTTTAACTTACAAACTTAACTTAACCTATTGGCAGTGGCGGTTCTACTTTGAATTACACCCAGGGCGAGACCCCCTTCGAGACCCCTAGAATCCAGTTATTTTGCTAGATTAATCTAACTTTAAAGGGAGGAAGTAACCATTAGCTCATTCTTGGTTATTGCCTTGAATTATATGCATGGCACACTTTTAGTTATGACTTGTTAAACTATACTTTGTCACGAAATGGAGTTTTTAAAAGTAAAAGGGTCAGAGAGATACTTAGGCCTATTTAGTAACACAATACTTATCTCTTAAATAATTTTGAACAGCTCTCATATTAACAACTATCCAAACTGTTATAGACCTAAAATAGCTTTTGTAGCCCTATGTCACTCTTAAAATGTCTTAAAAAGAGAAAAGGACAGAATCAGAGATTATTTAGAAAATAGAAAATTGTACTTTGCATATTATAGGCTATACTGTAAAAACACTTATAAAGTTGATCATTATGTAAATTATTTTCATTTCATGAATATAGTGACCAACATGATCACATACACAGAATCTTGTTCAAAAAGCCTAATACACAATGAAATCAATTCATTAAGTTAATAACATTAAAGATTTGTTTTTAAGGAGTGTCTTTTATCTTACCTACTAAACTTAAAAAAGGTTAACACAAAAAAGATTTAAAAAAAATTTTAAACCTCATATTTCAGCATTCAATCATCTCTATAAAAAGAATGAGTCAATAAAGATACATTCCTGACATTTATAATGCACAGTAGCTTATCTTTTATTATTAATAGTAAAATTCGGTCTGATTTTCCCATGGCTGTCGTTGCTATACAACCATGCACTGCGCTCTCCACAATGACAAAGAAGTTTTAGTAGCTAATGTATTTCCACCACAGAAGCTCTGCTAAAAGATTTATTTACGGAGAAGAGAAAAAAAACACCCAAGTGTTTGGGTGCACGTGCACTCCCATACTGAAAAGTTTATGAGCGCGCCTCCCGCGAGCGTGTAATGAGCGCGCTTCCCGTGCGCCTAATCGCCTATTTGAAATAACGACCTCAAGCGCGCAAAAGACGCGATACGTGAACTAATCAAGAGATATCGCTTCTGTGCACGGCACCTTCTCAGCAAACAGGCGCGCCATTGCCAATAATTGAATCGAAATGATAAAAATAGAAAACCTTCGCGGCACAGAGGATTTTTTTTTTAACTGCTTGTGCCGCCCCCCATGTGACATGAAGAGATGCCGCCCCGGGAAACGCTACTGCCTATTGGCGCTCATAAACTGTTAATTTCGATAGCAAATTTTGATTTAGTTTTAGTTTGACTAAAATGCCATTTAGTTCGTCATATTTTAGTCATCTGAATTGTTTTGGTTTTAGTCGGCTAAATTTCAAAAAGATTTTGTCGACTAAATCTCATGCTACGTTCACACCGGACGCGAATTGCGCGTCAAATTCGCGCCTTTGAGGCTTGACCACTTTGTGTTAATTCGCGCGTCAAGAGCAAAACTGACGTGAGTAAAATCAAAAGTTTAGGGAAATTTACGCGAAACCCGTTGGCGGTAGGGGTGGCACGGTACATGAAAAATACCCGAACCGTTCGGTTCGCTTGTCTCGGTTCGGAGCGTGTGTGCGTCTTACGGTTCGACGAATGCGCCTCGTGCCCGTATGTGACGTTTGTTTTCTTTCGCGCGACATAAGCTTCTTCGACTTGGACCGGCGCTGCACAGAGCGACCGGTGAATAACATCAAACTAGCCCGAGAGCGACGGCTCCGTCACTCACTTTTGCGGTATTTGATGTCATTACCGATCGCTCTGTGCAGCGCCGGTTCAAGTTAGTAAACAAGCCAGTAAAAGTGGAGTATGGAGCGCTGCAGGTCACGGCACGCGGAGAAATGGCAAGTGGGAGAGATGAGAGAGTTGGAGGATGCGCCAGCGTCGTATAAGTCTATGCTATAAGTCCGGTGTGTGGGAACATTTTGGATTTCATGTTATGATATTTTAATATAACGCTACAGTGGCACTTTATGTTTAGATAAGAGCTTCAGTCATACGTTTCCAAATCCTGCACTTTAATTTTAAGTGGGACTCTCTGGGAATAGAAGCATTGTTGATACTGTCTTTTGTGTTGAGGTTGAACTTATGTTTCACTTTATGTTTATGGCCTTTGCTATTGCTATAGCCTAACTAATTATAGGCAATGAGGTTTCATGTATATTGACTTATTCATAAAAGACAGTGTTTTAATAGTTCCTCTTTTTTTCTTTTAAAAGATAGAATTTTTGTAAGAGCTACAAAAGTTGGCAGTTGATAAATGCAAGTTTATTTCTTGTGTAAATAAGATTTGTGTGATAAAAATGCACAAGTTCTTGTAGATATAGTGTGATACACATTCTCCTTTTTTTTGCCAAATAAACGAAAAGCATGTCAATGTCTTCTCTCTTGCTGTATCAAAATCTCACCTATAGCTTTCCTCTGAGATAGTCCCAAAATGTGCTTAAAGTCAAAGAGTCAAATTCAGTTTGTGCATGATTGCATGAATATCATTTTTTTTTATACTGTATCCTAAAGTGTGGATAATTAAGCTATAGATCACATGCTGAAGTACATTTCTGGAGTGTTAAAGATTAAAAGAAAAAAATAACAAGAACCGTACAGAACCGAAATCCGTGACCCTAAAACCGTGATACAAACCGAACCGTCAGTTTCGTGAACCGTGCCACCCCTAGTTGGCGGCCATGTTTTTTATGTTGATCGAGCATTCATCAAGAGATTTACTGCACTGTATTTGCTCTGGAGAGTTAGAACAGTGGCGTGGGGATCATCGTCGCCATATTTGTGTCCACCGGACCCTTCGGAGGTGAACCGTTTGGTGAGTTTCACCATTTGCTCGCTCCAGGAGTTGCGCCTGGATGACGGCCGCTCTCAGCAGTACTTCCGCCTGTCCCGCGCCCAGTTTGATGACCTGTTGTCCCACTTTGGAGCGAGGATCACCCTCACCCTCATCCATCTAATGTAGCTGTCATTTATTTTTGTTTTGATGATAAATAGAGCGAGCCTTCAAAAGTTATTAACCTGTCCTGTGTTTTTTTTTGTTTGTTTTTTACTTATGCACGAACTTATGCACATGTGTGTTGGTTGTCTTTACATCATAATACTATTTCATATATATTCTAGATATGGAATGAATGACATTCAATACAAAATAAACATGTCTCGTATATAAAAATAAAGTTTTAAGTGATAAAATATTTGCTTTGTTGTGCATAAGAATCCCACCATGCATTTAGTCATATTACAAAATAATTTATTGAAGCATCCAAACACTTCACCACGTGAGCAAGCAGCTAGGCTCCTGATTGGTTAACACGGCGAGAAATTGACGCCAAAGTTCAGATTTTTCAACTCGGGTGGCAGACGTGAATTCGCTTCAAACGCATGAATGCACAAATGGCACTAACTAAAATCATTCGCGCGTAATGTGCTTAACGCGCCAGACGCTCAATTCGCGCCATTCGCGTGAACTTGACGTGCGAATTCGCGTCTTACGCGCCGCGCTCTATACCTCATTCTCGCCGCAGGAATCTTTTACGCGCATAACGCGTCTTTGCATTGACTTAACATTGAAATCATTCGCGCCTGACGCGCTATTCGCGTCCGATGTGAATGCACCATAAGTCAGTAAAAGAGAACAAAAATAAATACAATAGATCAAAGATGCAAATGAAATAAACAGTGCTTTAAGTTTGTCAGTTTTCCGTCAGGGAAAAAATGACTTTGACGAAAAGTATGATGGAAAAACCGTCTATGAAATCAACACCTTTTATGTTAGATCTGTCCTCACTCAACCCCACTGCTAATGTTTTCAAAGCACACGAAGCGGCAGAGACCGCAGATCATTCATCTATGAAACTCTGACTCACCTCACAGTCCACCAGAGTACATAAACATTAAAGGAATAATTCACGGCAGAAATAAACATTGTCACCATTTAGCAAACCCACCCTACCAAACGAGTTCAAGTGTTAATAACTCCAGCGTCTCTTCTTTACTCTTTCAGGCTTTAAATGCCATCAGCGAAGTCGGGGATCTTCTCCAGCTGAAATACTCTAGAAAAAACAGGCCGGGGAGTGAAGGATCTGACTGTTTTTCGTATCTGGAGAGCCACCAGGACTAGCACTTTCTCACGACAGAGCCACATGTTTTTTCCTCTTTGTCTGTTTTGTGTCTTAACTTATTTGGCGTTTTCATGTTGATTCATTTCAGTGGATACTCATTGAAGCCCACTACTTGACCAAATTTCAAGTCTTACCCCTCTGGGTTCAGTAACCAATATTCATTTCAACGTGCAATATCAACTTAATAGAGACTTCACGTCTCTGTGTTCGGCATAAGAAATGACCCTGCAGAAAAATTAATGCCCATTAGCATGTTGTTCAACCTTCTACATTGTGTAAAAACACACAAATCATTTTCTGATATTTTATACAAAATATTTTTAGGGGTTTTGTTTTATTTTCCATTTTAAAATATCTAAAACAAGATCAATTTACTCAGGGTTAGATTTTTTTTTTTTTTTTTTGCTCCATTTGCAAATAATGCTTTGTTAATTAATATTAAGTAAACATCTTTTTACTTAATATTTATTAAGAAAAAAAAAGTGCTTTTAAGAAGAATAAATTAAACAATATGCCGATGGGGAACAATATAATACATTTTGCTTTAAGGAAAGGGGAATTTAACTATAATGAGGTTTTGATTTTGTCAGAAAACAGGACAGAAATCTTGATTATGAAAATGATTTTTGCAGTGTGCAGAAAAACACAATGACCCACACACTCCCATAGAAATGGCACCTTTAGCAAGTGTCATCTTTTAATGAGAAAAAAGCTTGATGTATAAACTTCTGAAGGAGAGAATTTATTATAGCTTAAGTAAATAAGAATGTGACTCTTCATATCCATATAAATATATCTATAAATATATTGACACATGTTATTAATACATTGCAGTGTATCTGCATTTAACATACTTTGGTCTTTTAGGTCTCCAAATCTTAATCTTTTCAAAATGCACATTTTATTGCATTGAGTAAGCTTTCTATTATGGAAAGCTATGATGTTTTTCCTTAATTTGAATTGTTGTACCTTCTACAAATAGGGTACAGTTTGGCGTCCTTCATCTGTATCCTCCTCATCATTTGTTCTCCAGTTTTGATTTAACCAAAGCAAGGGAACAAAATATTACAACGGTCCATGATTTAGTGAAACGAGGGGAACAGATGATTATATTGTATTGTAATTCTATTGTGTGCATGATTTACCGGGAACAAAAATGTGCTCACATATTAGTAACAAATTGTTAATTCGTAAATGAGTAGATAGAATGACACAAATTGGGATATTAAACTGTATTTAGACCAGTTCCAAATTTTGGTAATAGGCTTAAAAACAGCAAACTGCCTTTCACTCACCATCTGTAAAAAGCTTTTTTCCTTTCTTCATTTTTATGTATTGTTTTTATAGTTTCAGGCCAACTATTTGTACTCTATTTGTGGAAAGTGCCTTTATGTCTGTCTTGAATATCTGTTACGGTTTGCATTTCTCGCGATTACCGCTTTGATATCTTAGCCAGGGCATTTCAAAAACGAAATCTTCGAGCTAACAGAGTTAGGCTGACATTGTTCATTCAACATTTCATTATGTCTGCTGTTAACAGACAGCAGTGAAAAGATGTTCATGTTGCTATTTTGAAATTAAGAGTGAAGATTATCTATTTTATATAATCTATTATTTAAACCTGTCTTGTGTTCTAACAAAAGATTTAAATACGGGTCACTGATATATGAAGAGCACTGTCAAGTCTGTAATGTATGAATGATGATTTGGCTTATGAAGGCCTGTCGGATGTACTTTTTACAGTTTTTTTTTTTCACCCTATTCCCTTTTTGTGTTCTGAAGTTTTGTTCTTAATTGGGAAGGCAGCTCTAAATATGTCTGACTGCAGATGTATGTAAGTGGGACTCTGACCTCAGAGCTACTGATGACTGTTAGGAGATGTAGATATGACGTTGGCAAATGCGTTATTAATAGCCTCTATAAATGAAAGCAATGCCACTGAACTGCATTCGACTGAAACCAAAGGGCATTCCACAGTTTATTTTTTTCCTTTTCCTTTTTTTTTAATGAAATATACATTGTTGTCAGACTCGTACATGTAAAAAAAACTGGCATTTGTTGAAAGTGACTGTCTATTTGTTTCTGAAGATAATTAAAAAACATATCTTGAACAGTTAGAAAAGTGTGTTTGTTTTTTCAGAGAAATCCAGAGTAATTATCAAATCTCAGAATTTGCAGTTAATTAACAGTGACCATTAACTTCCATTGTATTTTTTTTTCCCTACTATGGTCAGTGGTTACTGACAGAAATATCCCCAGTGTTAAATTTACGCTGATGAATACTGAAGCAGTGTTAAAGTTAATGAGATAATTAAGTGAATAATTGAGTGATGATTGAGCATTATTGAGAACCGGAATTATGTCACCATTATGGTGATCAGTGTTTGTTGTAGTTGGGCTCTTGACCCTTAACCCTCAGGTGCTCTTCGGTCATTTCTGACCGAAAATTGTATGTTTTGAAATGTTAAAAATCACAGCTTCATCAGAATGTTACGAAACTTGATGACTTTTATGGCATTGGGTATGTGAACATACAAAAAAATTGAGGTCATGATCCGAGCAGGCTAAGTGGTCGTAAAAAAAATAGTCACACTTGTGCTCTTTGGTCAAAAATGACCGACCATAGGAACTGAATCGGAAATTGACAAAAACACAAAAACTTTGAGAATTTTTGTGTGTACAATCTACAAATCGGCCACGATGCAGAAAAAAAGTGCTCAGCATTGAAGGGGTGACACTCTAAAATATCAAGAGTGCAAAACAGACATACCCACCGCTACACACACACACTTTTATACACAAAAACACCAATAAATTGTGATTAAAGAAATCTGTTTTGAATATTTAAAAATCACAGCTTTTTGTCTCGACTAATCAAACCACGAACTGTATGAAGTTCAGCAAACTTCTGAACTGTATGAATGGCGTTCGTGGTTTGACTAGTTGAGACTGTTTTCCAAAGATGGCTTCTGTCTGTATACAAGAATTGAACTGTCTTTATAAAGTATCTTCTTATTAAATGGTCTGTACACTTACAAATTTCTCAATGCTTTGTTTTGCATGTAGGGACCCTCATTATGTTACTGTGTTAGTGTGGGGCTATTTTGAGCCTTGTTAGTCGTATAAACTAGCGATTTCTTTTTTACTTATTAAATGCCCCCATTACTAGCATTATACGCTAAACAGTTTTTAGAGATAAAACTCTTTACATTCGATTATCATGAAAACAAATCTCAGAGTTGACTAGGTACTGATGATTTATTAGACCAAAGGTTCATTTTGCGCCGGAGTTCTCCTTTAACTTTAGATTTTGTTAATACTGTACATTAGTTATAACAGCTAGGTGAACGCATGGACAAGGTGATCTATCTGATGGTATTGGTTGTGTTTTAACATAATCATTATTTCACAATTATTTGACCTGAACTCCCAGAAAGCCCAATTTCTGAAATAGGTTAACTTTATTAATTATACTCAATTATTGACTTTAACATTAACTTTAACGTTAATCTCATTAACAGAGTTTATTAATTCACGCTCTCAGTGTTAATTTAACACTGGGGATTTTGCTGTGAACTCTCTGGTGGAAGAAGGAATCAACCATAAATATGTAACTTGATCAAATTTTTTATATTTATGGCTGTTACTTTATTTTGAAGGTCCACTTTAGACAATACTGACTATAAGTGTCTTTGCAACTATGTCAGCTAACTCTCATTTAGACAAAGTTTCTTCTAGTTATTTGAATGTGTAAATGTATCAACCCCACTGCACTCGAGAGCTACTGCTCACCAGATCTGGTGTATCTCATGTTGAAATGCAGAGCATTTTATCTACCGCTGGAGTTCTCTGTTGTCGTCATTGTAGCCGTTTACATTCCACCACAAGCCAGTGATAAGCAGGCGCTAGCACCACTATATTGCTCACCCGAACACAGCCTCTGCATAATAGCAGGAGATTGTAATCATTCTGATAACATTTATGGAGAACTTTTGTGCAGTGTCCCCATATGTATTGTACACCAACATTAAAGGGTTAGTTCACCCAAAAATGACAATTATGTCAGTATTTACTCACCCTCATGTTGTTCAAACCCCGTAAGACCTTCGTTCATCTTCGGAACACAAATTAAGATATTTAAGATATTAAGATCGCTCCTGCATACAGTCCATAGGCTTCTTGAGGGTCTGGCTCTTGCTGTCCCCGAAAAGTCATTAAAGACATCGTTAAAATAGTCCAAGTGACTACAGGAGCTCAATCTTAAGTTTATCAAACGACGAGAACACTTTTGTGCGCAAAACAACAAAAATAACGACTTTATTTCAACTATTCACATCCTTCTCCATGAGCCTGTAAGTCAGTTAACGTAGTGTGATTGCGTAACGTACAATAACAAAAGCTTACGCTATTAAACTAGTAACCTGACTCGCGCAGAGGGAGAAATAAACGAATAGTTGAAATAAAGTCGTTATTTTTGTTGGTTTTTTGCGCACAAAAGTGTTCTCGTCGTTTGATAAACTTAAGATTGAGCCCCTGTAGTCACTTGGACTATTTTAACGATGTCTTTAATGACTTTTCGGAGACAGCAAGAGCCAGTCCCTCAAGAAGCCTATGGACTGTATGCAGGAGCGATCTTAATATCTTAAATATCTTAATTTGTGTTCCGAAGATGAACGAAGGTCTTACGGGGTTTGAACAACATGAGGGTGAGTAAATACTGACAGAATTTTCATTTTTGGGTGAACTAACCCTTTAAAGACTCACACAGTGCTTTCCCTAATAGACCTTCTCGGCTGTTCTGATCACATCCCACTGTCACCGGCACACAGATCCCTTATCCGTAAGTCGAGATCCACCATGAAACTGTTAAGATCTGGCCAGAAGATGCACAATGACAGGACTCTTTTGATCGCACAAACTGTGAGCTGTTTGAAGAAGCAGCAACCCAAGAAACATGATGCGTTCAAAGGGTACATATCATGCTTTTAAATCGGTCCTTTTTACATAGAAATCATACATTTGTGATCTATATGAAGCGAAACTGCAATGCTTGGGTCTGAATTCCTCATTATTATAGCTCCAAAGGCCCCTATTCTACCCCTTTTCTGATGTGCGTCTGTGAGCAACCCGTTTTGAAGCGGCCTCTTTAAATGCAAATGAGATGTGTCATACACTCGGTTCAACTCCACCCCCTTCGGCCATTTTTGTAGTTTGATTAGAGATACACGATTATATATATCACAAAACATTTTTATTCAAACGTTAACAAAATGTCAACAACGGAAGACTTGTCCATCAAGCCTTACATGTTCGAGCCAGAGCGAGCGAGTTGAAAAAGAAGACAACAAACCTGCAGAACAACGTCTTCATATGGATGTATTGCAGTGGTATGTAAATGTATTGTGTTGTAAGTGAAAGTCGACTATTTCTCTTGTTAAAACAGGCACACTGACAAGATAAATGACTATGGTTTAATCTTACCACTAAAAATCTGTATTGATAATAAAATACGTTTAGAAAAGCATCAGAAAACACAGCAGCTAAATGACCATTGATGAAACTCAAGAACAATAATACTGCAGACGGGTAAAGTTACTTCAAAACAAAAACAAAGATACTGCTGAACCATGACCACCATGTGTTTATGTGCTTTATTTTTATTATCGATATTTACAGCTTATCGAAATGCTCTGTTTGTCGTCTCCAAAGATAGAAGGAATTTACCCCTCATTCAGACGAAGTTGATCGGCAAACGCTTCTTTATACTGGCGGAGGTTGTTGAAGTTGGAATCCTTCACTCTCAGAAAAAAAGGTACAAAAGCTGTCACTGGGGCTGTACCTTTTCAAAAGGTAAACTTTTGTCCATTTTAGGTGCTAATATGTACATTTCAGGTGCTAATATGGACATTTTATGTGCTATTATGTATATTTCAAGTGCTAATATGTACATTTTAGGTGCTAATAAGTACATTTTAAGTGTTAGGTACATTTTAGGCGCTAATAAGTACATTTTAGGTGTTAATATGTACATTGCTAATATCTGCATTTTAGGTACTAATATGTGCATTTTAGGCGCTAATATGTACATTTTTAGTGTTAATATGTACATTTCAGGAGCTAATATGTACATTTTAGGTGTTAATATGTCCATTTTAGGTGCTAATATGTACATTTTTAGTGTTAATATGTACATTTCAGGAGCTAATATGTCTATTTTAGGTCCTAATATGTATATTTCAAGTGCTAATATGTACATTTTCTGTGCTAATATGTATATTTCAAGTGCTAATATCTACATTTTAGGTGCTAATATATACATTTCAGGTGCTAATATGTACATTTTAGTTGTTAATATGTACATTTTAGGTGCTAATATCTGCATTGTAGGTGCTAATAAGTACATTTTAGGTGTTAATATGTACATTTTAGGTGCTAATATCTGCATTTTAGGTGCTAATATGTGCATTTTAGGTGCTAATATGTACATTTTAGTGTTAATATGTACATTTCAGGAGCTAATATGTACATTTTAGGTGTTATTATGTACATTTTAGGTGCTAATATGCACATTTTTAGTGTTAATATGTACATTTCAGGAGCTAATATGTCTATTTTAGGTCCTAATATGTATATTTTAGGTGCTAATATGTACATTTTAGGTACTAATATGTATATTTTAGGTGTTAATATGTACAACACAACACTCACAAATAAAGTGGGAAAGAGCTTTGCGATTGACTGTAGGCCTACAACTAGATTTGCCAAAACATCGGAGGTATATTTTTACAGACTGCTATAGAAAGAGGAGCAAATGGATCGCAGAAATTCACAGAAACAACTGGACTTTTGCCACTCGGTCAGGCTGAGGGGGGTTGTTCCGGCAGGAAAGTCACGTGTCAATGCATTCCCTCTAGAGAACAGAAAATATGCAAAATATGACCAAAACAGAATATGAAGATATAATCGAAGCACCTAAATAGAATAATTTCATCTTTTCTGTACTTATAAACAATCCAAACATACAACAAAATGCATTTAAGGGCTAAAAAAGTGGATTTAGCATTATATGTCCCCTTTAAATTGGGAGACCCAGCCAGCTATAGACAGCGTGTCGAGGCCCACTTCAATAGTTCTGACACTACGAGTGTGTGGCAAAGACTCAGAGCTCTTGCAGATCACAAGAGTGCACTTGCTCTCCTCCACAAGACACTCACCTCTCTGAATGACTATCGACCAGTGGCCCTCACTCCAGTAGCCATGAAGTGTTCAGAGAGACTTGTCTCGCACATCAAAGACACATGCCTGCCTCACTCCACTCAGATTGCATCTAAAGCGAACAGGTCCACAGAGGACGCTATTTCCCTGGCTGTCCACACAGCTCTGAATAGTTCTAACACACAACACGTATGTATCCTATTCGCAGGCGTTAGCTCAGCATTTAATACTATCATACCCTGTAAACTCACCATAAACTCCACCAGCTAAGGCCTGAGCCCACTGTTCTGCATTACGATTCAAGATTTCCTGACAGAGCGCTCTCAGGTAGTGCAAATGGGCCCCTATTAACGGGATAGTTCACTTTGAAATTAAGTTTTGATGTTTTAGCTTACCTCAAGGGCATCCAAGATGTAGGTGTCTTTGTTTCCATAGTATTTTCAATTTTGATATTTTTAGGTCAAACCGTTCTTGTCTGTCAGTCATATAATGGAGGTCTATGGTCACCACCTCAAAAAGCATGCACAGAGAAGTCCAAATTAAACGTGATTTAATGACTCATAAATGTAAGTACACATTGATGGCCTAAGACACGAAACGAGAGGTTTGTGTGAGAAAACGAACAGTATTTATATCGTTTTTATGAGGTATCATTAACCAGAATATCAGTAACCAGACAGTTTCTGGTCTCATTGACTTCAGTCAATGAAACCAGAAACTGTCTGTCTACTGAGATTCTTCTAAATATCAGAAAATCGGCTGAATGCATTTGAAAACTGTACAAATTGTAAAAAAATGTAAAACTCAACTGTTTAACTCCAGGGGAGTGGTAAAATGAGCCTATTTCCAAAAAAGTGGAGTATCCCTTTAAAGTGGAACATCGAAATAGAATGTTACTTTCATGACTAATTTAAACAGAATTATGGATGCACTTGCAAGCAGTTTTTTTTTTTTTTTTTTTTTTTACATTTCTTTAAATTTCATTTCATTCAAATTCTACTTGTAAAGCCAAATGCGAAGTCTTCTTGCATTCTACGGGATTCTTCATATCTATAATATGGGTAAAGCCAAACAGCTGATGGACCCCATTGACTTCCATAGTATTTTTTCCATGCTATGAAAGTCAATGGGGCCATTTAGCATGCATTCTTCAAAATAGTTTGTGTTCAGCAAAATAAACAAATTCATGCCTGTTTGGAACAACTTGAGTGTGAGTAGGCTAAATGATTTTTAATTTGTGGGTGAACAATCCCTAATTCAGTTCTGAGTGGGGAACAAACACTTTCTCACCTGAACGGAAATGAAACTTCATACTCGCACACACCTTGCAGATACATGAGCATCACTGGTTATGTCACATGCGAGGAAAGGATTCTCCTCCCATTGCTGACCCCTCTGGAGATCATCAACCGTCCTGCGACTGTGACACTAATGCGTGCAGACTCAGCTTTACAGCTCAACTCCATCCATACCCTTCTCTTTTGACACTTGATACCATTTACCATAGTGATGTGTCAGCAATGACTCATGACATGATGTCAATGACATCTTGTAGAACACAAAGTTGTGTACTAAGGATGCACTGGTGAGGACTGAAGAGGGGGAGACCTGCAGTCGCTACTTAAACTGAGAGACGATCAGTCGATCAGTCTACGGGCAGACAGACAACAGTGCAACAAGACGTTTCGAGTCACATTAATGCATTTTTTTTTAGGAATGAACAGGCGACGGTTATCTATCTGAATATATCAAGTGTTCACACCTGTGCGAGTTTTGATGAAGTTTGGATGAAGATGACGAACAGCGCGTTGACGAAGATCTTTTCCAGGAGGGAAAAGCGCAGAGCTTCCTAAGCAACGAATGCACGTTTAAGACTTTATTTCAGCGGTATTTAGTGGACAGATACGCAACTGTGCAAAATGCTAAGAGTGCGTAGAAGTTTCTGGGTGCTTTTAAGTTTGCTTCTGTCTGTCTGGATAGAAGGAGCGAGCAGCTTCCCTGTGAGACACCAGAGATCCAGACACGGCTTCTCCGGAGAGGTGAGTACCCTACAAGTGGACCTAAAGTCACTCATTTCGTTTTAGGATTCTTCTTCAATGTCACTGAGGTTAAAATCACAAAAAACATTTGTGAAATTATTTTTTGTTGTTGTTGCTTTTTTCAAATTTAAAAATTACATTTTATTGTTTTACCCTTGACTTCGATTTCAGGGTTATATACAAAATCTCCAGATTAAATCCATTAGAAAATATGTTAAATAATCTAAACAAAGAATTAAACGTGTCTTGGTTTTCAAAGAGACAATTATGTTAGTAAAGAGCCTAGCCTAACTTACTTGACATGAAATATTATAGACGTGATGTGTGACCAAACATCTATGTAAATATCATTTCCAAACAAGCTGTACTTTCAGAATGTGTGAACATTTTATTTTTGTGTGTTTGTATATAAGCATAGAGCTATCACAAAAGGCCTCATTTGTTAACATTAGTTAATGTATATTCATCACTAATATGAACTAACAAAGAGCAGTATATTTGTTACAGTATTGATCAATCTTTGTAAATGCCAGCTGCTCATGTTAGTGCATTAACTAGTGTTCACAAATACAACATTTCATTTTAATAATGTATATGAAACCTTATTACCAAATTAATAGCATGACAAATAAGTCTATTTTATTCCAACTACTCATTTACAAACTTCTCATTTACAAATACTGTATGTTGATTCAGAAAAATTGTGCTCTGATCCATGTACATCCAGTTGGACATTGTTAGCAGATAAATTATCTAATGATTGTAAAAAGTGTTTTAAGAAGAGACAAAACTGCCTATAGTTGAAGAAACTGTTATGCACCATGAAACAAAGTCATTTTTAAACCCAAACAGTGCAAGTTGCAAGTCACTAAATGATCAATTCTCTCTTTTTTTAAAACATTATCATTATCTAAATGTAATAAATCATTGTTTATTCAAATTCCTGTGCCCTCATAATCTTTCATCTTTAATCAACTTAACTTCCCCCCACTCTTGCAATTGCATCTTTTCTCTGATGACGACGGGACATGTCACTCATTTAAGATGCACCAACAGTAAATCCCAAAGTCAAGTCCCACCCTATATATTCCAGTTTGAGAAGCTGTTTCACTCAGATATATACACTTACCTAAAGGATTATTAGGAACACCATACTAATACTGTGTTTGACCCCCTTTCGCCTTCAGAACTGCCTTAATTCTACGTGGCATTGATTCAAGAAGGTGCTGAAAGCATTCTTTAGAAATGTTGGCCCATATTGGATAGGATCTTGCAGTTGATGGAGATTTGTGGGATTCACATCCATGGCATGAAGCTCCCGTTCCACCACATCCCAAAGAAGGGTTGAGATCTGGTGACTGGGGGCCATTTTAGTCATGAACATGACATGGCTCTTGAACATGACTCATTGTCTAGTTCAAGAAACCAATTTGAAATGATTCGAGCTTTGTGACATGGTGCATTATCCTGCTGGAAGTAGTCATCAGAGGAAGGGTACATGGTGGCCATAAAGGGATGGACATGGTCAGAAACAATGCTCAGGTAGGCCGTGGCATTTAAACAACTAAGGGGGCTAAAGTGTGCCAAGAAAACATTCCCCACACCATTACACCACCAGCAGCAGCCTGCACCGTGGTAACAAGGCATGATGGATCCATGTTCTCATTCTGCTTACGCCAAATTCTGACTCTACCATCTGAATGTCTCAACAGTAATCGAGACTCATGAGACCAGGCAACATTTTTTCCAGTCTTCAACTGGTGAGCTCTTGCAAATTGTAGCCTCTTTTTCCTATTTGTAGTGGAGATGAGTGGTACCCAGTGGGGTCTTCTGCTGTTGTAGCCCATCCGCCTCAAGGTTGTGCGTGTTGTGGCTTCACAAATGCTTTGCTTCATACCTCGGTTGTAAGGCTGGCTGAATCAGTCTGATAGAGTCAACAAGGCATTCTCGCCCACAGGACTGCCGCATACTGGATGTTTTTCCCTTTTCACACCATTCTCTGTAAACCCTAGAAATGGTTGTGCGTGAAAATCCCAGTAACTGAGCAGATTGTGAAATACTCAGACCAGCCCGTCTGGCACCAACAACCATGCCACGCTCAAAATTGCTTAAATCACCTTTCTTTCCCATTCTGACATTCAGTTTGGAGTTCAGGAGATTGTATTGACCAGGACCACACCACTAAATGCATTGAAGAAACTGCCATTTGATTGGTTGATTAGATAATTGCATTAATGAGAAATTGAACAGGTGTTCCTAAAAATCCTTTAGGTGAGTGTATATGTCACAATAGGGAAGAAAAGATAGGGCAACTTCCGTTACATGCCGACTTCAAGGATTAATAATGTATAATAATGTGTTCATCTCCACATAAATTACACAATTTAATATACAGCATTCTGGGGATAACTATGCCCTCAGAAAAAGAAACAGTATTACAGTTAATCTGCTAATAGTGATAATGGCACTTAAAATAAGATATGCACAGTTTTCAGAACTCATTTTTTTACTCTACCACAACATGCTAAAATGGTTGTCCATTTATCATGATCACCATGTGCCTTTTTGAATAATCTATTTAGTGTTGAGTGACCATTTGCTATGGATCATTGGGTAAATGTGGAAGACATCTTGGTTGGAGGAATTGTCTTGACCCCACAGGTGAGAGTTGCATCTTGTCCCACTAATACAAATCTTAAGTGACTATATCTTGTAGTCTGCCAAAAAATATAAAGTTTCTGTGCAACATGTTTGTTCTCTGCTTATAGACCAATATATTCAACGCCACGCTTTTTTTTATTATGTCACCATGCAAAGGGGCCCAGAATAGAGAGAGGTCCAATACAGTAGAGCAGTACAATAGTGAGGCCTTACATAATACTGTTTAAAAAACAAGTTTCACTCTCACACAAGGTCATAGTTCAGCTCCTAAATTGTTTTTTTAGCCCCTCTTCTGTGTTAATGTGGAATTTCCTGCATTCTGGTCTCCTTGATCTTGTGTGTGTGCACACGGGGGCCATGTCTAACCTCTCCAAGAAAGGTCCTGCTACTCAGTTTTGTATTACTAAATGTCTCTTTTGTTTTTACATGTGGGGCAGGGGTCGTCAAAGGGAAAGGGAATAGGGGGTCTCAGTTTATTGTTTTACTTCACTGGTTTGGAAATGGTGTGGTCCTGGGACTTTGATATTGGAGGTCACATAAATCTATGCTGCCCTGCCGACTGCTTTCCCAATGCCCCAACATAAAGTGTGTGTGTTGATCGTGTCCATGTGTCTCACCATAGAGCTCAATAGAGGCTGTGTGTGTTGCATGCTCTTTTGCTAGCGCATACAGCTTTGTGTCGGGGTCTGGAATTCATGCCATATGTTCGTGATGGTGAGAAAGCCCACTGGCAGCTCAGGCCACATTCCACCGACGATTTTACAATGAATTAACAATACAGAGAAAGACAAGAGATGGCCCCAGGCAGACTAAGGATGTAAGGAGAGATTTGGTTTCCATCCTGAACACTTGGGAAATTAAATGCTGAGTTACAGCCACTACTCTTTCACCTGGCCCCTCTTGTTGAGACTTCCAGGAAGAAAAGACCAGATAACATTGAGAATAAGTCTTTCATAGAAGATCAAATACCCCTGAGTATGCAAAAATTAGACTTTAGACACCTCTGATTCACTATTACATTCATGCACAGAACCGATATGTAACCAGTTCAACCACTCAACCACTAAAAAAAACATGGCAGCATTTAGCATAGCATGGAACAGGCCTAAATGTAATTGTAAATGTATTAATATTTTACAATCAATTAAATGCAACATGCAAGTGTTCAAATAGCGTGAGATTCACCACAAAGGTCAAAGACACAATCACACAGTGATCATAATAGCTTCCTACAGGCGTCCAAAACCCCAAATATCGCACATTGCTCTCTGAGAATGAACCTGAAAAACCAAATCAGCACCTCTCTGTCTCCCATACGTGAGCAAAGCATGAGTTTTTGTAAATGGACACCTGGTTTTTGAAATAAAGAAAAACGAAGTGTAGTATATACAGTATAAGCAGTTACTTCATTGTTAGGCTCTCTAATCTGTAGAGGTTCTGAGAAAGGTTTACAGTTTCCCCAACAAGAACCGGCCACGAGCATCAGCACCATCACAGTGATAATTGGGTTTAAGTTGACTTATTATAAGCTTTTTATCAGGGAATATGTGATCCGTTTTCCTTGAGAGTACCTCTAATGGTGCAAAGTCATTGTCAACTCATCATATGCAAGACTCTGAGTTTTCACGACGCATCATCACTCCGGAAGTCGGCCATTTTGGAGGCACAGAACATAAACAATATGCCATTGAACTGAACGGACTCGCAAATTTGGCCGATTATTTCGCTGAAAAATTTCGCTCATCTTTGTATCCGATTGGAATCTGATCTAAAATGATGTCCACACTGTTTATCGCAACTGTTCAGATCCGATTTGTGAGTCCATGCAGCTCTCGGACAATACGGCACTGACATGGAGGGGTTTGGATATGTGTAGCCACCGCCGCATTGGACTATATTGCGTATTGAGCTGCTGAACTGTAGGAGGCTGTCATGTAACGTTACAACTTTTTTCCGTGTTCTTGTCTGCACCGGTTTCAATATATGTTTCAGAAATAATATTTTTTCGGCAGCAACTTGCAGCATGTCTCCTCTAACAACCACTGACGTTTACATTTTATGTGGCGAGGGAGTCGCATACCACCCGAAATCCGATCGTTCAGATTGAAGCATATGTCCTGGTATTTGAATAGGATTTCAAACCATATTTGGATGTAGCTTGAAACGGATTTCATGTGCTTTTCTGGGCTGACAATCTGAACGTAGCTATGTCGGAAAAAGAAATAGAAGGAAGAATTGCAGTACCCAGATAGCAAACTGACATTGAATCAACGTGGAAATATGACATCGAAACAACGTTGATCTGACATTGTTTTGCTCATCGAATTAACGTTGAACCAACGTCAGACGCGTCATTCTTTCAAAACTAACGGAAAATCAACTTGAAATCAACGCGTTGTTTCAACGTTATGAAAGCAAACCAATTTTCGATTTTCATTTAGCTTTGAAGAATGCCGCGTCTGACGTTGGTTCAACGTTAATTCGATGAGCAAAATCAACGTTGTTTCAATGTCATGAGAGACGTCGTTTCCACGTTGATTCAATGTCAGTTTGCTATCTGGGTACAGGCTAGAGAAGCTAGCTCGTTCGGACCTTTACCACATAATAACTTTAGTTTGTCAAAATATTGCGCTCTCTCCTGCTTGATAAGTCCTTCTCTATATGACTTCGCACCTACCACAGGTTTTTTCTTTGTTTTTTTTAGTGTAAGTCCATGCTGTTGTTTACAGCCGAGTGCCTCCATAATGGCCACTCATCTGGGTTACCGCCCAGAATGTGACGTCGGTGAAAACCCTCAATAGTGACTAAAATGTATTTTTCAAGTGAAGGTCACTAAAGATGTTCCGAAATGCTGAAATGCAGGTGCAGTTAGCACTTATTGTTGTGTGTTACATTTGTTTTTCATCAGACACATCCACGCACATCTTTGAGAGAGACGACCATTAGCAACGACCATAACCTCCTGCACCAGCAGAACCAGGTCCAGAGTGATTTGCCAGACTCACATCCCCACCAACACAGGTGGCTCCAGCATCGCTCTACGGGTGTCCTGCCACAGCCTGAGCCTGAGGAAGAAACAAAACCCTTTGTTCTAGACCTCAAAAACTTTCCAGAACTGGCAAATGCTGACATTGGCTCCCAAAACCCAAACATTCAGGTGAGAGCACGCGAGAGAACACAGCTCAAGTTAGTAGTCATCTCTGTGAAATGCTTTATGTTAGTGAGTCCCTCTTCCAAAACTTTTGGTGACTAAGCAGGGCAAGTCAAAAATGCAGGGCTGGATATAATAATCCATTACAAGGTTTCTCCTCTCTGAGGCTAATGTCTAATCCTGTCTAATCCAAAGTGGATTCATCAGCATCCATAGTGAGTCATCACTCCTCATAGGATGTAATTAAGTGTAATAAGTAATCTCATCTTGAGGAGAGGAGGAAGTAATTCTGCTTGATTTGATATTGACCCTGAGCTCAAATCAAGAGACTCGATCGGTGAGTCATTGCTGAAACGAATTGCCACTGACTGTTCTCCAGACTAGAAGCAAGGCGTTCCTCATGCAGAATGATTTGTTTTAAGTTCTTAATATAACTCCCAATTTTGATTCAATGCTTTGAATCCCTGCATACTTTGCACCTTTGGTTGTAGGTGACCATCGAGGTGTTGGATGACCTCCCTATGGAAGTGGAGAGGGATAAAGAATGGAGCAATGACTGGCCCACATCTTCTCCCTCCTCTACTGTAGAATGGCTAGGTGGCAAGAAGCTCTTCTGGCCTTTATTTTGGGGCTACACGGATGCAGATTCAGGGGACGATGGTACTGGCCAAGCAGTGGAGGATGAGGACGACTACGCATTGGAGTATGACAGTGGGGAGCCCCTCCCTAGCGGTCTGGGCAAGACAGATGGCAATTGGGAAAGCCCATGGACTCAAAGTCATTATGGTGAGTGAACTAAGTTTCTAAATGTAATTGCGGGAGGAGTTAACCCATTTAATCTTTCAATTAACTGCCGGAGTACATAAGAAGCCACTCACCATGATCCAGCATCAGCTGCTTTGGCATCCCTCTACCTCCCCAAACTCCACCAAAATAATTTAGACATCTTGCGACCAGACTATATCTAAGCTAGAGTTTAAGCTGCTTCCTCAAGCCCCTCTACTGCAGACAGCAAGCCAAATATGTTTATTAATAGCTTAAAGATTATATGGGCAAACAAACTTGTGAAAAGAGTATTTGAGTAAAACTGGAATGGAGAAAAAAACCAGCTGTTTTTAAAGGGGTGATGAACTGAGAAAACAAATTTTCCTTGAGCTTTTGACATCTAAGAGGTCATCATATTATAAGAATATCCTGTAAGTTTCAGAACTGAAAACGTCCTTGTTAGTCCAATAAAAGCTTTTATTGACACCAGCCTCAACAAACGACTCGTTTTTCAAAGTGGGGGACTGTGACGTCAAAGAGGATAAAACACCACCCCCGCAGAAGAAGATCAGTGCCTACTTCAACACGACCGGTTTAGCCCCGCCCACTCACAAGTGATATATACAACTACATAATTTTAATTTGACTGGGAATAAATGACTTTTAAGGCTAAAAAGAAACCGTATGCTGTTGGGAGAGTGTTTTTATATCACCACAGCAGTGTTCAGTGGATTAAATCATTTAACGATCAACGTCAACGATCGATCAATGAACATATTAAACTCACTCATACTGTCACAAATTATAAAAACCTCATTCGAATTTGACAAATAATCAATTTTCTTGTCCCTAATAGTCAACGTAATGCAGGGGAAATTGTAAAATGAACTGCAGCAGTGCTAAACGTGCATCATAAAATGAAAACACTCGAACTATAACGTTAAATATATGAATTAAACTCACTGAGACTGACGACAGTTTCTTTTCCATGCATCATTTTATTATCCATGTATGTGGTTACAGTCAAATCATATAAAACAGTGAAATCGTCCTCAAACTCTTCTTTCTGTCTTGCCTGCATTCGAGACGGTGACGTGAGCTCCACTGAAAGTCTTCTTTCCTATTGGTTGTCGCTCGCGAAAATCGCTTTTCACCTGCATAAAGTTGAAAATTCTCAACTTTTGTCGCTTGTCTCTTGTCGCTTGACATGCCCACATTCTGTCGCCAACGGTCACTGTCGCGTGTGTCGCCGGATGTCGCCAGCGCTCCATTGAAATGAATGGGATGTTGTCGCTTTGTCGCTGCGTGTCGTTGGCGGTGTGAACGGTGTGAGAATGCTGGTGCTGTGCCGTCTATATTGGATCTGACAGGAATTGTGCAACACACCGACTCTGGGTCGAACCATGTATGGGCAAATCATTCTGGTTACCATTTTACATCATTGGACATTTTCAAAACAATTTCCCCCAAGTGCACTGACGCGTGAGTTGAAACTCATTATAATATGCAAAACTGTTATCCACTCACAGCAGTGGGCGTTTACTTCCAAGTCTTCAGTGCGAGACACCCATAAAAACCAGGCGTTTTTCAGCTAGGCTCAAAACGAGGGTACAAAATAGCCTATTAATATTCATTTTGATGTTTTTTGAATGCAAAAACCAAGCGAACATCATAAGTTGACCTCAGTCAACAATATAATAAAATTTAAAAAGCCAGTTCATGACCCCTTTAAGCAAGACCAGAATTTACACAATCAGAACTTTAAGCAGATAAATACTGAGGAACGGGACAATTTGAGAATAGAATCAGATAAAGGTGATTTGAAGAGTAGTTGAAGGGAAAGAGAGATGAAGAGATTGGGGAGGGAGGGTAGAGCAAGCTGGTAAGGAGTGTTTCACAGCATTAATTCGGACTAAACTTTCAGCCAGCGACGGGGTGTTTGTGAGTGTCGGACCTTTGAAGTAGACACTGGTCCCGCTCTGTGTTTGAAGACGAGCCCGATCCGCTCACTAATGGCAGCGTGAATACTTTCTCTTGGACAAATAAACCCATGCTTGTGTTCAATTAGAGCGCAGATCGGGAACACAGAGTGAGAGGGGTCATCCGTTTACTTTTTATGTCCCGCGGGTTGGGCCCCAGACCCTGAACCCCCTCCACCCCCGTCCAGTCCAGAGCGGCTGGGTCTTTTAAGCCTGTTCAAGAATCCTAGGCTTTTCAAGGCCATGCATAACATCACGCCTCTATTGCTTTTTTGTTTTTCTCTCTACAACATGTCTGTTTCGTGGTGGGAATTGTGCACTTTACGCTGTAGCTGTGGAGTCTTGATTCATTGGAGACCAGGATGAAATGGGACAGGGATTTAATTTAAGGGGTCAAGGAAAGACATTATGATTGAGATTAAGGATGGCCTCAATCTAGACCAGATTCTCATAAAACATTCAGATCAGTGTGATGGAGCAGAATTTATATTCATGGATAAGCAACATTTCTAGTCTAATATAACAGGAGAAAGCTATCTGTTTCCTAGCGGCTATAAACTGAGCTAGAATAACATAGAAAAACATGGACAAAATATATTTGTCTACTCGAGAACTGAATAGAGGACCATTTAAAAGTTCTTTCTGCCAAAGGAGTCCTAAACAGACTCGATATAATAGCCTGTTCAAAATGTTCTTGACTCCAGCAGGGGTAACTGCTAATGCTAACCATCCGAATCTTGACCCTCTGGATTTTAGTTTCTGCTTTGATTAACCTCTGATATAAGACTAACCCTGTGGCTGTTGTGGGTTTCGCAGTTTGGCACTTCTACAAAGCCAGCTAGAATAGTCGCTGAGCCTACGCCTCCTTTTCATCATTCCTTAGTCTGTCTGTAATCAGGGTGCCATCACTGTGTGTGCAATATCATTGGCATCCCACCCAAATTCAAGTTAAATATTTAAACAAGTCTAGTCTCTAATCTATACTCTTTATTATAGAAGAAGGAAGAATGCATCTGTTGTCCTTGTTTAATTCATTATCTGCAGTCTGCTTTCGGTAAAGAGAGTTTTGAGATCTCTCCCAAAGCTAAAAGCTAATCAACTATTTGAGGCCTGTTTTGGAGGCTATATTAGGCTAACTTACTCAGCTTACCGGTGTTTGTCCGTGTAAAAGTTGCCATCATGGTGTTCGAGTTGTTGTTGTTGTTTGTGTTTTCCACGGTGCTCCTGTGCTAAGGTGTTCTTGGGGTGGTATCTTTAAGTAGCGAGTGGTTGTTTCCTATTAGCGTAGAACTGAACATTTCTGATATTAATTTTCTCTAAATTGTAATGTAGACACATTAATTTTCTGTAAAGCTGCTTTGAAATGATATTTGTTGTAAAAAGCACTTTACAAATAATTGTGAATTGAATTCATTTCATTAGTGTGTTGCTATGCATTTGCTGGGATTATTGATAAGACATTGCTTTAATGATTGCTAGGCACTTCTAACTGCTAAGTGGTCGATTCTATTTGACTACATTTACACATTGCATTAGCATCAGTTTTTTGTTGATGGGTCACTGAAGCCCATCATGGAGGTAGTCGGAAACGAAATAAGCAAGGTTGTCTTGACAACACAAGTGGGCACAGGTAATGCATCGAAAAAGCAAGAAGAACTCCGGTGCAAAATGAACCTTTGGTCTAATTACACATTGGTACATAGTCAACCATTCTCTGAGATTTGTTTTCATGATAATCGAATGTAAAGAGTTTTATCTCTAAAAACTGTTTAGAGTATAACGCTAGTATATGGGGCATAGAGTAATGAAAATAAAAATCGCTAGTTAATACCACTAAAAAGGCTCAAAATAGCCCCAACACTAACACGGTAGCATAATCAGGGTCCCTACATGCAAACCGAAGCATTGAGAACTTTGTAAGTGTAAAGACCGTTTAATAAGAAGATATTTTTGAAAGACAGTCCACTTCGCGAAAACAGGCAGGAGCCATCTTTGGAAAACAGTCTCGAGCAATCGAACCACGAACGCTGAGCCAAGTGCGCTGGTGAGATGTGAACGAGCCAGACGTTCTCAATGCTTTGGTTTGCATGTAGGGACCCTGATTATGCTACCGTGTTAGTGTTGGGCTATTTTGAGCCTTGTTATTGGTATTAACTAGCGATTTTTATATTCATTACTCTAATTCCCCATATACTAGCGTTATAAGCTAAACAGTTTTTAGAGATAAAACTCTTTACATTCGATAATCATGACAACAAATCTCAGAGAACGGTTGACTATGTACCAATGTGTAATTAGACCAAAGGTTCATTTTGCGCCAGAGTTGTCCTTTAATACCAGGTGGAAATATGAATGGTAATTGTTATGATCGGATCACTGAACAGTAATTAGGGTTAGGGGTTTTGTTCAGAACCAATATGAGCAATAGGGATGCTTGTATTGGTAACCACACATAATGTTTAACTCATTAGTCTTTTCCTCTTAGAAGAAGCAGAGGACGAGTGGAGCGCATGGAGTCCCTGTAGTGTCACTTGTGGCCACGGCAATCAGACTCGCTCACGTTCATGTGGAGATTTCTGCACATCCACTGAGTCCCAGAGCTGTGACCTTGCCCCATGCCCAGGTTATTTCACTACTCAAAAATGTGTCTGTTCTTATTTTTGAATTCAAACCCATTGTGTAATTGAATGTTAATGCTGATTTTTTTTCCCCCCCTAGATGATTGGAACAGTGTGGCTCATGTCTTTCCATTCGAGATGGAGAATGGTACAGAACCCTTTGGCACTGGTAAATGCTTTAAGTTTATACCTGTATACCTTCATCAGGCACACACAACATACCATTCAAGCTCAATCACAGCGAAGATCCATCAATTACCAACATGTCATTGAGACTCCACATCATCATATACAAAAGTCATTGCCCTATCATTCATGCCCATAGCTGAAATGGCACAATGCTATAGTTGATTTGACTAATGTGCAATAATCTTTTGGGTTTGGTTGCTTTGCAGATGTTGACAGCTGTGAAAAGTGGTTAAATTGCAAGAGTGACTTTCTTCAGCGTTACCTGCAGCAGGTATTGACAGAATTACCCAGCTGCCCGTGCACCTTTCCTTCAGAAGCCTCCAACAACATCGTCAGTCTGCTGGATGCAGAGCACGACCGAACCTTCCAGTGGAGGGATGCTAGCGGCCCACAGGAACGATTGGACATCTACAAGCCCTCGGCACAGTCCTGCCTGCGTTCCGGCCTATCTAAAGATGGCACCACTCTGGCTGCCCAGCATTGTTGCTATGATGATAACAAGCATCTAATTACAAGGGGCAAGGGGGCAGGAACCCCCAACCTAATAAGCACCGAGTTCTCTCCAGAGCTGCATTTCAAGGTGGACGTAATGCCTTGGATACTGTGCAAAGGAGACTGGAGCAGGTTTCATGCAGTCCGCCCACCCAATAATGGCCTCCATTGCACGGAGAACCCCCAACAGGATATTTTCATGAATGAATTGGAGGAGGCCAGAGAATATTAAATCACCAAATTACCATCCGTCCTCTGACTCACCATCCTGCTGTGGTGCTTAACCCTATTAAAATAAGCAAATGAATAAAAACCCCGGCCAGCCGCATTAAGTGTGCAGTATAGACCCAGTCTTGTGTTGTGGAACGCATTGCCGTAACTGTGTTCGCAAAGCCTCTAGCTTTTCTTATGTTTGGAACATTGTGGAAAATGAATGGAATGATTAATACAGCATATTTGTTGTACGACCGTTGTTGCTGCTGCTGCGATCACATACAGTGGGGTGCAAACTTCTGACAATACTAGTGAAAAAGAAGGGTTTTTATGATTTAATATAGCTTTAATACAAATTATATGATCAGAATTGATTAGTATTCCTTTTATTTGAACAACAGCAGAACTCAAGCTGACATGAGATCCACATTTGTGCAAAACCTGATGATCATGTGATCCAGCATGATTTGAGAACGTTCCAAAGAGCATCCCATTGTACAATAAAAGTTGCTCATGTGGTCAATGTCATTTGGTTAGTATAGAACTATATTATTCATCTTAATGTAAAATTATGATTTGTTTTAACAGGAACATATAATCCTAATAGATTTTGAACCCTACATATGACCTTTGGACCCCACTGTTTTACGTCGATATAAGTGCCATCCAATGTAAAATGGGCACAATTTCACTGCCAACTCAGGGGAAATCTTTCCATAACAACCAGTGTTCATTTAGTTCTTCAATAGACCTTATTCAGAGCAGCGCCATGACAGGTATGAAAGTGAGGCTGTGAGGGATAGACTTACCGTGTTTCCAATGGCATCCGCTGTAAAAAGCTGAATAAAGCGACTAGATTACTTACAATTTTCCACAGCTTACATTGGCGGGAGTTTTTTGTCAACTGAAATTTCTTGGAAAGATATTTTTCCAGTGTTTCATGAGCAGAACAATCCGAAAACACATTAAATAACAGTACAGGTCATTGAAGAGATGCATGACTATCCCTCACAGCCTCACTTTCATTCTCACTAAAAAAAAAGATGGCGCTGCCGTGAATAAGGCGTATAGTGTCAGAATTTCAGAAAAGGGACTGAGCCGGCAAATGTAAAGAGAATTTTGTAATGTGACGCTTAATATGATGCTTATGTAACGTGTTGCTGTTGTTTATGGAAACTATTGCAGGGGAACTACTTAATACTTCCTGAAATATTATTCTTAAGAGTATGCAGACTGAATATGCACATGCTACGGCTGGCACTTTATTTAACGTGTATTGAAATGTATATTTGCGTGATGTTATCCGTGTTGCTGTTGTGAATAGATTGCTTCCTGGTCATTGTTACATTAATGGCAAGAACAGTAACCTATTTCTGTGTTGGCATGTGTTGTACAGTATTTATTGTATTTTTATCGCACGTTTGCTGATGCTTTGAGGAGGTACACTACCCAGAATCCTCCAAGACAGACTGAGCTATAAAGGGAAATCATGTTCTCAAACACCTCTTTAAAGACAACTGAAACGAGTCGATGTTCGCTGTTCATTATTATGTGTACTTGCAAGTTGCAAATTCTATTAAAAAATACAAAGATGAGTTTGAAATAAATTCTTGCTTGCTTCTTTGAATAAAATGCAGACATCAGTGTTCATTTAGGTTTGGATTATGAATGAATCTTCACATCTGGACTAACTTATGCTAAGCACTAACACTCTGTGGAGAACTTTTTGGCACTACCAAACAAATACCTGTCATCCATTTATCTGAAGAACCATCAACAATAGATCAGTTAGAGATTCAGGGCTCATGTTTTTCATTACTCTATTTTTCCATTTGCTTTTAACTAGACGCATCCAGCGAAAATGAAAACTCATCTCTCCGGGGCTATCTGCCCTACCCCCTAAAATCTGTTTTCAGTTAGAAGATATCTGATGAGTGATGAGCGGGGTTGTGTGCCATTCAGAGTTGAACTGAGAATTACTGAATTTGAATTGGATTTAAATTGGAGAGGCAAACAGAATGTAAAATTGTCATTTGAATTTGACAACATAAATACATATGCCGCAGATGTAAATAATCAACCACGTCATCACATACAGTGTTATCCGTGCACAATGACGCAAGGACTTTTCATTCTGATGGCACCAAAGCGACTGAGAAAAACTGAAAAATAAACAAGCAAGCCCAGCCCAGTTGAGAAAAAGTAATGCAAAAGTAACATAATGTATTACTTTCCATAAAAATGAACTAAGCAACGCAAATAGTCACCTATTTAGGGAGTAACACAAATGTGGGGGAAAGTTACGTGTACTACAATATTGTCGCCCACTTGCTCTCAGATAGATGCATGGAGGGATGGATGCTTTTTTGCATGTTGTCATCTCTGTCGGTATGTTCTTAGGCTGGGATTAGGGGGTCAAAGAGCAAGGTAACAAAAATCCATAGGATTAAGATTGCAGAGAAATCTCAAGGATCTTGTTCTTCTATACAGATCTTAGAAATCCGTTGACTTATGCAATCATTTGCAAATGGGTCACCACCATAAGATATTATACAGAAGGTCTGCTACAACATTACTACAACTTAAAATGTTGTTTGTAGGAAAAGGTTTGCAAAAGTTTCTGTCATTTCAGGATGAAAACATAAAATATTGTACATAAACTCTCAAAATCCACCAGTGTTTTACCATTACCAGTATTACCATTGTTGCCCATTAGAAGTGCGGACTCTCCAGGCCTGCCAAGACTGATGTCTGCAGTGCTGTTTGCTCTCTCAGGCCCACGGGGATTAAAAACACACTCTGCCTGTGTGTCCGCGGAGCGCCTTCGGTACTCCTGTGCAGTCTGCCACCCACCGAGACCACAGATGGAAGCGATACAAGCCACACATGCTATAAACCCCATTATAGCATTCAACCGCTTTCCCCCTTTCTTTTCTTTTCAATTAACTGGTTGTTTGAAGACTGAGAACTGTGGTGTTCCTTTCCGTGTTCAACTCATTGGAGGGCATCTGTGGTGGAGGATCAATTGAGCCAAAAATGTAAAACCAGAGCTTTAATTTTATACCCAGTACATTATAGCCATTTGATTCTGATAATTGTTGCTGAAGACATACAATTTTATTTAAATGACTAATGATTAGGCTTTAGCTAAAGAAAAAAAGGCTTTAGCTAGGTTAAAAAAAAAATCTCATTACACTATATTGTTTTCTTGAGCAGTGGTTTTGAAATCTAATAACACCTAACTCATAACTTAGGTCTTACTGTAATAGGTTTTGATAAAGCCATACTGTCTTATTTGAAACACAGATTAAAGTCTAAATTATCAACATGATCAAAATATTTCTGAAAAAGCTGTGTGTGTTGGAAGCTGGGCAGGCATTTTTTCCTCTGGAATATAAGAAAGAGGGCTAGTGCTGCCCTCTGTGGTCAACAATTGTTCAGAACAAGTTCCAGAGACCCGGAAACTAAATCGTTTAATATTTGATAGCAGTCAGGCTGGCAGAGGCACATTGATTGCACACTAAGCCACTGTCTGAACCATCATGATCTCAGAATGGGTCTCGTTTATGATGTTTTACCTGCTCGCTGCTGTTTTCAGTGCATTTCTTGCATATTGTCTGTATGTAAGACATGTTCATCAGAAATATGATCATATACCTGGACCTCCTAGAGATAAGTAAGAAACTTTATGAATGTGTTCTATATTGTACAACTATAAACGGTATTGCAGACAGTAGGCTAAGTCAGAATTTGTCGGTATATGATCAAAGTTGAGATAAATTAACATGAAAATTGATATTCTGACAGTTTTCTGCTGGGGCATATACCGACTTTCAGAAGAGCGATGAAATCGGAAAGTATTATACACGAACATTTTCTTCAATGGTAAGAACAAAACTCATGTTTAATTTGCATATTTTTTGCCTGAGTAACATACATAATACATGTTGTTTTGACTTTGCACCTACAAAGCGTCAACTGTTACGTAATATCAGTATCACATAGTGACATTGCATCTCTCTCTCTCTCTCTCTCTCTCTCTCTCTCTCTCTCTCTCTCTCTATGTTAGTGTGTGTGTGTCTTGTACTGTTTAATATTTGTACTTTAAAAAGCTAAATAATTTAATGTAATTTATATTTTCAGAAGTATATTTCTGAACCTTTTAGAAATAAGCCATCTTTTGGCACGTAAGCTGAGAAACTGCTGGAAAATAACACTTTTATTCATCTTCTGACAATTATTTTTCTTTTTTGTCAGCACTATACATTTACACTATACATACATTTACTAAAATAGAACTCTTTACTTGAAGGGGTGTGCATAAGACTGACATGACACCTTCATAATCATGACAGGACAAATGTCATGAATGACAACTGTCATTAAGTGTCATTTGCTCAATTATAAAATTATTAATGCAATTATGACATTGTTTGAGATGTCTTTGTTATGACAACTTGACATAACCAATACAGTGTCTTGGCCATGACTGTCATGGGGCGGTTGCGAATAGTGTGAGGACTCAACCCAGATAGCAAACTGACATTGAATCAACGTGGAAACATGACATCGAAAAACAACGTTGATCTGACATTGTTTTGCTCATCGAATTAACGTTGAACCAACGTCAGACGCGGCATTCCTCAAAACTAAAGGAAAATCAACTTGAAATCAATGTTGTTTCAACGTTAGGAAAGCAAACCAATTGTGTCGATTTTCATTTAGCTTTGAAGAATGCCGCGTCTGACGTTGGTTCAACGTTAATTCAATGAGCAAAACAATGCCAGATCAAGGTTGTTTCGATGTCATGAGAGACGTCGTTTCCACGTTGATTCAATGTCAGTTCGCTGTCTGGGAAGTGCAGAGGTGAAGAAGTGTTTAATTAAGTAACACATAAATCAAACAAACAAACAAAGGAAATCCAGGTCTCAAGAACTAAATAAATCCAGGAACATGACATGGCAGGCACATGGCAGACATGGCTCAACACCATTAAAAACAACGAACGAGCACGGGGCAGCAAATACAGGGAGACTAAATAGGAAGGCAAAGAGGGTAACCAGGGAAACTAGGTGAAACCAATAATCCATTAACGAGGTAACAAGGTGGGAGGAGCTAGACAATCCACAAGAGCACATGGCACACAGAGAACTCATGACAGCCATGCACTCACTGTAAACAAGACTATATACACAAACACAAGACCAGGAATGTCACGAAATGTCTCTGTCACCAAACCAAGAATAACCAGAATAGCTGTGACAGAAACGTGACAATGACAGCTTGACCAAGACAACACAGCCTGTCATAAATATGTCATAAACATGACATAGCAAATTCATTATGAAACTTAAGAAACCACTTATCTTTATGGGTGAATATTACATTAAACTGCCAGGTGGTTGGTTTTGACATTGGCTGTTATGAGGCAATTATAACATTTTAATGACAAATTAATCAAATTTGTTTTACAGTGGTACAAATTAAACAAATTTGTACCACTGTAGTTGAGGTCAAGATAAATATTCATGTCACACTTATAATTGCCTCATGACAGCCAATGTCAAAACCAACCACTTGACAGTTTAATGTAATGTTAACCCATCAAGCTAAGTGGTTTCTTAAGTTTGATAATTAATCTGCTATGTCATGACATATTTATGACAGGTTATGATGTATTGGTTTATGTCAAGGTGTCATAACAAAGACATCTCAAACAATGTCATATTTTTAATAAAACATGTCATAATTGAGTAAATGACACTTAATGACAGTTGTCATAAACATGAATAAACCCTCCTTCATTTTCATGACATGTGTCTTGTCATGATTATGAAGGTGTCATGTCAGCCTTATGCACACCAAATCTTTCAACTAAAGAGTTACCTAAAAATCACAGTTGCTTCACCAATTAGCAGGCATTTCCTCACTGTGGCTAAAGAAATATATAGAAATAGGGATACTGTTTATTGATCCTCAAAGGGGAAATTTGGTAAAGTGCTCTCACCAATGTGACCATGTTCTTGTTTTTAAGGGCAGAAAAATATGGCCCTGTCTACAGGATGAACAATTTTCATTATGTCATGATCATGGTTTATTGTCCTGAGGCTACAAAGGTAAATATTTAATATTTTATGTCTTTATGAAAAAAATAAATAGTAACCTATCTGAAGCCATACAGTCTAATAACGTAAAATCTCTGCCCTGTTATTGTAGACAGTCCTGATGTCACCTAAGTATCTCAAAGATCCCTTTGTCTACAAACGCCTCTTTAACTTGTTTGGAAAAAGGTATGTTTAATTTTTTCTGGATATGTCATAGCATTTGTCACGGTGTAACGATCACCAGCTGGAGAGCCCCTGAGAGTCACTAGAAGGCACTGCACACCAGACGATCATGTTTTTCTCACAAACTATATTTCCCATAACTCATAGCCCGGACTCATCAGCACTCATCTCATTCACCTGTTTCTCATTATCTTGTTTAGTTCACACCATAAATACCTTGTGTTCACATTCACTGATTGCGAAGTCTTGTTTTACTGTTGGTTGCAATTCTGAGCGTTATCCTCCTGAGTTTGATTCCTGTGTTTGACCTGTGGATTGTTTATCTTTGCTGACCCTTTTCTGCCTGCCCTGACCCTGGACTGTTTCACTGGACTCTGATTCTCTCTTGTATCTGGTTTGTCTCTGCCTTGTCTCCATTGCCCTGTTTGCTGTTGTTGATCCCTGCCTGTTTGACTACTCTAATAAATGCTGCGAATGTATCCCCTTGTGTCTGCTGCATCGTAACAGAAGACTTCGCCACTTCAGATCCAGCAGCCGAGAAAGAATTGACCAAAGATGAATTCAGCAGCACGGATCTCACCAGATCTTCCCAGTATGAGCCGGGAATTTGCGGGTCAGATCGCGGCCTTGGCCCTGGATAGCCCCGATCTGTTACAGTTCACGTGGGGGTTTATTCCTCTCGCTGCTTCCTGCTCCCTCGGAGACGAGGCAATTAAGTTGTGTGACCGGCTGGGGGCTAAGGAGTTCAACCCGAGGGAGCTTCCCAATATCTCCGGTCTGGACTGGAGAGAGGCACTCTCCCGATGTCTGGAGAGCTTCCTTCCACGGTACGCCGGGTCATCATCTGATCTCCATGCCCAGCTGGATTTTCATGCCCAGCCAGAGACTGTCCAGCCAGAGACGCTTCACGTCACTTCTGCCGAGCCAGAGACGCTTCACGTCACTTCTGCCGAGCCAGAGACGCTTCACGTCACTTCTGCCAAGCCAGAGATGCTTCACGTCACTTCTGCCGAGCCAGTGTCTACAGACAAGGTCACCGCCTCCGAGCCAGTGTCTATGGACAAGATGGCCGATTCAGAGACTGTTCACGTTACTTCTGCCAATCCAGAGACTGTTCACGTCACCGCCTCCGAGCCAGTGTCTTCGGACAAGATGGCCGCATCCGAGCTAGAGTCTGCTCCTGAGCCTGAGGTGGTGTCTGTTCCTGAGCCGGTGTCTGTTCCTGAGCCAGTGTCTATTCCGGGGCCAGAGCCTGTGTCTGTCCCTGTGCCGGAGCCAGTGTTTGTTCCTGCGTCTGTTTCTGTTTCTGAGCAGGTATCGGTTTCTGTGTTGTGTTTGACAACATAATCTGCAAAGAGCAGAGACGAAATCACGTGGTCCCCAAACCTGACACCCTCTGGCCCCTGGCTGCGCCTACCCCTCCCAGAGACCTCAAGAAGGCCGGGTACTCTGCACCGCCGTTTGGCCCGTAGGCACACACGACAGTGAGGGACCTATCCCCGACCCGTAGGCGCAGGGAAACGACCCTCTCGTTCACCGGGGTAAACTCCAACACATGGCGGCTGAGCTGGGGGGCTATAAGCAAATCTACACCATCCTATCGCCTCTCACCATGGGCAACTCCAGAGTGGTGAAGAGTCCATCCTCTCTCAAGGGGTGTGGTTCCAGAGCTTAAGCCATGCGTAGAGGTGATCCTGACTATCTCTAGTCGGAACCACTCAACGTCATGCATAATCTCAGGCTCCTTCCCCGCCAGCGAGGTGACGTTCCACGTCCCTAGAGCTAGTTTCCGTGTCCAAGGATCGGGTTGTCGAGACCCCCGCCTTCGACTGTCGCCCGATCCTCTCAAGGCGGCCCCACGTCGCTCCTTCGGGCTGAGTCCGGCAGGACCCCATGGGTGGAGGCCCAGGCCACCAGGCGCTCGCATACGAGCCCCAACCCCGGGCCTAGCTCCAGGGTGGGGCCCTGGCTGCGCCATACCGGGCGATGTTACAGTCCTTGTTTTATCTTCACTCATAAGGTTTTTTTGAACAATTTTTTTCTGACCCATCGCCTAGGACCTGTTTGCATTGGGAGACACTATCAGGGACACCATAGCTCCTAGGGTCGTTCGGGTATTCAAACCTTTGTGACCCATAAATGAAGAGGACCATTTATTTGTGTTACAATTACAAATTCATTATAAGTGTCTTCGAAACATACAAGCAACATAACATAAGTTTTTATATTTGAGTAAAAAATATATAATACATTTGGCTTATTCCACAGATATTAGAAGAACTCACACTTTTTGAGGGGCGGTGGAGTAGACTGTACACTATTTTTTACATTTTGCATTTATTATTATTTGTTATATTGAATGTATGTTTTAAAAAATATGAATTGAATACATTTTGCATTCTCAAATTATAGTGTGACAGCGGCTTAATTCATATTCGAATTTGAATATTTTTTCGGATTTGCTTTGCTAGTGGTGACGTTACAGTTACTCACATGACTCAATCTTCTCAGGTTCCTGGGGAATGGGCTGATTACGGCTGCGGACCATGACGTCTGGTACAGGCAGCGTCGCATCATGGATTCTGCCTTTAGCAGCTCGTGAGTCAAATATAGACAATCTCTGATAACTGAAATGTGATACAGATGCTCCTCAGCTGATGCCGTCTCATTGGTCAGATACTTACGAGGCTTGATGGGCACTTTTAACGAGATGTCGGAGCGCCTAATGGACAAGCTGGAGGAAATAGCAGAGACGAAATCACCTGCCGTCATGCACGACCTGGTCAACTGTGTCACACTCGATGTCATATGCAAGGTTTACCTTTCCTTTCTGCTAATCCAAGGGAAAGTAATACAAGGAAAGTCAAATCAGCTGTTGATCATTACTTAAGTAGCTGTTTTCATCCACAGGTGGCTTTCGGTGTCGATTTGAATTTCTTGAAGCAAACTGACAGCCCCTTCCAGAATGCAGTAGAGCTGTGTTTAAAAGGCATGGTGTTGGATCTCAGAGACCCATTATTTAAAGTAAGAATTTACTCACAATTGCTTATGTCACCCTAAAGTAGTAGGATTAATGATATATAATCTGTTTTTACTTGTTAAATGTGGGACCTCAGCTTTTTCCCAAGAATTGGAAGATTATACAGCAAGTTAAAGATGCAGCTGAACTCCTGCGTAAAACAGGAGAAAAATGGATACAAAACAGGAAGACAGCAATTGAAAATGGAGACGATATACCGCAAGACATTCTCACACAAATCCTCAGAACGGCAGGTATGTGTATTTTCCTTCTTCCATTTGTTCTACAGGTTTTTTAATTACATTTTTAATTATTTTCTAAATGTGCTTAAATTAACCATTTAATACACATTTAAAAACAATTTAAACTTAACAAGTGTGAAAAAATTACAAGTAATTTACCATTTGAGCAATAAAAAAAAAGTTTAAATAAAACACCAAAAAGTGAAAAATGCCGCCAAAAGGAATAGAGTCCAGGAGCCAGACACATTTAAAAAGTTAAACCGTATTTGTACATTTTAAACCTAATGAATGTGAAAAAAATTGGTAAATTACCATTGGAGCAGTTCAAGTTCAAATACAAGTTGGCCAAAAAAATACTTTATACAAATACAAATACTTGAAACATTGTCTTAAAATCGTAGCTCTCATGGTGCAAGATGCAACTTGATGACTGAAGACGTCCACGTCCATCTTAAATGTTTACATGGATCAACACAGGGCAAGAGTGGGGGCCATTTAAAAAAAAAAACAAAAAAAACAAAACAAGATACAGTTAAATAACAAATAGCATACTAAACTTTTTAATCAAACATTCTACAATCAAACTAAAATTAAAATTAAACACTGCACATACAAATTAATAAATCAAATAAATTAAAATGAATATCATACAGCAGTATCCACACCTGTTTGTTCTTCGATTTTGCCTGAAGTAAATTAGGGAATGAAACTGGTTAATCAGCAATCATGTAATTAATTTCATCCCAAATTTGAATCAGTAAATAGCCCTAATAACAACATATTCAACACAACACTGGTAGAGTTACTTAACTATTTAACGCTTTCCATTTTTGCTGCAGAGGAGGAAAAAGTTACAAACGCTAAAGATCATGAGCTGATGTTGGACAATTTCGTGACTTTCTTCATTGCTGGTGAGTAACGGCTTTGTTTGATTTTTGCTCATAAACCCCAGCCAATATACAGTAAACAGTGCCTGATTCTTTTACAGGGCAAGAGACAACAGCAAATCAGCTCTCGTTTGCAATCATGGAATTAGGGAGACATCCTGAGATATATAAACGGTAAATGCTAAAACAGTCCTTGGAAATTTGGACCTATTCCACATTAATTTGCATTACAATGCTCTAGTTTGAATTTCTTTTCATTCCCAGGGCTAAAGCAGAAGTGGATGAAGTTCTTGGGACAAAGAGAGACATTTCACATGAAGACCTTGGGAAATTCACTTACTTGTCTCAGGTTGGTCTACAAGCTGGGATGCCCAATCCTGTTCCTGTAAATATATCTTCCTGCAAAGTTCAGATCAAAGTTCAGTTGAGATCTTCTGGAGCACTTGTTAATTACAGACAGGTGTGCTGGATCACGGTTGGATAATGAACTCTTCTGGTAGGTAGATCTCCAAGAACAGGATTGGACACCCCTGTTCTGCAGAGATGGTCTTTTATGCTACAAACACAAATGTTTTTGTGTGCATTTCTTTGAATGGTCTTTGTGTTGTTGACTCAATGCAATAGGTCTTGAAGGAAACACTGCGACTGTACCCCACTGCTCCAGGAACCAATCGCTGGTTGCATGAGGACATGGTTATGAATGGGCTGAAAGTCCCAGGCGGCTGCTCTATTGTTGTGAGTATTGCCAGATTCCCAGTAATGCTGGTCTGGTCACTCTGTGGCCAGTGTTATACCTGGCTGGGGAAGCTATTTGTAGCTACAAAAGTACAGCTCCTGTCTACTTGAATGGAGATAGAAAAAAAATCTTCAACATTGTTTGGAAATATTATGTAACAGAGACAATCAAGAGTATAATGAATTTTAATAAAATTATGAGCGATTATGAGGGTAACGTTACAACTACATCTACCAAAGAATATATATAATACATGAAAAGTAAAAATGAAAGTAACACAAAGAGACAAGACAACAACAGATTACAGAATAGCAAACAAATAATGAATACCTTTGAGAACCAGCAGAGTATCAAATCACCTTAAGCAGGGAAATGTTCTACGCATTTACTTCTTAGTAAGATATTAAAAATACTTGCATTTTAAACCTCTGGTTGAAGCAGGACGGCGTGCGTGTTTGCCTTCAAGGTGTGCGTCTGTCGAGCTGAAGCGTTCTTATTGGATTCCTCCGGAGTGCGTGTTGTTGTGGGGAATTCAAACGTTCGACTGCGTTTCTGGAGAACTTCGTCTAAAATACGTCTCGCTCGTAGTTGAAATTGACTGAGCACGATATTAAACCAAATTAAAAAGTCGGTGGTACGACTTACAAAACAAAGGGAACAAAACAAAAATTGACGAAGGCTGACTAGAAAAAGGAAGACTAGAATGCAAGAGTGAAGACAAGTAAAGACTAGAATGAAAGATTAGAATGAATCGATGGACACCGGGTGTCTGCTTTTCTAGGATTCCTCCTGGGGAGCGTCAGACCAATGGGAACAAGATATTTCGAGCGGGAAAAACTTTCTTTGTCCTAGTTCCCAGTTTAATTTGCATGTTTTATGGCGGTGTTATTATTTGATCAGTTATACTCGTAACGAGGTTAAACTTAGTATATTACATTTTACCAGAGCCTGATGCATATATTTAGTTACAGTACCAAGAGAGCTTTACAGGGATGCCAAATACGATATCTTTAGGAGGTACACTTCGAGATAGAGGCTTATTTGTACGAATAAGCTTAAAAAGGTTCGGCTAACGTGTCAAATTATGCAGTTGCGTCTTGAACTTTACCAAGAATGTGATATTCACCATTGGGAAGGGACGATTGGACTTTTAGCACTTAAACTGTCACACATATAACCTGGTTAACCTGGAATACCAAAAAGTCAGCTTACCGAGAGGAGAAATCAGAAGGAAAGGCAAATTAAACACGTTTACACATTTATCCAGTGGTTATGCATAGTTATAGAATATATATAGGGTTAAGAAGGTTTCTATTGATTGAGCTGTGTTCTTCTGAAAAAATCCGTTCGGGGTCGTAAAGTTTTATGGTCGAGCAGAGGAAAGGATTTTAGGACAATATAGCGGATCATTCTTAAACAAAAATACACACTTATGATTCAAACTACACACTAGATACTCACACAATAAAACATAACATAACTAATTAAACATGCATATTTCATATGTCACCAACAAATTCTGGAAATAAATGCAGAGGACTGAAACCAGGTTTGTGGATGGGTGTCTGTGTATGTGTGTGTGGGGGTGTTGTGGAGAGTGTGTGTGTGCATGGCGAGTGTGGAGATAAGGGACTTCTTTGAAGTCCCCTCTGGAGTTCCGAGAGGTGGTCTGCGACACCTCACTCGATAACAAATGTGTCACAAGAGATCAATTTACTTCAGACTCTTCGGCACCATGTTAATTTACCGTTATGAGTTTAAAGGTTAAAAGCGTCCTCAAAAATATGTACTGAGTTTAGGAGTCCATCATGAATCCAAGGCATATGCTACAATTATATTTTAGTTAAAGTCCCCCTTTTGTCAATAATTATATCCCTTAAAACTAATCTTTGATCACCAGCTCAGAGATCCACTCGGTGAAGATCATATGTTGATCAGGGGTGCGTTTCCCGTACAACGACGTAGTTCGCTGCTTCACTACCATAGTACGATGCATCGTTGGAAAAATCAACTAGCTAGTCACGGCTGTTTCCCGAAACCCACTGTCGCAAAGTATCGTTCAACCACGTTGGTTTCGCACGTGGTGGAGTAATAATACTTTTAATGAAACTGTTTGAGATCCAATTAACGCTAGATTTGTTTTATATAAATTACAGACATGTCATCTGAGGACTATTTCTAATTGTTCTCAGTTGTTTTGCTTTATTACCAGACTCAATATTTGGCTCGTTCTTACATAGTAGAGCACGTTTCGCAAACGCAAACTCTTCAAACGCGGTACTTCAAATCTTTTGACAATCTAAAAGACGTAAATTCCATTTGTATGGATTCTAAATGAAAGGCACCGGTTGTACTGAATATCAGCTTGCTTATTTTGCTCAAGATAAGGATTTATTACCTCCAAATGTCATGCAATATATAAACGATGCCTCTAACCATAGGTCGAGAGCTGTCATTCAAACCACACAACTTTGCGATGCTGTTTGCGAATGTTCGTTGGAACGATGGTTTCGGGAAACACCGACTCGTTGAACTATGCTGATAATGACGGAACTTGCGACCATAGTTGGCTAACGATGCTTTCGGGAAACGCACCCCTGATTGGTTACAAGGTAGTTTGTGAATTCATAAAACACCAGCCATTTCAAACCGTGATTTGGTCTTTGGCTCACTGCAGTTTTAACAAGAAAATACTCAGCAATGGTGTCGACTTTAGAATTTGTACATGGTTTGTCTTAAAGCATTTTATAAACACCACATAGACATATAAACAACATTAAAAGCTTGATTTTGACTACAGGGGGGCTTGAAAGGGTTGGTTCACCCAAATTTGCTTGCAAATTTACTTTCTCTTTCGGACCACAAAAGGAGAATTTGTGAGAAAAAAAAATGCCCCGCTCACTCTCATCCATATAATGGCAGTGAATAGTGACCAGCAAAGCCAAGGCAACAGTGGCAAGGAACCAAAACTCAGGTAACAGACATTTTGAATTCTTACAAACTTGGGTGAGTCACAGTGAACTGTGGTGCTAATAAATGCTACAGTAAATGGTCTCATGAACATGCAGTCGTGCACAGAGGTCAGGATTTTCTTTATAATACATTCAATTTTGGTTGGATTTTTACCTAACCCTATCATAAATTCTCCTGGAACCATCACCTCACTGTAGTGGAGTGGTTTGTGTGTCCCTGCGAGCCTGGAGGGCTTTTTAAAGCTTAATCGCTGAGATGGTCCTCACTGCGGAACATGAAATCCATGGGGAGGAGTCGGATCCAGATCCAACTCATCCCACCTTACATACACCTAAACCTAACCAACTCCGCCCCCTGATCCATAAACCCAACCCTAATCTTACCCATCTCCACCCCTTGGATCGTGATCCGACTCCTCCCCGTGGATCTCATGTTCTGCATTGAGGTGCTACTGGGTTGCTTTTCACTGCCATTATGTGGATGATGCAGAGCGGGACTTTTTTTTCTTAAAACTCTCCTTTTGTGCTCTGAAAAAGAATAGAATACTTGCATTAGAACAACACAGGGTGAGTAAATTATGACTTAATTCTATTTTAATAAATCCGATAAATTTGAAACAATGGCATTATCAATTTTATTTGTTTAATTGTATACGAATACATGATTATTTTGAACCATTTTAATCTTTTTCCATACAGTTAAGTTCTTATGTCTCTCAAAGACTGGACAAGTTTTTCAAAGATCCGTTGAAGTTTGATCCTGAGAGATTTGATGTGAATGCCCCCAAGTAAGTCATGATGAGGACAAGCTGTAAATGAGTTTTATGAGGATGTTATAAACATAATAGCATTAAATCCGCTGATATCAAATTGTGTTCTTGTCTGAAAGGCCTTATTACTGCTACTACCCTTTTGCACTTGGTCCACGAACTTGTCTAGGGCAGGTCTTCTCACAGGTGATAAAACACAAACACACATTTGCACAATTTGCTTTCCATGTGCCAAATTTTCTGTGATCATAACAACTTTGTGTATTTCTACATTCAGATGGAGGCTAAAGTTGTGCTTGCCAAACTGCTTCAGAGATTCGAGTTCAGCCTGGTTCCCGGACAGTCTTTCAGCATTAAAGACACTGGAACTCTGCGCCCCATGAGTGGAGTGATCTGCAACATCAAACCATGCTAGGACATGTTTATGGCACTTGTTTTGTGTCAACTCTTGTGGACTTGTGTGTACTAACTTGTGTGTTAATATTTTTCAAATAAAGCACAGAAGTTGTAACAGGCTATTCATCTATGATACTTTTTAAATATATAATTATATACAGTGCTGGGTAGTAACTATGTACTCTGGATTATGTGATCAGATTCCAAAATGAAGTACTTGTAATTGGATTATATTACTTTTTAAAATACTCATAATCAGACTACAATTACTTTCCTATTGATTATATGATTCTTGATTACATATTACTCGGTTTCCCCATGCTGCCTTGCCGCAGCGCGATTTTATTCACGCTCATTCTCAATGACACATGGTCTGGCGATAGCCAGGATATATTACTCACACAATGGTAGTAAATTATTCATAATTCATTGATTCTCCCTAATTTTTAATTAATCATTTTTTATCTTTTAATACAAAAAATATATATCACTAAAATAATCCTTTTGAATGCTTCTTAAAAATACTTCATTTTTTAAACTATTAATTTATTTAATTGTGACATTTTTACAATTTAAATAATTATTAGCTTTTCATCACCTCACAAATTAAACTAATGTTTAATGCACTTCATTTTGTTAATAATAAACTCTGTTTGCATTTTTATATTAATATGGTTCAAGATTATCAAATTCAAATCGGTGTGATAAATGAGTTAGGTCAAAAGTAATCAAAAAATGTGTAATGTAATAGACTATGTTACTGACTATGATTTTGTCATGTAATTTGTAATCAGTAACAGACTACAATTTGTAAAATGATAGTTGATTAATATGAACACTTTATTAAACAAAATAGGAACTAATGAAACCACTGGTGAAAATGCTTGTTTTGCTAATTTAACACCTTTTCATTATAAATTATATTATCAAAAAAATTCTAAAACGTTTTGTTCATCAGATTTTAAAATGGTCTAATTGGACATTGTATAGGCCTGTGCCACCACTATGCCAAAAAGATTAAACAGTGAATCAAAACATAAATGCTGGTTTATGTGGGGTTATTTTTCTTTTGAAGAACAGTATTTATTTGGGTAACACTTTATTTTAAAGTGTCCTTGTTACAGATGTTACATGTACTTAACATAGTAATAAGAGTAAATTATGCCTAATTACATGCAACTAACCCTCAACCAAATCCTAATCCTATCCTTACCCTATATAATGAACCGGTACATGTAGTTACTTAATTTTACTCAGTACTTAACACATAATTACACAGTAACAATGACACCTTAAAATAAAGTGCAAAACTTGTTATTGACGTACGACAACCGTGTATTATGAACGTGTCTAAAGAAAAAGCATCGCCCTTCCAGGCCCCAGCGAGGATCGAACTCGCGACCCCTGGTTTACAAGACCAGTGCTCTAACCACTGAGCTATGGAGCCAGCTGTGGCAGCCAGCAGAAAAAAACTGTATTTGATCACGGCACATGTTTTATTTGGTGCAAAAAGCGTGTGAAATTGTCATAGACCTTCTTATTTTCCCCTTTTTAGCCAAATGATGTGCCAAAATATAACTTTACCACATTTTCCGATTTACCACCTCTTTATAGAAAAGATACGATTTAAATGAGATTGAGATTAATTGTTAAAGTATACAAGTATTTTATTTTTTTAAAAAAGAGTAAGTATAAAGAAGAAAAATATGTGTGACTTGCCAACCGACCAAAAATACTTTTTACGGATTGTTCGTCGATGGTTTCGTGGCCTGAAATGCCTGTAAGTAGTACCCGGATGAAAATATGATATTTGGCCACTAGAGGGCGAAGTTCACCGACAAAACTCTTCACAATCACGTTCTGCAGTAACATATGGACCGTTCTCATTTAGTCAATCATTGAAGTGAATGCTAGATGTGCCTTATAATACATATTTGTTGAATAGATGGGGTGATAAGTTAGGAAAACATATTTTGTGAGAAAATTAAAGCTTGATAGTTTTAATTCAAACAGCTAGCCTAGATAAAAATCTAAAATGTCCTAAAATAAAGTTCTGGATCTGATTTTATGTGATTATACCAGGGTTTTTTTGTAGTTTGTGATTGTAATCCCATATTTATACACTTTTATCCAAATCACATTTAATGTTTATCGGTTTGTCTGTTCAATTACATTTTTCACATTTTAGAGGAAAAGTAGGCTAATTTAGGCTATTTTGACTTTCTTTGAATGAAAGGCAGCCACGAGACATCTGCTAACCAAATATAGAATGGTCTTTAAAAATGGTTTGAAAATAATGACACGGTCGATCAACGTTCCATCCTTTATTATTTCCCTTTAATAAATAGAATAAAAATAATCTCCCTTGTGTTTCTTGTAGGCGCTGTCTCTTTAAGAGGGCAGATCCTGCTTTTTGCCTCTCATCCCTGAACCTGCTCAGATCCGCTCGGATCATTTCTCCACACACACCAGTTCAGAGGAAGAGCAGAACCCGAGAGAGACGCTGAACATCGACACACGTGAGGAGCTAAACTACAAACCCATTCTGATCTGAGCTCTGAAGCTTAACGTGAATGCAGGCATGCTTTGAAATGAAGGCTGTTTATAGTTATTTTTATTTTTTAAATATTGCCTTTGAAACCCAGATATTTCGTGCCTAAAGGATTTTTTTCTTGAGAACAACCCGCGTTTCATTTAAAACGATGCCCGTGCATGGATTTATATATCGTGTACATTTTAGAATATTTAAAATTATGCATGATTTCAAAGTTAGTGGTGAGTGAGCCGTTAATAAAGGTGATAGTTTGAATATAAATCAGTTTATGCAGTCTTGCAATTTTTCAAAGGGATTCCCATGAACAATATATGAATCCTTTTGGGTTTTTAATGCATTTTGTGCTTTTCTGGTGGGATTGAAACAGCATTATGTTAGATCTATGTTGAATATTTCACCCTGAGACTGTTCCTCTGTAAGAGTCATGATGGCAAAACACTGTCCTAACGATGACCTGAGTAAGATCTCTGATGATGAACTGATCCGATGGAGCAAGGAGGACTTGATTAAGAGGCTGCGAAGGGTTGATGGCGAGAAGATGAGCCTGATGCTGGAACATGGGAACATGATGAAGGACATCAACCGCAGACTGCAGGTGCACCTCCACGAGATCCGTAATCTAAAGGATATCAACCAGAAACTGCAAGACGATAACCAGGAGCTCAGGGAACTCTGCTGCTTTCTCGACGACGATCGGCAGAAAGGTAAGAAGCTGTCTCGGGAATGGCAGAGGTTTGGCAGGTATACGGCGAGCTCCGTGTGGAAGGAGGTGAGCACCTATCAGCAGAAACTCAAGGACCTGGAGGTCAACCAGGAGAACATTCTTCGGGAGAATTCAGAACTAAAGGAAATCATTCTCATGTTGGATGAAGACCGGAATGGAGCGGGATCAAGGAGTTCTATTGACAGCCAGTCCAGTCTGAGCAACCTAAATGGAGGTTCAGGAACTGTGAGAGATGTTGGTGATGGGAGCAGTACCTCCAGCGGTGGAAGTGCGGGAAGCCCAGACCATCATCTTAATCATTTACACAAGACTGTAGAAACCAAGGTTGGCACCATAAGACGATCGATGGATGATCTTTCCACTCCACATCATCACAGGAGCATCCCCAACGGACTCAATGGTGAGTAAACTGCTTTGCCACCATTATTGTCTAAAAACCACAAGGAAAGTTTTGTGTCTATCAGTGCATATCTTTTAGCTTTGAGGTCATATAAGTACACAATTAAGTCTTTAGGTCCTTGCACACTAAGTCCTAAGTTTTTATATCTGTTTTTTCAGATTTGCTATCCTACAAATTCGTCACGCACAGCACAGACACCTTGCACACCGAGTCCAATGCGTATTAATTAATCCGTTGCGAAAAAATTTGCAAAACAATACAAAATGGAGTCTTTAAGTGTAAAGATCATTTTGTTGTCCTCCTTATCAAGGAAGGAGCTAAGGGATTATCCCGAGCGATTCAAAAATGAACACCAATTTCCGTGAACCAATTGATCCTGAACAGTTCTGGATTTTGGCGTGTGCTTGTACGGTGGCTCTGAATTGTCAAAATGGCTGCTACGGATGCGAAAAACGCATCGAACCCGATCTGAATTTTTAAATTTCGGGCGAAGGTTTCGGAGGCAGTGTGTAAATGTGATTGACACAATGTGAGGTTAGCGTGCGGAAATTTCAGGCTCATTTTTTTTCGAAAAACAAACCAAAAATTCTGATGACTCATCTTGCACTAGGGGGTGTGTCCATTTTTTTCTTCAATCAAAGTCTGTCTAGAATGAGAATGTCCCACTTATTTAAAGGGCTAGTTCACCCAAAAATGAAAATTAAGTCAATTAAGTGTTTCATTAATTACTCACTGTATTAACCCCGTAAGACCTTTGTTCGTCTTTGGAACACAAATGAAGATATTTTTGATTAAATTTGAGAGGTGGATCACTGCTACATAGGCTCCTAAGGGATCGAAACTTGAAAGTCAATGAAGAAAATGTTTAAATATTCCATGTGACAACAGTGGCTCAACGATAAGTTTATCAAGCGACGAGAATACTTTTTGTGCGAAAAAACAAACAAAAGTAACGACTTTATTCAACTATTCCTTTTCTTCCTTCTGGGCCTGATGCGAGAGTTCAAGAGATTTCCATGACGCATGCGCCAGAATTGCGATCTCCCTCAACTACTTCAGTTTAGTTCTCGCGCATGCGTCGTGGAAATCTCTTGAACTCTCGTCTCAGGGAGGAGTTTCGATCCTTTGCTTAGGCAGCCTATGTAGCAGTGATCCACCTCTCAAATTTAATCAAAAATATCTTCATTTGTGTTCCGAAGACGAACGAAGTTCTTACGGGGTTGGTACAGCATGGGGGTGAGTAATTAATGACTTAACTTATAATTTTTGGGTGAACTAACCCTTTAATAAAGAGCTGGAGGACCCATGATGTCACTGCGAAACCTTATTGGTGTTCCCACACATGCTACTTTCTTAATTAGCAAACATCTGATTTAAATGTGTGAACATTACCCAACCGGTTTTCTATATGAAATTTCAGTGGAATACCCCTCCCCCTAAAATATAAATGCAAGTGCCACATGCCTCTGATTTATAATTACAAGCAATAAATCATGGCTCATGACTGCGGCATAAACGAAAGTGTATTAGCAATTCAACACAATATTTCCTGTCAACTTACTGTTTCAATTTGAAATATGTATTGTACACAGGGGAGAAAACTGCATTTCATGTGGGGTTTTAACAGTATTGCTCATTAATCTGAGGTATGAAGTTTTAAGATGATCACTTGAAGTTTATAACACTTAGAACAGAATGGAAGGCTTGATTTCAAAGAGCTATTTAACTAATAGCGTTAGCATTATAGGCATCAATCATTTCCTGACGCTTTAGTTTTAAGTTCTGTAAGTAATATGAATCTAGAGGAGCAAATGTCCAAAATAGCTTGGGTGAACTAATGTGAATGATTATATTGCTATTTGCTAGTATGTAGTACTTGACTGTAAGCTAGTGTTTAGATTTCACACTATTACTGAAGATCATGTAACTAATTACCCCTGTGGTAATTACTTGAATCACCACAGATCAATAAAACAACAGTATCACATGTGAGTGCGGCCTTGAGTGAAGGTCTGGTGTTAATTGCTTTTGCAGTAGGTCGGGTGTATGGATTTTGGATGTGCTGATGGTCTTGTGCTGCAGAAGGGCTTACAAAAAGAAATCAATGTGATCAACACCCTAACACCCACATGAGCTGACTGTTTGATAGCTGTAATGAAATGGCGTGTTAAGCCTGGCTTTAGTTGTACTCCCAACAATGCCATGATTTCAGATGACAAGACCCTATTGTGCTTTTGAAGCGACATCTGAAAATGCTTCCTGTTGAATTGGCTAGCTTTAGATTTTTGAGTCTGCATTTAACATAAATGCCAATTGACAATGTTTAGAAAGCTTGTAATGTGTGAGCATAGATTGACCAAATATGATGTTGACCACTGATGCATTTAAAACACCAGTGTTTGACAACGTATCGTTTTTCGGTCTTACTTCTGCTGTCTTATGCTTATGAAGCATCTCAAGTCATTTTTCACCCCAAATCAAAATGAATAAATTTTATTGTGCTTAAAAAATAATTGTGGCTATTTTTAGGTCCATTGAGATTTGTGGCAATTTATTGTGGCAATTAAGCACAAATATCATTAGCATAAGGATAAAAAACTTATTCTCATTACTGAAATGCAAAAAACGATAGTATTTTATTTAAAGGGGCTATATGTAGAATTCAGAAACCCTAGTTATTAGTGACATCGGTGGCCGTCGAGTGAACTGCGTTCATGCTGCTGAGAGCGACGTTTAGATGAATATGTAAATAGCCTTTTTACTGCACACTTTTCTCTCAATAACAAAATAAACACAACAAAAAATGACAGCGGTTAAAAAACAGCAGTTCAGAAAGCATCTGATCATTGCTTTGTTGATGTTTACACAAGGTCTATCATTCACTGGCATCATGTCGACAGATGAGGTCATTAAAATTACACAGTTACTGTATGTTCACACCGCCGCCGACTTGAGCTTCCAAAGCGGCCGGAAATCATTCATTTTCAATGGAAGCTGGCTTTTCTCAGCTGCAAGGAGCATCAAATCCAATCGGCGTCGCGATTTGGGCGTTTTGAGTGTCAATCAGAAAGTTGAAAGAAGCTGAACTTTATGGTAATGAGCTGTGGCAAAACGCCAGCAACCAATCGGAATATAGACGTCCTTCGCGCTGGCTTATTCCAGAGAAACATGAATGTAAACTTTCGTTCCTACCAAAACATTAGCTCCAAGAAAATGAAAGAGAAGCTAATCATCGGCGTTGCTGTGTTTCCGACTGGTTTCGTATCATTTATTTATATTTATAGGGACCGCATGAGCGCAACTTTTATTTGAAATATTTACGAACCCTCGTTTTAAAGCGGGAATGCAATTAATTTGCTCACGGTGACACCGATTTTACCGCAATAATAATAATAATAGCTAACTATTTTTTTTCCCGACCAAATGTGACCAAAACGGTTGTCATTATAAAAATGTTGTCATTATAAAAGTTTCTTAAATGTATTGCTTGTTTTTTTTTCTGTTTATTACATTTCATGTTGTGACACTTCTATTCTCCCTGCAACGTCAGAGCGTCCAAAGCGTCAACAAGCTTCCCCGTACTTTTTGACAAGCGTCCTTGACAGGGCGGCCAGAGCTTCTTTGAAGTCGCTCAAGTCGGCGGTGGTGTGAATGTACAGTTATGGTAGTTTGATTATAATTAGAGACTATAGATCTGGCTCTGTGAGACTATAGTTTGAATCAATCCCTTTTCTTTGCATGACTCATTGACATTAAAGTACAGAATAGCTCTGTCAACATTATCCTGAACATTGTATAAGCGAAACGAATTTTCATGTGTCATTGAACGGGAGAGAGGATCTCATCACATCCTTTGAATTTTCTCAGCCAAAATGACTTGAATCCTTTGCAGAAAAATCAGTCCACAGACTTTCATAGCCAACTAAGTAAGGGAAGGTCTTGTTTTTTAAGTTTCGTTACAAGCTGTTGACACATTTGTCATTACAATGTTACAGTCTCTCATCAGATTCAGCCATTTCCACCCTGATAAACTCTCCATGGCTTGTGCACAACATGGTGGTCCACTTTGATCTTAAAGAGAAAGGCCTGTCGCAATGCCATCTTTTCCAATCGATGAAATCAGTTTTATCATGGTTAAGCCCCTGGGGGTCAATGTGTGTGGCCTGGATTTAATGGGTGGTGCAGTGTCATTTAATATGATGTTAGGTAGAGTGCATACAGTATATGTTCGGATGGAGTGTGTATCTTGATTCCACAGGGATCCTCAGACTGGCTAACAGCCGTAGGAAGGTTATAAATGTGTGAAGTGGGACCTGTGGAGGTATTTGCCAGAGATATTGGCTAGTGTAAGGCAAATATAGAGTGGATGGATTTGAGAGTGTGTGCATGAGGTCCTCTGCTCTCTTTCCTCCTTAAGGGGTCTCATCAATCAGTCGAGCCGTTGGCCGTCCCAATGCACAGATGGTGCTGCGGTAATCTTAAGAGACAGGTTCATATTTCATCGCAGTGTTCGATCCCAAGCTGTGTTGCACAACTGCTCACAACTCTGTGGTTTCAACAAGAATTGAAGCCTTCACACACACAGAAAGGAAGGAGTGCTACATTGCTAGCATATTCTACCACTGGTTTCTGTGGGCAACATTTTTGCAATTCAGATTTCGAAAGAAAATCAAGATCCTGTGAATCACCGTCTAACAAGTGTCCTGATGATTATCATGCATGTAAAGCATGCTAAAGGGTTAGTTCACCCAAAAATGAGAATTATGTCATTAATTACTCACCCTCATGTAGTTCCGAGCCCGTAAGACCTCTGTTCATCTTCGTAACCCAGAGTTTTCTGTCCCTCCATTGGAAATGTATTTACGGTATACCGTCCTTGTCCAGAAAGGAAATAAAGACATCATCATAGTAGTCCATGTGACATCAATGGGTTAGTTAGAATTTTTTGAAGCATTGAAAATACATTTTGATCCAAAAAGAACAAAAACTACGACAAAAGCTTTTGTCAATAAAAGCTTTTATTGGACTAACAAGGACGTTTTCAGTTCTGAAACTTACAAGATATTCTTATAATATGATGACCTCTTAGATGTCAAAAGCTCAAGGAAAATTTGATTTCTCAGTTCATCACCCTTTTAATAGAGTGCTCAGGTTAATTCTAAAATCAATGGTGATATTTCACGGCATGGGCTCCATTGTAATTTCAAACTTTTTTTTTTTTTTTTACGGAAGTTTTCAAATTATAAATAAAGCAATACAAGCACGGGAAATCCTATACCTTTAGTAGCATGTAGCGTTACTCCATGATCTACGCAATCGTTTAAGACAGGCAAAACTAAATAAAGATAAAGATGCTATCTATTATGGTTTAATAATGTTTTTGAAGTTATAAAAAGTGTTTAAACTGAAATAAATATGCTTGTTGTATTCTGCTAGTGGAGACCTTTTCAACGATATATGACACAAGTTTATCTGTTATTTACGGTGATTTTACAGATCACATTTTCATGTACGGTACGGTATCATTTATGGAAATGATAAATGAGCCCGTTGATCTGAACAAATTAACATAATGACTTGAGCTCTATTAAAAACTCTTGGATAATAGTCTCAATAATGTAAAGATGAAAGGGATTACATTTTGTGAAAAAATCAGGAACTATGAGAGTATACATTTTGGACATTAATGCTAAGTCCACACCGGACGCGAATAGCGTGTCAAATTCGCGTGTACCGCGTCTAGTTTGATGCTTGACCACTTTGTGTTAATTCACGCGTCTCACAGTCAGACGCGTGTAAAATCAAAAATTTGAAGCGAAATTTACGCGCATCTCACACGTCAGAATTGAAACCCGTTGGCGAGCATCTTTTTTATGTTGATTGATCATTCATCGAGAGATTCACTGCACTGTATTTGCTCTGGAGAGTTAGAACAGTGGCGTGGGGATCATCGTCGCCATATTTGTGTCCACCGGACCCTTCGGAGGCGAAGCGTTTGGCGAGTTTCACCATTTGCTCGCTCCAGGAGCTGCGCTTGGATAACAGCCACTGTCAGCAGTACTTCCGCCTGTCCCGCTCCCAGTTTGATGGCCTGTTATCCCACATCGGAGCGAGGATCACCCTCGCCCTCATCCATCTAATCTAGCGGTCATTTATTTTTGTTTTGACGATAAATAGAGCCAGCCTTCAAAAGTTATTAACCTGTCCTGAGATTATTTTATTTTTTTATCTCTCTCACGTCCAGACACGAACTTATGCACATGTATGTTGGTTGTCTTTACATCATAATACTATTTCATATAATCTAGATATGGAATGAATAACATTCAATACAAAATGAACATGTTTCGTATATTGAAATAAAGTTTAAGTGATAAAATATTTGCTTTGTTGTGCATTTAAGAATCCCACCATGCATTTAGTCATATTACAAAATAATTTAATGAAGCATCCAGATACTTCACCACGTGAGCAAGCAGCTAGACTCCTGATTGGTTAACGCGGCGTGAATTGACCCCAAAGTTGACGCCATATTTTTCAACTCGGGCGGCAGGCACAAATTCGCGTCAAACGCGTGAATGCACAAATAGCACTAACTAAATAATTCGCGCTTAACGAGGCAAATGAGGCATATTCGCGTCTACCGCTCTACGCCTCATTCGCGCCGCAGAGTCTTTGCATTGACTTAACATTGAAATCATTCGCGCCTGACGTGCTATTCGCATGCTGTGTGAACGTAGCATAAGATCTGGAACATAAATCCAGTGTTGATTTCATATTAATGTTTGTGTTTAAAAGTAATGAATTCCAGCCAAACATATTGTGTAGCCAAAAACAATTTGTTTATCAGCATTTTTTTTTCTAATTATTTTTGTCCACTTTTACTTTACCTATAATTGTATAGGCATACAATTGGTTATTGTGTGTTTTTGAATTATTATTATTATTATTTGTTATTGTAAATGATCTATTTCAGATCGATTACAATGTTAAAAATGCAGTAATGTGCTGCAGAGGGGGCAACTTTGGCTATATGTTTTGAAATGGACATCAAGCAAAAAGACCAGCCTGTTCTCATCCCAAGCTGTCATAAATGACGCTTTTGCCAAAGCGTAGACATCCAACGCACATGGCACTCTTTAGCGTCAATATGAGATGCAGATATATATGGGGCAGAATGCGCCTCCTAGTGGTCCAACCCCACCCCAGACCTAAACCTACCATTCTCTGTGTGTGTTATATTGACGCTAAAGGGTGCCATGTGCGTTGGATGTATACGCATTGTCATAAGCGTCAGTGTATGACGCCCTAGGATGAGAATGCGTTGAAAAGACATATAAAATGGCAATGTGATGATGAACAGAGGGAGTATTATCAGACCAGTGAGGGCTCCATTGTTATTACACTTTAGGGAGGGTAAATGTTGTGAGTTACTGAGTAACTTCTGAATGGATAATGGTAATCTGTATATCAGTGACTCATGGAGAAGTTCTCAAAGCTAAGTGCTGCATGTAAATTGAAATGACCCTGCTATAGAAACTCAACCAGTGTCACAAAAGTATCTTGCCCAGTATCCCTATATTAACTTGTAGTAATATTGGTCTCAAATCAGATTTCAGTAAAAAGTAATTTGGTGCATCACTATTAAAAAGCGCAGCATTTTTAAAGGTGTTTATTTTATCTCTTCAACCCCCCATTAAATAACTTATGGTGCAATTATAGCTTATGAGGGATTTTTCACCTTGTATCAATGGGCAGTTAAATCACTGAACCCAGTTTAAGAATGAGGGCAGTGACCCAATGCGGGTTAAAGTCAACCTGTGAAACTAGCTTAGCCAGATCTTCCCATCTCAATCATTTGCCAAGCCCTTGGTGTGGTGACGCTGCATAACATTCATGGAATTTCAGTCTGTAAACCTTTATGGTGACCAGATCATTTTCATCTTTTCATTTTTCTATTATTTTAAAGCAAGGGTATCCAATCCTGCTCCTAGAGGACCACATTCCTGCAGAATTGAGCTTGAACCCTAATTAAACACTCTTCAGATCACTAGAGACTTCCAGCCTGGTTTGTTTGAGCTAAACTCCAGGAACAGGATTTAACGTTTATACGTTTCCCCATAACTTGGCAGAGTTCTTAAGCCAGGCTTGTTTCTTTTCTTAATTATATTCTAGAAATTTAAAGGGTGTGCCACTGACCGGCGTCAGAAGTGTTGCTCTTTTAAAAACTCGCTTTTCCAGTATAAGCATGACGGATGAATCACAACATGGTATTCTTAAACAAAACTTCCTATCTTTGTTGTCTCAGCATGTAGGACACTTACTGGATGGATCCTTTAAAGAATTAAAAGGAAAACCAATGCAGGAAGAGTTGTTTTACTTTGTTTGTGGCTCTGCAATAGTGGAAGGTCTTTCTTGGGCGTTTGGCCTTGGAGATAGCACACGTCGGCTTTATTCAGACAGAAAGACTGTCTTTCCCAAATTCCCATATTCCTTATTAAACAAAACCTGAATAATGAGACATAAGCGGGACTCATACAGTGAACCTCACATAAGATGACAAGAATTGAGATGGAGAATTTCCACTTGTATAGTGTAGTTTAAATGACCTTTGGTATAAGTAAATGGTTAAGTAAAATTATCTGTGTGAAACTCTTGAGCTGGACAGCTGTTGGCACTGAGAACTTTTAAAAAGCCTTTCTTTTTTGTATTAGTGGTAGCTTTAATTAACCACAGCTATTGTACAGTCAAACACAGATAGACATCTTTTGATGTTGCATCACAACTTGCACAGTATTTGGAGCATTTTGTGCCATTAACATTGTGTGTGTGTGCGTGTGTGTTTTAAGGGATACTCCTTTGTTTTACCTTAATTTATCAAATGGCTTCCTGTCATATTTACTTTGTGGTTTTTGAAGCTTTAACTTAGGGGGATCCTTACACTTGCACTATAAGGACTTACAGAGATGGATTGTGGAAACTTTTTGTGTCTGAAGAAAGTCATAAAAAAGTGAATAAATTATTCAAAAAACAAACAAACATAGGGACCCCTTTGTTCTGTTCCATTCAGTTGTCCACTCTTGCTGTTTTTAAACACAAGAACATGTCCTAAGCTACTGCTCCTACGTGTTTGATGATGTGCCAGTTGAACGCCAAATTAGCCTTATAATTCTTATTCAGTGCTTCCGGAAGGCCATTTAATCAATTTCCAGTCGGCCTACTCGCACTAGTTGATTAAAAGGTTTGCACATTATCAACTCCATAGTCAGTGTTTATAACTACGGCTTGTTGAGCAATTTCATGGGCTTGTAGCATCCATCTAGGTTCAGGTGGGAATGCATTGATTGTCTGTTTATTTATTGCTGCCTAATGAAATGCAGCGTAATGAAGTTGTTAATGAAGAGACCAGGTGGCACATTGGCAGGGCACTAGCTGCTCCAAAGCACACATTCAGCAATCCGATTCTGTTGACGCAAACGGTGACCTTCATTTTGTGTCAGGCAAAAGCTAACCAAAGTGTCCCCAATGTCATCAGAGGCCAATCTGGATGGAGCTCTTCCTGTGAGCGTCAGCCGTTTCTGCAATCTGCCAGGAGAATAGCGTTTTCTCTAAGCAAATTCGCAGAGTGTGTCTGTCTTTCACCTTTGACATTTTGTCCCAGTGTCCCAGATGTCATTGTGATGACTTTGTCTTATTTGTGGCACGCAATTGCTGGATTTTCTTTATTAATCTATATTATTTGGTTGATAGATTTTTGCCTTCATTCATCCTCATTAAAATGAGGATGCATGAAATCGGTCATAAAAGTGTCCTGCTTTTAACTTCATTAATTCTTCCCATGTTGATGATTCCCACGCTATACATCACCAAATATCAAGCAGGGACATGGTGATGGGAGGAAAACTTATATTTCGATGCTTTTGCATTCTCTCAATACTTTTGTGAGGGAAATAATTAAAGATGCTACGATATATTGGCTGATAACAGCAATTATTTTCACTATCAGTTATAGACCCTTTTGTGCCGACGTCACAGTTACGTCACGGCGCTATCTGGAGGCAAAACAAAGTAAAAAACTGGAGGTGGCCAATACAAACCTGCACAGATTCGGCTAAAATTATTATCGGAGCTTAAATTATTGTTACTATTATTAAATGTCATCTTGTTGTGTTGTTTGATGCAAGAATTGATGAAAAATGAATATGCTTTACCTGGAATTTTTATTTCTAGAAAATATTCACATCATTAAAATCGCACCATAATGTCACTCTTTATATTGTCGTCGTCTCAGCGCTGGCTTGGCAGAACTGCGGATCGTACACACAAGTCTTGGACAAGACCATTCACCACATAGTTACAGGCATCTAAAGATTTATATGCCCTCAGTTTCTCTTTACGATCGGTTTCTCTATAAGGTAGGTGTGCCACTCAACCGAAGTAACGTAACGTTAATCCTGTCAGATCGTCCATGCATTGAGTGAGCGTGTAGGCGGCTACGGGTCGGCCAATCTGGTTCCGTCCGTTAAAAATAACATTTGGAAATCTTACACATTAAGATAAAAAATAATAAATAACTTTTGGAACCCTTACACATTAAGATAAAATCGGATTTTCTCCAGTCATTGTTTAAAAACAAGCAGTACTCGCTAAAGCGTTAGTGAAGCAGCCAGAGGGATCGTTCTGCTTCCACCTAAGCTCCGCCCATTGGCCGATTAAAAACAGCAGTGTTTATGAAAACTACCTTATGTGCAAGTGAGTACACAAATATTATAGTATAGGTTGTACCAATTGAGAGGGTCCCTAAATAGTATGCAGCATTAGTTAGTTTAAATTGTTGTTCCTTAAGAAAATCAAACTATCAGTATCAGCCAATACCATCCTGAATAATCAGCTATTGGTATCGGCAGAGAAAATTTGTTTCGGTGCATCTCTAAAAATATGAGGCAAATGGAAAAAAAACTACATTTCAGCTTTTACAAGTGAATGCAAGGTTTCTCAGGGAAGCGCTATAATTTTGTGAAAGAATACAGAGTTTCTTGGGGAACATAATTCTTTTACAAAAGAACACAAAAGAATTGCATTATTAGTATTTCTACCATTTCAAATTTTTTATTTCTCAAATCATCATGTCCCCTTAGGTGCTCTGTACCAAAAATCCCATTACTGCATCTTCATATTTCTTGCTTTTGTAAGAATTGAGGATCTGCCTCTCCATGTTCTGAGCTTATGTTGTCTGCCTAGAAAGAAGTGGGCCATCTGTCCATGATGTCCTTTTGTCTTAAAAAACACAAAGCTGAGGCCTCCGAAACTGTTGAATGATCATCTGGAAGACTAGATATGTCTGCAAGCAGGAGGGAAACCTGCTGAGATGGGGAAAATTTGCCCATCCTGTAAACCTTTAGCCTTGGAGTGGGATTTACATCTTTTCTATTACACCATTTGAGCAGGACTGTCTAACCCTGTTGGTGTCTCAGTTCTTATGTGAGAACAGAATTAGAGGGGTGCGTGTCTTCACTGGAACAACTGTGGCCTTATTTTGCCCAGTCATGGGATGATGGACTTTTGAATATATTGGAAATTTGAAGCGTTTCTGCAGAATTCTGCAACCACTCAATTATTGAAAATTAATGCCCACCTTGTGGTGGCAATGTGGTCATGCAGCATTTTTTTAGGTTTTCATCTCAAAAATATGTTCTTACCTCATTGATTAAGCCGCCTGTCTAGAAACAACCCAATCCCCTGCTAGTAATTTGGAAAGTCTCTAAATAGCTTGTCATCAAATTTTCTTGACCACTGCTCTGGTGTTTGCTGTATTCAGTCTAAAGGGCTAAACTAAATGCCAAGTGGTTTTACAAAAGTGTAGGATTCATGAAATGACAGCATCTCTGAATGATTATGCCTTTGAGCTAGCTTACACTGTTTGCTTTCGCTCTTGGGTAAGCTATTCTCTCTAGAGACTGGTATGATCTGTATGCGTTAAAGCTATGTTTTACCCATACACCGTCATTCCAGGTGCATTCAGGAGCTGTGAGACGGACACACCTTTAAAATAAAAGGCAATAAAGAGCAGATAAATGAATCCATCCTCTTTTTGTCTTTCAGGGAATCCATATGAGCTTAGGTGAGGATGTTTATTATAAACTATTAACTCAAACATTTGATTCTGTTCTATTTCAAAAAGGTTCAGTTAAATCATTGTAAAGAATGATTCTATTCACATGTATTCTGCAGTTTACATGAAGTGAACCGACCAGTTTCTGTCAGCAAATGACCCTCCCAATTGAAAATTATTTTAATTTTAGGTTACACTTTGTTTTGATCGTTCATTTCAGACAGTCTACTAACAATAAGTAACTTTGCAACTACATGTGAACTAACTTTCATTAGAGTATTATTCTAGCAAATAACAAAAGATATAAAATCAAAAACCTGACCGCCTCTGCTGGAAATCATATAATTGGCCATGATCTTCCATCAGGACAATTATCCAAAATAAACAAAAACATTGGTCACTGAGCCCAAAATGGTGGTTCTGTCATGACTATCTCAATCCCCTGACCTGAACCCTATAGAAAATGAAGAAGCACTAACATGAAAGATCCTGAGAGATTCTGTATGAAGGAATGGTCTCTGATCTCTTGCCAGGTGTTCTCCAAACTCATCAGGCATTATAAGAGAATACTCAGAGCTGTTATCTTGGCAAAAGAGGTTGCAAAAAGCATTTAATAAAACGGTGCTATCAATTGTGGAAAATGTGTATTAGAGAAAATCATTAATTTCATAATGAGATTTTCCCCCTAGTTTTAATTGTGTTTCTTCAAAGAAAGGTTAGATTTTTGTGAAGTTATTTTTGATAAAAGGTCAAAAGGATTAACAATTCTGATTAATTTTTCACAGGCTTCTTTATTTATATTTACCAAGGGTGCCAATAATTCTGACCACGACTATATACACAAAGTTATAGCAGTGGTTGTTAATCCCAGGCCTGGCGCCCTTTGTTCCCTTGCTCCCAATGCCGTTAACAGTGCCCTTTGAACGTGAAAAAACTGCAATAAAGCTCTAGATGCATTTGTGGAATGAAGTTAAAGGACAAGTTCAGTATTTTACAATTAAAGCCCTGTTTAAAGATTATTTCTGATGAAATAGAATGGTTAAGATTGTTTTTTAGAGAGATGCTGCTGTCCCGAGAATTTTCGGATCCTGTGTTAGCACTCCCCCCCCCCCCCCCCCCAATTTTGAGCTATCCGCGTGTATGTCTATGCCATTAATGTCCAAGTGATTCCGCGTGTCTGTACACGACGTCAAATGTCAGAGCGAAACGAAGAAAAATTTAAATCTACATCTGGGGAGCTATCTTTTTTATTTTTTTTTTCCATCGGATGGTAGGGGAACACTCATAAATGCCATTAAAGGATTAGTTCACTTTTGAAAAAACTTTTGCTGATAATTTACTCACCCCCATGTCATCCAAGATGTCCATGACTTTCTTTCCTCAGTCGAAAAGAAATTTAGGTTTTTGATGAAAACATTCCAGGATTTTTCTCCATATAATGGACTTCAATGGGAACCGGATGGTTCAGGGTCCAAAAGACAGTTAATAACTGTTTCAGATGCAGCTTCAAATGTCTTTAAACGATATCAGACGATGAATAAGGGTCTTATCATGCAAAATGATCGGTTATTTCAAAACTTATTCCAAAAATGTAACTTTTCTAAGGACAAATGCTAGCCTTGTAATATATTGTGAGGCGCGTTTGCAACGTCACATAATACGTAATTACGTTCAAAAGGTCACGGGCGACGTAGCTGGAAGTACAGAATCAAAATCGTCCGACATCGTTGTTTTACCTTTTAATTCCTTTTTTGTAAACGGCGTTTGAGTTAGTTTTCACGTTCAACCTATGCGTTCAACTTGTAAACACTCTGACTCTGTAGTTCTGGCTACGTCGCCCGTGACCTTTTGAACGTAATTACGTATTACGTGACGTTGCAAACGCGCCTCACAGAATGGAGCAAGGCTAGCATTTGTCCTTAGAAAAGTTACATTTTTGGAATAAGCTTTGAAATAACCGATCGTTTCGCATGATAAGACCCTTATTCATCGTCTGATATCGTTTAAAGACATTTGAAGCTGCATCTGAAACTGTTATTAACAGTATCTTTCGGACCTTGAACCATCCTGTTCCCATTGAAGTCCATTATATGGAGAAAAATCCTGGAATGTTTTCATCAAAAACCTAAATTTCTTTTCGACTGAGGAAAGAAAGACATGGACATCTTGGATGACATGGGGGTGAGTAAATTATCAGCAAAAGTTTTTTCAAAAGTGAACTACTCCTTTAACCCCAGTGGCGGGTAGGTTTAGGGACGGGGTTGAGGTAAGTCATATATTTATATACAGTAATAACATTAAGTCAACAGCGTTCATAAACACGTTGAAAAGTGATTATGCGTGTTGATAGCACGCCAAAAATGGAAATACTAATTGGTGTGCCATACACACGTGACTTCATGAGATAAGTCTGCCAGCCCAGTTGGTGGCGATAATGTACCTATGCCAATTGCAAGCAAACCACTTGTATAGTGTAGCCTACGATACCGCGACTCCATAAGACTACAGAAAGAATACAAACAACCCCGTTTCCAATTCCAGTGGCGGAGTAATACCGTACATCACAGAATATACAATACAAGTCAATGGAGTTGTACAAAAACTACGATAAAACCTGTTGGAAAGCATCTTTTGCAGCGATTTTTGTGTGAGCATATCAGTGAACACACCAGACCACTCGGCGAGTTTCACGTCTTTATAAACTAAAGTTTTATGTGTTTTATAAAGGATTGTTCCTGTGCACCTATGCTACCTGTCTAAAAAACAATCTTAACCATTCTTTTTCATCAGAAACGATCCAGAGCTTTAATTGTAAAATACCAAACTTGTCCTTTAAACACCCCTGCATCAGTTAAGGAATCATTCAGCTCATAATTTCATATCAGCAATCTAACCTGTCCTCCATCACAAACTGTTCTCTACTCAAAATTCAAGAAAGAGTGAAGGCGGGAATGTTTTCCTATGAGTAGAGGGATCCACAAGGGCGTAAAAGATGAAAGTTGCTCTTCACGGGGGTTGGGGTGCTTTTTGTGGCGAGCTCAAGATTAAGTCTCAGAATCCGTCAATTTTGCAGTGCAAGCAGGACTGTTAAGTCTCTTGTTGCTAGGATACCATTTTTTGTGGTTTTGGAGTGTGCACTATCCTCTCCCACGGTATTGTCACTTTGCTATTTTTTAACTTCAAAGGAGGTCAAGGCTTGTTTCAGACCCTCGTTTATGTATAAGCTCGAGCAATGAATAGAACAACAGTTGCCTCTCAAACGAAAGGACATCTCTTGCCAGAAACAAGCCTGAGATGAATATATAGCAACACTGCAACAGATTTGTCTGTTCACAGAAAATGTCCTGACGCCTGGGACTCTGTCCCTGCTGTTCTAAATTCTAGGAATGAGGTGGTTACATAACCCACACTAATTGGGAAAACTCATGAATTTGGTGGAAGATATCACCACTGGTTGAGCTCAGTTTTTTTTCTCCACCACAGATGTGTCAGTCAGGGCTCTGCAAAAACTGCAATGAAGTCGTTTCCATCAGATGAAGTCAGAGCTTGCCTGAGGTCTCCGCATTGCGGTTTCATCTCTGGCTCCACCAGCGCGTCTTATAACTATCCAGTGGGACCAGTGAATGCTTGGTGGTCTGAGATTAAAGAGATCACCGGCTCAGGGGTTGGTACTAAGACGGCAAGATGTGTTGGAATGCAACCTAATATGACCTTTCTGTGGGACCTGCCTGGATCTGGTGTAGGGATAAGCCATGCTTTTAAAAGTCATACCTCCAAATGTCTCACAAGGCCCCAGAGGGATGAAGACTGCAGAAACAGTAGTCATACTACTGCATGCACATGCATTTTTTTTAATGTTACGATAGACCCTCATGGAAAGACATGGCTTTGAGAGGGATGTTGAAATGGCTGTGGTTCATTGGCATGTTGAAGTAATGTTTTTCCCGGGTCAGTTGCATAATATGTGGGAAGATAATAAGGAAACCTGACCATAAAGCATAAACATAGGCCCGTTAAAAATCCCCAAGCAAAGTTCATAGATTTTTGATTGTTTTGGACTATAGACTTGAATCCAACATTGGAGACAAGAGTTTATGACTTCCACTCTTTGAGAATATTGTGATTGTTTAAAATTCAGACGTATCATCTAAATTAAACTGAATAGACAAGGCAAGCATGAGAATCAAAATAAGAAAATGGACCTGTAGTTTACTTTCAGACGAAGGCTAGTCGACACATGACAAACATTAATGTAATGGGTAATTTCTTGATGGAGCAAGGTTTGTTGATAAAACACGAAACAAAAGTAAAGCTGCAGCCACTCACGGATGACTACTGCGCACACATAGACAAAAGGTAACGTAAAATAGTACAGGCCTGGTCCTCTCTCATCCTTCACTGTCGTCGCTCCTTCTTTTATGCTTCCGTTGCTTCTCCGTGAATGCTCATTATCAATCATGCCACATTCTCACGGCCCTGCTTGCCACACTTGAATGTAGAGCTTTCATAATTTCAAAAAGTGTGGTTGTTCATGTGTTAAGCATCCATTCTAAATGTTCTGTTGGTTGTATTTTATCCCAGCTTTTATGTAGTGTTAAAAAATGAGACAGGAAGTGCGTCTGGACCAGTGTTGTTTACATCTTGTGAAATGGTCTATATTAGTATAACAGGGTGTTTACTGCGTGTTTTTCTGACATTTTGTTGTAGGCTACTTTTTTTTTGTGTCCACCAAAGCGTTTTTTTCACACGCCTGGCGTATGTTTTCAATGGAAGTGCCGCGTTTTTTAAACGGCATGAGCGTACCGAGGCGCTGAGCGTTTTTTTTTTTTCACGCTGAAGCGCCGAGCGCCCAGCGTTTTTTACTGGTCGCTGGGAGTTGAAAAATTTTCAACTTTGGATAAAATGCAGCGCTCATCACGGTCACTTTTTACCCAGCCGTCCAATCACAGTGGAGGAGGGGCGGGACTAATACCACACCGACCAACTCTCACAACATTCAACTGCTGCGGATATTCTGTATCATAGCAACGAAACGTTTTAATGGAAAAAACGCTGCGCTGCCAAAACGCTCTCAAGCGCCCAAAGCACGGCGTCTTCAGCAGAGCGTATAGCGTTTTCAGCTGGCTAAAAACGCTTTGGTGGACACACGGCAAATTCAGTTGAATGTCTATGGTTTAAAAAATAATATAAAGTGTTTTTCATTAAACCCACATTTATACACTCACCGGCCACTTTATTAGGTACCCCATGCTAGTAACGGGTTGGACCCCCTTTTGCCTTCAGAACTGCCTCAATTCTTCGTGGCATAGATTCAACAAGGTGCTGGAAGCATTCCTCAGGGAGTTTGGTCCATATTGACATGATGGCATCACACAGTTGCCGCAGATTTGTCGGCTGCACATCCATGATGCGAATCTCCCGTTCCACCACATCCCAAAGATGCTCTATTGGATTGAGATCTGGTGACTGTGGAGGCCATTTGAGTACAGCGAACTCATTGTCATGTTCAAGAAACCAGTCTGAGATGATTCCAGCTTTATGACATGGCGCATTATCCTGCTGAAAGTAGCCATCAGAAGTTGGGTACATTGTGGTCATAAAGGGATGGACATGGTCAGCAACAATACTCAGGTAGGCTGTGGCGTTGCAACGATGCTCAATTGGTACCAAGGGGCCCAAAGAGTGCCAAGAAAATATTCCCCACACCATGACACCACCACCACCAGCCTGAACCGTTGATACAAGGCAGGATGGATCCATGCTTTCATGTTGTAGACACCAAATTCTGACCCTACCATCCGAATGTCGCAGCAGAAATCGAGACTCATCAGACCAGGCAACGTTTTTCCAATCTTCTATTGTCCAATTTCGATGAGCTTGTGCAAATTGTAGCCTCAGTTTCCTGTTCTTAGCTGAAAGGAGTGGCACCCGGTGTGGTCTTCTGCTGCTGTAGCCCATCTGCCTCCAAGTTCGACGTACTGTGCGTTCAGAGATGCTCTTCTGCTCACCTTGGTTGTAACGGGTGGTTATTTGAGTCACTGTTGCCCTTCTATCAGCTCGAACCAGTCTGGCCATTCTCCTCTGACCTCTGGCATCAACAAGGCATTTCCGCCCACAGAACTGCCGCTCACTGGATGTTTTTTTCTTTTTCGGACCATTCTCTGTAAACCCTAGAGATGGTTGTGCGTGAAAATCCCAGTAGATTAGCAGTTTCTGAAATACTCAGACCAGCCCTTCTGGCACCAACAATCATGCCACGTTCAAAGTCACTCAAATCACCTTTCTTCCCCATACCGATGCTCGGTTTGAACTGCAGGAGATTGTCTTGACCATGTCTACATGCCTAAATGCACTGAGTTGCCGCCATGTGATTGGCTGCTTAGAAATTAAGTGTTAACGAGCAGTTGGACAGGTGTACCTAATAAAGTGGCCGGTGAGTGTATGTTTTTTAAATGCACTTTGGATAGTACGTATAAATGTTTGAAAGAAACAAAGTTTCAACATACATTTACAAGAAACATTAAAAATCATATTCAGCATGGACAAAAACGGGGACAAAGGGCATTATACTCACCAAAACTACTGATTATTTGACCTCCATTCTTCCCTCAAGAAGACTTAAATTACTCTGTTGTACAAGTTATCTGTGCGTTTAGTCCTTTTCTATCGCCATGGAAGATAATGCTGAAAGTCGAGTCTGTCCAGTCGTATTTCTGGCATATGTTTTAATTCGCTTTGGGGCTGAGAGTACCACTGTTGGCCAGTAACCAGTGCTAAACATGTGAAAGTAATGTTTTACTTTTTAACAATTAAATTATTGTAGCACGTTCTAGTTTTCAAACCTCAGTGGATCAAGTCCATATGTGATGAACACCACCTGTGTGAACTTGAGGGGAACCGAATTCATACATGCAATATTAATCATTTTGACACCAGTGGGTTGAAAGTCTTTGCAGTGGCTTAGAAGATTGTTCTGGAAAAAAGGTCTGACATAATTTGTTTGACACTTACTGTGATAATTAGTGATCTAGAAGTGCAACTAGTACACTCTTGTTCATTCTACACCTTCCTGCTTTATGATCTTCTAATGAGTGGCAAGTTCTGCTCTCAGTATTGTTCCTCTATAGGATGTGAATTATTCACTTTTCTTCTTTTACTATTCATACGTGGAAGGTTTTTTTTCACCACTTTTGCAAGTGGTGTGAGAACAGCAGTGGAACTTCAATATTCCCCAGTTGCCTTGTTAAATTTTGTGAAACAGTCCACTGAAAGCACCATATATTGATAATGTTGAACAAAAATAGGCACCTACAGTAGACACCAAAATGTTCTGAAGTGCATTTAAAAACAAGAATTTAAAGGACATATTTGGACAGGCTCACACATGTTATTCTTGCACCTTCAAGACAAATTCCTGGGAGTCATTGAGTCATTGTCAATTTTGTCCTTTATTAAAATTCTCCTTTTCCCTGAGATTATAGGCATATTTTTAGGCTGAAAAAGAAAGTCTCGTTGTCAGTCTAAGGAGGGACTCGAAAAGGACTAAAGAAACCTTGTCTAAAACTGGATAATATCAATTAATTATCATAACATATATTATTTTGGATCTATTTTCATGTAAATAAAAGGGAGACACCGTTATATAAAGAACACTCCAGAAGGACTTTAAATTTGCCAAGTTGTTGAAGATTTAATTAGTGAATTTATGATTTATTTTTATTCACACTTATTTTAATTCACCTTGGTAGAGATCATCACACTGCTTCACATGATCATCTTCTGATTTTTGAATAGGACAGAAGAAAAATGCTGTCTGACCTAACATGATTTTTATTTTTTCAAAGACAGTACTCCAAAAAATAAAAATGCTGTCATAATTTACTGTCTTTCAAAACCATATGCTGTATTGTATTTTATTTTATTAAAAAAAAAAATTGTGAAACACAAACGAATGATAAAAGTTTCTGAAGCCATAAAATATTTTTGCCAGGAACATTTATTATCCTATTAACTGGTGATAAGACATTAGCTACGCTTACATGTACAATTGAAATCATCTAGATTAATGAATCCAAACAGTGTTTACATAAACACTAAATTATGTGATGGGGTTGATGTAGATAGTTGATAAGCTTACTTTACTTCAGTAAGCGGATTTAATCTTTTTTTTAATGCGCACATCAAATATACAGAGTTTCCAGCTGTTGCTGCAGACTAACCATCATCCTGCCATCGCTTATTTTCTTTGTTTTGAACAGCGGACTTAATAATATCTATTTTGGGGTCTGATTAGGAGACGGCGAGCACATGTGCTGTGCTGCTCATATTAAACATACAGTAAAAACGCACCTTACTGCAACCAAAACAAGGTGTCTGTGGAAGTCTGAAGCAGGGCTCCAGACTAACTTTTTTCACCTCCGTCCTGAAAAACAATTTGAACCGTCCTAAAGTGAATGTCAACTGTCCCAAAATAAAAATGTTGTTTCTTATTATCATCTATAGTTGTTAGTTGTTAGTCACATGATAAAAACAACATTAAAGTGTTTAGATAAAACACAGATGTAATAAAAATTAGGATAATCTAGATTTTAAAATTTGAACATGCAATACAGATACAGATTTAACTACTGTGACTTAAATATCTTAAAATTAAACAAAACCACTTTTACTGGAGTAGAACAGTCTTCTTTTCAATTAATGATATTTGCATTTTTTTTAACTGGGCCTACTTGCATAGGCCTACATCATTCTTTATTTTTTCAAGCAGCAGACATATTTATTTGTATGAATTAAATATAATGAATCCTTATTAAAGCTATTAACGAGCAGTGAATGCTTTTCTCTTTTTCTTTTGTTGCTTGAATATTAAGGACACAGACTGCAATATGTCCAATGATATGTGGATACAAATGCATTGATGCACATATACACTCACAACCGTTCAAGACACAACCGGCATAGTTTACATGAATGCTCTCCAAAAACGGACATTTAGACCTAATGTTGTGAGTATTATTTTGTCCATTCAGACTCGAAAGAGAGCTCAATTCAGTACTCGCGCGGGACGCGCGCTATAGTTGTCAATGACTGCAAGCTTCGGTCGTGTGTATGCGCACAGAAAACCGCACCGAAAATAGTTTTTTTTTTGTTTTTTTTTGCGTCGTGAGCTTTACTCGTTCTCCCAGACGTTTACATTTTTTAACGTTTTATGAGACATGCAGTGCATGCCAACTCACGTGCCACTGGATAGATCAGCACTTTAGGCTAAATGGGCTATAAATGTGCGCATTTACCACAAACGCAGGACATCAGTTCTGACTGGATCTCTACCCAAATTGTCACTATCTAAAATTTTTGTCTAGTTTTTATTCATTGAATATCAGTTGTTTAACCAGCGCAACATATTTGCGATGTCATGAAGCCATTTGATACTGTAGATGTACCGCGGAACGAGTCAATGAGGAGCCAGCCAGTCATCATGAGAAGACGTGCTCCGTTGTAGTCAGCGCTTGGTCGGTTAATTTTGGCATTTTTTAAGAAGTTGGCCTAATAGGCTAGTAATAAATGAACACACATACAAAAATGTCTTCCGTCCTGTAGGCGTCCTGGAGAATATTTCTGTCCGTCCTAAACACATTTTCTATCGTCCCCAGGACGATAGGACGCCGTTAGTCTCGAGCCCTGGTCTGAAGGGATGAGCAGCACTTCACAAACTATGAGTGGAATGAGAATGACAACAGTAATTTATTACACTATTCAACAACAGCAGCTCGCCATTACGCCATCTTTACATCATTGCATATGCTGAGAACTGTACAGTTTCGATTTTCAATCTTATCAAGTGTTTATGTACTATCGAAAGGATTACAAAAGGTTTAATCCATCCCTTTCAATTGGATTTGGCCCATTCATTTTGATATACGTGGTTACATGTGACTTTTTTTATTCCGACTGCTAGTGTATATATAGATTATTAGATAGTCCATGTAAACAAAGCTATTGACATCAATTGTGCTAATCTACCAAATAAAATCGCTCGACTTCCAGTAAATATCTCTGACCGCTGTCACCCTAAACTCTGAGATCATGGCTCACGGCTCATATGGAGTCTGTGGGCCTTTTCGAATTGCTACATCGCATCCACATTTTAAAGTACTTAGTTGTTGTTGTTTTTTCTCCTGAAACCTCTGCAATGTTAGTGGTCCATATGGAGGAAAAGTAATCTGTACTTGGCCAGAAACAACACGGATAATTAAAGTTCATGTCTTCCTAGATAAACACATTGGCGTCTTGGGTTACATAAGGGTTCCTCTTGCCAGCGTTGAGATCACACCCTTTACCCGGCTTAGAGTGTGCGTTGAACTTCTGTGGCTTATGGTGTCAGCGTTTGTTAGAAATATGTGGCATCCACTAGAATTGGACCGCAGGCGCTCTTCCAGCCACCCACCAGCAAACAAACACCTCAAACACTCCAGTCTGCCCTGTGTGTGTTTGTATTAGAGTCAAAAGTGGAAGGCAAGTCTACACGTGATTTTAATGTGAATGTAGTGGATGAGCAGGTAATTAGTTTGAAGGTACTTTTTTCATAATTACCATGTTCAACGAAAGGCAATGTCTTGTTGGCCACACCTTATGTGGTGGTAGAAGTAATGGTAGTGTCTAGTGACTAATTTGCGATATGTCATTCTGGGGTGCGTTTCCCGTACAACGACGTAGTTCGCTGCTTCACTACCATAGCACGATGCATCGTTGGAAAAATCAACTAGCTAGTCACGGCTGTTTCCCGAAACCTACTGTCGCAAAGTATCATTCAACCACGTTGGTTTCGCACGTGGTGGAGTAATAACTACTTTTAATGAAACTGTTTGAGATCCAATTAACGCTAGATTTGTTTTATATAAATTACAGACATGTTATTTGATGACTATTTCTAATTGTTCTCAGTTGTTTTGCTTTATTACCAGACTCAGTATTTGGCTCGTTCTTGCATAGTAGAGCACGTTCGCACATGCGCACTCTTCAAACACGTTACTTCAAATCTTTTGACAAACTAAAAGACGTAAATTACATTTGTATGGATTCTAAATAAAAGACACCGGTTGTACCGAATGTCAACTTGCTTATTTTGCTCAAGATAAGGATTTATTACCTCCAAATGTCATGCAAAATAGAAACGATGCCTCTAACCATAGGTCGAGAGCTGTCGTTCAAACCACACAACCTCACGATGCTGTTTGCGAATGTTCGTTGGAACTATGGTTTCGGCAAACACCGACTCGTTGAACTATGCTGATAATGACGGAACTTGCGACCATAGTTGGCTAACGATTCATCAACCGTTATTTTGAGATTATCGATCACATCACATTCTGAAATTCATGTGAATTTTTCCATTAATTACCAAAAACTTTACTCCATAATGAACCGAAAATATATATAAAAAAAACTTCTCATAATTATTATATAAATGTCTCTAACATTGTTTTGCGCCATTGCTTTGGCAAAGTATCTGTCAAACGAAATGAAATCAAAAGTGTGAAATGGCTTATATATAATGACTCTATATCACAACCAAAAAGAGACCCCGGACCCCACTAGAGGGACCAATGAGGGAAACACTGGTATGGTAGTAATAATAAATATGTGTTGGATTATGTATCTAAGGTAGCTTTTACTAATGTATGAAGACTGTTTGGCTAGCGTTGTCATAGTCATACACTTGTTTCATGTAAACTGAATGGAAAGGAATTTCTTTGCCCATGTTGATCTTGGCATCTGGTAGTAAATAAAATATTTATTTCATACATTTGTAGTAGCTGTAATGTTGCTCATCTGTGTCTCTGAAGCCCATCTGATGTTGTGATGTCTTCTGTCCCCGAAGAAATGTGTTTGATCCTGCTGTGGTCTCATGTGACCAGCATTTACATGGTTATGTAGCTTGTAGGCCTGAGGGAAATAATGAAAGTATGTGAAATTTTATGAAGCATACCTGAAACTCGTCAGCTCATCAGTTGGGGATCCAGTGACCTGCATTGGATACGTTTAAAGGCACCCTAAATCGGGAGGGGAAAAAACTCCCTATCAATCAAACAAGCCAAACTCGGGTGTCAAACGGTAAAAGGAAAACAGTTTCTGCAAGTTATATAAGAAGTGCTCACTTCTCTAACGGCTGCCTTTCTTGTCCAGCTGCAGTTTGGTGGGATGGCCTGATCTTTGGTAGTTTCTTCTTGGTTGCACCATGTTTTTCATTGTTCACTTCACATTGCTTGAAGAACAGATTTACTAATCTTTGTGTAATCTTCTCCAGCTTTGGTCCTCCGACCAACAGGCAGTTCCTTCAACGCATAGGAATAAGAACAAGGTGTTATTCAAGCACTGTATCATTTAAAATGTCTGGGAGAGCAAGCTTATAATTGAAATTAGTGAAAGAGTTTGAATTCTTGGCCTCACGCTGCTTAAAGGTGAAGTGGTAAGTGGATTATTTCTGCGTCATTTGTGGCATTAAATGGAATCGTTAAAATAACGATTTTTCAAAGTCCACCCATCTGTCATTGGCTTCACAAACAGACGCTGGTCTGGACAATCAAGTTTTTTTTAAAGACAAGACACATTTTAAAATTTTCTTTTGTAGAGCTTCTGTAGTTCATAAACTGGCCCCCGACTGAGCCTGGGTTCTCCCAAAGTTGTTTTTTTTTTCTCCATTAGGTCACCTGATTTCTGAGTTTTAGGACACCACTAGGTCACTTGATGGAGTTTTAGGACACCATTAGGTCACTTGATGGAGTTTTAGGACACCATTAGGTCACTTGATGGAGTTTTAGGACACCATTAGGTCACTTGATGGAGTTTCAGGACACCATTAGGTCACTTGATGGAGTTTTGGGACACCATTAGGTCACTTGATGGAGTTTTGGGACACCACTAGGTCACTTGATGGAGTTTTGGGACACCATTAGGTCACTTGATGGAGTTTTGGGACACCTTTAGGTCACTTGATGAAGTTTTGGGACACCATTAGGTCACCTGATGGAGTTTTAGGACACCAATAGGTCACCTGATGGAGTTTTGGGACACCATTAGGTCACCTGATGGAGTTTTAGGACACCATAAGGTCACCTGATGGAGTTTTAGGACACCAATAGGTCACCTGATGGAGTTTTGGGACACCATTAGGTCACTTGATGGAGTTTTGGGACACCATTAGGTCACTTGATGGAGTTTTAGGACACCATTAGGTCACTTGATGGAGTTTTAGGACACCAATAGGTCACTTGATGGAGTTTTAGGACAACAATAGGTCTCTTGATTGAGTTTTAGGACGCAAATAGGTCACTTAATGGAGTTTTTCGGTTCCTTGCCACTGTTGCTTTTGGCTTGCTCAGTTGGGTACGTACCCTTGATCAGCTCTACCAAACGTGGATATTTTTCCACTAAGAAACGGACATTTTTATTATGCTTTGATTGATACTGTGAAGCTGCTTTGATGCAATCTATATTAAAATACTCCTGACTTGACCTGACTTGACTAGAGCTGCTTTACAGCAGAAATTAAAGTCACTTCTTAATTGATGAATTTTGCAACAGTTATTTTCCTGTCTATTTCTTTGAAGCTGCTTTAAAACATCTGTATTGTATAAATCGCAATACAACTAAATGTGACAAATTTATTTGAAAATGGTAAAAATTTAGTATCCTAAATTTGACAAACTTTACCTTAAAAGACAAGACACAATAAATATCAAAACCCTCCCTAGTTTCCTAACAGAGTAAACAAACAGCACTCAGCACTTGTCTCCCCGAGGACATGTTCTTGGCTCCGAGCAAATGGCTTCATTTGTAGTTGTGTGCTCAAGTGAGGATCAAGGTCACTGTTGCAGTCAATGATTAAACTAAAGACAACTCTCCCAGCCACAGGTAAAGATTGAAGCTGTACTGTAACATTGTAACTGGTTATTCAGTCACTTTACTTTGGTTCAAATGGATAGTTTACCCAAAAATGAAAATCATGTCCTCAATTACTCTCATGTCATTCTGAAACTGCATGACGTACTACTTCTGTGGAACACAAAATGTTTTTCAGTGGGGCACAGTGTTCATTCAGACAGTCACTGTTTGACTTGCATGGCAGTCTAGCTGTTCATTACCACTCTCTCCACCGGTGAGACTTTGTCCGCACTACTGATTGTTCAAATTGTGTTGTGTAGCGCGAGCTCTTCCGGTTTCTCTTTTTGAATTGACGAATACAGAGTACTGCCACCTGCTGGTATGGAGAGTTATTTCCTCTTTAGCCAGTTGGCTGTAGTGTGTAGACCATTAGCTTTGCACTGTTCAAGTGCAACGTTCAGGCCCAGACATAGGTGACTTAAAGGGATACTCCACAGGGTTTTCATATTAAACTATGTTATTCCCTTAACTAAGACGAGCTGATGCATACCTCTCTCGTCTCAGTGCGTGCACTCTATTGCTCTGTATTGCCGCAAAACTATGTTAGCACTTAGCTTAGCCCAGTGCATTAAATATGGGCCCAAAACAGAGGCAACCAAACACTTCCTCGTTTTCCCTATTTAAACACAGTTACTCGATTAGTGTAACTCGTCCTAGGCTGGTGACACAAAATAAAACGTTGCGTTTTTCTAAGCGTTTAAAATTGATGACTATATTGTATGGCGGAATACCATAAAAAAATGCTTTAGAGCACTTCAACTTATACGCAATAATACCTTCACTCGTGAAAAGTCCTCTTACCGGCTCCCGCTTTGTCGCATGTCACGTTGGCTGCATTGACGGCAATAAGAGAGAGGGGGAGAGCGAGGAAGCGGGAGCCGGTAAGAGGACTTTTCACGAGTGAAGGTATTATTGCGTATAAGTTGAAGTGCTCTAAAGCACTTTTTTATGGTATTCCGCCATACAATATAGTCATCAATTTTAAACGCTTAGAAAAACGCAACGTTTTATTTTGTGTCACCAGCCTAGGTCGAGTTACACTAATCGAGTAACTGTGTTTAAACAGGGAAAACGAGGAAGTGTTTGGTTGCCTCTCTTTTGGGCCCATATTTAATGCACTGGGCTAAGCTAAGTGCTAACATAGTTTTGCGGCAATACAGAGCGATAGAGTGCACGCACTGAGACGAGAGAGGTATGCATCAGCTCGTCTTAGTTAAGGGAATAACATAGTTTAATATGAAAACCCGGTGGAGTATCCCTTTAAGCCCCTTTCTCACAGAGATTCCGGAAATTACACGGATAATGTGACTCGGCATTTGTCCCGGGATTGTTTGATTTCGGTTTATTCACACTGGCAGTGGTTTGCCGGGATCTTTGAGTGCGTTCACACACAACCCGGAAAGATCCCGGAAAGACACATGACGTCAGGATGAGACGTGTAACGTACGCGTTGAAAACATGTACATGCTCATACCGTTCCACAAAGCTGGTGAACGATCTCCGCTTCAGTGCAGATAGTGAGGAGCTCCTGGTCTCTGCTTCGCTCCAGTTTGCAGACATTTGTTCGTAGTTTCTTTGTTGATGACGAACACAAACGTTCTTCTAAGAGCAACAGAGTCGCGCGATGGCACAAGCGTCATCACTATGACACACCCCTTACGGCATTAGTCCTGGCTTTTGTTCACACAGCGCGCGTTCCAGGACTGATTCCGGTAATGTTACTAGGTTCCCAACCCAGCTAGCCGGTATCAATCCCGGGTCGGGTTTTCGTTCACACAGAAGGCGTTCTGGCAATTTCCCGGGATCAACGGGCTATGTGAAAGGGGCTTTAGACGCAGACACCATAGTCTACTGTCGTCACCTCCAATTCTTAAATATTGGATGGGTGTTTCTGGCTGTTATGGGACTTTTCCTCCATTTTATTATACAGGTGAAAAAAAAATCTCTTAACAAACCACACACATGTACATGCTAGAGTTTAAACTATTTTCCTTCAAATCCCCAACAGAGCAATACTAACAGTGATTCATGCCTTAGCAAATACCACTAATACGCCTAATGGATCCCAGTCTAGAACCTCAACATGAACTCACTATCCAAACATGACTTCTCTCTCTTTCTCTCTAACATTATTTGTTTTCCCTTATCCTCTGTTCTTATTTCCCCATCCTGCAGTGAGACAAAAATCTTGTGCAGGCTTTTAAACAAGATGTCTTCCCACTTTTTTTAAGCCAAGTTTGAATTCTAAAACTCAGTCAAACATAGTTAATTTAAGTTTATAGACGGCCAATAGCTTTTTTTCCCTCTCTTTAAGTTTCATTGTCTGCCGTGCTGTAGTTTTCTAACAGAATGAGGTCAGACTGTAAGGATTGAATTATTTTAGGGACTGTTGTTTCTGCTTGGACTGCCACATCTTGCAGCAATTGATCCAGCAACTTCTTGCACACACCCATTTCAAAGCTTTCGCTTGGAGTTTTTTCCTCCGATTTTTTTTTTCCCTTTCTGTTTCTCTTCTTCAAGACTCACTTGAAGAGTCATTCACAAACACACACACACACAGTTTTGATTTGTATTTAAAACACATGCAGTATTGGCAGCGTCCACAGTGTGTTGCAACAGATGTTCAAAGGAAACTGAACGACAGTGTTCCTGTAGGCTCATCAGCGTGTTTCCAAGAAGTCTGAATTCATCCCAGTTCTCTCGAAACAAACCCTGCTGCATTTGTGGGATTTGGGTGCGACTGCTGTTGAAAGGGGGAGCTTGCGGTGTCATGAAGACAGCTTTACGTTTGCTGTGGCCTATCCTGAAGATTCCCGCGTGAGCCTGGTGCCGCAGTGTATGGAAGTGGGTCATGGCATTGCTGATGCGATTGGAAGCGACAAAGCGAGAGGGCCAGACTCAGTCCCCCACCCCCACACACTCATCCACGACGTGCCGCCACACACAAACATCCATGTCAGTTCAGTGAGCTAACATGGGCAAATAGCTGATCAGCGTGTTAGATTTATTTGATTATGACATGCAGTGTTGTTTCTCAATACATTTGTGATGGCTGTGATCTAGTAAACCAAAGTACAAGATATGGCGTCATTACCATATAAACTGCAAAAATAAACACACCAAACAATACAAACACAAAAATAAAACAACTATTTTGAAGATTTGGAAGCAGCAGAATTGTTTAGTCAACTTTTAGTCAAAATAGTCAGATTGTATATATGAAATATAAAGTATATATGGAAATACTTGTGTAACTTTTGTATTTGTTACATTTACCGAAAAGTACACCTTAATTTGCAACACGGAAGCTATATGATTAGAAGATCTGCAAGAGTTCAACTTAATTCACCTCTATAGGAAAATAATTAGAATAACAGTGCATAAATGGTAAAATGGATTATGATAATTAAAATAATATAAGTTTGCAAAATATCAGACGTTTTGTCTACATAACTGGAAGCAAATGACACTGGAAGCCTTGCACATTCAAGCTACAAATGTCTGTGCTCCTTAAATATGGATATATAACAGTAAAATTGAAGTTACGGACTGGCATATGAACTATTTAACACTGCAATTAATCCTAAAATTAATTGTTTATTTAAAATAAGTTTTAAATTAAAAAATAAAAGCTCTTAAACTCATTAGCTCTTTAAACAGAAGTTTCCACAGAAAACAGCAAGTTCAAACTAGACCGCATTTAAGGGGTATGGTACAGTCATACCACTTATTACTTGGTATTTCACCAAATAAATAATAATAAGAGATATATAAGAGATATTGATTTGAGATTAGACTAAATCATACCCGTTTGTTATCTTATAATCTGTTATAGTGTACAAGCACAAAACAATCGTTTCAAAATGGCTGCATTTGTATGAAACGAGAGAGTGAGTCCACGACACCCAGATGACATAATTAAATAACTGAACACAAAATACTGATTTGAGTTTTAATATTTTATTAGCTCACCAAACACAAAACTGGTCCTCAGACCAATAGCTCTGATGAGGCTGAGTATGAAAACTGGATGTTTATAACTGCTTTTGGGTGTAGTGGAGTCATATTTCAGTAATGCTTTAGTTTAGGGTACAATTCTCACTATTAACTAGTTGTTTACTTGCATCCATATCACTAGGATGTTGTCTGTTTATTAGTACTTACTTATAAAGCACATATTAATGCCTTATTCTACATGACCATAATCTACATCCATGTAATCCTACCCATTATACCTAAACTACCATTCATTCTAACTATTAATTAGCATTAAATTAGTAGTTTTTTGAGGCTAAAGACACAGTTAATAGCTAGTAAATGATGAGGATTTAAATTTTTTTTTACAGGTTGTTATGGGGGAATACTGCTAGATGTAGTGATTGACCAATCAGAATCAAGTGTTCCACAGAGCTGTGTAATAAATTATATAAAATTCAACCTGCCAAAGTGGCTAGTAGTAGTGAGTGACTGTGTTACACACCACTTCTGAACTCCATGTCAGGTTAATGTTAATGTCAAGCCCTGAGTTTAATGTACTTAACCACTGTGACTATGCTAGTTCTGAATATAAAATAGCCTACTGAATAATACATGCACTGGTTGATATCTTGAATCAGGCCCGGAAGGATTTGCGAAGACTTAACGGAGTTGTTTTAATGATTGTCTTTTCAGCTGAATCGTATAGTAAAAGGTCAGTTATGTTGTCCTCAAACCAATAGCTCTGATGAGTATGAAAACTGGGTTTATAACTGCTTTCAGGTATAGAGTCATATTTCGGTAATGCTTTAGTTTAGGGTCCAATTCTCACTATTAAAGGGGAAATGAAGCGGTGAATCAAGTTTACATGATTTACAAGATGGATTTCCAATATAATCAACAATTATATAAGAAACATGACAAATGTGAACATTTAGAAGAAAAAAAGAAAAAAACTTTATATCTTTCGCCGCCAGGGCGACGCCATTGTGCAGGTGACGTCACGGGGTTGGTTGGCTCAAGTTTAACTCTGGGCATTGAAAATCGCGACATCAAACTGTGTTTACACCAGTGTTTTGACCGCGAACGACTAATGTTAGGTACAGTTTTTAGACAAAAAGACGACGTCTCATGTTATATGTTGACAAACTGCACATAGAAACATTGTTCGCGATGTCAGCCTTCATATTCCCGTCTCGTCAGCACCATGTAAGTTAGCATGTATTTGTTAAAGGGGAAATGAAACGTCCATATTTTCGCACTGATATACTAGGAAAAAGTGTCTCCGCTCTGACATCCTTCAGGGAAAGCATCGCCGCTTCCACACGTCTAACCCCCGGCACAGCATGGTAAACGTGCGCGCCGGTGATGCAGAATTGACCACGCAATACATGCTCACGATCAACCTCTTGACAGCAGATCGACTCTGACACTGAGGGTATCGCAGTACAACAGCCACACTGACACCTGGCTGTTCTACATAGCAACGTAATTTACATGGTGTTGATGAGACGGGAATATGACGGCAGACATCGCGAATAATGTTTCTATGTGCAGTTTGTCAACATATAACATTAGACGTTGTCTTTTTGTCTAATGACTGTACCTAACATTAGTCGTTTGCGGTCAAAACACTGGTGTAAACACAGTTTGATGTCGCGATTTTCAATGCCCAGAGCCTGTTAAACTTGAGCCAACCAACCCCGTTACGTCACCTGCACAATGGCGGCGCCCTGGCGGCGAAAGATACGTTTTTTTCCTTTTTTTCTTCTAAATGTTTACATTTGTAATGTTTCTTATATAATTGTTGATTATATTGGAAATCCATCTTGTAAACTTGTTTCACTGCTTCATTTCCCCTTTAACTAGTTTTTTACTAGCATCCATATTACTAGGATATTGTCTGTTTCTTAGTACTTATAATGCACATATTAATGCCTTATTCTACATGACCATAATCTATATCCCATAATCCTAGCCAATACCTAAACTACCATTCTAACTGTTAATAAGCATTAAAATAGTAGTTTATTGAGGCTAAAGACACAGTTAAATGTAAATTTAATTAGTAAATTATGAGAATTGGACCCTAAAGTGTGACCCATATTACTTGAAGCTGGTTCTGGTTGGAGTGGTGTTTGGTAGTGGGTGGATCCTTCACTAGGACGCTGGTCCAGAGATTTTGTGGATCGAAGTTGATTTTTTAATCAGCTTGGCCCGTGCCCATAGTTCAGTCAGCCAGATGAAGTTAGATTAGAGTGTCACTAGGGATTTGCAGCCGCCCAGCACTGCCTCGCTGCCCACCGCTGAGGGCTTTACTCAGACACGTCAGTGGGGTTAGCTTTTAGGCAACTAATGCCACCCATCTTATACACCCTGCCAACACAGTTGGCACATAAAACGACTCTTTTATAACAGAGGAAATATGACCAACATTATTGTGTGGCAATCATTTTTGATATTTTCACAAAAACTGAACAAAAGCGCATGAAGTAAATGATAAAATCAGCACAAACACCTTTTGTCTTTTCTTTCTCAAAAAGGAACTTTTGGCTGTGAGAATTTCCCAGTTTCCCAGCTAACTGTCGGCACATGTTGGCTATTTCATTTATTGGATAGCCAAATGAAACAAACTGCATGCCTTAAACAGTTTTTTAAAAAGTTAGTTATTTATAGAATGGTTTATTTNCCAGTTATCCCAACGCCAATAGACGTACCACTATTAATTCTACACTCGTGTAATTTCACATCACCCACGTTAAGAACACACTTCTATAAGAACAAGGGTCAAATAACCATAACCATATGTGAAAACAATACAAAGAGTCACACAGCAGAACACAGTAGACTAGCCAAACGTAACATGCTCACACAGTTAAATGCTAAGATGTTGAAAACACTGTGGACACGAGAAATACACTTTCACCACATTCACTATTCAGCAAATTTAGGGCGAGCAGCCAGACCTCTAATAACTATTGTATACCTAATTCAGCCACCCCCGCTACTGTACAAGAACATTAACAGCTCAACAACCACTCACGGTCAGTCCAATATTCGAAATCACGGTGCGAGGGAATCGCATCAGTCTCGGTCTATGTTCCCCGTGACGATGCAACGTGTCTGACGCCTCCCGTTGACGGCGCTTATCCACGGAACTCCAACCGGAACTGCGAGTAGGGGGAAAGTGAATCAGTCAACTCGTCACCATAATATCACAGGGTAAAGCCCACTCGTTGCGAGACAGTCGCAAAACTACTTCCCTTAATGCGAGGAATAGAGTGCGTTGAAACTTCCTTGTGACGATGCGGTGTATTTGACGCCTCCCGTTGACAGCGTTTATCCGCGAAACTCCACCCGGAACTGCGAGGAGGGGAAAGTGCATCAGTCAACTCTTTACAACAATATCACAGAGTACAGCCCACTCGCTGCGAGGCTGTCGCAAAACTACTTCCCTTAATGCGAAGAATAGAGTACGTTGACACAATTCTCCCGCCGTCTTCCCTACAAGCGACCAGCTCGCCGCTATCTGGGGAATCGGTAGCGTGCAATACCAACGTCTTCGCTCTTGTGAGTTGCGGTACGTGAAGTCGTTTCAGCTCAACGTGACCAGAATCCATCCGCTTTTATTCTCTCCAGCCACTAATCACAGAAGCTGCTGATCCATCCCAATTATCAGCCGCACCTGTCAATGAACATCCCAACCACACACAGATATATGTACAGCCCCGCCCCTCCCCCAGACAGTTTTATTCAACATCTCAATCATGTGTAGTCCCGCTACATTTTCACCCCCCTTTTTCTGGGGCTCGTCCCGAGCGCTAAAGGTCCAGTAATAGGGCATAATGTCCCATAGTTCAATTCATGGTCCAGTCTATTGTGACCTTCACGGTCGGTAGCGCACAGGAAGGTTCCCCCGGTTGGCCCGAGCCGGGTACCGACTAGGAGCGCATGGCTCCGGATTTTGACATTGTTCTGGGCTGTGTAGGAGTCTATCATTGGCAGTGATGGGGCTATTATGTCCCGAGCAGTCCCCACCATTCGCAACTCTGGGCCAGGGGCTTCATGAGAGGGGCAGCTGAGGCAGAGGAGAGAGGCGGAGTCACTATAGGGTTGGATGGTACATTGGTTGGCTCTGGCAATGGAGTCAATGCAGGATTGAGCCGATGTGATGGAACTGGTTGGACTAATACCACTGGAGCAGGAGGCCAGAAGGGTTCTGAGCAATTGGCTATCCCAGATTTATATTCCCCATTCCAATGACCATCCACAGTGTCATTATTGATCGGAGGGTCTCCAGGGCATGGCCGCAAGTTGTTGCGGTGAAGGGTTCGACATGGACCATCTTTACCCTCTGGTCGTATAGTAAATACTGGGCGGTCAGGATGGGACTGCCCGACGATCACAAACGGTGTTGGAAGCCACTGTGGTGCAAGTTTACCTTGAGCCCTGCGACGGAAGTTTCTCATCAACACCCGCTCCCCTGGCAACAGTGGCAAGGTCCGAGCGTTCCGATTGTAGTGCATCTGATTCCAGTGATTGCGACGCTCTGTGTTGTTACGGACCATTGCATAGGCTTGCAGAAGAGTCTGATGGTGGCTTCTGACCCATCCCTCTAAACTATCCCTACCCTGGGGGGGTGCGGCATCGTACAACATATCTATTGGTAGCCTAGCGTGACGGCCAAAGACAACATAATGTGGAGTCATTCCAGTGCTTGCGTGTGTGGTGTTATTGTAGGCCTGTAAAAGTGCAGGTAGCCGGCTGGGCCACTGGGCCTGAGACTGTATTTCAATAGTACCCAGCAGAGATAGGAGGGTGCGATTAAACCTTTCGCATGCACCGTTACCCTGTGGATGGTACGGGGTGGTACGTATCTTCTTGCAGCCATACATTGTGCATAGCTGCTGCATCAGAATTGATTCGAACGCTGCTCCCTGGTCTGTGAGGATTCGCTCCGGGCAGCCGAACGGAAGGATAAGTGCCGTCCACAGGGCCTTTACTGTGGTAGGAGCCGTCTGATCCTTGGTGGGTACGGCCAATGCGTATCTGGAAAACAAATCCGTGATAACAAGGATGTACTGATGCGTATCAGAAGGCCTCCCAAGAGACAAATAGTCTAAGGCCACAGTTTCAAAGGGGTAGCTAGAGATAATTGAGCACAGGGGGGCTTTTGGCTGAGCTCCTAATTTCCCAACTACACAAGTGGTACACTCTGCTGCCCATTTCCGGGCATTTGTACTCATCCCCACCCAGTAGAACCTCCTCCTCAGCAATGAGACCATTTGTCCCCACTTGCATGGGCTGCCGCCCGGTGATACTCCTCCCAAAGTGGCCGGGCCTGTGCTTGTGGGATGATAATTTGCTTTACCGGTGCGCCTGTGTCTGGTTCATTAACGCACCTCACCAGGGTTCCACCACACAGCTCCAAGTGGCGCCATTCTCGGAGCAAGCAACGAAGCTGGGGGGACAAAGTAGCAAGGTTATGGACTACAGGGGGCTCACTGCTCGCCTTCCAAGCATGTAAAAGCTGCAAATCAGTATCATCCCTCTGCCGTTCCCCCCATTGTTTTTTGCAGGGTACCGGATTCCAACGGTGTAATGCATGCCATGCTGTGCACAGTGTGCTCCGCTGCCTCTCCTGGTAGTCGTGACAGGACATCGGCATTTCGATTGGCTGTCCCTGGTCGGTAGCGTAGATTGTAGGAGTAGTTTGCAAGTTGGGCCACCCACCTTTGCTCAGTTGCACCCAGTTTCGCCGTTTCGAGATGGACCAGAGGTTATTATCGGTAAAAACAGTGACCTCAGCTCCCCACAAATAATCTTTAAATTTTTCCGTGATGGCCCACTTTAAAGCCAGTAATTCCAGTTTAAAGGAGCTGTAATTTTGGTCATTACGCTCGGTGGGGTGAAGGCTGCGGCTGGCGTATGCGACGACCCTTTCACTTCCACCTTGGACCTGGGCCAGGACAGCCCCGAGACCATCCAGACTAGCATCAGTGTACAATCTAAATGGAAGCTGGAAATCCGCATAGGCCAAGATGGGGGCGCTAAGGAGGGCCTGTTTCAGATTATCAAAGGCCACTTGGCAACTAGGTGTCCACTGGATAGGGGCAGAGGATCTGTTGGCTTGGCCTTGCAGAAGTTGGTGTAGGGGGGCTGCTACCTTAGAGAAAGCTGGGATGAAGCGTCGATAGTAGCCAGCAAAGCCCAGAAATGATCTCACTTGCTTCACCGTCATGGGCGTAGCCCAATCACGGACAACCGCCACCTTATCTGGATCCGTCGCTACCCCTTGGCTGCTGACAATGTGTCCCAGATATGTCACTTTCCTTTGGAACAAATGGCACTTCCGTGGCTGTAACTTCAGGCCATGTTCTTGAAGGCGGGCAAAAACCTGTTCCAGGTGCTGCAAGTGGGCTGTGAAATTGGGTGAATAGACAATAACATCATCAAGGTAAATAAGAAGATGATCATACACCTGTGCTCCAAGCAGCGTTGCATCAGTCTCTGGAAGGTGGCTGGAGCATTGCAGAGACCAAAGGGCATACGCTCAAAGTGATACAAGCCAAATGGGGTGGTGAAAGCGGTCTTCTCCTGGTCTTCCGGCGCGACCTCCACTTGCCAGTATCCACTTGCGAGATCGAGAGTGGAGTACCACTCACACTTAGTTAGGCTAGTGAGTGATTCCTCAATCCGAGGTAAAGGGAAGGAGTCTTTGTGGGTTATAGCATTCAATTTGCGGTAATCAACGCAAAATCTCCATGAACCATCCTTCTTTTTGGCAAGGACCACTGGAGCAGCCCATGGGCTCGAGCTCTCCTTCACCACCCCGCTGTCCAGCATGCCCTGTAATAAGGTCCTCAGTTCTGGATAGAGGTTTGGGGGAACTGGGCGATAGCGCTCCCGAATCGGGGGAGCCGTGCCAGTGGGAATCTGATGGGTGACCACTGCTGTTCTGCCAAAATCCTCTTCGTGGGCTGCAAACACATGAGACCACTTTTTTAAGAGGGCCTTCAATTGGGCCTGTTGGTCATCGTCCAACCCTTCACCGTGCAAAGCTAGAGCTGGATGATCGTCACTTAGGGTCCGTCCCACTTGCTGTACATCGACCTCGATGACTTGGGGGCCAGCGTTCGTTAAAACTAATCTCGTTCGTCCCCGCACGTCCTTTTGGTCGATTTGGGTGACTGTGGCAAGGGGCGTCGTTGAGGCAGCTCCATAGGGAATGGGTTTGGGTTACAGATACGTATGGGAACCCTCCCTCCCTGGGTCCAGCTCAACGATCGGGGCCACTCGCCACTCACACCCATGGCCTTCCATGTCTTCGATCATGACGGGGCAATCAGGCAGGCCAGCAGATTGTGGCACATGGGCCCAGACGATCGTTTCAGTGGAGGGGGGCAACACCACCGGAGGCTGTCTTTGGAGTCTAGCCACACCTTGAAGCTCCACTCGAGTCACTAACGCTTCAGCCCTCTGGCAGGCAGCAAAGGCTGTATCCCAAGCTTTTTCTGCAGAGGGGGAGAACACTGATTTAAATGCCACAACCCCAAGATGGCCACCTTTAAAAATTCCAGCCCAGCACTCTGCCACGACGTTCATCCCCAAAAGTCCATATTCTGTGTTAATACAATCGTCACGGACAATAACTACCCCCTTCCCCTTTACATCAAATCCCCCGATGCAAAAGTCTAATACTGCATAGCCTACATAAGGAATGTAAAGGCCGTTAGCTGCTTTTAAGGCTAGCCATGATATACGGCTGGGATCTTGTATGCATTCGTCACCGAAGTGGCGTTGGAACAGTGTTTGACTAAACAAGGTGACTTGAGAGCCAGTATCTAGTATGCATGGAATTCGTCGCCCTTGGACAAACACCTCGATTTCAGGGCATCTACCAACCATGGAGGGCCTTTGTTGGGGCGCGGTCAGGGGCCCCTCCCGGTTCACCTGCCCTGCTGTGACCGGGGGTACCGAAAACCCGTCTGGGCTGGACGTCGCCGTGGGCAGAATCTCTGAATGTGTCCAGCGTCCCCACAGTCACGGCAGATAGCTTGGCCTTGAGCATCCCATTGATAGTAAGGTTGCCCAGGAGGGGCTGATCCCGGCGTTGGCGTTGAGGGGCATTGGACTGTGAATGCCAGGATGGCTGAGGGGGTGTCTCAGTCTCTGGCAGTGGTTTCAAGCGTTCTTGTAGCTCCTCTACAATAGACTTGCCTAAAAGGGTTACCTGTTCCTTCAACTCCTGACGCAGCTCAGCCCGCAGAGCATCCTTCACTTGCTGCAACTCCATGGCAATAGGCCGTGGGTATGATGTTGTAGCAACGGTTGGGCAAACGCTGGCTTCTTCCGTGTGGCCCAGTTTCCGCTCCAGTGCTTTTGCCTCCTCACAAGCCTCCACAAAGGTAAGCGTTGAGGTCCTTCGGAGCTGCCTCTGCAGCTCCTGCTTCAACGATCCCGTTCTCAGGCCCATGGCAAACTGTGTCCGTAGCAGCTCATCATCTGTTCCGGTCTCAAGGGGGTCCATAGCTCTCCATCTGAAATGCAACTCACGCAAACGGAGAATAAAATCGCTGACAACCTCCCCAGGTTCCTGTTTACAGTTGAAAAACTGGACTCGCAACTGAGCTACTGGTCGTTGGACTCCATACAATTTACATAGGGCCTCTAAAATCTTGGTGTCAGTGTCACGTTGATCAACTGCTAACAGTACCACCTCTCTTTTAGCATTTGCCTCCAATGCGCTCAGCACAAAATCCACCCTTTGCTCTGCATTCAGCCCCTGGGCCCGGATAAAGGCTTCAATTTGCGTTTTCCATTCCGAAAACTTTGATGCACCCCCTTCTCCACTAAACTTTGGGACCCATGGCCCACCCATAAACCATGGCATAAATGCAGCTACCATTTGTGGCTGTGCACCCGCTACCTGAGGCTGCTCGCTGTTACTCATATTGTTGTGTACGTCAAGGGTCCTGCCGACACTACGCCAAAATTGTAACGGAACCAGTAATTTTTGTATTGACCCTTGAGGTACGACAACAATAGACAGAAGTGTATAAACTCAGTTTTATTGACAATTTTTTTAAATGCATAAAAACACACACTATATATAAAAATATGCCCGACCAGGCAGAGAGGTCATCAAAATCTATATACCTGGTATGAACAAACCACATTAAAAAAAATAGCAATTGGTTAGTAGGAATAAGCAATTTAAGTAGTAGTACTGCTGCTATAAAACTGGTAGTAAAAATTTGGCGCCCTCTATCGGGAAGTGAAGTCTCAAAGTCCCAGTTATCCCAACGCCAATAGACGTACCACTATTAATTCTACACTCGTGTAATTTCACATCACCCACGTTAAGAACACACTTCTATAAGAACAAGGGTCAAATAACCATAACCATATGTGAAAACAATACAAAGAGTCACACAGCAGAACACAGTAGACTAGCCAAACGTAACATGCTCACACAGTTAAATGCTAAGATGTTGAAAACACTGTGGACACGAGAAATACACTTTCACCACATTCACTATTCAGCAAATTTAGGGCGAGCAGCCAGACCTCTAATAACTATTGTATACCTAATTCAGCCACCCCCGCTACCGTACAAGAACATTAACAGCTCAACAACCACTCACGGTCAGTCCAATATTCGAAATCACGGTGCGAGGGAATCGCATCAGTCTCTGTCTATGTTCCCCGTGACGATGCAACGTGTCTGACGCCTCCCGTTGACGGCGCTTATCCACGGAACTCCAACCGGAACTGCGAGTAGGGGGAAAGTGAATCAGTCAACTCGTCACCATAATATCACAGGGTAAAGCCCGCTCGTTGCGAGACAGTCGCAAAACTACTTCCCTTAATGCGAGGAATAGAGTGCGTTGAAACTTCCTTGTGACGATGCGGTGTATTTGACGCCTCCCGTTGACAGCGTTTATCCGCGAAACTCCACCCGGAACTGCGAGGAGGGGAAAGTGCATCAGTCAACTCTTTACAACAATATCACAGAGTACAGCCCACTCGCTGCGAGGCTGTCGCAAAACTACTTCCCTTAATGCGAAGAATAGAGTACGTTGACACAATTCTCCCGCCGTCTTCCCTACAAGCGACCAGCTCGCCGCTATCTGGGGAATCGGTAGCGTGCAATACCAACGTCTTCGCTCTTGTGAGTTGCGGTACGTGAAGTCGTTTCAGCTCAACGTGACCAGAATCCATCCGCTTTTATTCTCTCCAGCCACTAATCACAGAAGCTGCTGATCCATCCCAATTATCAACCGCACCTGTCAATGAACATCCCAACCACACACAGATATATGTACAGCCCCGCCCCTCCCCCAGACAGTTTATTCAACATCTCAATCATGTGTAGTCCCGCTACACAAACACGACAGTTGGCGACGAGGATTTTTGGTGAACATATGAAAGAGCTGTCTCCTAGTTTTTTTTCCGGGTGGGCGTTTTTTTTTCTGGGAGAAGTGATAAAGAAAGAGATGAAACACAGCCTCACGGAGATTGAGGGGTAGATTCAGCACAATCTAGTAAGTGAATTAAGGAAGATGGCGGGATATATCGGAAAGATTGATCCATTTGAAAATGCTACGGATGATTGGACTTTGTACTGTGAACGAATCGAGCAGTATTTCAAAGCTAATGACATCGATGATGAAAAGCGTGTGTCAGTGTTGTTGAGCGCGATAGGACGGAAAGCTTATGCTCTGCTCAGAAGCCTCACCGCTCCCACAAAGCCTGCTGATCTTAGTTTTGAGAATATTGTGAAGATAATGCAAGAGCATCTAGCACCAAAACCGCTGCTCATTGCAGAACGATTCAGATTTCATAAGCGAAATCAGAATGATGGAGAGTCAATCGCAGTTTATGTGGCTGAATTAAAGAAATTGTCTGAACACTGTCAGTTTGGGGACGGACTAAACGACGCGCTGAGAGATCGTCTAGTCTGCGGCATTTCACAAGAGAGTATACAGAAGAGATTGCTCTCAGAGGCAGATCTAACATTCAAACGTGCAGTTGAAATTTCTGTCGCTATGGAAACGGCTGCTAGAGATGCAGTTGAGCTGAGATCAGGAGTGAAACTCTCTGTAAATAAGGTGACCATGGCAGGTAAACCTAAAAGAGCACTGCAAAAAGTTGAAATGTGTTACCGTTGTGACAGGGGCGGACACAAAGCAAATCAGTGCAGATTCAAAACTGAAATGTGCAGAAAGTGCAACAAAGTTGGACACATACAAAGAGCATGTCGGTCCGACGTACCACACATTGAAAAGGAGAGACAGTACAAGGCTCAGAAAATGAAAAGTAGGAATGTGCATGTTGTTGCCCAAAACTCAGATGAGGAAAGTGACTCAGGGTTGGCAAACTTAGAAATCTACAGTCTGAAAAATGACTTAAAACAAGCTATCTGGCTTACACCTCAAGTGAACGGACAGACAATCAGAATGGAATTGGACACAGGCTCTGCGGTATCAGTGATGTCACAGCACGAGTTTGAAAAACATTTCAAAACGACCAAATTAAAGCCATCGCCTGTTAAACTGAAAACATACACCGGTGAGCCCATAATTCCTCTTGGAGTGATGCCTGTTACTGTAATGTACAATGGTCAACAGAGTGAATTAGATCTGTATATAGTCCGAACAGAGGGACCAGCACTTTGGGGACGTGACTGGTTGAGGAAGTTGCAGCTGGACTGGAAATCCATAAAAAAATTGCAAGTCACAGTTCCTTCATCGAAGTGCATCCAGATGCAACTGGAAAAAGTGCTGGATGGGGCTGTAGCTGTGTTTCAGCCGGGAATAGGAACGCTGAAGCATATAAAAGGGAAGATAACACTGAATGAGAATGCTGTACCCAAGTTTCACAAGGCGCGGCCGGTTCCCTATGCTATTCGTCAGAAAGTGGAAAATGAGCTGGACCGGTTGGAAGCTGAAGGAATACTTTCAAAGGTTGATTGGAGTCCCTGGGCAACTCCAGTTGTTCCGGTTGCCAAGAAAGATGGAACTGTTAGACTTTGCGGGGATTTTAAAGTCTCAGTCAACCCGGAATTGCAGGCAGAACAATATCCACTACCGAGAATAGAGGATATTTTTGCCACACTTGCAGGCGGACAGCTCTTCAGTAAAATAGACTTGGCGGAAACATATTTACAGATGGAAATGGAGGAGGACTCAAAAGTGTTCTTGACTATCAATACTCTCAAGGGGTTGTATCGCTATAACAGGCTTGTTTTCGGCGTCGCCTCAGCACCGGCCTTGTGGCAAAGGGCTATGGATCAGGTACTTCAGGGTTGCCCTGGTACCCAATGTTACCTCGATGACATCATCGTCACAGGTGACAGTGACAGTAGTCACTTGGAGAACTTAGCATGTGTCTTAAAGAGATTGGAAGAGTATGGACTGCGCGCAAGACGTGACAAGTGTGAGTTTTTCAAAGACACCATCACGTATTGTGGACATAAAATTGATGCGAGTGGTCTGCACAAGTGTCATGACAAGCTAAGAGCTGTCGCAGAGGCTCCACAACCGGAAAATGTCTCACAATTGAGGTCCTTCCTTGGATTTGTCAATTACTACAATAGGTTTTTGCCAAATCTAGCTACTGTTCTCCATCCTCTAAATGCCTTGTTACAAGCTGGAAAGAAATGGATATGGACAAAGCAATGCAGGCAAGCTTTTCAGGAAGCAAAGAACCTGGTGATGTCAGACACAGTTCTTACTCACTATGATCCACACAAGCCACTAAAGCTGGCATGCGATGCCTTACCATACGGCATAGGTGCGGCGTTGTCTCACGTGATGGGTGATGGAACGGAGCGCCCCATAGCCTTTGCATCTCGCTCCCTCAGTGCTGCAGAGAAGAACTATGCACAAATTGATCGGGAAGCTCTGAGCCTGGTGTGGGGCGTAAAACGATTCAATCAGTATCTGTATGGAAACAACTTTACCTTGGTTACGGACCATCAGCCGTTGGTTTCCATTTTTAATCCTCAGAAAGGAATTCCACTGACTGCAGCAGCACGGATTCAAAGGTGGGCGTTGTTTCTTGGAGGACATAGATATCAGATTGAATTCAAAAGAACACACAGACACGCTAATGCTGATGGGCTATCACGTCTACCATTGGATGGGTGTGATTCAAAGACAGAGAACGTAAGCACGCCTTTGGACGTTTTTACCATTGCTCAGCTTGAGAGTTCTCCTGTTACAGACGAAATGATTCGGAGAGAAACCAGTAGAGATCCTACATTGTCTCAGGTATATTTGGCTATACAGTCTGGCTGGAATGCAGAGCAGAAGACTCGTTTCACACAATTCTACCAGCGCCGTGATGAACTAGCTCTAGATGGTGGTTGCATCATGTGGGGATTAAGAGTTGTTGTACCTCCTAAGTTGCGAACTCGAGTGTTGGAGGAGCTTCATGTTGGGCATCTAGGAGTGGTAAAGATGAAAGCACTTGCGAGAAGCTTTGTATGGTGGCCTGGAATAGACCAGCAGATCGAGCAGCTCGCCATGCATTGTTCAGGATGTCAACATGTGCAAAAGATGCCAAAGACTGCACCTCTCCAAACGTGGGAGTGGCCTGCGTTACCGTGGCAAAGAATCCATGTTGACTTTGCGGGTCCTTTCATGGGCACCACATTTCTGGTTGTGGTTGATGCGTGTTCAAAGTGGCCAGAAGTGTTCAGTATGACCTCCACAACCGCCACACAAACTGTGACGGTTCTGAGAGAACTTTTCGCAAGGACTGGTGTACCAGAACAGCTGGTGAGTGACAATGGTCCCCAGTTCATATCTGAGGAGTTCCAGATCTTCTTGAAGAACAATGGAATCAAACATGTGACCTCAGCGCCCTACCACCCAGCTACAAATGGCTTAGCTGAGAGATTTGTGCAAAGCTTGAAAAATGCACTACGGGCCATGACAAGCGAAAAGATCACACTGAACCAGAAACTGCAAAATTTCTTGTTTGCATTTCGAAATGCGACTCATGTCACCACAAATCGAACACCTGCCATGTTGTTCCTGGGTAGAGCCTTACGTTCAAGGTTGGATTTTTTGAGACCCAATTTGAGGAGGATTGTACATGACAAACAAATGAAGCAGTCATAAGGAGGAGGAAAAACCAGAGAGTTGGAAATAGGAGAGAGTGTGCTTGCTAGGAACTACAGAGGAGATCATAAATGGACACCAGGAAAGGTCAAAGAAAGAACAGGACCACTCTCATACACAGTCGAGATTGCACCAGACACTATCTGGAGACGACACATTGATCAGTTGAGAAGATCAGATGTTCCTCTGGAAAGTGCTCCTGCGAGTGTTCCATTCACCACTACTGAGACTGTTTCCAGTGGAAGTGATGAAACAACACTTCAAGATGATACTGTAGTTTCCAGTGAAGTGTTACAAGCACTACCTCCAACCTGTGAAGAGAAACGTTACCCTACTCGGGTACGGAAACCACCAAATCGCCTGGATTTGTAAAAACAAACCTGGAGTGGACATTACAGTTATTCAGTTGCCTAAGAATGTACCTTTTGGAAAAGGGAGAAAAAAAATTGTTAAAAGAGAAATATTTTTGGTTTAAAATGTTCTTATCTAAGGGGGGAGGAAGAACTGTCGTGTTTGTCTATTTTTTAGAATACAAATCAGACTCGAGACAACGATGGGCAATTCTTTCTTTTATATTTTACTGTGCAACAACGAACAACACGCTGGCCAACCAAATTCTATACAGAGTTAACTTAGAATGGCCAAGTAGTGATTATCCCTGGGTTTACTCTAAAGTGCATTCTACTCAATACACTACATACACTTTAGAAGAAAAAGTTTGCAACACTAGGTGTATATGAAGCTAAGCGCTACCCAGCTAGAAATTTAACGTTCCCAGAATGTTCTGTTTAGTTGTTCTAGACGGGCCATAATTGAAGCTGAATCATAAGACACCATAGAGGATTGTACATTTATAATTGCGTTTCGGATGCTTTCTATTTTCTCATTGAAGTAATTCATAAAATCATTACTACTAAACTGTAACGGTATATTTTGCTCTGGTGAAGTCTGTTTATTTGTTAGACTAGCCAAGGTGTTAAATAAAAACCTTGGATTATTTTGGTTATTTTCGATTAGTTTGCAGAGATGCTCAGCCCTGGCTGTTTTTAGTGTCTTTTTATAACGTGACATACTGTCTTTCCACGCGATTCTAAAGACCTCTAAATTAGTTTGTTTCCATTTACGCTCTAAGTTGCGAGTTTCTCTCTTGATGGCATGCGTAGCACTGTTGTACCATGGTGCTTTAGTTTTCTCTCTAACCTTTTTTAATCTAATTGGTGCAACAATATCTAATATACTAGTAAAAATGGTGCTTAAACTGCTAGTCATTTCCTCTAATTCATCTGTTTGTTTGGGTTCACTTAGCAGCTTAGATAGATCAGGTAAGCTATTTGAGAATCTATCTATAGTGGTTGGAAGGATTGTTCTGCCTGGTCTATAACGTGGCGCAACATGACATATTTTAGCAGTACGTATTATGCAAGTCACCATGTAATGATCAGTGACATCATCGCTTTGCGGTATAATACCTATATCAGTTGGAATGGTTCCATATGATATAATTAAATCTAGTGTATGATTTAGATGATGAGTGGGACCACTGACGTTTTGTTTGACCCCAAAGGAGTTCAATAAGTCTGTAAACGCAGCCCCTAAAGCATCATTTGTATTATCTACGTGCATGTTAAAATCTCCAGCAATTATTGCTTTATCGACATTCACCAATAGATCCGAGAGAAAGTCTGCGAACTCTTTTAGGAATTCAGCAAATGGCCCTGGAGGTCTATATACAGTAGCCAAGGCTAGATATAATATGGATTTCCTTCTTACATCTAAGAGCGTAACATTTAGCACAAGTACTTCAAATGAAATAAACCTGTGACCTGTTTTCTGAGTAATATTAAAAATATCTTTATAGATTGTTGCAACACCGCCGCCACGACCGATCAGGCGAGGCTCATGTTTATAATAGTATCCTGGCGGAGTAGATTCATTTAGACCGAAATACTCATTTGGTTTAAGCCAGGTTTCAGTAAGGCACAGAACATCGAAGTTATTATCTGTGACCATTTCATTTACAATAACCGCCTTAGGTGTGAGCGATCTAATGTTTAGAAGACCTAGCTTTAGAAATTGTTTTTGTTCACTGATATTTAAATTTTCTGGTTTAATTACAATAAGATTTTTGCTAGATCCTGCACTAGATTTATTGTTTGGCTTCACTAAATGAGGAATAGACACGGTTTCTATATAATGTTCCACACTATGCATATTAGTTAAGTTTGGACCGCAAAGGCTGTGATTTGGACTTTGACTTACTAGTCATCTGGTGCGTAATGTCTTGGAGATGTTGTCCGACAGCACAGCCGCTCCGATTCGGCTGGGATGGAGTCCATTTGCATGGTACAGCCTGGGTCTCTCCCAAAACAGATGCCAATTATTTACAAAGAGTTCTGTTCATTACACAATGACATTGACCATTCATTTAATGCAAATAGTCTACTGAACCTTTCCTGTCCTTGTCTGTACGTGGGAAGCGGTCCAGACACGATGATCGCTGCTTTAGGCGCTGTGCTGCGTACTGTCTCGATCAGGCTCCTGTAGTCCTTCTTCAGAACCTCCGTCTGCCGCAGCCTAATGTCGTTCGTTCCCGCGTGCAGCACAACAGCTCCGACGCGCTCGTCACCATTCAGGATCTCGGGAACCTGTGCAGCGACATCAAGAACACGAGCACCAGGAAAGCAGTGAGTGCGCACCTTACCTTTATCAGAAGTAGCACGGCAATGACGGACCATGGATGTGCCGATGATCACGGCGTCGTCGCATTCCGGCTCGCGAAGAGTGGAGAAGCGGTTCCGAGTGGAGATCTCGAAGACCGGGAGGGGCGGAGAGGCAGCTCTGGTCCTGTCTCGTGTCTTCCACTGTGTGATCCATGGTCCATGTTGTTGTTTCAGTGAATGAAGCCCGAGATGATTGCGTCCTCCTGGGCAGAGGAACATACGGAGTAGACGAAGTCGGAGTCAAAGAGTTAACGTTACTAACCACTGATTTGTGAGTGTCGGTGCGTGATGCTTCAAGCGTTGAGCGCCAATCCAACAGCTCGGCTTGCTTCACCAGCAGACCACGGATCTGTTTTTCTCGATGTATTCCAGCTCCTGCTTCACCGTGAAGAGCTCGAATGTTTCCTCACCTGCACTCAGAGGTAATGTTAGACACGCATGTGATATGTTCGCCATTATAACAGATGAACAGTAAATTAGTAGTGATACTACAACTATCACTACTAATTTAGGACTGAAATGCCGGAAATAACCAGGATTCAGTGAAACGGGTGTAAAATGAGACGGCCAATAGGCAAGAGGCCACGCGTGGAATGCTAGCGGGCTAAAGGCTAGTAGCCGGGATTCGGAATGTTGGATATAAGTTGCGATATCAAAGCAATCCAATTGTTTTTTTATAAGGAATAGTATCAAGGATAAGTTCACATGATATAAAAATAGAAAGTGCTTGTTTATAAATAAGTGGTAAAGAAGAAAATCAAGGATTAGTGAAGAAATTCTCCGGAGCTACAAACACAAACACTGATCGCACGCGCTTGCGCAGAGGAGTTTTCCCTCCCTTCAAGAAGGTTTGTGCTGGTAAGGTTTGTGGTGATGCATGGAATAGCTGTTCTCCACTCCACAATGAATAGCACTCCACAATGAATCACACTCCACAATGAATAGCTTATTGTCATTATGTGACTGTTAAACTTAACTGGTATAATCACAAACGTTATTCTGTGCCCTAAAAATGGGCACATTTCATGGTATTGTGTCATGCATGGTCACTGCAAAATCTAGAGAAATGTTTGAGGTGGCCAGCGGGGTACAGTTGAGACACTACTGTCTCAACTGTACCCGCGATAGAGTTCAATTAGGAAACACACTGTTTAGTTGTTCAGTGTTATGATAACAGGTTAAATATCATAATTAGCCAGCACAAGCTGCAAATGAAATGTAAATTTGGTATTTGTGATAATTAAACTGTGTACTATTAATGAATATATTAAATAAATTGTTTCTGTTTTATAAAATTGAACCAGTCCCAATTAAAATAAAATTAATGAATTTGAATGGATGAATAAACAAACATGTTGCCCAATTGTTATTTTTTTTATTTGTCTTTATTTATTATATTTTCAATGAACGATTAGTTCCCTTTCGTAGTCACTTCGAGTTACGTCAGACGTGACGGAGAATGGGGGTTTCGCATTAAAAGCCAATCCTCTTCGAGTATTAAAAAACGAGCCAATGGCAAAGAAATGCCATGGGTCTGCGGAATTTGCATAGCGTATCTCCGCCTCACCCCTTGAGTATAAAATGAGGAAGCGGACGCCACCGCAGTATGTTTTCGCTTCGGAGCCAAGAGCATATCTTCACTCCACAAGCCAAAAGATCTGAGTTACAAGTGACTCACCCTCTTCGAGACGAGCGGCTCTCCAGTGTTGGTGTGACGGCGGTACCCAGCGAGTCTTCACTTGCCTGCGGTCTGTGTTGCGGTCTGCCGGACTCGGTGTTTTCTCCTTGGTCGCCTCAGCGCTGCAGAGCTTCCTCTCCTAAAAGAGTGCACGGTGCGCGTCTTTTTAAAGATGTCTCGCCCGTATTTTTCTGGTTGCGGTCGTTATCTGTCATCCTCTGATGGGCACGAGTGCTGTTTTGTGTGTCTGGGCTTTGAGCATGCAAAAGCAGCACTCGTGGATGACTCATGTTCTTTCTGTGGGAACATGACCATCGCTACACTGAGATCGAGACTCAATGATCTGAAAGTGAGAGTCCCCGCATCCACCACCCGTTCTGCTTCCTCTAACAGGGCTAGTAGTTCGGCTGGGGGACCGGGTGATCTGAGGGTGACGGTGTGGAGTGATCCGACGACACATCCTCGGACCACGCCCCCCTCTCCAGTGTCGCAACCCGCGAGTGCCGCAAGGATTCAGGCGGGGCTTTCTACGGAAGTCCCGCGTGTTTCTTTCGGCGCTCCAGAGGAGGACGCGATGTCGATCGCGGCATCACAAGGCGAGCCTGAGTCATTGGGAAGTGATGATGCGGCTGCGTTGCCTCCCTCGGGAGTCTCAGCGTTGCCCGTATCGGATCCCAAAATGACTGCTATGCTGTCTCGGGCGGCCGCGAGCATCGGGCTAGAGTGGAACCCTCCGCCCTGTCCCGTTCGCTCGCGGTTGGACGATTGGTTTTTGGGTGCGGCTGCCGCTGCAAAGCCTCAGCCAACCCCAATTCCTTTCTTCCCGGAACTGCATGAGGAGTTGGCGAAGTCATAGAAGGCTCCTTTGACCTCCCGTGAACGTTCGTCGGCTTTCTCCGCCTTTCCCCCCCTCGACGGTGCAGCTGTCCATGGGTACACTGGGGTCCCTGCGGTGGAGCACTCTGTTGCGATGCAACTGTGTCCGCAGAGCGCGTCCTCTCGTGGTGATCCAAAACACCCGTCTAAGGCCTGTAGGTTCTCGTCAGCTATGGTGGCGAGATCTTATAGAGCTGCAGGACAGGCAGCTGCAGCCATGCATGCGATGGGCACCTTGCAGGTCTACCAGGCCGAGCTGCTCAGAGACATGCACGAGGGCGGGACTGACCCAGGGACGTTTGACGAACTGCGTGCCGCCACTGACCTCGCTCTCCGGGCGACGAAAGTGGCCGCATGCTCCCTGGGTCAGGTGATGGCCATTAACATGGTCCAGGAACGTCACCTCTGGCTCAACCTGGCTGATATGCGGGACGCTGAGCGGACTCGTCTGCTTGACGCCCCCATATCCCAGGCTGGCCTTTTCGGCAGTGCGGTTGAGGACTTCGCCCAGCAGTTCTCGACCGCTCAGAAGCAGTCTGAGGCGATTTAACATATTCTGTCTGAAGTTTCTCACCCCCTGTACTATGAGTTCGAACTTCTTCCGTCTGGTAGTCGGTATAGAATGCCGCTTAGTAAAACGAATCGTTTTAAAAATTCATTTGTCCCATCAGCTGTAAAGCTTTTAAATTCTATGTAAATGTATTTATTTGTGAATGCGTATGACAGTGTTTTTTTTTTATGTGTATGCCTGTTTTGCTTTTGCTTTTTGCTTTCAACCAAATTGCCTTCGGGAAATGAATAAAGAGGAACTGAACTGAACTGAACTGAACTGCCCCGACGGCCAGCTGCTGCCTCCACCCAGCCATCGGCACAGACGCCTCGGCCTGCTCGCTGCCGAGGACGCCCGCCGAGGACCCCTGGCAGAGCAGACCCCCGTGGAACGCTGGTCCTTCCCTGGTCTCCTCTGTCAGGGCGCGGAGCGTGACGCACACGCGCAGGGTCGCTACGCCACCCTCGCCTGGACCCCAGCGCCTCATGCATGTCAATTGCCTCGAGTTGCTGGCAGTACGCCTTGCCCTGCACCGCTTCCGTGCGTTGCTCAAGGGTCAACACGTACTAGTCCGTTCAGACAATACCGCGACAGTAGCATATTTCAACCACCAGGGGGGTCTACGCTCTCGCCGTATGTCGCAACTCGCACGCCACCTCATCTTATGGAGTCAGAAGCACCTGAGGTCCCTTCCTGCTATCCACATTCCAGGAGTTCGGAACTGTGCAGCTGACGAGCTGTCACGGCTCCGTCCAGTCTCTGGCGAATGGCGACTCCATCCCCAGTCGGTCCAGCTGATTTGGGATCAGTTCGGGGATGCACAGATAGATCTGTTTGCCTCCCACGACTCATCCCATTGCGCCCTGTATTACTCTCTGACCGAGGGCACGCTCGGCACAGACGCACTGGTGCACAGCTGGCCACGGGGCCCACGCAAATATGCGTTTCCCCCAGTGAGCCTTCTCGCACGTACCCTGTGCAAGATCAAGGAGGACGAGGAGCAGGTCATTTTGGTCGCCCCATACTGGCCCACCAAGACCTGGTTCTCCGAACTGATACTCCTCGCGACAGCACCTCCTTGGCCAATTCCTCCGAGGAAGGACCTCCTTTCTCAGGGACGGGGCACCCTGTGGCACCCTCGACCCGATCTCTGGAGGCTACATGCATGGCTCCTGGACGGGTCGAGGCAGGTTTAAGTACCCTGCCACCTGCGGTGGCGGCTACTATCACTTCCGCTTGAGCGTCGTCCACGAGAGACGTTTATGCGTTGAAGTGGAACCTCTTTGTCAACTGGTGTTCTTCTCGCCCCCCGGAAGAAGACCCCCGGAGATGCTCGATCAGTGTCGTGCTTTCCTTCCTGCAAGATGGATTGGAGCGAAGGCTGTCTCCCTCCACCCTGAAGGTGTATGTTGCTGCTATTGCCGCATATCACGAAGCAGTTGAAGGTAAGTCTCTGGGGAAGCACGACCTGATCATCAGGTTCCTGAGAGGAGCGAGGAGACTGAATCCTCCTCGCCCTCCTCTCGCTCCCTCTTGGGACCTCTCAGTGGTTTTAAGCGCCCTGCAGAGGCCTCCCTTTGAGCCTCTGCAATCAGTCGAGATTAAGTTCCTGTCGCTTAAGACAGCGCTCCTGGTTGCACTGGCCTCCATCAAGAGGGTAGGGGACCTGCACGCATTTTCCGTTGACGAAGCATGCCTGGAATTAAGGCCGGGTTACTCTCACGTGATCCTGAGACCCCGGCCTGGATATGTGCCCAAGGTTCCTACCACTCCCTTCCGGGACCAGGTAGTGAACCTGCAAGCGCTGCCCCTGGAGGAGGCAGACCCAGCCTTGGCACTGCTCTGTCCAGTACGCGCCCTCTGTGCTTATGTAGACAGAACGCAGTGTTTCAGGACCTCAGACCAGCTCTTTGTCTGTTATGGTGGGAGCCAGAAGGGAAGGGCTCTCTCAAAGCAGAGGTTGTCTCACTGGATAGTGGACACCATTGCTTTGGCTTACCAACAGCAAGGTCGTCCGTGCCCCCTTGGTGTGACAGCCCACTCCACCCGGAGTGTGGCTTCCTCTTGGGCTCTAGCGCATGGCGCCTCGCTAGCAGACATCTGCAGAGCTGCAGGCTGGGCGACACCCAACACATTCGCCAGATTCTATAATCTCCGAGTGGAGCCTGTGTCCTCTCTTGTACTCGCTCACCCGGCCAGTACTGGACCCGCTCAGGTGTCTTCGCTTGCTCACCATTCCACTCCACCGACTGGATAAGTGCGATTTTTCTCAGTTGAGTCTTCTACGGAACCCCTGAGTTCATCCAGCACTGTTGATGCTGACGCCAGTGTCTTGCTTGGACGTCGGTTAGGTGCCTCCATGTGCATGGTTCCTGCGAGTAACCCCCACATGTGTATTTTCACTGTAAGCCTCTCTGAGCATGTGTCTTCTCTCGGCAAGCCATCTGCCACCCCTGGAGTTAAGTTCTGCCACCTGCGGTTGGTGCTCCAGTGATCTCCATATGTAGTCCCTAATACGGCCATATGTGTATTGTAAGTCCTCCTTCGGTAGGCATCTGGTAGCATGTCCCTCCCGGGATATGTTTCCCAGTGTACCTTGATATTCCTGTGTCAAAGTAGGATCCCTGGTTTTAAAGGAACACTCCGACTTTTTGGGACTTTAGCCTATTCACCTTACCCCCCAGAGTTAGATAAGTCCATACATACCTTTTTCATCTCCGTGCGTGCTATAAGTCTGTTTGACGCACCCACCGCTAGCCTAGCTTAGCACAAAGACTCGATGTGACTGGTTGCAGCTTTCATACTGATCCAAATGAGTGGCAAAATAACGCAAACGTTTTCCTATTTACATGTTGTGATTTGTATAGTCACATAATGTACAAATAACAAAGTCAAATGAGACACAGACATCTTTTAACCGTATAAAACCTGGGAACTATTCTCTGAAGGCGAAGCACTGCTACTTTGACGGCGTAATAACCGCATCACCGGAGACACGCAGTGGTGAGGAGCGGAGAGTTCGCTCGGTGTTGGGTAATAGAGTCAGCAATTTATAAATAGTAAAAGCGTAGTTTAGAGTCATGGGTTTTCGCTCTATTGTAAATAGCTGCGACTGTAAACAGGGGAGGTAACCATGTTTCACAGAATTCCAACTAAAAACGCTGACTGGATGAAGAAATGGCTAACTTACTCTGGATATTTATCCAAACACACCTAAGATTATCAAGGGACATTATGTTTGCTCGGTACATTTCAATGAGGACGACTATTTTGAAAAAATGGAATTTGCCACACGGACCATAATGTGCTGAAGGATACGGCCATCCCATCGATAGCACAGACAGGACAGTGGATCACCTGCGGCTGAGGTAAGTGTTCCGTTATGTTTTTAGATGACCTACTGTAACAGTGCCTTTAGCCAGATCTAATGTAACGTTAGTGAGACTATTATATGATTAGGGTATGAATATATTTTTATCTTGATGCGGTGCGGACGCGCTTGGGAAAAAAAAAACGAGCGCGTTCACCGCGTTGAACTTGCACCCTGCGCGCTGCGCGCCTAGCCTAAATTTGAAATAACCATGGAAATAACGAACTTGAGCGTGCAAAAGGGTACGATAGGCTGTGAGTTCATTGTGCAAAAACAATTTGTGCTATTACTTTCCCCTTATTCTATCCTATAGTAATGCAATACTGTATATTATATAGGCTAAATAGCCTACATTTGGTTCAGCTAATAAATTGCATTTAAAATATATTGATTCCTGTAATAATAATTATTTATTCATGTGATATTTATAAATCTGGGTGCGTTTTTGGTTGGAAATCAATGAAACATGGTACTGTATTACCTGGTCTCCCCTGTTTATTGTCACAGCTCATACAATAAAGCAAACACCCATGATAAACTATGCTTTTCTATCTAACGTTAGTAATTGCTGCCTCTTTATTCCAACGCTGAGCGAAGCGAACTCTCTGCTCCTCGTCACGGTGCGTCTCAGGTGATTGTTATCACTCTGCCCAAGTAGCAGTGCTTCCCCTTCAGAAAATATAGTATTTATACGGTCAAAAGATGTCTGTGTCTCATATGGCCTTGATATTTGCACACTCTGTGACTATACAAACCACAACATGTAAATAGGAAAACGTTTGCGTTATTTTGCCACTCATTTGGATCAGTATGAAAGCTGCAACCATTCACATCCAGTCTTTGTGCTAAGCTAGGCTAGCGGTGGGTGCGTCAAAACAGACTTATAGCACGCACGGAGATGAAAAAGGTATGTATGGACTTATCTAACTCTGGGGGATAAGGTGAATAGGCTAAAGTCCCAAAAAGTCGGAGTGTTCCTTTAAGCTATGTTCAGGGGTCCAGACTTTCGCAGGGCACTGGAAGACAGCTATGAAGATGGCGTGATGGCACAGACCCCCATTCTCCGTCACTTCTGACGTAACTCGAAGTGACTACGAAAGGAATGTAACCCTCGTTCCCTGAGTAGGGAACGGAGACGTTACGTCTCCCTGCCACTTCCGCTGTACCGCTGGGTAGACGCCTGAGTTCAGTCTCGGCTCCTCAGCGAAGACATACTGCGGTGGCGTCCGCTTCCTCCTTTTATACTCACGGGGTAAGGCGGAGATACGCTATGAAAATTCCGCAGACCCATGGCATTTCTTTGCCATTGGCTCGTTTTTTAATACTCGAAGAGCATTGGCTTTCAATGCGAAACCTCCATTCTCCGTCACGTCTGACGTAACGTCTCCGTTCCCTACTCAGGGAACGAGGGTTACATCCGTAACCGAGACGTTACCTTTACATCATTAAAAATGGGTGTCTCAACTTTACCATGGTACTGTCTCAACTGTACCACATATTGTACCACAGTTGAGACAAAGTTGAGACAAAAAACAAATGAAAGCGTAGCGCAAGTTCTGCCAGGAAGACTCAATTGTCACGTCATTATTACCTTCTCATCTATCCAATCGCGTTCTAATACGTGAAGTATAAAAGACCCTTACTTACACTTGTCTGAGTTCGCAGATGCTGACGCTTCACTTACCACCATCCTCCCCACCTCCACCAAGACGGTCTTCGCTCCATCCTTCCCACCACCACCACCAGGTCGGTCCCTTCCAAAACTCCAAGTGGGGGTCGGCCACGCCCCTGCCTTCATCTTCAGGCAGGATATGCAGAATCCATACCCTCGGATCGCGAGTTACGGACGGGGCCTACGCCAAAGAACTTTATTGCATATATGGCTTGCTGGGCTGTTAATAAAATGTTTTATCATAAAGTATCTTATCTCCCGAGTCTTTCTGGTGGAACTTATTTTTATGAGCTAATTGTGCAAAATATAAACTACTTATGAGTAATATTGATTGGTAATATCTTAGTCTACAAGCTAATGAAATGTCATGTGGCAATGTCATGTGGAAATTCATGTCTTTTCAGTATCTGTTTTTGTGTGAAAAATTAAAACACAAAAAGTGTCTCAACTGTACCCAGTCTACCCTACGTCCCAAATCGTAGTATGTTGAAATGAGTGTTTCAAAGATACCTGGATGGTCTACTTTTTCCGGTCAGAATTAGTGATGGGAAGTCCGGTTCTTTTCCGCGAACCGGTTCTTTCGGACAGTTCGTTTTAATGAACCGGTTCAAAAAACCGGTTCACCAGTTCTTTTACGTCATCACGTAATGACGTCAATTCTATCATCCCGGCGGATAAAAATACTTCAAATTAAAGGCATTTGTAATCACAACTTCAGTTAAATAATAGTATGCATTGTCATAATCATCTTGGATAAGTTTCTTACATTTACATTTTGAAAACGAACCCTGCTGCAGCCTAGTCGATGTGCTAACGCGGATGTTTTACATGTTTTAAATATATAAAATGCATAAATGGTCTTCATCATTTTATTTGTTATTAAATAAACGTACATTTCGCCGATTCGCCCTCTCATTTAAGTCCTGGGTTCACCCGTACTACTGCGTGTATATATCAGCACAGGATCAGCCGGCCGAAAGAAAGTTCTGTTCAGAGACGGTGCTATCACGCATGCGCAGTATCTCCAGCTCATCGGTTCTCCGTATCGAACGTGTCCGAAAGAAACAGTTCTCGGTTCTGGACTAGTGATTCAAGAGCTGCAACAACCAGTTCTCGACTCGAGAACCATAGCATAGGCATGTGCTGAGCTGAAACCTGAATATACAGTCGACAAAACTAAAAAATCGATGCATGTCTGTCTCCAATATAGCCTGTAGCCTATATACGTAACAGTATACATCATGTTTATAATGTGTTAACATAACGAATTAAACATATATGTTTAATTCGTTATGTTAACACATAAACATTTACTAAGCAGTGCACCAAACCTTGGCAAGAGTACATCAAAGATTTATATTGTTACTTAGAAATTAAATGAGCTGTTCCTGAAAATATTATTTTAGTATAATAATAAATGTTTAGTAGTTTGACAGTTTTAGAATCCAATCATTATTTCCAATCGTTAAAATAATACAGTGATACAGTAATGGGATAAACATGTTTCCAAAATGTTTTATTTTGTTACACTTACTGATGTTCAACTAAAGACGTGGAAACGTACATTTCGTCCCTCAGAAAAAAAATGCACGCATGCTCAGCTCATCAACTCATCAGTTCTCCATATGTCGAACGTGTCCGAAAGAAACAGTTCTTCTCGGTACTGGTTATCCGACCGCTGTATCTGTACGTTCGGTAGTACACGCATGCGCAGTATCAGCTGCTCGTGCTCATCACTTCTCTCAGCACCAACATATGTCTCCGTTCAGTGAACTTTTTGAGTTACTGGAATAAAATGTACTTCTGGATATTGGTTTATTTCGATTCGGAGGGACTGTCAGGCATGTCTGAAAGTGAGTAACTTTAGTAACTTGTGGTTTAGCGCTGACGCAAGACGCGAACTGTTTCGAACGATTCAGTCCGATTTAGTGTACTGGTTCGACCGGTTCACTAAAAAGAACCGGTTCAAAAGAACGATTCGTTCACGAACCGGCCATCACTAGATCACACTGATGCATTCACTCACTCACACTAATGACTGTCTCTCTTTCTCTCTCTCCTTCAGTTCCTCGAGTCTCAGTGTCTCTGATAGTGTTGATCCCAGCTGGATCTCTGATGATTGTTGCTGTAGTCGTCGTGATCTTCTGCATCTGCAAGAAATGTAGGAAAACTGATCAAGGCAAGAGTAACCTGCTTTTAACAAGTGTAAACAAATAATAATAAAATCCACTCTAAATTTTATCAATTGATAGCCCATTTTATAATTTAATATTTAAATATGTATTTACAACGTTAAATAATGTTTGTTACTGGTTGTTGCATTGATCTGAGCAGCTCTTTACTCGTCTCACACACACAAACTGATTCTGTATTTACTTTTACTCTGGAAATAATGATGATTTGTGTGTGAGAAAAGTAATGATGTCAAATTCAATTTTGATATTTTTATAAAATATCAGTATTAAATATATGTAATTAATTGTGTGCAATAACGTCGACAGCCTAATAATCACACATATCGTAAAATAAATAAATAAATAAATAAATAATCTCTTCCAGTTCATACAGTTCAGATTCGTGAAGATGAGAAAACATGTGTTGTTATGTCACTTCATCCATCGTTCAATGAAAAAGACACAAACATCGGTAAGATCATTTATCATTAGTTTCTGTTGTGTGTGTTTGTCTCATTCAGCAGTGAGTCAGATGGAGATCAGTGTGTGTGTGATTTTGTTTCTATAATCATCAGCACACATCAGATATTTTCTCAAAAATATTTTCTCAGATATTTATTATTTATTTGTCTCAGATATTTTCTCTAAAAGAAGCTATTGTGGGGCTCATAATAACATTCCCTGTAATGTTAATGTTTAGAGAAAGAGTACCCCCAAATGTCTTTATTTTATTGTTATTGTTCACCTAGTTCGTGTGCATATACATTTATGATGGGGAAATGTGTTTAAATCAATGTTGATGCAAATGCATTAGTTTAGAAACTCAAACTACTGTATTCAGACACAAATTCATATTAATGTTAAGATTAATACAATAATGTCAGTTTTCCCATTCAGCTTGTGTTGTGAAGATTTAACATAGGGAAGACTTTGCAGTTTATGCTAATTATTTGTTTTTGTTTGAAATATCTTAATATATGTTGTGTGATGTGTCTTTCACAGAACGCTGAAGAGTGTGTGTATCTGGATTCATTTTCCTACTCAAAATTGATCTATATATTGTGTACCAAGTATTGAGGTCTCTGTTGTCATAAATTTTCTTTAATATTTAATTATCCATTATGAAATTTCAATATCTGTTGAATTATTAGTATATGCTTTAAATGTGTGGTATAATTCAGTGTTATATTGATTAAGAAGTTAATTATCAAATTTATTGAAATTATTTAAAAAGATGGTACTTTAGTCTATATGTGAAATTAAATATAAAATGATTATATGGTAATAATAATAATAATAATACGTTTAATTTATAACGCACTTTTCATCCAAGGATCTCAAAGTGCTACAGGTTAAAAATGGTAATAATGGTAATAATTTTTACCATAATGGTAATAATAATGGTAAAAATGGTAAAAATATGGTAATACTTAATTGTTTCAATTAAATGTAAAGTTCAAAATTGAGTAGATTTTACTTTATTATAATAATAGGTAAGTTGTACAGAGCAGTATCAGTCAAATTTACTTGAAAATGTGTTGTAAAATGTGATTTTATCAAGGAAACCCTACAATGTTTTTTTCAGTGATAGTTAAAGATACTTAATATAAAGTGGGAATGTAATTGTTTTAAAGTAAAACTTTCTTATCTGCAAATAAATAATGCAGAAAATTTTGACAGCAAATAATCAGTCACTCTGAGCAGACTTTGTTTGTAAATGCCTAAATTTTTGTCACTTTTGTGTTATGCTAAAAAATATTTTATATTGACAATAAAAAACTCTGTCTCTTTAGAGAAACTGTCAGAGTCTTGGTGCGAATCTCGCATCTGTGCGTAATAAACCGGAGAATGGTTTCCTGCTGAGTCTGTTGCCTTCTCCTTCCACACATGCTTGGATTGGTGCAAATGATGCTGTACAAGTAAGTTCACTACACTAAAAAAAACACTGGGTTAAAAACAACCCATAAAGGACAGAACTCATAGGTTAATTTCACAGCAAATTGGGTTGTTTATTTAACCCAGCATATTGGGTTGATTAACTTATGAAAGCTGATTCTTTTTTATTATTATTTATTAATTAATGTCTATGGATTAACTTAAATCCTATAAACATTTTTAATAATAGTTGAAATGATAATGTCCTTAATTAGAATTTCCCAATCAGTACAGTATACTTTCATTTTTAATACATAATGCCAACATTTAAGCTTGTTTAAGAAATATTAAATCTAAACATTAAACATTCAAGCAATTCAAGTTGCTTATTTGCATAACATTTAAGACATGCACCATTTTGACAGCGCTGTACTTGCTCCTGAAGAGACCTGTGGCAAAAGCCAAGCTCTGGGTAACACAAGAAAACTACCCACACACTGAAAAAATAAACACCCAAGACGCTCAACCCAGGATTTGGAGAGAAAAACACTCAAAAAGCCAACTTTTTTTTTTTTGAGTGTAAAGAGACCAATTTGTTTGTCTCAGCTAAAAATTCTGCTAGGCAAAGTGTCTAATGAAGATGTTTTGACTCAAATCTGAACTAAAGCTTCTTCCTGAAGTCTGCCAACAGTAGTGCACTCTTTTATTCCCTCTCTTCTCTCTTCAGGATGGACACTGGTTGTGGAGTGATGGATCTGTGTTTTTGTTCACCCACTGGTGCTCTGGAGAACCTAACAATTACCAGCAGCATCCCGAGAACTGTTTGGAGATCAACCATATCTGTAAGACTGCAGTCTGTTTTTTAATACTTTCAGTCATAATTTACAATCCTACAATTTTACATCATACAGTAATGACATGAAATGACTCAATTTGGATTTTCCAAAGAATAACTTATTTCATTATTCCACCTTACAGCTAACCGTTGCTGGAACGATGCGTCCTGTTCAAACTCATTACCTTATATTTGTGGTAAAGACTTGTATGACTGTGATTCTGCTCCACGGATACTTTGATCGAACTATTTACTACATCTTTCTGATATTAGAGAAGAGCGGGGCACAACCTAACACATTTTGGTTTTGGCTCAATTATTAAAAAAATTATTGAGTTAGATTCAACTTTTTTTACACATGCAACATACACATCTCTGCTACAAATGAACACTTAAAGTTTTATTCTAGGACCTACCATTATTGTATTGTTGCACTGAAAGTGACAGAAGTGCAAATGTTACAACTTTTTGTACTAATTGTCACAGACAGAGGGGTTAGTTGTAACACTTGTGTGTAACACACATAATTCAGGACTATTTTATTTGTATAGTTTGATATTGTTTGTGCATATAGATACAGTAGATTCCCATGCATCCATCTCTCATCCAATCATTCTACTATTATGGATCAATTTCATGGATATAGAAAAGAGCTGCACAGTTTTGCAGCTGCATGTAAAATTATTATTATCAATAATAATAACAGTTATAATAATACAAATGAGCTTAAAATAAAAATGTAAAGGGTTTATTGCATTAAAAACAGGCCATATTTTTAATAAATAAACAAGTGATCAATGCATACTAAACTAAATGTTGAACATTTTTAATTACAACATTGTTTGTGAAAGTCCAACAAAGTTAAATGTATAAATAAATACTCAAACCTGAAAAGTTGTGTCTCTCTGTTTTCATTTGATTATCATTACACTTGGCGGCCTGTTTACAACTAACCCCTCTGTGTATTACATATTTTAAACCTAGCTAACAGCAATTGCTGACATGTTTCAAAACGGTGCTATGTTTGAGCCAACAAGACAGTGATTAAGGCAATATAAAGTTAGATTTGGAGACGTATACACCCAACTCAGAAACCGAAAAAAACCTGTGATGAAAAAATTTGCTTGCATTGTGTCAAAATGAGCCCGATCTCATGAAAGTTCGTATCTATAGCACAAATGTCATTTCTCGTGGCATTTATACAGCATTTAACAGTTTTCGCGTGTATATGGCATACTTTTTTCGCGTGCATATGACACGCACTTTTTGGCATATAATAAAGCACAAACTCCCCACCCCCCTCAACCTACCCCAGGGTTGTTTAGTGCGTATAGCATAAGCACGCAGGAAATTTCATTTTTGGAATATAAATACCACGAGAAATGACATTCGTGGTAAAGATACGCATCTTCATGAGACTGTGTTGGTCAAAACACTCTGTCCAGTATCTTCACAAAATATTAGCAAAACTCTCCGCAAATTCGCGAGAGAACGAATCTATTTTAAATATCTTCCCTGAAACACTCCTCAAATTAATAAAAGCATTGAAAAGGTAAATTGTGCATTACAAAAGTAAATTGTGCATTGGTGATCCCCGCGAGATGCATGCCGGTTAGAAATGTGTCCGAGTGCGGGCCGCTTTGCTCTGAATGAATGTTAGGTGAATTGACAGTGAATATATGGACTTCCTCGCGAGCTGATAAGGTAGACATATAATTGGTTGGTGACGAGTTGATTGGAATGATTTATTTGAACGTGCTCCTCCCGAACATTGTTTATAAAACATCATAAACAAGGAGATTTATTGCAAATCTAATATAAATGAGAAATAATGTAGTGAAATTGCCTTTACATGCTTAAGCTGTCAATCGGTCCATTGCGTGGGTGGACCTTATCCATGTGTGCAGTTTAAACCCCACCCCCAATGATCTCATTTAGTGCCTAATAACCAGATTCTCAAACCCTTGCAACACAAAATACTTCAATTTTTACACAGAAATTTGGCAACACACATTTGGGTTCTTCAATGCTTTTATTAATGTGAGGAGAAGGTCAGAGAAAGATATAAGAGATTCAAGCTTAGTAGAAATTTAATTTAAGAATAACACTTGAAAAGTAGTTCAATCAAAACACCGTGTGATGCGTCTATGCCCATATAGACGCATCACACATGTCTAGGACACAGATATAGGATAATGAGGTTGAACAGGGTGCATCGTTCCAGCAACGGTCAGCTGTAAGGGGGGGGGGGGGATAATGAAATCAGTTATTCTGATCATTAGTGTTATTATAAAAGACAGTTCAACTTAAACCACTTTGTTATAATTAGGGTTGGGTATCGAGTGGAACCGGGACTAACTTTTCGTTTTTCCCGGAATCGTTCAAAAGTTAAAATTTCAATTCCTAGTTTCGATATTCACAGTCCGCCGAGCGGAAGAAGAAACCGCTGAACAACACCAACGAAGAAGCGTCTACCGGAAGTGTTGGCATAACCGCGCGAGTCGAACATGAGTAGCTTACGTCGGCGGTCCAAAGTGTGGCTTCACTTTTCTAAAAATTAACAAAATCTCGGCAAAACGCAAAATGCATTTGAGACAAGTATTTGTGACAGAAGGAGCATTTCCTTCAGAAAGACCGTTGGTTAGCTAAACTTTTGACCCTGCCTCTTAAAAGAATCGAAATCGAGAATCGTTAGGAACCGGAATCGAAACAAGGAATCGGAATCAGAATCGTTCAAATTCAAACGATACCCAACCCTAGTTATAATTCAGTAAAATGAAATGAGTCATTTGGGTTTCACAAAGTATTAAAAAGGCTGTATTCTTACCGGTAAAGTTGATCTCCAAACAGTTCTCGGGACGCTGCTGGTAATTGTTGGGTTCTCCAGAGCACCAGTTGGTGTACGAAAACACAGCTTTATCACTCCACAACCACTGTCCATCCTGAAGAGAGGGAATAAAAGGGTGCACTACTGTTGGCAGACTTCAGGAAGAAGCTTTAGTTCAGATTTGAGTCAAAACAACTTCATTAGAAACTTTGCCTTTACTGTTTAAAGCAGAAATTGTAGTTTAGACAAACAAATAGGTCTCACAACTGAACTTACTTGTACAGCATCATTTGCACCAATCCAAGTACGTGTTGAAGGAGTAGGCAACAGACTCAGCATGAATTTATTTTCCAGTTTACTACGCACAGATGCGAGAGTCGCACCAAGACTCTGACAATTTCTCTAAAGAGACAGATTATAGTCAACGCAAAAATCAATTGTATTATAAAACAAATGATAGCATTTTAGACATTAGCAAACAAAGTTTGCTCTGATTATTTGCGCAGTACCAGTTTTCTGCATCAGTTATTTGCAGAAAAGAAAGTTGACTACACAAAATAACAATCCCACTTTATAGTAAGGGTTTCATTAATCACTGGGGAAAGATGACTTGTAGGATATACCTGTTATTAGCAAGTAGAAACTACTTACTATTGGACTTCAATTAGTTTGACATCTGATTGAAGTAAATAAAACATTAATATTTAACTTCACACAGAGCTATAATATCTAGCTACTTAAATCACTTTCCCCCCCTAAGTCAATATAAATGTTAATTACAAACATACAAATAAATACAATAGGTATTGAATATACTACATCCTTTATCGCTATGATACAAGTAACATGTCACCTGAACACCAATACACAATGACCTCAAAGTTTAAAAGATAGTGTTAGTTTGAGTAGAAAGTTAATCCAGATGTCACAAAATGGCAAGTTTCTAAACTTAACAGCAAAAGCGATGAAAGTGGAGAAAAGAAATGCATGCCCCAGTGCATGATGGGAACACCAGTATTACAAAAGTGAAGGTTTTAAATTGTATATTGTTGACATTTACGGTTTAATTTCTACACAAATAAACTTATGTAGAACTCAATTTCCTTTGTTTATTAAATTCTTGAACTCACTCGTCCTTTCAGAGATTACATTAGTATTTTTCCTGTATCGTTTACGTCACCACAGAATCATTAATCAGTTTAAACTAATCAATGCACTTGTGCATGCGTCTATACATCTGTGTTTTAGATGTGGTTAAAGACCCCTAAAATAAAGTGTGTCAGTCCTCATGTTGTTACACATTACCGCTGCTGTGATCCAGTTACTCGCATCAGAAAAGTACTTGCAGCATCTGAGTCCAAAACTCCTCCATGTAGAAGGGCATTTGGCATGTCCGTGATCAGGTTCTGAAAACACGGTAAAACCCTTTATTAATCATGCAAATACCAATCAATGGAATATTGTACATTTTCAAGATGGTTTAAATAGCAAGAGTTTTTTACAAATAAATGTGTTGGTTACCTTCTGTATTCCCCATGGAGAAGATAATGAAGAGAAGCAGACAACTTTTCAGCATTGCCATGATGAACCTGAAATGAATAAGCAGGAAAAGTTAAATCTCTGCATGCATGCACACTGCGATCCTCAATGCATTTAAACACAAAAACACTTCAGGAACAACATCAATGCAGAACTCACTTTGGCTTTTAAATTGTTCCCTTCAGAGTCTCAGAGAAAGATTTGGTGAAGAACTAGAGCCGGTGAACCACCTTAACATTGTCATATCTAATGAAGACGGGTGATATTTATACTCAAATAAGTGTCCCGGAATCATCAGTAACACCTGCCGCACCATCAGCGCCCGATCACCCGACTCCGCCCACCCAGCCGCGGCGCTACCATTGGGCCTGGGTGGGCCTGGGCCCACCCATTTTAGGTCCGGGCCCGCCCATTTTGAGCCAGGCGGGTAACTCCTATTACCGTCTGCAGAGACCTCGCAGGCGTACGGATTTTCATTCTCAGTTCATCCAATAAGCAGCCAGAGGAAAACTTTGAGTGAAAGCTTCTAAACCAATCAGCAGCTTCTACCTCACGTGTTAGCGCGCAAGATTTTCAATGAGACAGAAACAGTCGGTAGCTATTAGCTAAAATGAAGCGTAATATGGAAAAGCAAAGCAGCTTGTTTTCATTTAAATTTAGCAATAAAAAAATAAAAAACGCTCCGAGGAGCAGGAGGAGGAAACTCCTGCCATATAGTAACGCGGTTAGCCTACTTCAATGAAGAGTTACCATCCTGCTCGGCCGCCCTCTCTGCATCAAGTCCTCCCGTAACCAACTTATAATTTTTTGCTCATGAATGTGACACTGTGACAGATCGGATGTGTTTGTGACCATGTAAACAGGAAAAAAAAACGCATGCATTCGGCTATTTCGAGATCGGTTTCAGGCCTCATTCATATGTGGAAATAAATTGGAAATGAATCAGATGTCAATGCATTTAGACCACTTCTCCGCGGTTTAATGACGAGAGCCGACGCGCATCTGCAAAGGGATGGATTGCCCGACAAAACGCCGTAGAGAAAACGTGAATGTTTGTGGACAAACGTTGACGCATATCAACATATCAAAAAGGTTGGTTTGCTCTTCCTAAAATTTCGGACCCACTGCTCCTCGTTAAAGCCTATATTTAAACACAATATGCTTCCACCAGTCCTGAGATTTCTCTCGCACACAATAACTGAAGCGCATGCGGCCATGCGCAGGCAGCAATGATGGCACTTTTCGTCGTCCTCCTCCTCAAAATCATGGTAATGTTTGGAGATCTTCGCATAAATTGCAGATTTAGCATCAAGCATGTTTCACGTTCGTCCATCTGTAAAAAAGAGAATTTAACCCTTTAAGCTAGGGTGACCAAACGTCTTGTTTTGCCAGGACATGTCCTGTTTTCACGTCTTGTCGTGGCTGTTTTTTATAAAGTGATGAAAATGTCCTGGTTTTAATTATTTTTCATTGGGCCATTTAAAAAGAAAAACATGAAAAAGAGGAAGAAGAAACCTAAATATATAAACAACTTTTGTTAGTTAGGTTTTTGTTAAGTTTGTGAGAGCTATTTTGGTTCAATTTGGAGGTAGGCTATTTTTTATTTATTTATTTATTTATTTATTTCTAATACAGAAGAGACATTATTTCTATCATTATTTTTGAAACCTGTCATAATAAAACATGTTGAGTAGAGTATAACCTCTGAGAAGCCTATCTGAATTTGGTCTTTGGTTATAGATAGTATTTTGTAATGTAACCATTTATATACGGAGGCATACCCTATTAAATTATTGAAATTAAGGCATCTTTGAGTAAACTTCGAGTATCATTTGAGTATCTCATTGCCGGGCCGATTGTCCTGGTTTTTGATAATCAAAATATGGTCACCCTTTAAGCAAGCGCGATGTTTTTAGATATGGCTATATGGCAAGTGTAAACACATGACTCGGATAAAGTTGAAAGAACGTGTAAACGGACGGTAAAAAAAAAAAAAAAAAATCGGAGAAATGTAACAAATTAGAATTGGGCATCAAGACCTGCAGAGTAATCGAGGCCTTTTTTTCAGAATAATAACAATTTAACTTTTTTATTTAATCTAATTATAGGCATATAATTTTTACCACTCTCCACGCCTCCCATGGCATGCTCTGGCTCCCCACTTTGGTTAGATATGTTGTTCATTTAATTATTTCATGTTGGTACAGTTCTTCTATCATTCTGAATAAATAAAAAAAAACAGTTAAATAATTTTGTATCGTTTTCCTGCTGTTTTTGTTTAGCAGCTGTGTCAGATTCAGTGCTGCTGTTATTTCATGTCGATAAAGTTCTTCTGTCATTCTAACTTTATAAGAAACAGTTAAATAATTTTGGACAGTTCCCTGCCCGTAACTGGAGAGAGAAACAGAGACCCTCCAAAGATATAATTCCGTTTCAGTCTTTTTGTGTATTAAACATTCAAAAGAGATAAATCAAGTTATAGGCTTACTGAGTCGCTGTCCACAGTGCCGCAGAAAAGCGCTGAAACGGATATGAAGGGGATTTTTTTTTTTTTTTTTTTTTTTTTTTTGCCTTACGGACGGGCCCATCCAGTTTTCTGAAGGCCCACCTACAATCAAAATCCTGCCGCCGCTAGTGCGCCCACCCACTCGTCATCACCAGAGGACTGACTCACCACACCTGCACCCGCTATATGAGAAATTTGTTAACCTTTTTATTTCTGTTTGGTGTTTGAAAGTATCTGACTAATTTTTGTAATTTACAATAATAAAAAATAATAAAAAATAAAAAAAAACTCCACCCGCTCATCAACACCGGATCCACATGACATGGAAACCAAAGCCCGTCTTCGGAAAGCCACTCTCTATTAAAGGGTCACTTCACCCATTTGCATTAAGCTTTGTATCTTTAGAAACCCAGTCATATTTTTTGAACGGTCGGTTTATTCCCTTATTTTCCCCTGAGATGGAAGAAATAAGGATTTAAGTGTTTTTCTTCCTGCTTGAACAGTAGCCCAATTCCCCATATTTAGAAACGAGGAGTAGGCTAATTCACTAATGAGTTTTTCAATGTAACGTTAACGGGGTTTGTTGTTGTGGGAAGAAGGAGGCGGGAATCGGCGAACATTTAAACATTTTAATAGTAAAATGAACAAATACAAAACGAAAGTATAAGCCAACAGCCCCTCATTGACGACTGATGTCCACACACAACAGAAAATCAGGCTTGTTTCTCTCTCGATCTGCCGTTTATGCTCCCGCTCCTCGGTGCGTCTCTTGCCTTTCATTATCACTCACGCCACCGGCCTCGTGCCGTCCCTCGATCGTCCTGCTCGCCACAGCCAACTAACTAGACATTTTGTGTGAAATGAATTTCAAACTCTGGTGGTGACACCAAACGTTAGCCTTGTTGATGAATAAATTATTTCTCTGATGTGAGTGCAGTTCCGGATAGTCGTGCACTCTCAGAAAAAAAGGTAGCCTATTATTGAGATATCCACTGCAGAACCAGCAGTTTCAGACCAGCAGACACGGGACACACGTGAGGGGCGGAGCTTATAGTGTTGCCTATATTCATGTCATTTTTGTTTTATTTAATATTTAAGTGACAGTATTGCTAACATATTTTAATAACAATACTTTTAAATAAAGCCACTTTCAGTTCATAAGATATCATGATATAGCGTGACGCATCATCAACACTTTTTCTTCTTCTTCTGTTTGTGTGTGTGTTGTATGACTGATGGAGTTTAGCGCCCCCTACAGGACTACTACAGTCAGCATGAAGTTCAGTTCTTCTGGAAGATCTTGTGTTTTTACAGACATGTCAGAATCAAAATGTTACTAAGGAAATAAATAAATAATCATAGAATAAATTGTTTGAAATATATGTATGGGCAACGATTTTTATTTTTATTAATCTGTTCTGTAAAGACTATAACAGTAAATATTCTGCACTGTGATTTCAGTAAACATGATTTTTTTTAAAAAAAAATTATCATGCAGAAGAAACGACAGAACAGTGTGTTTTTAGATTAATCTGCTTGTGGATTTAAGTTGTTAATCAATGAATGTGATCTTATGAGTATTTTAATAAATCTGTCGAAAAATATTATAAAATATAACCTATTTAAAAAAATACAGCAAAACAAGATTCACAGGCCGTACATGAGTGTGATTCACTGCTCAGACTCGAGCGGCTCAAAGTAAACCTCGACTGACTTCTGTTCAGAGATGCGGTTGGATGTGGATGAAAATAAACAGCTTCTGCGTCATCAGTGTGTCTGTATTCATACATGTGGTTTGTGTGTGTGTGATCGACTGATGGAAAACAAAGTTAGTGTTAGCTAGTAACCATTAGTGACTATCCAAAGACCATCACACTCTTAATAGCAAAATATTGATCATAGGCCTACAATAAAATATTAAAAATGTACGGCTGCAAAAACAAAAACTGAAAAGATACTGTGTCCGGTCCGTCATCTCCAACAGTGCAATACATACTAATACTAATGCAGAGGCATATTAATAACCAGAGTATCAGTGTGTGTGAAGTGAGAGAGAGAGAATGAGGTGTTGAAATATTATTGGTGGAGGAATCAGACGCAGAAACACTCTCTCACAGTTTAACACTGTCCTGTTAGTTCACTTTCTCTCTGTCTCTGAAGTGTTCACATATAGAGATCTGACAATGCTTCACATGTGTGTGTTGTTCTGCGTGTGTCGTCTGGCCGGTGAGTTTTATTTTTTATAGAATTTTTATATTTTTTATTTTATTTTTTATAGAATTATTTATAGAGAAATAATAGACAAACAGAGGATTTCCCAGAAAAAAGATGCTCAAACTAAATTATTATTGTGTTTTGTGAGATCTATTTTAAACCACAAGAGAAAAATATGACAGGATCAAAAACAGCAGATCCTGCTCATTATGTTTAATATTAAATGTATTGAAAGTGAGTTGCAGAATTATATTTATTTATTACAGCTTGAATGTACAACTTCACACATTTATTTGAATGTACAAGCAGACACGAAACCATGAAGATCTAATAATTGGTTCACACACATCAGTGTATTTCACCTTTCATTTTCTTTTGTGTTGCTGCTGTTCTTTAATTCACATTTAAGGGTTACAAACGACAACTCATTCAGGCTTTATTAACAACAGGAGCTTTAATCTGTGTAAATCTGTGTGTTCATCAGGTGTGTTTGGTGATTCAGTGTCAGTGATGGAGGGAGATTCTGTTACTCTAAACACTGATCTCACTGAAATACCTGAAGATGAAGATATACTGTGGAAATATGGAGCTGAAAACTCTCTGATAGCTCAAATCATCATTGAGAACCAAATCTTCTACACTTCTAATGATGTTCCTGATGGGAGATTCAGAGACAGACTGAAGCTGGACGATCAAACTGGATCTCTGACCATCACAAACACCACAACTGAACATGCTGGAGTTTATAGACTAGAGATAAGAGGAACAAAAATAACATCAAAAACATTCAGTGTTTCTGTCTATGGTGAGTAGAGATCATTTGTTCTTCCTTTCAAATTTTCTTATTTAAATGTTTTATTTACTGAAATTTTATAATTTGAGATCAGAAACACTAACTGTGATCAGACTAAACACATTGTAGGATTGATGTTTAGGCTATATTTATTCATATTTCAGCTCGTCTGCCTGTTCCCGTCATCATCAGTAACTCTTCACAATGTTCTTCAAATTGTTCAGTGGTGTGTTCATCATCAGTGTTGAGTGTGTGTGATGCGACTCTGTCCTGGTACGCAGGAATGAGTGTATTGTCCAGCATCAGTGTGTGTGATCTCAGCATCAGTCTCTCTCTACCTCTGGAGGTGGAATATCAGGATAAAAACACCTACAGCTGTGTGCTGAACAATCCCATCAGCAACCAGACCACACATCTGGACATCAACACACTCTGCAGACACACATGTGCAGGTACAGCACCACTGAATCACTGAATTAATGTGTTGATTTTATCGAGACTGAGAACTTAGGATGACATAAAGAATGAAGGAGCGTCTGTCATCATGTACTTGTGTCTTTCTGAACAGTTCTGACTTTATTTTTCTTGTGTGGAGCAGAAAACAAGAACTATTCAGAAGGCCACGCCCCCTGTTGTGATTCTGTTGAAGCTGTGCTGCGATTGGTCGTCACTGCGCTGATGGGCGTGGCTGCTGCGGCTGCTGTTGTTCTTCTGGTCAATGACGTCAGAGCGTCAAGAGGATGACAGGAGAACAGAACAGAAGTCATAAATATTGTGGGATTTAGGCTTATTTCCGGTTTTGTTATTGAAATACTTTAGCCTTTTCTATGCTTGATTGTAAAGGGTTTATTACTCGAATCTGTCGTATTGGGCCATATTCTTGAATATTTCATTTCATTCTTTAATGTCATCCATTTTATATTTCGTTGTTAACTGCTGTGTTTTTTCTTAACTTGTTATGTTCCTGTTTTCATTTTGTTGTGGACTATAACTGTATGCAGCAAACCCACAAGTGTAAAACTGTCACACCAATAAATCCCTGTATTGAAAAGAAAACTGAATATAACTTATTTAACTGATAAACAGCAATGAATCACACATAGGCCTAAATGACAATTTAAGGGTACAGTATAATAAAAGAGTCAGAGTTGTTCATCATAAACATTACAGATATTACATCGTTAAAGACCGGATCAAAGACTGGAAGATCATTTGTTTTGATGACAGAGTATTAAGCACATTCAATTTCAAAGCACGAAACATTTATAAATCCTTTGTTTCGAAGTAGTGTTTTGGAGCCATAAACAGTAAAAAATACATAGGGGAAAAACAAGATATGACCTTGTTATGCTCTTGATCTTTACTCTTTGTAATGATTATGATCGAGTTTGCTTGCACTCAAAAAAATGAACTAGGGAGGTTGTGCACTTTACATATTTATATATAGTTTACTTATAATAATTTTATTTTTCGACTTTAAATGTTTTTTTTCTATTAAGGTCTATAATTGTGTCTCAACTTAACAGTACAAAATCCTAATGTGTTGTCTAAACACAAACCATGTATTAAGTAAAAAAATGTGTACATCCAGAGGGTGGCAGTATAGTGCGAGCCGACTGCCATTTTGCCGAACTTAATTTGATTGTGTTCAATCTGCTTAAATCTACGAACAACTTAAGTTTACTTAATCCGTTTGTGTTTGATTACATGATTGATTTGTGTTGCCTCAACTGAACCTGGGCAGTGCTTTTAGTTCCCAGCATGCTTTGCACATGGTTGAATTAAGAGAGAATAATAAATGTTAAAATTAAGTGTTATTTTATGGTTGTTGTTTTTTAGAAATTTAGAAAAGGGGAAGACTTGATAGTGTGTAATAGTGTTTAATGTTAAATTACATTGGAATTATTAAACCATTTAAATGACAGTGGGTTACCATTGTGGAGAAGAGTGGAGAATTTTGTTTGCCTGTCGACTGATTTCATCATTTTCAATTGCTTTGAATGAATGAGCATGTAAATCTTACCATTCAAGATGCTAATATGTGCTTCTGCTAGCAAATAGCTAAAGTCTATCAATTTAATTAAATGTCACTGAATCAAATGAAATATAAATGGATGAATGAATACAATAAAATGCCTGACTGGCCCGTGTTACATTTAACCCCGCGTTAGGTTGTGCCCCCTATCTTTACAAAAATGTTATTCTGAAATCAAATCTCTTCTAAACTTTAATCTATTTTGAAACACTCCTCAAATTAATAAAAGCATTGAAAATGTAAATTGTGCATTGTTTACAATCCAAATCAATAAAAATGTAAGCAGGCCTATATAGTATTGCAAGGTTTGAGGATATGTTTATTAGAATAGGCTTGTTTGACATGAGCAAAATCTGCACAGAACCGATCACTGATGATCACCACGAGACGCATGCCGGTTAGAAATGTGTCCGAGTGCGGTCCGCTTTGCTCTGAATGAACGTTAGGTGAGTTGACGGTGAATATATATAAATGAACTTCCTCTCGTGCTGATAAAGTAGACATATAATTGTTTGGTGACGAGTTGATTGGAATGATTTATTTGAACGTGCTCCTCCCAAACCTTGTTTATAAAACATCATAAACAAGGAGATTTATTGAAAGTCTAATATAAATGAGAAATAATATAGTGAAATTGCCTTTACATGCTTAAAGGATTAGTTCACTTTTGAAAAAACTTTTGCTGATAATTTACTCACCCCCATGTCATCCAAGATGTCCATGTCTTTCTTTCCTCAGTCGAAAAGAAATTTAGGTTTTTGATGAAAACATTCCAGGATTTTTCTCCATATAATGGACTTCAATGGGAACCGGATGGTTCAAGGTCCAAACGACAGTTAATAACAGTTTCAGATGCAGCTTTAAATGTCTTTAAACGACACCAGATGATGAATAAGGGTCTTATCATGCGAAACGATCGCTTATTTCAAAACTTATTCCAAAAATGTACCTTTTCTAAGGACAGATGCTAGCCTTGCTATATTCTCTGAGGCGCGTTTGTAACGTCACGTAATACGTAATTACGTTCAAAAGGTCACGTAGCCGGAAGTACAGAATCAAAATCGTCCGACATCGTTGTTTTTCCTTTTAATTCCTTTTTTGTAAACGGCGTTTGAGTTAGTTTGCACGTTCAACCTATGCGTTCAACTTGTAAACACTGACTGTACTTTCGGCTACGTCGCCCGTGACCTTTTGAACGTAATTACGTACGTGACGTTGCAAACGCGCCTCATTTGAATTCCCATTGAAGTCCATTATATGGAGAAAAATCCTGGAATGTTTTCAAAAACCTAAATTTCTTTTCAACTGAGGAAAGAAAGACATGGACATCTTGGATGACATGGGGGTGAGTAAATTATCAACAAAAGTTTTCAAAAGTGAACTAATCCTTTAAGCTGTCAATCGGTCCATTGCGTGGGTGGACCTTATCCATGTGTGCAGTTTAAACCCCAACGATCTCATTTAATGCCTTTCTAATAACCAGATTCTCAAACCCTTGCAACACAAAATACTTCCATTTTTACACAGAAATTTGGCAACACACATTTGGGTTCTTCAATGCTTTTATTAATGTGAGGAGAGAAGTAGTTCAATCAAAACACCGGTTTAGGTGCCTATGTAGTCACACAGTCACACATGTCTAGGACACAGATATAGGATAATGAGATTGAACAGGGCACGTCGTTCCAGCAACGGTCAGCTGTAAGGGGGATAATGAAATCAGTTATTCTGATCATTAGTGTTTTTATAAAAGACAGTTCAACTTAAAACACTGTTATAATTCAGCAAAATGAAATGAGTCATTTGGGTTTCACTAAGTATTAAAAAGGCTGTATTCTTACCGGTAAAGTTGATCTCCAAACAGTCTTCGGGAACACCAGCATTGTTGGGTTCTCCAGAGCACCAGTTGGTGAACGAAAACACAGATCCGTCACTCCACAACCAGTGTCCATCCTGAAGAGAGGGAATAAGAGTGCACTACTATTGGCAGACTTCAGGAAGAAGCTTTAGTTCAGATTTGAGTCAAAACATCTTCATTAGAAAATTTGCCTTTACTGTTTAAAGCAGAAATTGTAGTTTAGACAAACAAATAGGTCTCACAACTGAACTTACTTGTACAGCATCATGAGCACCAATCCAAGTACGTGTTGAAGGAGAAGGCAACAGACGCAGCAGGAATTTATTTTCCAGTTTATTACTCACAGATGCGAGATTCGCACCAAGACTCTGACAGTTTCTCTAAAGAGACAGATTATGGTCAACGCAAAAATCAATTTTATTATAAAACAAATGACAGCATTTTAGACATTTGTAAACAAAGTTTGCTCTGATTATTTGCGCAGTACCAGTTTTCGGTATCACTTATTTGCAGAAAAGAAAGTTGACTACACAAAATAACAATCCCACTTTATAGTAAGGGTTTCATTAATCACTGGGGAAAGATGACTTGTAGGATATACCTGTTATTAGCAAGTAAAATCTTGGACTTCAATTAGTATGACGTTTGATCGAAGTAAATTAAAAATTATTTCAATCATAGAATTAAGCAACATCCACTTAACAATTCACTCCCCCCCAGTCAATATAACTATTTCTTAAACACCCAAATAAATACAATACACCAGTATTATAAAAGTGAAGGTTTTAAATTTTATTTGTTGACATTAAGGTTTAATTTCTACACAAATAAACTTATGTAGAACTCAATTTCCTTTGTTTTATTAAATTCTTGCCTGAACTCACTCTTGCACTTGTGTATGCGTCTTTACATCTGTATTTTAGATGTGGTTAAAGACCCCTAAAATAAAGTGTGTCGTCAGTCCTCTTGTTGTAACACATTACCTCTGCTGTGATCCAGTTACTCGCATCAGAAAAGTACTTATAGCATCGAGTCCAAAACTCCTCCATGTAAGCAGGGCATTTACTGCCATTTCCGTGATCAGGTTCTGAAAACACGGTAAACCCCTTATTAATCATGCAAATACCAATNTTACGTCTGACCCAGGATCTGGGTAACACAAAACTACCCAAACACTGGGTTATTACGTCTGACCCAGGATCTGGGTAACCCCAAAACTACCCAAACACTGGGTTATTACGTCTGACCCAGGATCTGGATAATGCAAAAACTACACTCTAAAAAATGCTGGGTTGTTTTAACCCAATTTTGGGTCAAATATGGACAAACCCGAAATGTTGGGTTAAAAATGTAATGTAAAAATTTAACCCAACGGCTGGGTTAGTCCATATTTGACCCAAAGTTGGGTTAAAACAACCCAGCATTTTTTAGAGTGTACCCAAACACTGGGTTGTTACATCTGACCCAGGATCTGGATAATGCAAAAACTACCCAAACACTGGGTTGTTACGTCTGACCCAGGATCTGGATAATGCAAAAACTACCCAAACACTGGGTTGTTACGTCTGACCCAGGATCTGGGTAACACAAAAACTACCCAAACACTGGGTTATTACGTGTGACCCAGGAGCTGGGTAACAACAAAACTACCGCAACACTGGGTTATTTACGTGTGACCCAGGATCTGGGTAACACAAAAACTACCCAAACACTGGGTTGTTACATCTGACCCAAAATCTGGGTAAAACAAAATCTACCCAAACACTGGGTTATTACGTCTGACCCAGGATCTGGGTAACACAAAAATTACCCAAACACTGGGTTGTTACGTCTGACCCAGGATCTGTATAACCCCAAAACTACTCAAACACTGGGTTGTTACGTCTGACCCAGGATCTGGATAATGCAAAAACTACCCAAACACTGGGTTGTTATGTCTTATTACGTCTGACCCAGGATCTGTATAACCCCAAAACTACTCAAACACTGGGTTGTTACGTCTGACCCAGGATCTGTATAACCCCAAAACTACTCAAACACTGGGTTGTTACGTCTGACCCAGGATCTGTATAACCCCAAAACTACTCAAACACTGGGTTGTTATGTCTGACCCAGGATCTGGGTAACACAAAAACTACCCAAACACTGGAAAAATAACCCAAAAGGCTCAAACCAAGATTAGGGTAGAAACAAATAACCCATGATTTTTTGGAGTGAATCTAGGCAAACAAAAGCCTCTTGTTGATTTTTCTTCTCCTCTGGACCCGTGACGTCACACTCGTTCTTCCACTGGTTTATCCAGAGTAAATGTGCAGTTTAGGGTGACAGTGATCGAGTTACTACACCTCCAAACTCACTGAACGATCCCATACAAAGTCCTGTTGCCTGAATTAGTCACACATGTTTGCATGTGTACACAAACACACCCAGCAACAAACACACAGGGAACGCGGCCACACACACACAACACTGGTGGTCCTGTAAGCAGCGCTCTTAACTCCCTCTCTCTCTCTCTCTCTCTCTCTCTCTCTCTCTGTCTTCTTTATCTTACCTGGGACGCCCAGACAAAGGCGTATTCTCCCGAATAAACAGGCCCATCGTGTTTGGGCTTCTCCCTAAGAAAACAGCGTCGATGGGAAGGAAATGAGCAGCCAACACTGTGATCCATGTCAGATCTGCCACTCAGTTCAAGAGTGGAAACTTAAACAAAATGAAATTGTTCTGCTAAAATAAAGCACGTGTGTTTGAGGATCTGACGCGAACCGTATATCAGAGCTCTTCTTCACATGCGTGTCTTGCTCTGCTCAGACCCATCAGTTCCCATTCCCTGTGAGGATATCCAGAGTTTCAGTGCATCTCGCACAGGGAGACTTCGATCGTTCCCAGGTACCCGTCTTTTATTGGCCTCTAACGAGCCTGAAGCTTTATCTGCAGCGCAGGGACATGAAGCGCTCCTGCTGAACACTGAGGACACCACCAGCTTTATGAGGGCAGATAGCGCTTTATTGCAGATCGAGATAAAGAGGCCGGCTCGTTCTCCTGTGGCACTTGAGAGGGTTTTCCCAGATCTGGAGCTTGTTGGATTCCAGACCCGGCAGTAAATATTCTTCCAGACAGATGTGCATTTCTGGACAGAAAGAGGAATGCCGAGTCTCTCATGGTGATCGCCAGGTTAATGTTTCATTCCTCAAACTGATTACACTGACTCTCACACCACATGATCAGCTCTCAGCGGACGCTCCACAACACAACACGAGATACACAGAGCGAAGGGGTTTGAGTTGTGCTTAATCACAAGGCTTTATAAATATATCCTGTTCTTCTTTTGCAGATGTGGTTATTAACAGGTTATTAACAGGCATCAAGCCAGCTAACGAGGAACACAGACAGCCTCTCGGAGATCCTCGTAATGCTGTTTGATGACTGTGGGGTTTAGTGAGAGATCGGCTTGGGGAAATGAAAGGTTCATCAGACAGTCATCAGTCATCACTGCTAAACACACTACATCAGCTCACAAATAATACAGTTTGCTTAAAATCTTACTGACTTTTGGAATAAAATGCATAAAACATTAAGTTGATGAAATTTAAACTTTACATACAGTAAAAATACAAAATACAATTGTACTCTTTTTTATGTAATGTTTAACCAGGAGAGTTAAGTGTAACTGGGAAATAAATGTACATTTAATATAAACCTATATAAAAACGTGAGAACTTTGCCTAAAACACTGACTAACATATAGATAAAATAGAAAAATTAAGTAATTAATCAACTAATGTTGATAATTACGTGTTTTTGTGTCCAAAACGTCAAACATGCTCGATCACAAACTCACCATCATCTCAACCACACCTGTGTCGCCATTGGCTTTCGCTGCTCAGTTGAGGACATTTAATATTCATCAATATTATTGATCTCCTGCACTGACAGCATTATACCAGAACTGATGACATCACGGTTTTCTCCAGAGCGGCTGTGTAAATAACCTTAGCTATAAACTTTAGTCAAGGTTTGAGGTTTTGTAGCAAGAGTCCACATTGACTTCCTTTAGTCAAGTCCGCTTTACTCATACAGCACAGAGAGTATACACTAAATGTCCCCGACTAAGCAAGCTGAAAGCCAATGGCGACAGGCGAAAGGCAACATTTACATTTCTTCATTTAGCTGACGCTTTTATCCAAAGCGACTTACAATTGCTATATATGTCAGAGGTCGCACGCCTCTGGAGAACGAAGGGTTAAGTGTCTTGCTCAGGGACACATTGGTGTCTCACAGTGGATTCGAACCCGGGTCTCTCACACCAAAGGCATGTGTCTCATCCACTGCGCCATCACCACCCTGTAACCGCTGCATGTAACCGCTGTTTCTTCTGAACACCGCTAACGCTGCTAACACCGACTAGCGTAGCAAGTCTAGTCTCTCCCCTCGAGGGCTGAATCTGCAAAGTGCTCAACAGCTCATTTCTTTATTTAGATCATTGATTCCTAACACAAGTGGCAATGCGAGAGTCTGGCTTTACCTCTCTAGTGCCGGCCATATTGTGTGTTGTGTATTTGTTTAGTGGAAGAGTCTTCGACACACACCCTGACAGCTTTTTAATCATCTTTCCAGTGTTTTGTCTCCGCCGACAGCCAGCTTTTCTCCCGAGGCCTGAGCGAGACCTCACCTTCTCCCCTCATTCAGGAGCGCTGGAGCGAGACTACTACTCCTCCACGGGACATTCACCAACCCCAACATTGCCCTTTACTTTGTCTCTTTGTTTGTCTGAGAAAAAATTGTTTAAATATGTATTTTTCACAACGGTAATGTTTGCTAGATAAATCTTATTGTCAGGACACATAAAGAGCCCAGAATACTGGCGTAGAAATGCTCAGCTCCCACGAGTCAGTGTTTCCTCCATCACAACACACTGGAACTAAAGACACAACTACATTCAGTTATAGACATTAATATCTGAAAAACACAAATGTAAAGAATCAGGAAAAGAAATATGGAAGAAGCTTGAGTTCAGAACTCAAGCAAATATTCAGAACTTAAGAACTCAAAAATAAATGTTTTCACCACCTTTAGAATAATAAATTAGTCCAAAACATACAAGGGAGTTTTGAAAAAAAGTTTATCCAGCATATGTAAATTTTAAATGCAATTAAATGCAACGTAGTTAGCTTACTGCAATCTGCTTTACAATGTCATAACCGCTAAATTAATTCATATCTTTGGGAACTAAATATTTTGATTGCATGAATGAAACCGTAACGTTAATAGAACGTTTGTTAAAAGTTAGCCTACTGTCGCGAACTGCTCCGAGACACGAAAGTTGGGATCAATGCAGCTTTAACTAAGGGGCAATCCAGACACGGCAATAGGTCAAAACACAGGTCGGCCGTCCAAACAAAAAATAAGGATCCCCATATTGTTGCATGAATGATTGTTTAAAGTGGCCTGTTTTGGTTCACAGAATTTTCCTTATATTATGCACTGTAATATAGCTATTTGTGGATGTAAACGTTCTGCAAAATTGTAAAGTGGAAAGTGAACCGCCTTTATGACTCATTTGTGTTCCGAATCCCAATGCTTTACAGTTCTACATCAATAGAAGATACATTTGCATAAACGTCATTAAACGTAACTTTACTGACGACTGCTTCTTAAATCTCTGAGTTCAACGTGGGATTCTCAAACTTCTTGCTCTAGAAAGACGGCTCAGTACTCAGTTTATTTGGACCAACTTACTTCTCAGAATCACAAACCAGCCAATCAGAGCAGAGTAGACCAATTACAATAGACTAAGCCTGGCCAATCAGAGCAGAGTAGACCAATCACAACAGACTGAGCCTGGCCAATCAGAGCAGAGTAGACCAATCACAACAGACTGAGCCTGGCCAATCAGAGCAGAGTAGACCAATCACAACAGACTGAGCCTGGCCAATCAGAGCAGAGTAGACCAATCACAACAGACTGAGCCTGGCCAATCAGAGCAGAGTAGACCAATCACAGCAGACTGAGCCTGGCCAATCAGAGCAGAGTAGACCAATCACAACAGACTGAGCCATCTGACCAATCAGAGCAAAGTAGACCAATCACAACAGACTAAGCCTGGCCAATCAGAGCAGAGTAGACCAATCACAACAGACTGAGCCTGGCCAATCAGAGCAGAGTAGACCAATCACAACAGACTGAGCCATCTGACCAATTAGAGCAGAGTAGACCAATCACAACACACCGAGCCTGACCAATCAGAGCAGAGTAGACCAATCACAACAGACTGAGCCTGGCCAATCAGAGCAGAGTAGACCAATCACAACAGACTGAGCCATCTGACCAATCAGAGCAGAGTAGACCAATCACAACAGACCGAGCCATCTGACCAATCAGAGCAGAGTAGACCAATCACAACAGACCGAGCCTGACCAATCAGAGCAGAGTAGACCAATCACAACAGACTGAGCCATCTGACCAATCAGAGCAGAGTAGACCAATCACAACAGACTGAGCACAGAGACTAAATAGCACAATAGGGACAATTTAAATCAGCCGTTACACTGTTTTTGGAGCCAAATTTTTGTGTGAATTATACATATGATGTAATTTGTGTACCTAGTGGAAAAACTGTGATAATTTCTTAGATTATTGAACATTATACCGGCAACAAATATTTCTTTATCCACAAAGTTCTTTATCAGTCCAGAATTATAGGTCACTTTATTTCATTGTCCAGTGTTTTATTATCTTTGCTGCTAAAATAACCCGGAGCAATTACTTCTCTCTCTCTCTCTCTCTCTCTCTCTCTCTCTCTCTCTCTCTCTCTCTCTCTCTCTCTCTCTCTCTCTCTCTCTCTCACACACACACACACACACCACACACACACACACACACACACACTTGTTGTTCAGTTTCATTTGTAAATATCGGAGCGGCTGTTTTTGAAACAGACACACGGCAGCCGAATATTTAATATTTCTCTTCGTCTCTTAATATTTCAACGCTTAAAGTGTTGTTGTTGAATTTAAGCATTATAAATTAATGAACAACATAGAATATATTTAATTACAATGTTATAATAAGATCAGCTGTAGCAGGCCTATGGTTGAAGAACTCATTGTAATACCTGTGTTACCTCCAGGCTCTCTCTTTTCTCACTCACTCACTCTCTTCTCTCTCTATCGTGAAATAACGTGGGGAAATAGGCCTATGTCTTGGTAAATGGAAACCATACGCAGAATATTAATTTAAATAACGCACTATTTCCAATAATCCGGCGGCCCGTCGTGAATCACTGCTTTGCACGCGGTTTCTCAAGTGCAGATGTTTCAAACGCATTAACAAATATCATTAATAATTATAATTAGAGATCAGAGAATATTCCAGTGCAATCGCGAGATGTCGAGAGTGCCGTGATCTCACACAGAAGCATGTGTGTGTGTGTGTGTGTGTGTGTGTGTGTGTGTGTGTGTGTGAGTGTGTCAGGAGAGCTAGAGATGGAGGTCAGACACTGTAATCTCAGCAAATAAACACACTCGCTGAGACTCTCAAACCTGCGGAATTATAATAACACACACTCAATACATGACTCTGGTGGAAAACATCACTCCACTTCTGTCAAACACTTCTATTAAATTGGTTTCAATGACACATGACCTCTGTCGACGCAAACCTGTGCTGTGATAATTCTGGTGAACAAAATTTCAAACGAGTCGACTTTTAATATTCGCGTTTGTAAATCCAGAGGGAAATTACGGAGATGATTAAAACATGCAATCATCTCTTTGCATTTGTGCATTTATCTCATATCAGCAAGTGTGCTGGGGCCTGCTCTCCTGATGCAAAAATTACAAACATATTTAAAAATGTATCCTATAAATTGAACCGCATAAGAGTTCGTGTTATAGCGCATATAACCGCTTATAATCAATGAGCTTCATGAAACTGTCAGAAATGTTAAGGCTCTGTTCGCTTATGGTTTTATTGACTAATTGCAAATCAAAATGAATTAAAATACAATTTAATGGTGAACGTAAATTTTTTGGAGGCAGAGGCTAAATTATACAAATAAAATAACGCTAAATCAAGAATGCAAGGGTTCGGGTCAGTTGTTTTACTCATTAAAGTTTTCTAAAATTATTCCATCAGTGCGTTATATCGTGGGTAAATGTTTGTGTGATTAATTCATCTGTATTTTGATATTTATAATTTCGGAACAATAAAAAATATAGCCTACGAACTGAACATGACAACGATGTGCAATTAATCATAGACGCATAATTATAACACGGAATAATTCATCATCACATTCATGTAGCCTTTTTTTGTTTTGTTTTTGTTTTTAGATTCGAAGCATCTTGATTTTAGCGATTGCGTTTTACTCATTAATACATTCCGTTTAAGACCGTAGCCTGGATTTAAAATATATATATTTTAAATGTATGTAGCCTAGTTAAAAGTAGGCTAAATTCCTAAAAATGTCATCTCTTCTGAACTAAAATTAAATAGCTTACAAGCATTCCTTGTCTTCAAAAAAACCTTTAGGCTACTAGTAATAAAATAGCCTATCCCACTTTAAAACGGCTATTCAAATACATAAGAAGCAAATAACATATAGCTCAGGGCGAGATAAAGCTATAGCAGAACTCATAAGTGACCACACACTGACAGTGGTCTGAGATGTCACTCATCCTCCGTCAGGCACGCGCGAGTGACATCATGCGGACTGGGGTGTGACGTCACGATCGCTCCACGTACCGGATAGAGGCTCCGGCGCATAAACTTCAACGTCGCTAACGTAACAACCACACATTTGAGGAACTACATATTATAAATGCATGGAGACGATTTAACACACCAGAAGAGGAATCAAACAGGCTCTCGGAGAACTGACACGTGAGTCAATATTCCTCGCTTTTTAACAATGTTTGGAAATAGGCTACGTAGTGCTGTGATATCATTTATAAATGATCTTAGCCTATGTAATAGTTTGTGCTGTTTTCGCTTTGTATAATAGGTTGTTATAACGCGATAAATATAAATGTTGGTCAACATGTGGTTATGCAAAGCAATTCATAAATAAATGAATAAACAAACTATGACACGAATGTAGCAGTATAAGGCGCGTGCTTTGCATAGTCTACAGTGCGCAGGTTAAACCGCGGGAGTCTGCAGCTCGTGCACTGCGGCTCGTGCACTGTCCTGCGGGTGCATGTTGCTGCTTGAACGAGAGAAAGACGGGATTCTGTTTCTTTAGGCCTACATATTTCCCGAGTGAGGTGATCATCATTTTACAAAAGCGTTTTGATTTTAGTATGTTTTAGAGTTTTATTTTGGGCACTGTCACGTTTTCAAAAGCATGGAGAATGTGTGTGTTTGCATGAGTGCGCGAGCTCGAGTGTTTTCAAAAATAACATCTTAGCATTATTGGAGTAGCCTATAGTTCTGAAGTGAATTAGGCTTCACTTAACCATCTGACGTATTTGCGCATTGCAATAAATAAATGCTTATTATTCAGTGTCATTAAAACATTAAAATCAATTGTGGCGCATTAATTCTTCGCGACCGTTCTTCTTTTTCTTATTCTTCTTTATTAATAATAATTATAATAATGATGATGATGATAATAGGCTAATAATAATAATAATAACAGCTTTCCAGCTGCATACATTTGTTTGTAATACATAGTTAAAAATATTATAATAATATCAGCGTTTATTACAGGGTTCCTTAAAGTTTTCCAAATGCACTGGCCTCCTTAAAATATTAAATTATATATAGTTTCATATAAAAATATTAATTAGCCTATAATTTATTTCTTTGTCGAATAATATTCGGGTTATTTAGTCCATCGGTTAGTAGCCTAAACTGCAGTTTATTCCCTGAATTCACAAGAAAGGCCCAAACCTGCGAGGCTGAACCGTAAATGCGATATTCGTTTTAACTTTAATTTAGAGAACATGTAAATGCTTGTTTTGTCTTTAATTTGCACGCATCTTTAGACATCTTTGTTTTGCTTCAGGTCTGACACAGATGTTAATGCTGTGAGCGCAAACAAACAGAAGAATCTTACAGCTAAAATATGCAAATATATTCTAATCTGCTCATAACATCTCTGATTGATAGTGTGATCAGACATGTGGTTGTGTGGTTGATCCACACTTTTAAATGCATAACTATTCTATTCCACGCGACTATCTTCAGTGCTCGTTAACATAAAACTATTTATTTATTTGGCATTTATTTGCTTTAGTTAAATTAAAATAAGCCAATTTCGTGAAATGAATCTCTATACCGAGGGCACCAATATTACTATTATTTTCTGTTATCCAGTAGGCCTACAAACGCATTGTCATAGAATTACAGATTCTATAATTCTCCTGCAAGCCAGCGGCTGGAATATTTAAGTCTTCGTCAACGATGGTGTTTTTGGTATTTTCATTGATAGATTATTTGAATACACGTGAATGCGTTGGAATGAAGTGCTTGTGCAACACTTAATGTATCCAGGGTAATTCCTACTAGAGTATAGCGCGAACAATCATGGGTTAATATAACAGAAGAAACGCGCATTCTGCTGTCAGATAAACTGCTATTATTTGTTAAATGTCTGTGGAAGAAAAGGTAGCCTGATAGACCTGACTAAAGGCTTTCTCCGTAAATTAGGTTATAATGGTAATAATAATGCAATAGGCTAATAATGATTATAATAAAGCACTCCTGATGAGTAGGCTTGTTTTTTTAAAATAAGAATAATTTCCTGCAGTGTAGCCTATGAATTGTGGAATTTTCTAATTCATTACTTAGAGAAAGTTGTACCGTGAACATTTAGAAAAGGCGCTTTTCCTATTTCCCGCAGGTTATGCATCATCTTTATATTCTCACCAACAGCCGGCGCCACTAACTTCAATAACCCTTTACAGAACAATCCCACCGGCAGCGAGATGCTCCGCGACTGACGCCAAACTGTCACAATAAGCCCGTATTATATTGCATATTATTTGGTAATTTTAGGTTGTGTTAAGCTACGTCATGGTTTGGGCGAAAGTGGTAGGCTAATCATTTTTTTTTTTTTGTAGAAAATAATAATATGAATGCATAAATCCTAAAAAATAATTTAATAACAGCGTGTTCATGAACATCAGAGTCTTTTTCTTCTGAAGAGGTTTGCTGGTTCAAAATAACAAAAGTCCAACTACACATTTTTTTAATGAAAAAAAATAAAAATTGACTTTGCTCCAATTACTGATATTAAACTGCACGTCAATAAAAGTAACTGGTAATTTCCTCGTGCACAGTTAAGCTTCAAGAATATCCTTTATGTAAAAATAATTGGCGAATGTGGGTTGTTCTGAGGGCTGCAGTCTAACTGCTAAAAAGCGCGGTAGAACTGATGGATTTTATGGATAATATGTTTTTTGTTTGTTTGAAATGTCTGGACATTGGTATATCAGCTGTTTGTTGAAGTAACAGCCTCTTGCTGTTCATGGCGCTGCAGACTGCGTCCAAAACACGGGTTCTAAAACACGATAATGCCAGAAGCTCGGCGGAGAAGTTTTGAAGGAAAAAATCAACTTGTATGAAAAATGCTTTTCCTCTGTGGGTGGGACTGAAGTGAGCAGAGGATGGGTGGGTCCTGCTGTTGGACACTCACTCGTTCACTCCGATCATCTACTCTTCAGGAATATAGCCGATCTGCGGGAGTTTGGAGGACAATATCGCAGGAGATCGCGGCTGTTCACGGGCTTATTCGTTATAACATCGCTTAGCGAGTCCGCTGACGCTTCACACCGCCGAAGAGGTTTAATAACACATGATTGTTTTAAAGGAGGACTGAATGTGGATATGGCCTCATCTTTCCATCTGCCGAGAAGCAACAGCACCAGAGAAACCCTCGAGAACACGAGCAGCGAGTCTTCAGATAATGAAACCGCAGGTAAACACACACACATCTGCATCTATATCCTCCACACAGCGAACACACACACACTCGCGAGAAGCCTTTTGGACCAAACGCATACATTTAAAATATGTTTGCCTTCCTTACCTAACACCTGCAAAATGTTTTGTTTTAGTACACGTCATTTGTTAAAACAGTTTAGCTGTTTTTCCAGCCCAATTTAGCAGAAAACGGGCAGTGCTTGATGCACATTGACCTTTTGCTAGTTTGCAAACTTTAAAAACGAAATAGAAATTCACGTTTAGAATTAGCTTAAAGATATGGCGTCCTTAAAACTAGCTAGGCCTATCCGTTTTGATCATATAAAAAACGCGGTTTAAATTCCCACTGTTGTAAATTTTACCATTAAATGCGTTTTTATGACAGTGTTGTATAAATGCAAGCATAAATGTAGTGCTGTAAACAACATGACCTAGGCCTGATTTTAAAACATTTCCACTGGATAGGCCTATAACTTCTATTTGAATATTTCAAATACAAAAAAATAAAATAAAATTACAATTTAAACTTAGCTGTACGTTGGTATGCAAATAGTTTCAGTTCCATAGACGCATTTTAATAAGGCTTGTTTGCATATTTGTGGATTGACGAGCACTGTTCAACAGAATCATTACATTATTCCCTTTTGTCCGACTCCTTCCACGCGCTGCTGACTGAGCACTAGATTTCACCAGATTTCAAAATTATTCTCCCCAGAAAAGGAGAGGTCCGTCGAGCAGAAAAGCGACGATGGAAACTCGGATGAGTCCAAGAAAAAGAAGCAGAGACGGCAGAGGACTCACTTCACCAGCCAGCAGCTCCAGGAGCTCGAGGCCACTTTCCAGAGGAACCGCTACCCGGACATGAGCACCCGGGAGGAGATCGCGGTGTGGACCAACCTCACCGAGGCGCGGGTCCGGGTACGAGAACACACACACACACACCACACACACACCACACACACAATCACAAAACATTAAACGTAAAATCACTGAATAAATAAATCGTTAATCAAGTCTTAATAGTTTTAAAAAGTGTTTATTTTTTTGTCAATTGTATTCTCAGTCATAGGATATATTAATAGGTACATTTACATTTTTTAACAAACGCATGCTAAGGGTTGAATATTAGGGGTTGAATACAATAACGCAGGCGAATATTTAGGCTAAAGGATTAAAATCTCTAAATCTCTCTTGAGAAAACATAAATTCTTCCTGAGTTTCGTTCAGCGATATTTAGAAATATTTCCACATTTACAGTTTTGATAAGGGGATTTAGAATTAAAACGTTCATCATATGACAGACATTTCACGGCTTTCATTAATGTTTTATTAGCCCTACATTATTTGAATTTTTACATGCCATTATTTTAATGCTTATGAAAATATAATTTTGTTGATATTTAAAATGATCAATTAAGTAGGGCTATATTCAGATAACAAATGCGAATACTCACAATACATCAAGCAAGAAGAGTTATTGTTGGGCTATCTGCTTCCAGTGCATCGTTAGATCTGTTTAATATCATTGGTTGCGCTTGAGTAAATGTAATGCGTTCCTCCTCTAGGTTTGGTTCAAGAATCGAAGGGCGAAATGGAGAAAGAGGGAACGGAACCAGCAGATGGACCTGTGTAAGAACACTTACCTGCCGCAGTTCAGCGGATTAATGCAACCCTATGATGACGTGTATCCGGCCTACACCTACAACAACTGGACCAACAAAGGACTGGCCCCAAACCCACTGTCCACGAAGAACTTTACCTTCTTTAATTCCATGAGTCCCCTCACGTCCCAGTCCATGTTCTCCGCCCCGACCTCGATCTCGACCATGAGTATGGCGTCCGGGATGGGACACTCCGCCGTGCCTGGCATGCCGACGACCGGCCTCAACAACATCGGCCTGAATAACTCCGCGATCAGTCCCGCGATGAGCTCGTCCACATGCCCGTATGGACCTCCGGGCTCTCCGTACAGCGTGTACAGGGACACGTGCAACTCCAGCCTGGCGACGTTAAGACTCAAATCTAAGCAACACCCGTCGTTTGGATACAGCGGTCTTCAGAGTCCCGGCTCGAGTCTGAACGCGTGCCAGTACAACAGTTGACCAGTTAAACTGGCCTAACCCTAGCAGTTGACCAGTTAAACTGACCTAATCCGGACAGTTGACCAGTTAAACTGCAATGAACGGATACCTGGAGAATTGACAACCATGCTGGATTAGATGCGTTTGGCATTTTGCAGTGGAATATGCGGATTGTCTGTGTTTACGTAAACTTGCACAACAATTTAAATCCATTATTTGGATTGCAACGTTTTGAAGACAAGTAAAACTCATACATTGTACATATATATATAAAACGTGGAACAAACCTGAAAATGATGGTATCTCCGAGCGGGAACAGTGAACACATTAGCGCGGGAAAGGCCGCAGTAGATTATAGTCTTCAGTTGTGTTTGAGTCCCGTTCTCTTAATTGTATTAATTGTCTTGCAGAGGTTTTGTTGTCCTCGTGCTTCTCATCGACAGTCTGGATTCTGTCCTCGTTGTTTCGTTGTGTCGATAGATTTACCGCATGCTTTCTCCGAGTGGGAATAAAATGTAAAAAATTATATGAATGTGTAGACAAAAAACAAAGCTATAACTTTATGTTGTACTCATGTTGATGGAAAATTGTGCTTATGTTTATGGTAATGTTTGAATAAACCTCAAAACAAAGAATTTCTAAAATAATTATAATGATCAATGTGGGCAATAGCTTGATTAAAGGTAACAAACTTGGCAGCGTTTACATTAAGGCAAACCTGGCCTTCATTAGCGTTTAATGTACACTTATAATTGAATAATATTGTTTATAGAATTGATATCATTCATATCTAACGAAATAAGCCGAGATAAATTACCCTGTGTATCTAAACTATTTTTGTTTTATATTCACAAAGCTACACTCTAAACAATGCTGGGTTCTATTAACCCACATTCGGGTAAAATATGGACAAACTCAAATGATGGGTTAAAATGTAATTTCAAATATTAACCCAACTTCAACTTAATTTTTTTTAATCGCACTTTTAACTCAGCATTTGGGTTTGTCTATATTTGACCCAAATTTGGGTTGAAACAACCCAGCATTTTTTAGCAGTGTATTTTCCCCTGTTTTACTTGCAGGTTTCAGTTCCGCGCAAGGATGCGGAACTGAAATATTTTGACAATATCTTCCATTTTCCTTATTTTTTTTCTTCTCCATCACATTGCTTGATTACACTATGATGATTTCCAATTAGGCTATATCCAAATCTACTTTTAGGATGAAAGAGAGAAAGGCAAACTTGAAAATCAATTCCTTATCACAGTTTGCCACTTAAGTGACTGTTTTTATCGGCATGTGTGTGTTTAGGTGCATTTAGATGATATGAAGGAGAAGGTCTGTCGTAACTGATGTTTTCCCTAATTCTGCTGATCCCTTTCCACTGATAATAACGCCTTTAATTCCCCCAAAGGTCGAGGCCCGTGTTAATGGTCACTTCCTCAGGTTTAGACTAACAGAATGAGTTCACAATGCCGACATGCCTCTCAAGGACGCGCTAAACTCATTCATTCCCCAATCCAAACAAGAGCCTGTCTGGAAGAAAGTGAACAAACCAGCCGAGGAGGACAAAGACAGAACCGAGAATCTGGCGAACACACACAGCGAAACTCGTGTAATCGCGTGCAAATGTAACGAGCAAAAACGAGTTATTAGGCCTATAATAACTCACATATTACAATAATTCCTAAAAGTAGGAGAATTATTTACTTTAAACTCGAGGAACAATAAAATAACACTGCAAGATGTGTTTGAACATATTCTGACGAAAGTAAATTCAAGTTATTCATTTTCTCCCTTCGAATTGTCCTGTAAATTCTAAATTAGAGTTATGATTTAAATATCATAACGAATGCAAAGTGATTAAAAATCGTGAATCGAACAAAATTAAGTATTTCCCGTAATTGTTTCGAGGTTTATTGCCATTTTAATTAATTTTAAGCATAAAAGGCTGCCGCTTTAATTATGAAATGATGTGTGCCGTATTAGTTTATTTAGTTAATTTATCTCAATAGCTGATTAATCAATCACTGATATGAAGTCAAGCACAGACTGCTATTCCAATCGCTTATGATAAGGAGACAATGCATGTCACTTCAACATGTTTATTTAATTATTCAAAATCCATCCTCATCAGCTCTTAAGTAATACACCTTCTATAAGCTATGTCCTAGGGGTTATAATAACCGAGTGCATAATGGTTATATTTAGTGGTATTATGCTCATTTATTGCCTTCACAGAACTATTGAAAATACTTAGAATAGTTCAAAGTAAAACAACAAAATTGTATGTGTTGTATCAACATTGTATCAACTATATTGATGTGAAAATGTCTTCTCTTAAATATATTTTACATGACGTGGATTCGTGGAACATCCGATTTTAACATTAATGTTACCTATTTAAAAAATAGATTAAAATATTAAAACAACAATAACAAAACTATTAGTCACTGTAAAAAATATTTAATCGACTAATCTAAAATGTAAAATCTAAATTACCTGTTTTTTATTTATTGAATCGACCTGACTGCAACACGGGCTCTAAAGTGGGCGTCAGATCGGGAGAAACAGCTACGCAATTGGTTTTTTTTTTATCTTTTACAATATAATAATAACAATAATGTGATATTTTCTTTGATGCATATGTCCAACTCTTTACACGAAATTAATTAATCATTTCTGTTTTGGAAAATAGAAAGATTCTCGACCTTTTAAAAAACGTTTTTCCCCGTTTCCTTTACCCAGTTCGTGCATCATTGAGCTATAGAAAACATACAACACATTTATGGCAATGAAACACAATATTTTGCTTGAAATATTGCATTTAATATTTAAACGACGTGTATGTTTAGGCCTAATCATAATCCATCGCTGTAAACATCAGAAGATTGTTATGAAGTACAATCTGTACTTTGTAATGCGAGATATTATGCAATAATTCTGTCACAACAAACATAAAGGTTTGAAGATAGAAACGTCGATAAAACAGAAAAAATAACATTAATTTAAAAGGCATGTAGTAAAAAAAACACACATTAAAAATTGCAACGCGGAAAACTGAAATCACACGAAATGTAGCTACAAAAAGCAATAATAAGTGAATACCCGGACTCGACAATATCCAATGTTCTTTTTAAAACAATATTTAGATTCAACCTTTTAGATAACAGCATGAGATATTATCCGTAATAACCCCGTGTGAGAGACAAATATAACATATAGGCTATATTTGCTAAAGACATTAAAAAACTAGCACAAATCAATTAAAACATACAGCTGAGCAGAAAGATTATTAAAAAAACATAAATATAAAAATATATATAAACCACAAAGAAGAAATGTAGGCAACGCATAATGATTTACACAACTTAAAGACACACAATTTAAAATACAGACATATGTAAGTAACGCTGCAGAAAAGCAGTCTCGCCATGAAGGCGTTTTATAGACTCACAAACCCGCTATTATCATGTCTTGAGGGAATGATTAACCGAGCCGAAGGAGAAAGAGTTACTGACTCCGAGTGAGTTTCATCAGTCCACAATAATGACAGAGAAACGATAATATCTTCTGTTCTGCTGAGAAAACTGTAAAGATTGGATAATTAATTACATTCCAAATGCAGAACATGCATTTCTGAAGTTGTATTTTAGTGCGATTAGGAAATTTGTAAATGGAGAACATTGAGATGCTGGGCCTGTCCGGACATAATACACACTACAGGACTGATAAAGATAGCATCACTTGCGCTATACGACTCAAACACTAGCCTATACGAACTTTCATGAAATCGGGCAGTGGAATTAAAAACCCATAATTCAGGAGATCTGGACCAATCGATTAAAAGAGAACATTTATGGAAAAGTCAAATAGGCAATTGGAGGATAAACAATAAACCCAAATAGCAGGCGGCAATGACGAGGCGAAGCGCGGGAACTGCGGGTTCGTTAAACCGGCGTCACTGATGAGCTCGATCCGGATTGGATGCAGAGTCAGTGAGGATAGACACACTGAAGGACTGAGTTCAGTGTTAATTCAATAAACTATCGTAATAAACTAAATTGCGATGTAGTTGCGTCCGTCACGAACAGTTTGACACATTCGGGATTCGGGTTTATCAGCGCAGATCTCTAACACCAATGTGGAAATGATCACTGTAAAGTCTTGTTTTTGTAGGCTATATTGTTGTTTGTGCCAGCTAGAAACTTTAATTGATTTTCAAGTCAAATATATGAAAAGTGGTCATAAAATCAACTCTTAAATTTCCTCACAGCCAAGGGTCAAAGGTCACCTGAGGCACACCTGGACCAGAATCAGAGAAGCACGCAGGAACACACATCAGTCCAGTAGGGACCGGGTTAAACTCGCTGGCACGATTTGAATATCAGGTTCTGGTCTCCAGGATCAGGGCATTCATCATCTTACGGGTCACCCTGATCCAGAGACAGTTATACAGAGGTGAAGCGATCATGTCACAGTGAGAACCACACACACACACACACCCTTCTGTATGCAGTTCCCTGTAAACAATCTTAAGGCACATGGTGATGGACAAAATATGAGATGGGAGAGAAATTTTATATTTTAATGCTTTTGCGTTCTCGCACACATTTCGTATTTTCCCCAAAAACGCCATTCATTTCATATAAACTCGAAAGCTTTGAGAATGAACACAAAGTTTATGGGGGAATGCAAAAACATTTAAATATATCATTTCAAGTCTCATGGACGCTGAAGATATGCACATTTAAAATAACTTTATGATTATTTGTGTTGCGTTCGTGCTGTATTTAATGATCAAAGCAAATTTATGAAATTCGTTATGTATCAGAGCAAACAAAATAAATGCTGAATAATGGTTAAAGGACATTTTATGATTTTAAAGTGTAGTCTTGTTTAAATAATGTAGCTAATCTCTGAGACTGATAAATCACACAAACAGCATAACATTTTATAGTTACACTTTAATTGAGAAGTAAACTGTTAAATTGCACTTAATTAACATATTTAATCATGAACTTGATTATCCATAATGCTCAGTACATTTGCCAAAATGTCTAACGAGAAAAAAATCTTGAAATCTTTTAAAATATATATTTATTAATTCCAAATGCGGTCACAAGAGTGATGTGAACCACATGATCACAGGATTGATGAATATGTAAATCATGAGGATTGTGTGTGTGTTCATCAGACATTTATTACTAATACTTATTTTTGCATGTATAATATATAATTATTCTAATAACCTATTTTACATAAACACACACGAATGTGAGTATATGTAAAAAGCATAATTCTGCGAACCCCCTAATGTGTGTGTGAACTAGACGTGTGTGTAGAGCTCTGATAGGGAACCAGTGTTTTATTAATAACAATATTCAGCAGATTATTGATCGACTGCACTGACTCTGGGTCTGAATAAACACTCTTCTGTAGAGATGAACTCATCTCATGATTGATGATGTCACACAGATAATGAAGAGAAGTGGATAATGACGACACTACTGTAGAGAATTAATCATCACTCTCCTGTTTATCCTACTTTATAAAGAAAAGAAATGCACATTTTTCATGTGTAAAAATGCACCTAAACAAATGGCCAGATATTAAACGAGTATGAAATTAATCGACACTCTTTTTAATATGCTTTTAACAGATGTTAAAATTATGTTAAAGCACAACGGTGTGAATTAAGCTCTCCTCTTTTGGGAATACATAAAGCATGTGTAATATGTTGTAGATAAGCGTCTACAGGGACAGAGCCACCTTATCGATGAATTTGGCCAGCCGGATGTCCTTCTTCGACAGTCCTCCGCAGTCGTGTGTGGATAACGTGATCTGGACCTGCAAGACAGTATCCCATCACTACATCACTACACAGCTTATAAACAGCCCTACTGTGAGCTACGAGCTTGTTCAGCCACAGTATTAGCTTCTGTTGAAGCCGTCAGACTTCTTTATTTTTAAAATAACCGTTTAACAGCGACTTCCTGGAGAACAACTACATTACCCACGATGCCGTAGCAAACTTTCCACCAATCAGAGTCGAAACAAGAAAAAAGATCTCGTTAGCTCCGCCCACTCCCATGAGGCTTATATCCCGACACACTCAAAACACTAAAATGTTTGTGTGTATATATACGTATTTGCACTAAACTTCAAATATGAGTAGTTTTATATTTCTCCAGCGTTTTTAACCCTCTGGTGCTTTTCTGTCATTTTTGAAACATTTTACCTTTTGATTTTTTAGAATTTTAAAAATTTGACAAAAACATCATGGTCATGATTGGAACAGGTTAAATGGTCCTGAAAACAACGGTCTCGCTTGTGCTCCTGGCGTCTATGAGAGAGTTTCCTCTAGTGGAGGAGTGTGGAACTGCAGCCGAACACACACTCGCTGAGGTCAGCTCACATGCGGAACACAACTTTAGATTCATTACTCGGATTTTCTTGCAGTTTAAGAGTAAAACATGATTTTGAACATATTATTTTTCTGCATTTTTCATAACAATAAACTTATATTCTGTAACTTTTTTCACGTCAGCAATAATCTGCCGAGCATCGTCTTTGAGAAGAGATCAAACTTCAGTCTGTTGCTTCTAAAGCGTTCTAGATTCACCACAGTTTAAGTTGGACATTTCATTTTCAGGTCTGTGTGTATCTGTATGTGTGTGTATCTGTATGGCTGTGTCTGTGTGTCTGTGTACATGTTTTTCTATCCCGGTGGGGACTTAAACCTGAATGCACACAGACTCATGGGGACTCGTGTCAGTGTGGGCCTAAATTGAGTCCCCATGGCTAAACACACTTATAAATCATACGGAATGATTTTTTTTTTTTTTGAAAATGTAAAAATGCAGAATGTTTCCTGTGATGGGCAGGTTTAGGGGTAGGGTTAGTGTAAGGGGATAAAATATACAGTTTGTACAGTATAAAAACCATTATGTCTATGGGTGTGTGTGTGTGGCCTCTCCTGTCCTTCAAACACAGAGTATTCATGGCAAACACGGAAGAAAACACTATGAGCCGCCGCTGGACGCTCAGCAGTACCTTATTATAAACGTTGAACCACTCGGGGTGATGGCTCATCTTCTCAGCCTGAAGAGCCACGCGACTCATGAACCCGAAGGCCTGAGGAAGAGGAGAAGAGTTATGAAGATCAGAGGAGAAGAGTTATGAAGATCAGAAGAGGAGTAGAGTTATGAAGATCAGAAGAGAAGAGTTATGAAGATCAGAGGAGGAGGAGAGTTATGAAGATCAGAGGAGGAGTAGAGTTATGAAGATCAGAGGAGGAGTAGAGTTATGAAGATCAGAGGAGGAGGAGAGTTATGAAGATCAGAGGAGGAGTAGAGTTATGAAGATCAGAGGAGGAGCAGAGTTATGAAGATCAGAGGAGGAGTAGAGTTATGAAGATCAGAGGAGGAGAGTTATGAAGATCAGAGGAGTAGAGTTATGAAGATCAGAGGAGGAGGAGAGTTATGAAGATCAGAGAAGGAGTAGAGTTATGAAGATCAGAGGAGGAGAGTTATGAAGATCAGAGGAGGAGAGTTATGAAGATCAGAGGAGGAGGAGAGTTATGAAGATCAGAGGAGGAGAGTTATGAAGATCAGAGGAGGAGAGTTATGAAGATCAGAGGAGGAGGAGAGTTATGAAGATCAGAGGAGGAGAGTTATGAAGATCAGAGGAGGAGAGTTATGAAGATCAGAGGAGGAGTAGAGTTATGAAGATCAGAGGAGGAGTAGAGTTATGAAGATCAGAGGTGGAGAGTTATGAAGATCAGAGGAGGAGAGTTATGAAGATCAGAGGAGGAGGAGAGTTATGAAGATCAGAGGAGGAGCAGAGTTATGAAGATCAGAGGAGGAGAAGAGTTATGAAGATCAGAGGAGGAGCAGAGTTATGAAGATCAGAGGAGGAGAGTTATGAAGATCAGAGGAGGAGGAGAGTTATGAAGATCAGAGGAGGAGCAGAGTTATGAAGATCAGAGGAGGAGAGTTATGAAGATCAGAGGAGGAGTAGAGTTATGAAGATCAGAGGAGGAGAGTTATGAAGATCAGAGGAGGAGGAGAGTTATGAAGATCAGAGGAGGAGCAGAGTTATGAAGATCAGAGGAGGAGAGTTATGAAGATCAGAGGAGGAGGAGAGTTATGAAGATCAGAGGAGTAGAGTTATGAAGATCAGAGGAGGAGGAGAGTTATGAAGATCAGAGGAGGAGAGTTATGAAGATCAGAGGAGAAGAGTTATGAAGATCAGAGGAGAAGAGTTATGAAGAACAGAGGAGAAGAGTTATGAAGATCAGAGGAGGAGAGTTATGAAGATCAGAGGACGAATAGAGTTATGAAGATCAGAGGAGGAGTAGAGTTATGAAGATCAGAGGAGGAGAGTTATGAAGATCAGAGGAGGAGGAGATTTATGAAGATCAGAGGAGGAGATTTATGAAGATCAGAGGAGGAGAGTTATGAAGAACAGAGGAGAAGAGTTATGAAGATCAGAGGAGGAGAGTTATGAAGATCAGAGGACGAATAGAGTTATGAAGATCAGAGGAGGAGGAGAGTTATGAAGATCAGAGGAGGAGGAGAGTTATGAAGATCAGAGGAGGAGCAGAGTTATGAAGATCAGAGGAGGAGGAGAGTTATGAAGATCAGAGGAGGAGGAGAGTTATGAAGATCAGAGGAGGAGAGTTATGAAGATCAGAGGAGTAGAGTTATGAAGATCAGAGGAGGAGCAGAGTTATGAAGATCAGAGGAGGAGTAGAGTTATGAAGATCAGAGGAGGAGGAGAGTTATGAAGATCAGAGGAGGAGCAGAGTTATGAAGATCAGAGGAGGAGGAGAGTTATGAAGATCAGAGGAGGAGGAGAGTTATGAAGATCAGAGGAGGAGGAGAGTTATGAAGATCAGAGGAGGAGAGTTATGAAGATCAGAGGAGGAGGAGAGTTATGAAGATCAGAGGAGGAGGAGAGTTATGAAGATCAGAGGAGTAGAGTTATGAAGATCAGAGGAGAAGAGTTATGAAGATCAGAGGAGGAGTAGAGTTATGAAGATCAGAGGAGGAGAGTTATGAAGATCAGAGGAGTAGAGTTATGAAGATCAGAGGAGGAGCAGAGTTATGAAGATCAGAAGAGGAGTAGAGTTATGAAGATCAGAAGAGGAGCAGAGTTATGAAGATCAGAAGAGGAGTAGAGTTATGAAGATCAGAAGAGGAGTAGAGTTATGAAGATCAGAGGAGGAGTAGAGTTATGAAGATCAGAGGAGGAGGAGAGTTATGAAGATCAGAGGAGGAGAGTTATGAAGATCAGAGGAGGAGCAGAGTTATGAAGATCAGAAGAGGAGTAGAGTTATGAAGATCAGAGGAGGAGCAGAGTTATGAAGATCAGAAGAGGAGTAGAGTTATGAAGATCAGAGGAGGAGGAGAGTTATGAAGATCAGAGGAGGAGAGTTAGAAACAGTGATCTTCCTCTCAATGATCAATAACACATAACGCTGGATATAATAATAATAATGATGATCAGAACTCAATTTCTGCTGCCACTCGCTAACAGTCTAAAGTTTGAAATTTTTTATAAGAAGTTTCTTCTGCTCATCAAAGCTGCATTTATCAAGAATACAGTAAAAACAGAACAAATATTATTCCAGTCTAAATCAGCTGTTTTCTATGTGAATATATAGTAAAGTGTGATTTATTCCTGTGATCCTGAGATCCTTCAGAAATCACTCTAATATGATGATTTGATGCTCAAGAAACATTTATGCAACTTTTGACTGGTAGTGTGTGTTTTCAATAACTTGTTTATAAGGCACACGTGGTTCAATGGGTGTAATCCTGAACATATTTAACAGAGGAATGGACTCTGGTTTGGGAAAAGAGAGTTCTCTCCAGTGTAAAGTTAAGGAAGTCCAAACGATCTCAGATCTCGGAGTTGAGCCGGCCTGTGATTGGAGGATGACAACGTTTCTGCCTCCTCCAATCAGAAGCAAGATAAACCCCTATGGAAAAAAACACACTGGCTATTTCAGAGCAATTTCCCAATGCAATCTCAATTAAGCCTTTAAATACTTCCTTTAGCTAATTAAGCCAACTGAACCGCCATTGTGCGGCCAAACCTCTCGTAATCAAACAGGAGTGTGTGTGTGTGTGTGTGAGAGAGAGGGAGAGGGAGACGGTCCTCCAACCTGTGATGTCACACTGCTGTTTTAGCGTCCTGTTATCCATTTAAAGTGATTGACAAATCCTGCAACTCGACTCCGTCAGCAGTTTAATCGCGCCGTCTGCTTTTGCTCAACTTTCATCAGCAATATTGGCAATTATTCAACAGCATGATAATGATAATGATCTCCGCAACATTTCCGCTCTGACATTCATTCTGTCAGACAAAATACTAGTCAATATATATATAATATGACAACACAATAATCTTTCTGAATCTGATGCAGATCTCCACATCTGAACCGAATCACACACACACAGAGCGCTGTGTTGTGGAGCGTCACACACACGGCAAGAGGTTGGAGGTCAAGGTCGGGTCTTTTGTCAGTGTGTATTGTGTGCTCACACCTCCTCTGCCGGTAATCAGATTTGACATGTTACAGGCCTCAGATAATCAGACGCGTCACACACACACACCACTTTAGTGTTATTACACCGTGATTGTCATCTAACGCTGGAGGAGAGTGTGTGTGTGGTGCAAACACATGTTTCATACCTGATGGTCATCATGAGTGAGATTACAGACTCTCCTGATGGAGGAGCGCCTCGATACACGACAGCCGCCGCTCTTACTCTGAGGAAAACACTCATACACCACTGACCAACACCGATCACACACACACACACACACACACACACACACACACACACACACCATCTCCTCTATTCCACAGCCATCACTCTTGTTTGAGGAACAGGACTTTACTGTGACCCCGGACACACACACACACACACACACACACTTTTGGAAGTTGATGAGTGTTTATTCGTTTAGTGTGAGCATTAGTTACCGCTTGTTCACTTTGAGAACAAAGTAGGCTATAATTTGCACGGTTGCTGTAAATCGCGTTGATTAAATCTAACGAAGCTTATTATGTCGAATGCTTTGCCCCCTTAGTTGATCAGAACAAAAGTGGATGTTATTTACTTGTTCAGAAGACATTTTCCAGTGAAAATTCTTATGTTGGTCAAACTTTCAGAAAGTGAATCTGTGATTGTGTATGACAGTATCCACACAGCGGCACTCGCCTCAAGACACTGAGTTCATCCGCGCTGTTTCATGCCGATTTACAACCTACGTAAATTCCGCGAATAACTGCAATTGCAGATTTCGAACAGAGATGGCGACAAAGAGGAAACGCTGCGGACTGCATCTTTAACCTCATGGTGACCCGTATGAATTTACTGTTATGATGGATGAGCTTTCTTTGGGCTTCAGAATCCCATCCTCCATTCACTGCCATTATACATCTGGGAAGAGCAGGATATGTTCTAATATAACTCTGATTGTATTCGTCTGAAAGTTGAAACTCATTTACGCCTAGGAAGGCTTGAGTGAGAGTAAATCATGGACTAATTCACATTTTTTGGGTGAATAACTCTTGGATTAGACCTCAGTTCAGTTCTATAAGTGTGCCTTAGAAACACACGTTACTGATGTGCATCGGGAGACTGACTTATTTTGAGATCTGCAGTGCGAGTTGCTTTCAGCTCAAGCATGTGTTTTACTCTGGGATTAGTTTAACCCTTTCTAGCCAAGAGAGTCTGATCGCTTCAGCAACCATTATTCTGAATCCCATCAAAACATCATCATCCACAGACTGGTACCAGTAATACTGCCAACAGATGGACGCAGATGAATCAGATTAATAGAGTAATAGTTAACCAGCTGGACATTTCTTTCCCGATATCTGACAATATGTGGCGTTACTCATTCAGTCAGTCACAGAACTCAATCCACAGTCTCCATCACCTGCTCTGGACTAACTCCAGGGACAACCAGCTACGTGCAAAACAGAGAAGCAGTGAGATGGAAAAATGGAAAAATGTGAGGTCACTATTACAAGGAGAGGCAAACAAGGAAACAGAGATCGATGGGATAGTTAGTGGTTTTCTGAGGCACATGAAACATTTTAGCCAATCTGATTGTTTGTGAAAGAAATGATTTTGATCAGAAGTTGAGTTTCAGCACAGAGCGGCTCTGCTCTCTCTCAGACTAATGAGGACTGACACGGGCGAGAGACACGGCATTCACAGGGGGAAGGGAGAGAGAGAGGGAGGGGTTCAACACACACGCCTGTTCATATGCCAGAAGAGCGAGTTACTGGACGAAACTGATGCTTTTACTCAACAAAGACGCAAACAAATCCATTTCAGATACATACTGAACTTGTATAAATAAATGATCACAAATCTGTTTTCAACACAGATAATAATCATAAATGTTTCTTGAGTATCAGATCATCATATTAGAGTGATTTCTGTGAGAGGATCATGCGACACTGATGACTGCAGTGAGGATGCGGAAAACACCGCTTTGATCTCAGGATTAAATTACACTTTTGTTTTTTTTCCCTCAATTTGGTGAACTGAATGTGCATTTCTCTACTATAAGCCGTCTCTCCAAAGGTGTTTCAGAGAATTTGGCAGTACATCCAACCGGCCTCACAACCGCAGATCCCAGCCCAGGACCTCCACATCCAGCATCTTCACCTCCAGGATCGTCTGAGACCAGCCACCCGGACAGCGGCTGAAGTTTTCCAGAGAGAAGACCAAAGAGTTTCTGCACAAACTGTCAGGGAAGTGTCTCAGGGAAGCTCATCTGCACGTTCGTCGTCCTCACCGGCACCTGACTGCAGTTCGTCATCGTAACCAACTTCAGTGGGCAAATGCTTTTTTTTATTGATGGCATTTTGAATGCGCAGAGATCCCGTGACGAGATCCTGAGGCCCATTATTGTGCCATTCATCCACGACCATCGCCTCATGTTGCAGCACGATAACACACGGCCCATGCTGGAGGATCAGTACACGACTCCTGGAAGCTGAAAACATCCCAGTTCTTGCACGGCCAGCATACGCACCGGACATGTCCCCGCTGAGCGTGTTTGGGATGCTCTGGATCGGCGAATACGACAGCGTGTTCCAGGTCTGGCCAATATAAGGAAGGCCGGCACTCGTCTCACATCTCTCACGGAAGAGCGGAAGCATAAAAAGAGGAGAGACGACGCTGAAGATCGAGAGACGTCTGACAGGTCTCAAACTGTGCGTCTCAGCACTCACGCCACCGGCCTCGCGCCGCTCTCTCCTGCTCGCCACAAACGCTGTTTCTGTATTCTCAATAAAAGGCTAATTATTTTCATTTTTATTTTGTTGATTTATTTGAAACTTAATAGATATCATATAAAAATATCTAGTATTGAATCGTATTGAATCGAATCGTATCGTAAGTATGGATAATAATCGAATCGTTGGCTTAAGAAATCGTTATTGTATCGAATCGTCATTAAGGCTCCGATTTACACCCTTAGTATTTTCACATAGAAAACAGCTGTTTTACATTAGAATAATATTTCACTGTTTATATAGGAACAGAAGGAGGAACAGAGGAACTGATGGAGGAACAGAAGGAGGAACAGAGGAACTGATGGAGGAACAGAAGGAGGAACTGAGGGAGAAACTGACAGAGGAACTGATGGAGGAAGAGAGGGAGGAACTGAGAAGGAACTGAGGGAGGAACTGAGAGAGGAACTGGTGGAGGAAGAGAGGAAGGAACTGAGGGAGGAACTGAGAGAGATCAAGTGTTCTCAGACCTGGTTGAATGTTTTGAAGTGCAGCTCCTTGTAAATCGCGTCCCGCTCGTCCAGCTCCACCCATCCAGTGGCCTTCAGCTCCAGCAGAACCTGCTCACGCTCGGCTGGAGAGAGCCAGTCTGAGGCCTACAGGGACACACAACTGTTCATTAAACACACACACAGTCACTGTCACTGTCACACTCTCTCTCTCTCTCTCACACACACACACACAGTCTGCAGTAATGGAGGTTCTCGCACAGATTGATACTGGTTTCTACATTTATATGGTTGGTGTAATAAAGCATCACATTAAACTCTTCCCAGTTATTCTCTAATAAGCGTCACAATCGTTACAGTTATGAACATATTTCTTGGATATCAAACCAAACTATTGAGCTCAACATATACTTCCTTTATTTTCTGAGCATTTTAGTTATATTTGGTTTAACATGAGTGTAATAGTAGTTGATTTATACGTGGAAAAATGAAGCCATACCATTTCTTAGAAAGTACAATAATTATTACACAGTATATTTTTTAAGTTAATAAAGTCATAGTCTATTGAGTTCATAAAGGCACTGATTGAGTGAACAAAGAGCATCATCACATAACTATATCTGTAAACATATCATCACATAAACATTAATAACTGGTGATTCTTCTATAACGCGCGTCCAGGCTTCAATATTGTGGATTTTGTTCGTCAGTAAAGGGTGTTTGCGCCACCTGTCGGTCATAACCGGTCATAACAGAGCCACGGCGCTCGAGATCCTCTGCAGAACAAGATCATGCGCACGCGCGCTCGTGTGTGTGTGTGTCTGTGTGTGTGTGTGTGTGTGTGTGTGTGTGTGAGAGAGAGAGAGAGAGAGAGAGAGAGAGAGAGAGAGAGAGAGAGAGAGAGAGAGAGAGAGAGAGAGAGAGAGAGAGAGAGAGAGAGAGAGAGACTGATCTTCTTGATCCGCTAGATGGCGCTCGACTCCAGTGGCTAGTTACGGTGGCCGAGATGTGCAAAACAATCACAGTAATGAAAACACAAAAACAAACGACACTTGCTGTTGGCTTGACTGTCGGTGACGTGTTAATGATTATTTCGAGAATGGGTTAAATCTGACTCACACAGAAGTGTCTCCCTTTCTTTGGGGAACCAAATGTAGCCTTTATCTGATTAGCTGCCAAATAGCAGGACTAGTAACGTCACATAGACTAAAAAAAATACGAACGCGACTCACACACTGGAAGCTCGTTTGTGTTTTTAGTCAACAGCATTTGATTGGTCGACGCGCTGCCGACGTCACTGTAGTAAAAGAGCGCTCGTCTCGTCGCGTTCCCAGTTATTGGTCAAAATGAACACTTCTTACCATTCTCCCTGTACGGCTCTCCGCAGACAGAGAACAGCGGGCTAGTTTAGTGAACACACTCGGCCATCGGCGGCTGGAGGTCAGAGTAAACATTAACCAGCTCATGGCCGCCCTGTGACAGAAAGCAGCGCGGGAAACAGCGGAGAGAGCTGCCCCGACACCGCCTGAGCAGAATAGCGCCGACGATGAGTATGGTGGCCGTGAGGAGTGTAGGTTCCCTCAGTGTTCAACACTAGAGGAGGCGCTCTAGTAAGTGAACATGTTTCTGCGGCTCCAGCGGTCCTCCCTGGCCCGGTCTCTGTCAGTTAAAGGGACAGTTCGCCCAAAAAAATAAATTCTGTCACCTTTACTCCTCCTCAAGCTGTTCTAAATCTTCTTCGCTGAACACAGAAAGATATTATGGAGTAATAAATGATTAAATCAATCAAAACTAATTACATCTGCACAATCTAGAGCTGCTGCAAAGCCTAAACAATCTCTGTGTAGTCTCCTGTTATCACTGTAAAGCTGCTGTGAAACAATCTATAATGTTAAATGCGCTATATAAATGAAGCTAGAAGACCTGACTTTAATACTGTTTGTAATCAAACAGACTTAATTTCATAGTAGGAAAAAGTATGGCTGTCACTCAAACCACTGCTGCTTTAGAGTGGGAATCTGCACAGAACTGCTGGTCTAGGAACAGTTTTCTCTGGTATAACAGTGTATTGGTGGATTTGCTATTGGTTTATGGCAAATTTGGGGTTTGCGATGTTAAAGTAGTTGTTCACTTTTAAAAAAGTGAAAATAATTAAATAATTTACTCACCCCCATGTCATCCAAGATGTCCATGTCTTTCTTTCTTCAGTCGAAAAGAAATTAAGGTTTTTGATGAAAACATTCCAGGATTTTCTCCATGTAATGGACTTCAATGGGAACCAAACAGTTCAAGGTCCAAATGAGAGTTTCAGTGCAAACTGTTCAAATGTCTTTAAACGACACCAGACGATGAATAAGGGTCTTATCAAGCGAAACGATCGCTCATTTAATAAATAAATAACAAAGTTTACGTTTTATAAACTTATTTAAGTTATTTATTTTATTTCATTATTTAAGAATATTCTCCGATAAATTCACAGTCCTAAAATGAGTTTACATTCAACACACATTTGAGAATAATTTATGAGAACACATTATGATATATACACATACTGCTCCGTGGCAGCGGTGGACTGGAGAACAGGAGCGCTTCTTCCACAACACCCAGAAACCAGCGGATGGAGAGCCAAGGCACGCAATAACACAAGCCACAGTCTTTCCCTTCACACACTTCCTTTATTCTGCAAAGCAGGCACTCACACACACACACACACACACACTCACACACTCTAGTCCTGGTGCTCGTGGTCCTGCCCCGGGATGAGCCAGCGGATGCTGTCGCTGCACAGGATGGCGTAGAGAGTGAAGCCAGAGATGAAGAGCACGGAGAACACGAAGAGCCAGTCGATGCTCCTGACGGGAGCCGCCGGGAGAGGACCCACACGGTCGTCCTCCTCGACCGCCTGATCCGGGCTCGCCCCGAAACCTGCGGAACACAGCCAATCATGAGTCACGCTTCAGCAGGAGCTACATCACCAGTCTGGATATATATATTATACATTTTCCAAACTATCGGTATCGGCAGTTATAATGGCCGATAAATGAATATTTCAAAAATAAAATAAAATGGACGAAACACGCTTGAACCATGTCATGAGTGTTGGAGTTGTATAGTTTGTCCACCAGAGGGCGCTCTACACCGTTCCTGTTGGCAACACTCGTTGAGTTGGTCACGATACATACATTGCTTGAATAACAATTAAAAGATCATCCCCATCAGTTCTCGTAACTCAAATAAGCATGACAACATTTGTGACTATCATGTCCATGTCCTGCTGTTAAATAAGCCGAGAGTGAAGCGGAATTAGCTGGACAGTGTAGTCGACTGACTGTTCCTTTAACTTTTGACAACGTGACTGAAGTATTTCTGTAATACCGTGTGACAGTTACAGCAATGAGACGCATCATCTCTCCTCGGCCTGTTATATTGAAAATGGATGTATTACAATTTGCAGTATGACGTTATCCATTGCTAAATTATGGCTCATCATAGACTAGCTAACCACAAAGCTAGCTAATGCCACTATCATCCGTCTGTGCTGTTGTGACAATAAAAGAAACAAGTTTCTTTTAAGATATTATTTTAGTTAAAACTCATAAATAACTACAAAAAAGTAATGTCAGGGAAATCTGTTAATGTTTTCTGGCACGTTTCTGAAAAAGTAAAAAAAAAACGGCCGATATATCGGAATATTGAATTTTAAAACCAACAAATATTTGTATTGGTGTCGGCCTTCAAAATCCTTTATCAGTCAGGCTCTAGTAAAATCTACATCACAGATCTAGTTACAGAAGTTAATCAGTGAAGAAGTGTGTGTGTTCTCAGTCTTCTGTTGTGTGATTAGTGTTACTATGGAGACGGAGGAATATGAGCGCTGTCCCTTTAAGAGCGGCGGGTCCAGTACACGACACACACGAGGACAGAACACACAGTCTCTCGCTCAAACGCTTATAGTCATGTTGAAAAGCTCACAGAGGAATCAACAGCGTCCGACCCGCAGCCCGGAGTGAACGACACACACCTGTCTGGTTGGCGATGAAGGACGCCAGCGTCTCCAGCGTTCGCTCCGTCTGGTTGAACCGGGCCATTGGTTTGGCGCCCTGGAACAGGAGGATATTGGGGACGGCCACGGTGCCGAAGCGCGTGGAGAGGCTGAGGAGAGAGACACACTGATGAGGACACACTCGCGGGTCACGTGACTCGACACAATCACTCATGGGTCACGTGACTCGACACAATCACTCGCAGGTCACGTGACTCGACACAATCACTCGCAGGTCACGTGACTCGACACAATCACTCATGGGTCACGTGAGACCTGCTGTGCTGGGAGGCGTCAAGCGCGAGGAAGTGCATGCTGGGAAACACTCGAGGCAGGGCGTTGAAGTGCGGCGCGAGGCTGGCGGAGAACTGGCACCACGGCGTGTAGAACAGCACCAGCGAACACTCGGAGCCGTTGGCATTCAGGAAGTCCATCAGGTCCTGTAGGAGAAGACACACATTACTGAGCTGACCACCTGTGTGTGTGTGTGTGTGTGTGTGTGTTTCTGTTTATATTACATTATTTGTCCCCACAAGTATAGTAAACCTGAACATCAGCTGCATTGTGGGGTCCAGCCAGCGGTCCCCGTGAGGAAAACAGTGTATAAATCAGACTAAGTAATGTTTTTATAAAAATGCAGAATGTGTCCTGTGAGGGGCAGGTTTAGGTTTAGGGTAACGGGATAGAATATACAGTTAGTACAGTAGAAAAACCATTACGCCTATGGAGAGTCCCCACAAAGATGTGTGCACCTGTTTGTGTGTGTGTGTGTGTGTGTGTGTGTGTGAGAGTGTGACGCACCTGAGACGCGTTGAGCACCTGCACCGCGAAGCGCTGGATCCCGCTGGTGTTCCTCAGGTCGCAGGTCACCTTAAAGGTCTTGGCGGCCTCGGTGAAGTTCTGGCTCTGGCTGTGTGTTTCCCCGCTGTCTCGGGCCTCCTCCGGCTGGTCCTCCTCCGCACACGGCTCTCCCAGCACGGCCTCCTGCAGGTCTCTGGGGATCAGCTGCTGTATCCCAGCGGGAGAGGGGTCCGTTCCCATCATCGCGTCCGCCATCTCGGCCGTGTTAAAGCGCCTCTGAGGCGGCTCGGGGTCCTCCACCACATCTGCGGGAGAACACACGTCAATCACCGCATCACCTCACCTCACACGGGCTAACTGGCCGCAGCTCGTCACAGACACGGTATAAACCGTATTAGTGAGCTCATACCTCCGCAGGACAGCCGCACGAGCCCGAAGACGAAGAGCGACAGCGCGAACCGCATCTCGAGTCCAGCGCGACTGACGCTAGTGTTGATGTTGTGGTTCTGTGAACTCGGGAAAGATTCTACTTCCGGTTCACGACACTTCTACTCGCTTTTTGATAAAGCTTTATTACTGTGGCTGTATTACAGGAAATACGTACGTCAATCACAAGCAAATACTGTCGATTGATATTATTTTTTTAATACAAATAAACAAGCAGTTTAATTCCAAAGCCGAACTCGAGTAGATTTTGTGTTATTGTAGAAACTATAAAAAAACCAAAAACGTATAATTGTTTAATTCTCTAAATTACTTTCTGACATACAAAAGAAAATCCGCATCAGTTGTTGGAACGTATCTATAAATTAAATGTATTATCCGGTAAACGAAGAGCACTGTGATTAGTTCATCCTCAGAAGCGCGGGGGAAAGTAACATAAAACACGTGACTACGTCGGACAAACAATAATAATAAACAGTATTATTTAGACACATGTTAGAGGCAACTAATATTTTTCCATTTTTCTTATGTCAACTACCCAAAATACTGATGTCAGTTAGTCTATTATCTTAAACGTTATTATACGTTACTTCTATCCACTCCGTTTCGAGCAACAGATTAAGGTTTTGTTAAAGTTGATATAAATATGATGAATTTAAAGGCTTGTAACCGAAATGCTTCGTATTGCCTTGTCATGTATAACTACATATTGCTCGAAATAAACAAACAAATAAATAAATAAATATGAGCCTATTTTATAATTTGCTTATATTTTCTTTACATTCGCACTTTTTTCGTAAAAAAAAATAAAAAATAGGCTACTTCAATAAAATAAAATTCCATTATTCTACTTTAAATCAAAATAAAAATCAAGAGTTCCTCGATTGTAGAACATTTTAATAAAACATGTACACAAACATTCGTATTCTAACTGTATCACAAAGTGTGGAAAATGAAAGAAAAATTAAGAAAAGCCCACGTCACTGATTGTGTGAATGTAAATATTAAACACAAAGCTCTTCTCTTCACTGCTACTATAGTCACTATCACTCTTAGAAGAAAAGGTTCTATCTAGAACCTTAAAAGGTTCTAAAGTGCTACGTATTTGGAACCCCTAAAAAGCAATGCATGTGAATGATCACAAAATTCAAGATATGGGGGTTAAAAATTCAATTAATCAATTTTACACGAAGAGTGCCGTTTCAGTTTTTATCCTCGAAAAATGAGCATGACTAAAAAGTGATATTAAGTTACTACAACAGTTTAATAAATAATAATTGAATTACAACTACAAAATGTTGCAGAATAATGTCATATATGAATGAATAATAGCCTATAAAGAACCTTTGTGCCGAAAGGGTTCTTTCTTGTCATTATCATCATTTTTTTTTTTTTTGCATAAAAGGCCCTTTGCAGTTGAGTAAAGAACCCTATGCTTCATATATCGAACCCTTTTCTCTAAGAGTGTACTCATCTGAGTCATGTGATACTGAACCAATAAGAACATGTTTACATCACTGCTGCATTCCCACACACCAACACATGAACCATCAGAGCCGGAATCATAAACACAATACAAAAGTAACTATTACAAGACGTGTAATGAACGACAGGTGTGATTAAAGAGTGCATGTTTCATGTGTTTCTTCTGGAATCATGCTGTTGGAGGTCTTTGGTGGAGTGCTGGAATGATGAAAATATTGCACTCGTCATTATGGTCTAACTATCTAACTCAAGCTTATGAAAGAAGCTCACTAACAACCCGACATGACATGCGGTGGCGTTCAGCGTGACCAGAGTGTGGCGGAGATGAGCTGCTCGGGGCCCGGGGGGGCGTCCCCTGACGGCAGGAGCGCCGCTGGCGGGGGGGTCTTCTGCTGCCGCACCGGGAAGCTGCCGAGGAGGAACTGGGGAGCTTGTAACAACAGTTTTGGTGTTCTACACCAAAAGACAAAACAGACAAAACACAATCAGAGGCTTAACATTCAAAGGTTTTCAAACAGTCCCTGATAAACCCCCGGCTCTGTTCTTCATAAGGAGTTGAATATGCGTGATCAGTGATTAGACTGTGAGTGAACATGCTCAGGCCGGGGTTTTGATGAATATGTAAATATGTGCTGCTGCGCTTTCCTTTCAATCACATAAACACAACAAAAATGAGAAAACACCAGTTCAGACAGCATCTGATCACAGTGATGTGGAAATGTTTGTCACATTATTAATACAGCACTTTCTACAGTAGATTGCTTTAAAGTAGCAGCTTTACAGAGTTAAACGCAGAGCCGGACAGTATCGGAGTACATTTACTTGAGTACAGTACTTAAGTACAATTTTGAGGGATCTGTACTTTACTCGAGTATCATTTTTGGGGAGTACTCATGACTTTACTCAAGTATATTTGAGAGGGAAGTATTGTACTCTTTACTCCAATACATTTCTATCTATAACCGTGAGTAAAAAGTAACTATTTCTAAAAAAAAAAAAAATGGAAATAAGAAAAATCTCGGAAACCCTCAAAATTGTTGTTTCCCTCTCAAACGTGATTGGATTGTGCAGCTGCCACTGATTGGGACAACCTATCAGCAATCACCTTCAGTTTTCCGCCAAAGTCAACTCCATGGTCAGATTTAGATAAGAGACCAAACCATGGACGAAACCAATGGATGAAGACGCTGCAGGTCCATCCCGGGAATGTGCCAGCCCGTGGCCCCACCTCGCCAGACTATTTCAATTTTCTGAATTTTCTGAAATTTTCTTAAATGTTAAATAAAGCAACATGATAAAAAGATGAATATGACTTGATTTTACTTTCAATTACTTTTGCATTCTCCAAGGTATTAACTTTAACATTTTTCATAACTCCAAGTAGGACGTTTCTGTTCATAAATGTAAGCACTGTGGCAGTAGTAATGCAATATTTAGAAAATGTACTCTTGATACTCAAGTACTTTTAAAAACAAGTACTTTAGTACTTTTACTCAAGTAGACATCTGACTGTAGTACTTTTACTTGTACTTGAGTAAAATTTAGCAAGGGGTATCTGTACTTTTACTCAAGTAATAAAGCTGTGTACTCTGTCCGCCTCTGGTTAAACGTGAAAACAGTGTCAATCAACGCAGATATCGCTCATGTTCAAGTTGGTCGTGTGAATTCGCCACACTGACCAATAGAGAGGTGCTGGGTAAATATGACTGCACCTTAACGTGAGATTAAGTATTAATGGTTTATCCATCACTGTTATCATCTAGATACTGGAGTGCCTCAGGGCTCAGTGCTGGGACCGCTTCTCTTCTCCATCTACATGTCATCACTAGGATCTGTAACTCAGAAACTCAGACTGACCCCTGTGATCTGAATACTGCGATGAAACTCTCTTTAGGCTTATTACTCATTACCGATTAATGTTTGCGTGAGGGATGAGGATGCATTACAGTACAGAAGGAAAGGTTGACTTTACTCTTTAGCCGCCTCCTCCTTCAGCGTAGCGTCGGGTCTGTGCATGACGCTGTAGGGGAACGCCGCTCCGCTGCAGGAACCGTAGCTTAGCTTACCCAGCCGAGACGGGCTCTTGATGCTGCCGGGCGGCCGGCCGGGACTCACCTTATAGCCCGCGGCCTTGGTGGTGCCCAGGGGCCGGCCCGGACTGGTCTTAAACCCGGCGGCTTTAGTGGTGCCCAGCGGTCTGCCCGTGCTGGTTCTGTAACCGGCGGATTTGGTGGTTCCCGCCGGCCGGCCGCGTTTCCCAGACCTCCCGGACGCTCCCTTCTTTTTAGAGTCCCCGCTTCTGTGGTTTCCGGCGGGCCCCTGCGGCAGACGCGGCTCCTCGCGGCACGAGGGGGACTTGAGGACCGGCGGTGGCGGCAGGTACGCGAAGCACATCTGCCGAGAGCGCTGCGGGGGGGAAGACTGGTAAAACTTGGTGGGGCACAAATCAAAGTGGCTCGGCGAGAGCCTCCCGTCCTCCGCTAAACACGAGGGCCGTCCGTCCACGCAGTATTCGCTGCTGCTGGACACCTGACGCATCATCTTCTGTTGACAGATGGGACATATGTGTGTGTGACAGAGGCTTTGAGTCTTATTTTGTGTGGCTAAAAAGACAGGAAACAGGAAGCTAGCGGGCGTATCAAAGGAGTGGGATGGACTCTCGTTTGATTGGTCAGAACTTTACAGAGTGCGAGATGAGTCGTCAATGTTTCTTAAGGCCCATTCACACCAAGATCTCTAACGTTAACGGATGATATCGTTCTGTTGATTCTCAGTTTTGCCGTCTTTCGCTTTAAAGGCGACATATTACGCCTCTTTTCATTAGATGTAATATAAATCTTTGGTGTCTCCAGAATGTGTCTGTGAGATTTCAGCTCAAAATACCAGATCATTTATTATAGCTTGTCAAATTTGTCCCTTTATAGGTGTGAGCAAAAACACGTCGTTTGTGTGTGTCCCTTTAAATGCAAATGAGCTTTAGCCCCGCCTCCGTCCAGAAGAGGGCGGCGCCTTTATAACAACACAGGCCGATCTCACTGATCCAGGAACAATGATTCTGAATGTGACTCCAAAGATATTATTATTCTATGCCGTTATCGTTATTATAGTTATGGTGTGGACGATTATTAAAAGGTAATTGTTATCGTTATCATTCTTGGCGTGAACGGACCTTTACAATCTATTTCTCATTGATATAAATGGTTAAATGGTCAGAGCTCACAGACATTGATTGACTCTCATGTTGATTTCATGGGGTCTTCAAGTGTTTGCTTGAAACTCTTACAACAACAGAACTCAAACATCTTCATAAATGTGTGAGTGAATGAATGCATATAGCTTCTCTTTTATAATAGTTAATAAAGACAGATCATGCACCAGTCAGGGCTATATTAGCATGCATAGCTTTAAATATGACATGTTACATTATAAATGCACACAGCTGTCATCACAGGACAAAGCCTCTATTGTTGTCATCTATATTACTAATAACAGTGACAAAGTCAAAGATACATTTGATTTGATGAAATACAAATTTCAGTTCATGCAAACTTACAGAAACACCATTTGTTTGTAAAGTGATGATGAATGACTGTACCTCGCGTTAATGTCGACAGCGGAACGGAAAGGGTTAAATGTGACATTTCTGTCCCATTTTGAGTGAATTTGGGTGAATTTTGACTGATTAGGATCGAAGCCCAGCGGACAAAATCAAAGAGATTGACGTTCACCTTGGTGTTCAGAAAACGTGTCAAAGATTCCTTCCTAATTTTGAGAGATGCTTTAGAAACGAGCGTCAGCCATTGATATTAAATATTAAGAAATCAAACGGGAACGCGCATGCGCGCTGAGTGTGCGCGCAGTGGATGGATCTGCATCGAGTTTATTCTTCAGCTCGATGGAGATAAATAAAGCTGAATCTGCTTTAACTCTTCAGTGTGTTTTCACTTCAGCGCTTATAAGTGTGTGTTATTCAGATGCTCAAACAGGAACCAGAGACACGTGGTACACGCTACTTTCCTCAACGCTGATCAGGACAGACCAATCACAGTCGCTGATGACTCACGGGTCCGAGCATCGAGTATTAGTGTTAATACACAAGAGTATTAGTTTTGATAGACAGGTGTCAGTCCTTCAACAACCAATCAACCGTGCACATCATTAGTGTGTTAATAATGTTGAATCAGGATCAGTTCCTCCTGCAGCATGTCTTCTCTTCTGATGACGAGGGCGGGGCTTTACCTGTCACTCACAGGAGATCAGCCAATAGCAAACCACTAACGTCCTCATAAGTGACATGGTACATAAATTTGCTAACTTAGAAGCATCATGATAATCCCATCTATCATTACGGTCTGATAATTATTTTCTATGTTCTTTTGGAGATTATACATGATGCAATCATGAATTCAGGCTAACTAGCTAATTTCTCTGAAACGGTTCATTTTTATGGATTTCTTCGCCTAACTCTCAGTTATTACTGTATGAGATGCATGAGGTGAACCACAGAACCGTGATCCTTAAACATCGAAACGATAACTCTCTTTCTGCAAATGACCAATGGAAAAGTGAAGTCCTGATAGAACAAACGGAGATGGAACGAGGAAATACACAAGAAAAAAAAACATTTTATTTCCAAATTAAGTTCACAATTACATGGGAGTTTTCTAAAATATTCAACATGAGCGACGCAAACAACAGGTACAAACTTCCAGAGATCCAAACCTGGCGTTCGCCCGGCTGCCCAGCGCAGTGCTCTACAGGACCTTGTACCGGCCCTTGCTGGTCGGCTGGTAGGAGTTTTGCTGAAACACACACACACACACACACACACACACAGTGAGTGAACACACTCCTCCTCAGGTGTAAGATTGATCATGAGCTGGAGAGCAGATGTGGTGTGTGTTCAGGCAGAGAGGTTATACGCTGGGATGTAACGGTGTGTGTGACCGCTGTAACCGAGACCCGTGTGTGTACTTGTGCGTGTTTGTGTTATATCTCCGACTGTATAAATATTAGCACAGGTGTGTGTATGTTTATTATTTCACACCTATTTCCTTTAATAACTCTATATTCCACTCGTAACACACAACAGTTCCTCTCAGGCCCTTAAACACACAAATATCCCCATTAAACGGCCAGTTTTAATCCCAGGGGCGTTTCACTGTAAAATCAGGCACTCTTTGTTCATCGGCGTTCATATCATTCATACACACACACACACACACACACACACACATACTGTATATCCCAATCCCAACACTGTGCGCACGCACACACACACACACACACACACACACACCACTCATTTACTGAGAGATGAGCCTCACATTTGGAGAACAGCCTGTTTAGATTTATGGCTTTCTCACAGTTTTAGAGTTAAACATGTTTCATAAAATATACATCATTTTCATGAAACTATTTACAGTTTTTGCTTTATTTTTTAAATATTTATTTTAGCATTAATGTGCCAAGAGTGTTCATTAAACCGAGACCAAAGAGAGACAGTCTGTGCTCCTTTATCACCGTGTGTGTCCTCTGTGGACCTGTGTGTGTGTACACACCAGTTACACGAGTTACACACCAGTTACACACACAAGTTACACAGGATCTACACAGGAGTTAAACCATGAGTAACTGGTGTGTAAACCGTGTGTAACTGGTGTGTAACTCGTGTGTAACCCGTGTGTGTAACTGGTGTGTAGCTCATATGTAATCCGTGTGTGTAACTTGTGTGTAACCCGTGTGTGTAACTGGTGTGTAACCCGTGTGTAGCCGGTGTGTGTCTGATGCAGGAGTGTGTAGTGCAGCATGTGGGGATGTACCAGGCGTATGAGCTCCTCCTTGATGAGGCGTGTGATCTCGGCTTTGGCCTTCTGCACGGCCAGCTCGTTCGCACCTGTAAACACACACACACACACACCCTCAGGTTTAGTCACGCGGCAGCAGAAGGCTCAGGTGTGTGTGTGAAGCGGCACGTACTCTCGATGGCCAGGTAGATCTTGCGCTCGCCCTCTTTGGGCTCTTTGCCCGGGGGGAAGTACGTCCCTCGTATGGTGATGGCAGCCTCCGAGTACTCTCCGATTCGCTGGAGCGCTTCCTTCGACGTGACCTTCCAGCGGGCCGTCTGTGGACACACATCAGCGTTTAACACACACACACACAGAGCAGCTCAGAGATCCACTGGTGGACGATCACACGTTGATCTGATTGGTTATAAGGTTGTTTGTGACGTCAGAAACACCAGCGATTTCACACCGTGTTTTTTAGGTCAAGTATATTAATATAATACGTCTTATAATGCGTCTTAGTGGGAAAACATCCACGTTTGGTAGAGCTGATCAAGGGGATTACTGATTGGTTCATTCATTTGAATATCCCCAAGCCAAAGGCAACAGTGGCAAGGTACCGAAAAACTCCATCAGGCGACCCAATGGGGTCCTAAACTCCATGTCCTGCGTGTGTGTGTCCTGCAGGTGTGTGTGTGTGTGTCCTGCAGGTGTGTGTAGGTGTGTGTGTGTCCTGCAGGTGTGTGTGTGTGTGTGTCCTGCAGTGCGTCACCTGAGGGAAGTCGTTGATCTCCAGCTCCTCCTCGTATCTCTTGACGGTCTCGCTGTTGTCGTTGGCCTGCCGCTCCTCCTCCAGCTTCTCCACCGGCGTGTAGTTCAGCTTAGCGTTGATCTTCTCCGCCTGCTGCTCTGCGATGGTCTTAGCGGAGACCGAGGGCGCGATCATCGTCCCGCCGCGCAGGATAGCGTTCGTGGCCTGCTGCATCACGTCCTGAGGTCGCACACACACACACACACACAGCTCAGCGTCATGAACACAGCGGTTTATCTGAGGATATTCAGATATATCAAAAGGTAATACGAATATCTGAGACTCGTATCTGAGGGAACGAACTATCCAACTGGCTAAGAGCTTAACTAGTACATGACCAGATAACTTACATGACTAGATCAAGCAGACAAAACATGGGAACCTGTAGCCGATATTATATTACGCTGGTATAGTAATCTCTATTAATCTACAGTATAATTACATTGTTTGATATAATATGGTTTTATTTGATATTATGTAAATATGAACTTTTATTTTATATTGGTTTATGTATTATTATCATATGTTACTTGTATTTATATTGTAAGTTGATATTGTGTCCAGTTTGGCCCTGTAAATAAAGGAGTATTATTTTTTTTGACTAAGTGTGTGCGGTTTCGTTTTCGTAAGTACCGTTTAAAAAATACAGAGTAGGTACTGGCATCGGATAAAACCCAACCGATACCCAACACTATCTGTAACCAAATGAAAAGCCATTTCCTTTACAGCAAACACACTTTGTGTAATTCCTAAAAGGATGTATTTTCTGCTGTGTGTGTGTGTGTGTGTGTGTGTGTGTCACCTGTGCCTCGGCGCCCAGGTTCTTCTGCACCTGTATCCTGAGCGCCAGCTTCTTGGCCATCTCCAGCTTCTGTATGTTTCCAGCAGAGGGAGCGCTGGGGGCGGAGGCCGAGCTGACCGAGCCGCTCACTCCCACAGCGGGGCCGCCGGAGGAGCCCGGGGCCGAGAAGTCCTTCACACGCTTCTTAGAGTTAAACATGCTCTCGATCTGCTCGTCGATCTGAGGACACACACACACGGGGCTTCAGTCACTGAACACTGAGTGTGTGTGTGTGTGTGTGTGTGTGAGAGAGACTCACGTCGAGAGCCGCGTCGTCGTCGTCAGAGTCGTGAAGGCCGAGCGCAGCCTTCTGCAGCTTCTTCCTCTCGTTGGCCAGCGCGTGCTCCGTCTCGTCGAACTTGAAGCCCTTCCCGGAGAACCCGCTGCTGCTCTTGATACTCTTGCCCTCCTGCGGGAACACACACACACACACACACATGAATGACAAGAACGTAAGAGACAGGACATTGGGGAAAGTATGGTGAATGTCTTGTGTGTGTGTGTGTGTGTGTGTGTGTGTGTCTCACGGCCTTCTGCTGCTCCTTGAAGCCGGTCCACAGCTGCTCCAGCTCGGGGGGTACGGGTGTGGAGGACAGCTCCAGCGCTTTCAGGATATCCCCAGAGTAGCGCACCTGGTCTGCAGTGATGAAGGTGTACGCGTATCCCTGCAACACACACACACGTCAGACACACGCCTCTCTCTGGTCACACACTCCTGTGGTGACGCGTGCGCTCACCTTGTTGCCGGCTCTCCCGGTGCGTCCGGCGCGGTGCACGTAGTCCTCGTAGTGGTTGGGGCAGTTGTAGTTGACCACCAGGATGAGGTGCTTGACGTCGAGGCCCCGCGCGGCGACAGAGGTGGCCACCAGCAGACGGCACGCCCCGTTCTTGAAGTCGTTGATGATGCTGTCCCGGTCGTACTGGTCAATGCCTGGATAACCACACACACTCGAGTCAGCTTCATCTATACAGCGCTTACACAACACACACCGTTTCACAGCAGCTTTACAGTGACGACAGGAGACTACAGTAACGGAGAGGGTTTAGGCTTTACACATAGACTGTAAAAAATATGGACAAAGCGTCTGTGACGTCACCCATAGACTCTCTGAAGAACGGGTTTGAGGCTGTTTATGGGCGGTGCCATACTGGAAAATCTTGGGAAATACAAAATACAAAAGTTTCAGAAAGGATACAGAGGTGGTATGATGCGTTGTGTCAGATCATGGACGAGACATCAAATTCACTCGGCGCAGCCCGTTATCAGCTGTCAATCAAAGTTAACCGCCCTTATTTGTCATATGTTTTATATCTAAAGATGATCTAAACTAACGAGTTAGAAAAAAATTCACCCCCTCACAGTTATCAGGCACGCAGAACATATTGAAGAGTAAAATAAACGTCAAACATATGAATTTATGCTGTGAAAACGGACATTATAACATGACGTCTATGGATATTTGCTCCCTTTTGGGATTTATCGCACTTCCGGGTAGGCTTCATCTTTCAGATTAGAATGTTGCTGCTTGGCTTTACAGCAGATCTAGAATAAAGTTATTGTCCAGCTAAAGTTAGTTTAGTTTAGATTGATTCACTCACACGTAAACTTCAAAAACGCAGATCCGTGAATATGCTACAGCGTGCACATGCGCATCACGTGACCAGCCTATAGGGATGCCCGTTTGAACAGACGCAGAGAAAGCAGGATTATAGGATGACGAGACAGTCTTTTCTACAACACTTTATTCAACAGGAGAACAGCTCCTTCAGGCAGACGCGGTTCTTTCAGTTTCAGTTTTCAATCCGATAAGTGTAGACAGACGTCCTCGATCGCATTAGAACAGGAATAAACCACATCAAGGTTTCATTGGGCTCAAGCTGAGTCAGCTCGGTTAAGGCGTTTATATGAAGACTTTAGTACGATTGATCCGGCAATGCGATGACTAAGCGATTATCTGGCTGCATGTACGGGTAGATGTGAGTGATGACCTCTGACCTCCGTGCAGGGACATGCAGGGGTACGAGGCCTTCATCAGGTCCTTCAGGAGACCGTCGGCGTGCTCCTGCTTGTCCACGAAGATGATGACCGATCCCTTCTCCTGATAGTGACCCAGAATCTCCAGAAGCTTCAGGAACTTCTTCTCCTCCTCGATGACGATCTGTGAAACACACACACACACACACACACACACATGCTGAACACTGAGTGTAACATTGACAGTAACACTGAGTAACACTGAGTAACACACTAGTAAAACTGAGTAACTGAGTAACATGCTAGTAACACACTACTAACACGCGAGTAACACCGAGTAACACTAAGTAACACACTAGTAACTGAGTAACACGCTAGTAACACACTAGTAACACACTAGTAAAACTGAGTAACTGAGTAACATGCTAGTAACACACTAGTAACACTGAGTAACTCACTAGTAACACGCGAGTAACACTGAGTAACATGCGAGTAACACACTAGTAACACTGAGTAACACTGAGTAACATGCGAGTAACACTGAGTAACACACTAGTAACACACTAGTAACATGCGAGTAACACTGAGTAACACACTAGTAAAACTGAGTAACATGCTAGTAACACACTAGTAACAATAAGTAACATGCTAGTATCTCTGAATGACGTGAATAACACACTAGTAACACTGAGTAACACACTAGTAACACTCAGTAACATGCTAGTAACACACTAGTAACACTGAGTAACATGCTAGTATCTCTGAATGATGTGAATAACACACTAGTAACACTGAGTAACACACTAGTAACACTGAGTAACCGAGTAACACTGAGTAACATGCTAGTATCTCTGAGTGACGTGAATAACACGCTAGTAACACTGAGTAACACACTAGTAACACTGAGTAACCGAGTAACACTGAGTAACATGCTAGTATCTCTGAATGATGTGAATAACACACTAGTAACACTGAGTAACACACTAGTAACACTGAGTAACCGAGTAACACTGAGTAACATGCTAGTAACTCTGAGTGACGTGAATAACACGCTAGTAACACTGAGTAACACACTAGTAACACTGAGTAACATGCTAGTAACTCTGAGTGACGTGAATAACACGCTAGTAACACTGAGTAACACACTAGCAACTGAGTAACACGCTAGTAACACTGAGTAACACACTAGCAACTGAGTAACACGCTAGTAACACTGATAATAATTCGACTAATAATCAACTCTTGTTTGTAGTTACTCTAGTGTACTGTACGGTCTATTCTGCGCTTGTCATTCGTTCCTCATCTGTGCTGTATTTTTGGAGACGCATTATTCTGTTTCGCCTCAGTGTTGGCGCACTGGACTCGGGTTCGAGACCGACTCGGCTGGTAGGATTGGGGGCGGAGCAATGAAGAAGGGGTGTGTTGACAAGTGTGTGTTTGTTTGGGTTGATTTCATTTTCCAAAAACTCCTGATCCCACTTTTAATATCCGCATTTGTTTGAAGCATTCGAGTCCTCTTACCCATAACTCCAAGCTAGCGTAAGCCAGGACTCACCACGTGCTGCTCGACGTCGGAGCACACCACGCTCCTGCCGCCCACCTGCACCTCGATGGGCTTGGACAGGATCCTGCGCGCCAACGCCTCCATCGAGCGCGGGAACGTGGCGGAGAACATCACAGTCTGGCGGTCCGGCCTCACGTTATCCACGATCCGCATCACCTGAAACACCACAGATCCCAGATCAGGCACTCTGAGACTGCAGACTCGTGCTCACAGAGCAAAGCACTCTGGGATTTAGGACACAGAGGCGAGTAGGGCTGGTATCTGCAGGGGAGACCCAAACGCATCCACTGAACACCGTACGAGCGTCTCAGACACACGTCACTAAAACACCAATCACTGCTGCAGCTCTCATAAATATATCAGTGAAGACCGCAGTTTTATCTTACATTTGATTCCCTTGTTCAATTCCCGTAGGATTTCTTAATTCTAGAGCAACCCGAAAAACTGAATTTGGATCTCTGTTCTATTGGGTTGCTTTTGTTCTTAGTTTTTACTGACTTTACTTGTGTTCAATAGTTGCTTGACTTCAAGTATCATTCTGTGGCATCAAAACTGAGAATAGGAAAATTTCATTGGTATCTAAAATTTTGGTATCGTAAAAAACATATTTCCATAAAAAAAGCTATACCAAGATATACACTGTTACACATCGATCAGCAGAAGTTCCCGCAGTTTGACATGATGTGTTTAGCGCAGTGAAACCTACTCAGAGAGCAGTATAGAGCCAGTGTTTCTGAAAGGTGCTGGTAGACCTGATGATCTTTGCATTCAGAATCGGTCAGATAGATTTTCCTGATCCTTCACTAAATGCCCAATTTCACATGCGTTTGGTGTATTTCTAAAATAGAAAAAAATGTATTTCTGTAAAATAGAAATACTGTAAAATGTTCTGCGTAGTATTTGGTATTTTACTTTGATCCATTTCAACTGAAGTAATTTTGTATTTTTATTTTAATAACATTTTCATGTATTTATGCCCATCTCTGTAGTAACAAGTGACAAAAATGACAAACAATTTAAACAACTGTCCATTGCATACTCAATATATGTAAATAAGGTCACGATTCCTCGATGAAATTAACTTCATCATCCCTGACGATTTAAATCATCCTCAATTAACCAGAAAAACACTGCAAACAGACATGAATCCATAAACCGCATTATTAGACCATATTCTGAGGCAGCACAACATATAAAACATCCTAATATAGCATAGTTGTGTATCCCCGAGGCTGCGGTCGATAAATGTGTGTGTGCTGCCGTGTGTTCAGTGTATTAGCAGTGTTGTTCAGTAAACCACATGACTACCTGCTTTCCATACTTTGCTCCAATTATTACTGTTTAAGTCATTTTAAAAGGCAATTGTTCACTTGGGTCTCTATTTATTACCACAAAACAAAAGAAACGCTTCAATTACCAAAATTAGGTTAGTGACAGCTCTAACACACACACACACACACACACACACACACACACACTGACCTGCGGCTCGAAGCCCATGTCGAACATGCGGTCGGCCTCGTCCATCACCACATACGTGGCTCTGCGCAGGTTCGTCACGCGACCTACAGCACAACACACATCAGCAGATCAACACAAGCAGCGCACGCTAACGCTAGCAGGAGTACAGACACTACAGTCACAGCACCCCTGGTGGGCAGGAGCGGCGGCGGAGGAGGCGTACCGGATCAGGACACGTGACCTGTAAAACTCACAAGAGCCACATCATACATTAATGAGGAGCCGCACCTATGAAGAAGCATATTACAGGTTACCTCGCATGTGTGGAAGCCACACACACACACACACACACGGCTCCGACTGCACTGCATTCTGGGGGTTTGGAGATCTGCCTACCTGTGGCCCTTCTCTATCAGTGTGAGGCTCGTTCAGCAGTACGCGTGTGTGACGCTAGTGTGAGGCTTTAGATCACACATGAAGAAGAAAGCCAAATATTATCTGTCAGGGATGCATGCTGGGTAATCCACTGATCTGCAGAGGGTCAAAACGACAATACTGCCCTGAGACTTGAAGCCAAATTACAGGAGGTCCAAACGGCTTTCTAAAGATGGCAGCATGGCTTCAGTTTTACACAGATCGCTGGTTTATTGGGTAAATCTGATGACTTCAGCTATTACTGTAGCATGATCTGCCAACAGTGACCGGAAATGGGGAACAGCACTTACTGTGATTCCTCCCCAAGTTTGCATGCAAAAAAGTTATTATGGATCAACGCTATATCGGGCACCATATCGGCATCAGCTCAGTAAGACAGTTTGGTCTGTATATTAGAGGCAGGGTCAGTTAGAGAGAGCAGAAAACTGTCCACCAGAGAAACCGTTCCTGTCCTCGTCCCAAACGAGCGAGTCTACTTGGTCGGAAAGCGGCTATAGCTTTAACAGCGAGACTTCTGTCAGGCTCTCACCTATATAAAACTGTGGATTTACATTTATCAGCCATATATTGAACTGGGATTGAGCCCAGAACAAGCCCTTGAGCAGCACACACACACACAGGTCACATGACACTCACCGCTGTTGGCTCCGAGCATGTCGATCATCCGGCCGGGAGTGCAGACGATGATTTCTGCTCCTCGCTTCAGCTCTGCGATCTGAGGACACAGCGCTGAGTTAGAGTGTGTGTCGTGACCGGTGTGTGTGTGTGTGGTTTAGGGTGAACACACACCTGCTCGCTGATGCCCGTGCCGCCGTACACACACACCACACGCAGACCCAGAGACTTGGAGAACTTCTTGCACTCTTTGGTGATCTGGAGAGCCAGCTCTCGGGTGGGGGTCATGATGACCGCTGTGTGTGTGTGTGTGTGTGTGTGTGTGAGAGAGAGAGAGGTTTACGGTTAGGACAGGTTTAGAAACAGTAGTAAGAGCATAAACGTGCATCAGATCAGATGATTGATTTAAATGTGATGAGCAAACACTTATATGACAGTATTTCACAGGATAACCCGAGGAGCACAGCTGTGTGTGTGTGTGTGTGAGAGAGAGAGAGAGGTTTACGGTTAGGACAGGTTTAGAAACAGTAGTAAGAGCATAAACGTGCATCAGATCAGATGATTGATTTAAATGTGATGAGCAAACACTTATATGACAGTATTTCACAGGATAACCCGAGGAGCACAGCTGTGTGTGTGTGTGTGTGTGTGTGTGAGAGAGAGAGAGAGGTTTACGGTTAGGACAGGTTTAGAAACAGTACAGAGTAAGAGCATAAACGTGCATCAGATCAGATGATTGATTTAAATGTGATGAGCAAACACTTATATGGCAGTATTTCACAGGATAACCCGAGGAGCACAGCTGTGTGTGTGTGTGTGTGTGTGTCGCACCGATAGGCCCCTCCCCCTCCCCCAGTGCCCGCTGGTCCAGGATGTGTCTGAACATGGGCAGGAGGAAGGCGATGGTCTTGCCGCTGCCGGTCTTGGCGATGCCGATGAGGTCTCGGCCCGACATGATGGCCGGGATGGCCTGCGCCTGGATCGGGGTCGGCTTCTCGTAGCTGTGCCTGGGGGTCACAAGAGGCAGGAGGTCACATGATGCTGTGGCTTTTCATCCCGCTCGTGTGTTACGGGGAACGTGTGTGTGTGTGTGTGACTCACTTCTTCAGCGCGTTCATCACTTTCATGGAGATGCCACACTGCACCCAGGACTTGATGGGCTTCGGGCAGCCTTTGCCCTTCACGACGATGCCCTCCAGCTCCAGGCGGTACTCGTTCACCTCTGGGGAGGAAACGCATCATCAGCTCGCTGAGCATCATGGGTAACAGCACATCACTGTAGAACCGGCTCTGATGGATCTCGAACATTTGAGTCCTCGACATCATCATCATCATCATTATTATTATGTAGCGACATTTTCATCCAAGTGTTCCCTACGCTATCATCAGAGAAACCATCAATTCAGAAAGTGTTCTCCACATCAAAAGGGTCATGACATGTTTGTGTGCCACGCGAGCCGGACGCCAGGCTAACACACCGCCTGCTAGTGTCTAACGCTGGGATGTCCTGACCAGCTGCTTAAACTGGACCGACGCTCTTTCACTGTCTTCTGTTTGCTTTTGACGTGACGCTCACATTCAGTGGCGGCAAATGTCAGCCGTTGAGAGACTGAAAACCAGTGGGCGGAGCCTATTAGTGCAGTGGGTGGAGTCTATTAGTGCAGTGGGCAGGGCCTATGGTGTGATCTATAACTATTGGACGATGTCTTACACAGCCCATGTATTTCCCCGTGTGATGTCACAGATCCCACAATCTCAAACGAGCCGTGTTAACGAGCCGGATTAAATAAACGCTCAGGAAGTTAAGCTCTGGGATAGGACAGCTATAACAGTTTGCCTCCTCATGTCATGACCCCGTGACCCCCAGAAGGAGCCAGGAGCAGCGCTGCTGAAGAGTGATGTCAGGTCAGTGTGGTGTGTGTGTGAGTGTGTGGCGCTGACCTTCGGGGCTCATCCGGGCCAGCTCCGGCACTTCCACGTAGAAGTTCTTGCGGAAGGGTTCATACTCGATCTTCTGATGATCCACCGGCTCCAGAACCTTCCTCTGTTTCGTCTGGAAGCCCGTGAGGGCCGTCTGCAGGTCCACCACCTCTTCCTCTGACGAATACTACACAGAGAGAGACACAGAGAGAGACAGAGAGAGAGAGAGAGAGAGACAGAGAGAGAGAGAGAGACACACATGAAATTGAGAACTGCTTTCTTTTTTTAGATGTAATTATCTTATTTGCAACAATTATATCTGGTGTCTGATTAGTGTTTGGTTTGACTGTACATGTTATGAGTGTGTGAGAGAAATGAGGCATGTAGCGGTGTGTGTGTGTGTGAGAGACAGTGGTGGAGGAAGTACTGAATCTCAGTACTTAAGTAAAAGTACAAATACCCAGATAAATATTTACTTTAGTAAAAGTAGAAGTAACACAATGACAACCATACTTAAGTAAAAAGTAAAAAGTACTTTATTTTAAATGTACTTTAAGTATTAAAAGTAAAAGTACTTGCATAACAATTTATTATCTTAATGTCAATTTTCTAATGATTAATAAAACATTTAATTCTAACTCATTCAACCTAATAGCCTACTCCTATAATGATGTTCAATAATGATGGAAAAAAATGTCACCATTTCTGAAACAAGCTTGCAATTAGACAATATCATGCTTATCCTTACTATTGGCAGTAAACGCAATTCTTTCATGGTGTAATTCTGAACCTCTTGGCTTGCCATAATCCTAACCAAACCAAACGTATATTACACACGGTGTGTTTCCTATGCACGTAAAAACAAATTTTCGCGTATGAGTTGCACGATCAACACACTGCGTGTGAGACGCATTTAGTGTGACCGGGTTGATATACTGTATCTATGGCAACCAAACGTCACTGGTGAGACAAACGTGCAACGAACGGACGGTCAGATTAAGTTTTGGCAGGGGAAAAACTGATCAGGAAATGTAACGAAAATGTAACAGAAGTTGTAGAAATGTAGTGGAGTAGAAAGTAGAATAATTGCTGCAAAATGTAACGAAGTAAAAGTAAAAAGTAGGCACTATCATGGGCGAGGCTAGCCCATTTTTAGGGGTGCTTCAGCACCCCTAAAGAGGAGCTCAGCACCCCTAAAACTTGGAGCAAGAAATGTTGTTATTCTAAAAATTTTGTTCGTCTTTGACACGGTTAAATAATGTCCAAAACATACTCAGTAGTTTGTGGTTTAAAATGAAAATGAAAGCATTAATCTTCTTCTAATGTTACTTGTACCTGCACCGGCTCAGCACGGTCGTCATCCAGCGCGAAACACACGCAGAGTTATGAGAATCCGAGCCGTTAGGTAGTTTTGTGAATCAACTGAGACGCTCCAGAGCTGTATCTCACACTTCTTTCCTTTCAGTTGTTCCGATTCCGAAACCATATCGGTGAGTACTGGAGTCAGTATCCTGAATCATTGGTACACCTATAATAAGTGTTTATTTTGGGACTGTTTTAGTCTAGCGGGTCACCTCCGCTGTGGAGTAACGTTAGCGGAGTGGCAATCGGGAGAGACGGGAGTTTTCCCGGTGAGCCGGTAGTGTTTTGAGGCCGCGAGGGCCGGTCTGATAAAATTTATTTATTGCAAGTTCGCCATGAGCCCAAGCAAGGGGAAGAAAAACAATGTTTTTTTTTTTTGTTACATTTTCGATAACGGAGCGTATATTTGCAGTAAGTGCCTGTCTTTCTAGTAAATAGATGCTTGTCAAGGAGTAACTACAGTGGCGTAGGTCGTAGGGCGTGAGTGAAGTGTATTAAAGCAGTTTTAGATGCGCTCGACCTGAGTTCGAATCTGCCTTTTGCCGAACTCTCTCTTCTCCCTTTTCCCAACACATATGAGATGTAAAATGTATAACCTAACATAAAGGGCTCTAGTGTTATATTTTGCCAACGAACTAAAATCGAATCCATGATATGGCTTTGTCCCTTTATAAAACAGCACAAGACTTTAAGAATAGGCATCCATTTTTGCTGGGTGATTTAAAGAAAAGTGTGCACTTTGCTCACGCGATCAGCATGATTATATCTGGTGTTTTCTCCTAAATAAAAGCTCAAGGGTTTATTTCTTGCAAGTGTAGAAATATGACAAAAGTATTTTAATTTTCCTATAGTGTAATGTTGACTAAAATATACTTTTGAAATATCAATTTTCACTTATATAGTACATTTATTGGCTATATGGATTTTACATCATAGGAATAATTATATAAATCATTATTACATTATTATAATAATTGTTTAGGATCCTAAAACACCATTGATAATGTAATGTAGACTGAGACTCAACTAAAAAGATGTTTGAGCCCTCTTTATTGTCCTGGTACAAATCAATGCTTTTTCTTTGTTCAATGAGCAGTTCATGGGTTGAAGCTCTTAATTTTAAACTCTCAAAGAGCACGAGATTGATGCATTTAACCTTAAAATCTACAAAATTTTCTAGCGGGGGAGCATGCCCCCGAACCCCCCTAGAGGAACAGAGGCCACCCAACATAGTTTTACAAATTTGTTAATATCTTTTAGGTTGCCTATTTTTACTGTTGGCTGGGGAACTACCAATGAAAATTAGCTATTTTAGCTAACTCAGGTAAATTTTCATTGTTCTAATGTTGATTAATGTGTATACTGTCCCCCTTACAAATACATAAATAAATAAAGAAGAGAGAGAGGGAGCGTATATGGGTGTAAAATGTGGGTGGTGGCAGTTGGGCTCATTGGGTGCTCAGCACCCCTAAAGCTCTGACCCTAGAATCGCCCCTGGGCACTATTTATTCTACTTAAGTAAAGTAAAGATACGTGAAAAATGTACTTAAGTAAAGTAACGAAGTATTTGTACTTCGTTACATTCCACCACTGGTGAGAGATGACGCGCAGGTGGAGTGTCAGGTAGGGTTGGGTACCGAAACTCGGTACCAATAGGGAACCGGTTCTGACGTAAACGGTAGTAACCAGACCGAATAAGAATGAACATTTCGGTGCCTGATTTCGATTCCTGAGTCTGTGTGTCATGAGGCGCACACACACAGTCTCTCGCTCTCTCCCTCTCTGACGTGCGCACTACGGTTTATTGAAGCACAGTCTGATCTGTCTCGGACGCGCACTCTTGCTCGCTCGCTCTATATTCGGGGAGATTGAACTAATTTGCGGCATCTTGGAGCCGTTATCAATATTTGGGAGACTCCCGAACGTCTGCTGAGGAGATTAAACACACGTGAAATGTTTGGCTGCATTTCACATGTAAAATTACGCGTCACTCATAATAACGATTGTCTATGGATATAGAATCACCATTCGCTCACGTGGTCATCATATATTAGCGCGCGCATCATCTGCTCCTCAGAGTTCTCTGCCGGAAAAGGAAGCTTGTCAGCAGTGTCTCGTTCCCTATTCAGAGAACATGTGTTACACAGAGACGTTCTCTTTCATATGTTTACTCAAAGCTAAGACGCAGTGGGAACGAAATATCCAACTGGCTAAGAGCTTAACTAGTAAATAACCAGATAACTTACATTACTAGCTCAAGCAGACAAAACTTGGGATCCTGTAGCCGATATTATATTACCCTGGTATAGTAATCTCTATTAATCTACAGTATAATTACTTTGTTTGACATAATATGGTTTTATTTGATATTATGTAAATATGAACTTTTATTTTATATTGGTTTATGTATTATTATCATATGTTGCTTGTATTTATGTTGTAAGTTGATATTGTGTCCAGTTTGGCCCTGTAAATAAAGAAGTATTATTTTTTGACAAAGTGTGTGCGGTTTCGTTTTCTTGAGTACCGTTTCGAGAACCGTTTAAAAAATACCGAGTAGGTACTGGCATCGGATAAAACCCAACCGATACCCAACCCTAGTGTCAGGTGTACCTCCATGGCGTCCTGGTCGTTCTCCATCAGCTCGCCCTTCTTCTTGGAGGTGTTCGGCATCTTCCTCGTCTTCATCACGGTCATCACTTTAGTCACGGACATGCCTCCTTTCTGCTGACACACACGCAGAGCAGCGCCGTTACTCAGAGCTCTCACACACACACACACACACTCACGCACACACAGGAGAGATGCTCCTCAGACCACGAGGCTCTACCCTGCGGAGCCACAGATGGCAGTGTTGGCCACAGGAAGTACCTTGTCGTTCCCGCCCTTCATGGTGCCCATGTTGAACTTCTTGACCTCCTCCTTGACCTCCTCCATGTAGGCGTCGAGCGGGTCCAGCTCCTCTCCGGCCTCCTCCTCCGGCACCTCCTCCAGCTCCACCGCCGGCTCCTTCTCCTGCTCCTCGCCGTCCGGGTCGGGCTCCACCGGGGCGAGGGTCTCCTCCTCGTCATCTACACACACACACACACACACACACACACACACAAACAACATTAAAAGCTGGATTTCCATCAGCGCAGGACTTTAGTGCTGCTCTCCGCCAGAGAATGTCTAATTGAAGAGAATCGGCACTGGCTGGTTACTTCCGGGTTCTGGACTGGCTGCAGTAACGCGTCTCTGTCCATGCGGGGGCGCTCGCAGTCGAGTGCAGAATGAATGGGAGTCAATGGGGTTTCACCCCCAGAAATACACTTTTCTCAGGATGTAATGTTTTGTCAAGTAATTTGAAAGTTGCATTCAAAAGGGAGGGCTAAGATAATACACTCAGCTGAAAATTGCATTTTTAAGTTTACTTATCCGTTCTAAAAATCCGTTCAAAAATGTGATGTCACACAATAGCAGAATGCTAGCGTACTCCGGCCAACAACAGCCTAACCTGTAAGAAACCGAAAGGACATAAGTACTCGTTCATTCGACTTTTGGCCTATAATCTATATTGAACTTGCGGAATCAACAATAAAATCTATGTTAATTTAACGACAAGCAGGTGAAAGAGACACATTTAGCCGTTTAGCCCCATAGACTCCCATTCATTCTGCTCTCGCCCGTGATCACCTCCAGTGGAAATCTAATGAACTGCAACCAGGATGATCCACAACGGGGCTAATAGGAAGTGCCGAGGCTCTCCGTTAGACGGGCTCTGGCTCCGCCTCTGCTGCAGCCCCCGCCACACATCATTTAACGCGTTCAACACTGTTGAAAACTGCATTACCCATGATGCCACTGAGGAATCTTAACCAATCAGAGAACCACGTCGAGCAAATCACACACTCTCATAAAGCACAACCGATGACATCACTCTCCCTGCGCTCTCTAAACAGCGTGTGTGTGTGTTCATGTTTATATTACATTGTGCAGTCCACAAGTATAGTAAACCTGAACATCAGCTGCATTGTGGGGTCCAGCCAGCAGTCCCCGTGAGGAAAACAGTGTATAAATCAGACTAAGTAATGTTTTTATAAAAATGTAAAAATGCAGAATGTGTCCTGTGAGGGGCAGCGTAACGGGATAGAATATACAGTGTGTGTGTGTGTGTGTGTGCTGACCGTCATCATCCTCCAGGCTCCACTTCTTGCCCTGCTTCATCTCCTCCAGCTCCTTCTTGATCTCCCCGATGTTCTCCATGGCCTTCTTCCTCTGCTCCTCCCTCCACTTCTCCACGCGCTCCTTCCTCTTCCTCATCTCCTCCTCCAGTGTGTTCTGGTCAAAGTCTTGCTGCGGAGAGAGTGTGTTAGAGCTCACACTCACACACACACACACACACACACTCACGTCCTCCGGCCTCTCCTCCTCCTTCTCCTCCTTCAGCTTCTTCTTGTCGGCGCTCGGCTCTCCGTTCTCCGGCTTCTCCTTGCTGGAACACACAGCACACTTCAGCTAGCGCTAGCGTTACACACGTCTCGGACGCTAATCACAGCGCTGCGCATTTGCAAAACTAGGAGCGACACTGCCTGTATTAATACATACTTATAGACGTCATGAAATAATGATAATTAACATTTATAATTACATGTTCTTCATAGTTCAATGACTTTCTAGGAACTCACAAATAGCAACTTGGAGAACATGTGTGTGTGTGTGTGTGTGTGTGTGTGTGTGTGTGTGTGTGCTGTATAATTCTGTATACATACGACATTTATATACATTTTACTGTAAAGAAATGAACGCTTTGTGAGTTAAAGAATTCACATATCCGTGTCTTATTTCGATACGATACCGCAGACAGATATCGATATTTGACAACTTTCCGTTCCACAGGGAAACCGGCAGAGATATTGATAACATTACCTCATCATTTTTGATCATTTGGGTCATTTTGTTGCAATAGCTTACACACACACACACACACACACACACACACACACAGAGGCTTTACTTGAAACTTTGAAGAAGAAGAATAAAATATGAAAAAATAAACTAATGGGAAATTAAACCACAAGAGAACAGTAGAATAAAGAGACGAGTGAATAAAGAGGGCTTTAGTGTGTCAGTCGGGGAGAAGTACAGTCAAATAACACTGGACAGTTCAACTGTAAACATCACACACACACACACACACACACATATCTAGAGCAGGTTTGTAGCGGTACGAGTGATGATGGAAAGCGTTTGGATGTGCAGCTCGTCCCTCACGCCGCCACTGCCAGTTCATCTCTCTGAGACTATCTACAGCTTTGCGTTCAGGTGTGTGTGTGTGTGTGTGTGTCACTGACCTCCTCCCTCTGCTCCTGCTCTTGCTCCTGCTCCTCCTGCGCTCTCGGCTGGTGCGTCTCCTGTCCCGACTCCTGGAGCGCCTGTGAAGAGACGGGCCGTGAGCACATGACAGAGAGTGTGTGTGTGTGAGAGTGTGTGTGTGTCCTGACCTCGGCCTCTTGCGGTCTCGGGAGCGTGACCTCCTCCTCTCTCGGCTGCGTGTGCGCTCTCTCCTGCTGCGGGCCCGTGAGCCGGCCGGATCCTCCTTCTTCGAGCGCTTGGAGTCGGGCGAGCGGCTCTTGGACCGGCTGGCGGACCTCGCCCTCGAGCTGGAGCGCTTCCGGTAGTGCCTGACAGAGACACGGGTGAGACAGAGGAGGAACTCCACAGGTTAATAACTCTACACAGCTTCTGTATGCACTGTATCACGCATTTACTGTTCTTCAAAAGATCAATAATGTACATTTGAATAAATCATTCAAACTTCTGCATATTAATGAACTAAAATAATTATGTAATTATAAAGTTAGTAATAAAATTTTAGTATTATTATGTAAATTTCCTTGTGTGTAATTTGAGTTCTCATATAGAAATCAGCTGACGTTAACCTTCACTATAATAATGTACACAAACAGACTTCCGGCAGTTTACAGCAGAAACGCACCATTATTACTGTACCTCATATATACATATACACTACAGTATATTATATACACACATATACATACATTTCATACACAAATGAATCAATACTGAATCGCAGTTGGAATTGAATCACAACCTTGTGAATCGAAATCGAACCGAATCGTGAAATTGTGACATTATGGACAATGTCCAGATAAATCACTTATAATAAACATGGCAAATTCTACAAAAATAAATAAAACGTCTCATGTTTCATGGTGACTTTAAAGCATTTTAAAGAAACCACTCAAAGATTTGTTTATGTTCCAACTGAAAACGGTAGAACTTCAGATTTATTATACTGGCTCCACACATACACAAAGTTAAAAAGACTGAAAAACACCTCTATTGAAATATTAATAAAATAATAATATATTAAAATAATGTATTACTAAATAATAACAACTATTATTAATTATAATTATTATTTACCACAGAGGTAAGCATATATCTGTAAATTAGACATAAAAGAAAAATACAGTTGTGTTTTGTGGAAGTGGACTGCGTGGTGATGACGTAATGAATTAAACTATATTTAATTGCGAAGTAAACAACATAACGGCGCTATATACTATAGCAGATATATTCACACAGACACGCTAACCTCCTCTGCTGCACTCGAGAAACCATTTATTGCAAACATTAGTGAGTAAGTTAGTTAGTTTGTGAGTTAGTTAACGTTAGTGAGTTAGTCGTGTAAGCAGCTCAAACGTAGAGTTCACGTCTTATGATTATAATAGTTTGATTCGCAGCGCAGCGGTATGAACAACACCTGCATTATAAACGCGTGTAAATCACACTGGAAATATTACTAAAACAGTTAAGCCTGAAAATGAAACGAAATTGAATAAACATAGAAAGATTTACCGTGACTCTCGTCCCATGGTGTCGCTTTAGTGAATCCAAACACACAAACACTTCCGGCTGCATGATGACCACTTCCGCTCTTTACTTTTATTAAAGGGACAGGTTCCAGTTGATCCAAAAACGATGACAAAACCATTCCCTTTATGGATTCGTTTAAATTAGACAATTTTTACCGCAAATAAAAATACAAATTAAACCAATAATAAAATATTTAAGTAAATAAAAACATTTATTGGGAATAAGTCACCAAAAACATCCAGATGTACATTACCGAGTATCATTCTGCTGAACTCTAGAGTTTGAGATGCTGCTGCGAGGATCGGGATCTCCTTCAAACGTGTGTGTGTGTGTGTATGTGTGTGTGTGTCATGTTGTTTTCGTGATTTGGTAAAAATCCAGTGCTGCACGTCGCTCAAACACTCGCATGATGACGTAGAGTGTCACGTGTTCGGACGCGTTGGTGTGCCTCCGTCCATCACATATTCTCATGAGGAATATTAATCTGTTACTTCTTTTAGGTTTATTTATAAATGCAAATTTGGAGGAAATACGCCTTTGTTTTTAATTTTAAGATTAGAAATTCAACAATACCTAAACACAATGTTGTCTCTAAAAATAAGAAGTGTTTCAGTTTGTAAAGATTTTCACTTTTTTAACTTTAAAGTTTGTCACTGTTTCTTCATATATGTGTCTTTTTTTATTTACTCAATGCACCTCCTTGACCATAGTAATTCTTTAAAAAATAAAAAAGTAAAAATCAGTTTTGTGATTCGATTCATTGTGCAGAAATACTCATTGCCGATAAAATAAAATAAGATGGAAACAGCGTTCAGAGGTTCCCTGTGCCATTATTACTTCATCTGAATGTAAAGCTCCTTTAAAATGACATTCTCCTCTGATACACAGTTGTGTTCAAAACAATAGCAGTGAGTAAACCTCAAAATCCTTATAATAACTTGTATTTCAATACACACAAATGCATTGGGAACACACTGCACATTCTACTCAAAATCAAACCATAACGAAAAATGTATTAAATATGTTATTACTTTATAGCAAGGAGAAGAAAAGGGAACATTAGGCTGTTGAAATGAATAGCAGTGTCTGCGTTTATCTACTGTGAACTGAACAATGGTTGGACCAATGGAGTTTTCTTGTGATCACTGAACTAGTGTTTAGTTGTTTACTGCTTGTACACTGCCTGTGTATGTTCAGGACACAGCTCCTGCATTTCTGGGGTTCGCCTCGAAAGACTAAAGTCACCCCACAAGTGTCCGCCTGTCGGTCAGGAACCGAGGTGCTGCTCGCTGATGCTGTGTTTGGGGTCGCTGTCTGTGATTACAGAGCTCTCCCTTTCCTCCCAAAAAAACTTGGAAAATAACTGCAAACTTAGAGCAGAAGACTTGCCCTGACGTGTTAAATGTCACTGAATCAAATGAAATATAAACAGATGAATAAATATAATAAAATGTCTTTGAATCATGTTAGGAAGCCTTTAAAATAATTTAATTTAAAAGTACATAATTCTATTATGTTGAAGTTACATGAACAAATTATGTTTGTTTAACGTAATCCAGTTATGTGGAACCTGTTGACAATTTAAAATGAAATAAAGCCAACATATAATTTTTTTGAGTGTTGGTGCTTCTGCGTTCCCACAGTGAAATACCGAATGATTGTTAGAAAGAGAACTGAGCAATCGCACACACAGCAGTCAGAAGGACACGTTTATGTTTATTGGTATAATCAAAGACATTATTACAGCTCACAACTTGCCTCATTTTAGTGTGAAAAACACAGATTTACATTAGAATATCAGTTTTGCAGGATTATGTAAACATGAACAGAAACAACTCAATAACGGTGATCATCTGTCCCATGATGAAAGAACATTATTTACAGTTAATCAATAGATCATGCAGATCTATGGTAAACTCATGTTTATGAGCAGCATAATAATACTAAAGTCTCTCGAAATCATAAAACACATCAGCAACGCTGAACAACGGCAAATCAGAGAATGTGCTTTTCTTCAGAAACACTTAGAAAACAGAAATCTGACATAAACCTGCTGGTCCAACATCACATTCAACTGAAACAGCGATGATATAAGAGGATGCAAAGAAAACAGGCTTCAAGTTCTCATGATTTTAGCGTAAAATATGAATCTGTTAAACTCTGCTGGGTCGGACGAGATCTTCACTAGTCTCGCAGCGGTCAACATAACTCTCCACGAACTGAGGAAAACTACAGGAGATGAAGAGGACGGGCAGGACACGTGACGGATGGAGCTCAGGCTTGCAGAAAATGTGTGTTTCACAGCTGTGATGGCCACAGGAGAGAAAGAGGAGTGTGTGTGTGTGTGTGTCTCAGGAGCCGTCAGAGCCGCACAGCAGCAGCAGCTCGTGACACATGACGAAGCTGAAGAAGTACACACACAGGTCCGAGAACACGAGGCTCATCTTCCTGTAGGTGTCCATAGAGCGGCTGATGAGCTCCGAGGGGATCCCCGACAGCAGGAGAGCAGCGGTCAACACCGTCGCCTGGCTCTTCTTCTCCACCTGGGGGTCAGACCCGGGAAACATCAACTATAGTTAGGGTTAGGGATTAACCTCAACTATAGTAACCCACCTGGGGGTCAGACCGGGGAAACCTCAACTATTATTAAATATTATTAAATATTATTTGAATGTATGAATTGGCAAGACAAAACAAATTATCCAAATGATCATCTTTCACTCTATGATGGTTCAGTTTAGCAGTTAATCCGGGACCACAATGGAAATAAACCCTAGGGCTTTATTGTGTTATCCTGACTTTGTTTCGTTTCTTTTAATGTATGGTGCAAAGATGTGTCATAATTTAGACAAAAGGGTCAAATAAAATCAATCAATCAGCGAATCACTTGCGTGCCGAACCGTAGGGCTGCTGATCAAAAAGATCACCATCAATGGCGATCCGTAATGTTCAGTCTAATATATTGTAGTTTAATAGCATAATTAACCTCAGTTTATTCCACATGTTATTATCATCACACAACTTATCATTCAACTTACATTATCAGTTCCAAAGCAGAGACAAACCTTTGGGAAGTATTTGTGCAATCCCATGAAGCCCAGCTCCAGAGTGAGGAACGGAGCGAATATGGACTGTGGAGACAGAAGACACAGGTCACGTCTCCTTCACTTTTACCAGCACAGAGTTTCACAGTGAGAACAGGACATTACAGTCACAGAGACTGATTAGGCTTTACAGCAGATCTAGAATAAAGTTCCTGTCCAGATAAAGTTAGTTTAGATTGATACACATCCACTGCAAAGATCATTAGTTATTTAAGGCTTTTTTTCTTTGCATGATTGTGTTTATAGGGTGCAATATAACATGTCTTCGTGGTTTTTCTTTTTTTTTAAAGTCTTATTTTTCATAACTTCACCTTTATTGTCAGCCGCGCTCTCCTCTGTCCTCGAACGAGCGGTTCACTTCCTGAGTCTATGAAAACACTCCCTCAGAAACAGGCAGTGGGCTCCGATTGGTTCGTTTGGGCGGGTGTGTTGTGATTGGCTAAACTGTAGCTCAGTTGTCCGGAAGGTTAACGCCCATTACCTTTACTGGCAAGAGCTGCATGTGTTGCTCATGTCAGATCAGGATAATCCTGTTTCTTTGGATCAAAGTTATCCAAATCCCACTGACAAGTTTTGAACAACACAAACTGAAGGTTTGATCCAGATTAAAACTAGGACTGGATTCCCTGATCTAATCTGATTTCAGATTCCTTCTTTCCCTTTTGAAAAACCCATTATCGAGATCTGATCCAATCCGATAACCAAAATCCGGTCATCTTCCCTTTGAACAACTGGGCCCTGATGATAGCCTACAGCTTGGATAACGTGCACGCGTTACGATTCAAAAACTTTATTGTTCGTCAGACGAAACAAAAGCATTTCATTTTCACATGTGTGTAAGTTAGGGCTATTATTCCATGTATTACTTATAAGTTGCTCAAGCAAGTGGTCAAATATTTACTATATTAAAATCACAAATAATTTAAATTAAAACTTAAAATTGACAAAAGCAGCCGACTTGCCTTTGCTCCGCGACACTCACCAGATACTGGCAGACGAAGATGCGCACGAACACTGCGAGAGCGACGCTGGCGGCGAGGCGGAACAGGCCGAACGGGTCCAGCTCCTCGGGCTCGGTGCCGGTGCGGTCCGGAGCCGGCTTCTCTCCGGCCAGATGCCCACGCAGCTTCATGGCGTCGTCGAGCCGGGACAGGTACTTCCTCAGACCCCTGCGAGGAGAGGACGGCAGCTCTCGGAACGAGTCCTCTTCTCCCGCCGCCTCGCTGGCGCTCCTGTCGGACTCGGCCGGGTGCGGAGACGGCCTCTTAGCGGAGCCGGAACAGGGCTCGTGCCGCTCCAGGTCCAGGTGGAACCGCGGCTCCAGGACGCTTCGGGCTGCTTTACAAACACAAGACATAAATTCATTTATATTCATTTCATCATATCATGGGGTGGTGATGGCGCAGTGGGTGAGACACATGCCTTTGGTGTGAGAGACTCGAGTTCGACTCCACTGTGAGACACCAATGTGTCCCTGAGCAAGACCCTTGACCCCTAGCTGCTCCAGAGATGTGTGCGACCTCTGACATATATAGCAATTGTAAGTCGCTTTGGATAAAAGCGTCAGCTAAATGAATAAAATAAATTAGAGCTGTCTTGATAACCACGATATCCTAACACCACAATACTGACAAGCTTCTATTTGAGAGTCGCATGCCCTGAAATTGCAGCTATTTGTAATATGATGTGAACAGCATAAAGCGGATCTAGTTAACTCCTTCAGGACGGTGTCTCAACAACGCTGGCTCTGGCTACTTTAAAGGTGACATATTATGCCTCTTTTTCATTAGATGTAATTTAAATCTCTGGTGTCCCCAGAATGTGTCTGTGAAATTTAAGCTCAAAATCCCCTCAGATCATTTATTATAGATTGTCAAATTTGCTGCTTTTTGGGTGTGAGCAAAAACACAGTTTTGTGTGTGTCCCTTTAAATGCAAATGAGCTGCAGTTAAGAAGAGGGCGGAGTTTCAGAGAATCAGGAAACACCAGCACCAGCAGCAGCATCACTTTCTGAATGTTAGCGTTAACATTTGTGTAGTTGTTGTGTCAGTCACCAAGTGATAGTTTAGTTTTTCAGGTCACAGATTTCTTACTTGAGAGACCATTAACTTTACCTGATATTTATATATTTGAAGTATTGCTAAATGTAAAATTCAGAAGAACTGTTTGAGATCCTGCCCTATTCTGCGCCTCACGTCGGATTGATCATGTGATGCTGTGGACGATCATCAGGTGCAGCTCGTTAAGTTAACCCCTGCTGGACAATGACTCATATGGGGACGTGTTGTGTGTGTTATAGCAGAACCCACGTCTGTCCGCGCTGCTGTCCTCAGACTGGCTGAAGCCCACGATCTTCTTCATGCGATCCTCGGAGTTCTGCATCAACTTCCGCCTCCGGATCTCCGCGCGCCTCTGAGCGGCCGTGCGCGCGCCCTCGCTCTCCTCACACACCTCCATCACGCAGATATCGACGATATTACCGCAGTTATTACTGATAATAATCCGCCAGCAGACCCTCTCTCTGTCTGTGTGAGAGTGAGTGTGTTATTACTGACGGGGCGGAGTCTCGCGCAGCATCATGACGTCACGCACAACACGTCTCCGATGAATGACGAACCCGTTTCAAAATAAAAGCCAGAGCTCACGAAACTTCTGCTCAAATCATGTTTTTTTGTCTTCAAAACTACAAAATTCACCCAAACATTATGGCTTAGTAGTGGAAAGTAATTATTCAATGTTACAAATATACTTGTCTTTACATTTCTATTCACACTTCACAAAACCAAAGTAGTGTGTATTTGTGAAGATTATCTACACTTTCTTTCTTTCTTTCCTCCCTTCTCACAACTTCATCTTAATCTATTTTTCTCCATACACACCGAGAATACATAAATAACAAACATATTTACCTATATTTGTATAATTATATAAATTAACCAAGATCACATATTCAATGACCTTCATCATTATCGTACTTTGTCAAAACTATACTTTTGTACCGCTTTTTGAAATTAAGTTATGCTTGGACATTGAGCACTGAACTTAGCCTGGTCCACAACTCCACTCCACAAATAGAAATACAAAAAAGTTTTAATGTCGTACGGACACAAGGCTCACTCCTAAAATAATATATATATAATTTAATCGCAAATAATTCTTAAATATATACATGCATGTGTGTGTATTTATATATACAAAATAATTATATACAGCACACACAAATATATTATGTAAGCAACTTTTATTTTGGATGCGATTAATCGCAATTAATTTTTGCACAGCCCTAATATATATATATAAATCCTAAAATTATTCCTCCCTTCTCTATTCAAAAACAGTTTTTGAATATTGCCAGGAAGTAAGTTGTTTTTTTTTTACCTTATACATTATTTATGCTGGAACCAGGTCAGTAAAATTTAATGTCCTTGATTTTAACAATAGTGTATGTGTATGTTCTCGGTTACAGCTGTTATGAATTATCCTCATGGCTCTTTTTGCAACATAGATTCAAATTTGCATTACAAATGATCCAAATAATATTTCAGGTCTTTATAGAAAAGAGTACATAAGGGTTTTACCAAAGGACTTTCGTGTTACAGAAAAAATAAATAAATAAAAAACTTATAGGATTATGAGCATCACTTGATTTGATTGGATGGTCGAGGTTTGCTATTGGCTGCTTTGATGTGATTGACAGATTGCTCCGCCCACTGGACACAAACTGTGTGTGTGATCAAACCCCTGATTCAACATCACTGCAGATCTGCACCCATAAACCACTTATAATAAACAACAATATACTATATATGTATTAAAATAAGGATTGTTCATTTTATGTTGAAGCATGACCCGTAAAGAAAGCCAGCCGTGTTCAGTAGAGCTCATGCGAGGCCTCGTCTTTAATGATCGGCTCATTCCTTCAGAGATCACATGTACAAAATTACAGAGAATTTACAAATCATCGCTCAAACACACACAGTTATCGTCATGAGTGCTGACGTGAGCTGAACGACTGAGGAAACCAGAGGATTTCTTTATCCAATAAAAAAATATCCCTCTGAATGATGACAAGCACACATGATGAAGAGCAGCCACCCGTCCGTCCTCGTCTCCTCATCATCACACACACTGATCCGCTGTGGAGATATGATCAATCTCTGGATTATATGTCAAGCTGTAGATCACATTCCTGTCATTCTGCCCAAAGCGTTCAGATTTAAACATTCATAAAAATCTCTTCATGGGGAAAATAATAAAGTCCCAGTTTATTCCTCACCTTCATCATCATCATCATCATCTGAATAAAGTTTTTTCACTAAAATTAACAATCTCTGACTATAATATAGGTGTATCAATATACATGTTTGAAGATGGAGTGGCCCGTGTAACACACACTTGCGCCGGCCCCGCTGACAGCACACGCTCAACTATTGCCTTCATAAATTAAAACATGACTGAGGACGACACACACACACACACCTGGACCTGGACCTGGACAGATGAGTGTGTGAGGATGAGTGATGAAGCTCTACATCTGAATAGCACTCATTATAAAGGTTGTAAGAAAGTCATAAGAATTTTTTTTCCTACATTTTCACTTATTTTTGTAGTAAAAGGCAATAAATTAGAAAAGGCTGAGCGCTGGGACGCCTGTGAGCGGACACACACACACGCGCGCGCCGGACCCGCTGTAGTGTCACACACACGTCACTTGCTGATCTGCTGCTGCAGGTGCAGGAGGAACTCGTAGTAGGACAGCGCAGACTCGCTGAGGTCTTCAATCAGGTACTGTAGGAACTCAGCCTTGCGCGGACTCTCGTCTCTGAAAGAGAAACACACGGGTCAGCGTCGCGGTGTGTGTGTGTGTGTGTGAGACGGGTCATGCAGTTTAACTCGGATTACTCAAAGATTGGCATGATGTACAGTATGAACAGCTTTATGACGCATTATAACACAAAGGCTTTAAGACACTAATTTAGATGCAGAAGCAAAATATCATCCTTTACTTCTGGCTTTATAAGCCGTTCCATTCATATATTTAATCGCCAAGTGCAGAATCAGTAGCCGCGGTTCCACTGCCGGGCCGTGCTAGTGCGTGGCAGGGCTAGTCGCGTTTCCACGGTCACTTCCGGGGCTTCATCGGGGCTTAAAAAATGTAAAAAATAAATAAATCGCTGGTTGAAATGGAGAATCGCCTGTACTGGTCTGTCGAGGATACCAAAGCCCTTCTGAGCATTTGGGCAGAAGAAAGGTTACGACCTATGGGTACGACGTCACGGCGTGTGAAGAAACGAGGATGTTACAAAATACATCGATGCTGAACTTTCTAAGCTAAACATTCAGCGAGTAACGCTTCAAGTTCAGGAAATAATAAAAGAGTTGCGGGCGCAGTATTGTACAAGACGATTAAAATTGTTTCGACCCTGCGTTCCGCTTGCTCGCCTGCTGGTGGCGTAGTTGCTCTGAGAGCGTGGGAGATCGCACACACCTGCGACCTGATTATCTTTGATTATGAAGAGGATCAAACATCTCCTCTTCACTTCATCCATTGGACTGACGGCCTCTGGCGAAGTCATTTGAACCTTATGATTTACAGCCCATACCAGCCTTCTTTTACTCCCCAACCGGATTATGATTTTCCCCTTTTGATTTGAAACCCTCTAGACTTTGTTATTTCAGTTGATTATGATGATTTTTGAGGTCATTTTGGTGTACTTGTTTACTTTATGTACGGCCGAAACGAACTGGCCGTAACAAAATGCACAGTGGACCAAGTGGAGTTCAGAGACGGATTTTTCCATGGTTCGACTTGATGGACGGTGTGCTCTGTTAGTGGAGACTCGCGAGACAATCGGGACACTATTGCAGCCACGGCCGGTGAGGTAATATATATGTTATCTTCCTAACTTAAAAAATAAATTAATTCATAATACCCACTGGGTTGTATGACGTTTGATCCAGAAAGGCGTGTTAGGGGCGGGGTTTAGGGCAGCGTTGTGGGGCTACTGGCCCGGCTCGGCTCCGTTAGCTCTAGCCCGGCCCTAGCCCGGCAGTGGAAATGCGGCTAATGTCTGTCAATCAATATTCATCAGCAGCCTTGACTTGCAGCATTTACAGACCTCAATACAAGTGAGCCATACCACTTTAATCAAGAATATTAACAAACATCAGTTCCTACTCTTATGAATGTTATGCTCATCAAAGCTTGACTCGTTTCATACTAATAATCTCTTTAGTCATTAGAAATGGGACTCATCAAATGGTAATCAGTGTGCAAGTTACTGTGCAAATGCCACGTAACATTATATACACACTTATGATGCATTTGTGTGTGTGTGTGTGTCTGACCTGATTACGTGCAGGACGGGGTGGAACGGCCGGCGTTCTCTCAGCCAGTCGATCAGAGCTCGGAGTCGGGATGATTCTGCAGTGTCCAACTCTGGCAGCTGATCCTAAAAAACACAACAGTGTCAGTCACATGACCTCAGAGTTACAGGCCAGGTGAGAGCGTCAGGTGGTGCAAGCGTCATGTGGAGCGAGCGGTGCGAGCGTCAGGTGGAGTTAGCGTCAGGTGGTGCGAGAGTCAGGCAGTTAGAGCGTCAGGCGGTGCGAGCGTCAGGCGGTGGGAGCGTCAGGCGGTGCGAGCGTCAGGAGGTGCGTGCCTCAGGCGGTGCGAGCGTCAGGCGGTGGGAGCGTCAGGCGGTGCGAGCGTCAGGAGGTGCGTGCCTCAGGCGGTGCGAGCGTCAGGCGGTGCGAGCGTCAGGCGGTGCGAGCGTCAGGCGGTGCGAGCGTCAGGCGGTGGGAGCGTCAGGCGGTGGGAGCGTCAGGCGGTGCGAGCGTCAGGCGGTGCGAGCGTCAGGCGGTGCGAGCGTCAGGCGGTGCGTGCCTCAGGCGGTGCGTGCCTCAGGCGGTGCGAGCTTCAGGCGGTGCGAGCGTCAGGCGGTGGAGCGTCAGGGAGTGGGAGCGTCAGGCGGTGCGAGCGTCAGGCGGTGCGAGCGTCAGGCGGTGTGAGCGTCAGGCGGTGCGAGCGTCAGGCGGTGCGAGCGTCAGGCGGTGGGAGCGTCAGGCGGTGGGAGCGTCAGGCGGTGCGAGCGTCAGGCGGTGCGAGCGTCAGGCGGTGCGAGCGTCAGGCGGTGCGAGCGTCAGGCGGTGCGAGCGTCAGGCGGTGCGAGCGTCAGGAGGTGCGTGCCTCAGGCGGTGCGAGCGTCAGGCGGTGCGAGCGTCAGGCGGTGCGAGCGTCAGGCGGTGCGTGCCTCAGGCGGTGCGAGCTTCAGGCAGTTAGAGCGTCAGGCGGTGCGAGCGTCAGGAGGTGCGTGCCTCAGGCGGTGCGAGCGTCAGGCGGTGCGAGCGTCAGGCGGTGCGAGCGTCAGGCGGTGCGAGCGTCAGGCGGTGGGAGCGTCAGGCGGTGCGAGCGTCAGGCGGTGCGAGCGTCAGGCGGTGCGTGCCTCAGGCGGTGCGAGCTTCAGGCAGTTAGAGCGTCAGGCGGTGCGAGCGTCAGGAGGTGCGTGCCTCAGGCGGTGCGAGCGTCAGGCGGTGCGAGCGTCAGGCGGTGCGAGCGTCAGGCGGTGCGAGCGTCAGGCGGTGGGAGCGTCAGGCGGTGGGAGCGTCAGGCGGTGCGAGCGTCAGGCGGTGCGAGTGTCAGGCGGTGCGAGCGTCAGGCGGTGCGAGCGTCAGGCGGTGCGTGCCTCAGGCGGTGCGAGCTTCAGGCGGTGCGAGCGTCAGGCGGTGCGAGCGTCAGGGAGTGGGAGCGTCAGGCGGTGCGAGCGTCAGGCGGTGCGAGCGTCAGGCGGTGCGAGCGTCAGCGGTGCGAGCGTCAGGCGGTGCGAGCGTCAGGCGGTGCGAGCGTCAGGCGGTGCGAGCGTCAGGCGGTGCGTGCCTCAGGCGGTGCGAGCTTCAGGCGGTGCGAGCGTCAGGCGGTGCGAGCGTCAGGCGGTGCGTGCCTCAGGCGGTGCGAGCTTCAGGCGGTGCGAGCGTCAGGCGGTGCGAGCGTCAGGGAGTGGGAGCGTCAGGCGGTGCGAGCGTCAGGCGGTGCGAGCGTCAGGCGGTGCGAGCGTCAGGCGGTGCGAGCGTCAGGCGGTGCGAGCGTCAGGCGGTGCGAGCGTCAGGGAGTGGGAGCGTCAGGCGGAGAGAGCGTCAGGCGGTGCGAGCGTCAGGCGGTGCGAGCGTCAGGTGGTGCGAGTGTCTTGTACCATGTTGAGAGGAACAGCAGCGTAGCTCTCCACTCCTAACACTTGCGTGAGGAAAACTGGGTTACAGTTCCTTCCAATCCAGAGATACAGGACCTGAAAGAGACAAGCGGAGAGTGTGAGAGCCGCATTAACAGATGCTGAACTGACTCATATTGTTTAAGTCTTCGTCTTGCTGGTAGAACAATTGTTTTGTACACTGTAATGGATTATAAAACAATTAAACGGGATAGATTTTTTAGCACTCTCTTTTCAAATCAAGATTTCATTATTTATGTGATGGACATTGAGGCTAGCAGCCGCTCACTGGAACTCTTTCTTCACAGCACTTTATCATAATGAAAATTATAATAATTAATGTTATTACTCACTGTGCCACAGTCCATGAGGAAGGCAGCGTCTCTGCTCAGCTTCTCCACAGACAGCTGGAGCGCTCTGGGCTGAGGGATTGTGCGCTCACTGATGTTCAGCGCCCCCTGTGTGTGAGAACACACATCACATCATCATACAGGACACATCTGAACACACACACACACCATCATCATCATACAGGACACATCTGAACACACAGACGCTATGTGCTGAACCTTTATACGCTCTATGCACGAACCCTGCTCACGTCTGTCCGAAAGAAATGATTCGCTAGTCGGATTTCACACGATATGAGAGAATACTCACCCTCAGTTGTTGATATAGCTTGAAATATATAATTTAAAGCCCTTCTCTCTTTTACTCTAATGTGTGACAGCTAACGGCCTCAGTGTTGTCAACATCACTCACGTTAACCGCTGAAAATTTTTGTAAACAGCGAGTGTAATTTGACACTCTCTCTACCTAACGCAAAACCGGTTTCTGACGTAGCACCGGATATAACTGGGCGTGCTAAGACAAACCCGGAAGCGATGGTGTATAGAGCCTATTGAAGCTGTGACATCACTCCTCGTGTCTCACCGGCGTCTGTGAACTCGCCACTGTCCCACACACTGACTCAAGTTCAACTGGTTTCAAAAGTTCTGTTATATAGTGTATTGAAAACTCATCAATTAAATATTTACCATTGTATATTCTACATAATTGGATGTTTTTAAATAAACACTGACAAAAAAATACACAACTGTTACGGCTGGATAATATGACGATATATATATCACTGATACGAGTGATCACATGGAGTTAGACCTATATTGTATTTGTATATAAAGCGTTCACAGGCTAATTTGCTTTATGTATTTCCCCGTTGGTGAAATCAGGCTCATATAAACGCGAGGAAACACTATTGATATCCTCTGGATCTGTGTGAGTTGCAAGGATCACTATATCGAGTCCAAGCTTTAGTTTAAACTGATAATCGTTTGTTTTACAGGCCTTCCTGCAGTTTCTCCTGTTAAGGAGTGTGAGGGAGTGTGTTCTCTGCTGGTGACCCACTGACCTCATCACTGAGCTGGTCCACGCGGTACAGGCCCGGGTGCACCATGAGCATGAGGAACGGCAGCGGCTGACTCTTCAGCTGGAACATGGAGAACACGCGCTCGTCCAGCCGCGTGCTAGCGCTGGTGCGGAACGCTCTCTGCAAGAGGAGAGAGGGGCGTCAGTGAGTGTGTGTGTGACGGAGCTGAGTGCCGGGGGCCGGGGTGTGTGTGTGTGACATACGTGCTTCAGCAGGGCCAGGATGTAGAGCGGGAGCAGCCGCAGGCACGCGGGAGCTAGCAGGCCCGGCTGCTGGACGCTCAGCACGGAGGAGCGGAACGAGGACAGCGAGTCGATCGCTGCGTTGATCAGGGCGTCCCGCGCGTCCCCCAGGCTAGCCGTCACGGAGCGGTCCACAGCTGGACGACAGCAGAACACACATCACTGCAGAACACTGTGTGTGTGTGTGTGTGAGTGAGTGAGTGAGTGAGTGAGTGAGTGAGTGAGTGAGTGAGTGAGTGAGTGTATGTGAGTGAGTGAGTGTGTACCCATGCTAGCCAGGAGAGCAGTGATGGCCTGAACATCGGCTCCAGCGAAGATGTCGCTCAGAGAGTTGACCACCGGCAGACACAGTGTGTGCACTCGGATCCTGCGCTCGCCTGCAAGAGCACAGAGACACACGAGTCACATGACCTGGTGATCACATGGCAGCAGACCATATAACCTCAGACCACGAGTGATCACATGACCTCAGACACATGACTGTGGGTGATCACATGACCTCAGACCACAGGTGATCATATTATGACTTTAGACACATGACCACAGCAGACACTTGAACAAGACCACATGACCACGGGTAATCACATGACCTCAGACACATGAGCCCTGACCTTTGCTGGAGGTGTATAGCAGCGCGGCCTGGAAGGACACGGCCTGCAGGTCCAGCAGGTTCTCCTCGATGCTCATCTGCACAGCGAAGCCCGCGTCCGGGTTCACGTTCGCCAGGGACAGCAGGTCCGTGGAGCGCACGAAGAAGTTCCCGTGGAACGTGTGTATGGACAGGCCTGAGGACACAGATGACACAGCGTCAGCAACCAGGACACTGGGAAGGTGTGTTTCGTCAGGTTTGATGCGACGTGCGCACACAAACACACAGTCGCATACGGACTCTCACAGTTGCACACGCATGCACACACTCTCTCTCTCTCTCTCACACATACACACACTCTCTCACATACACACACACACCTTTGGTGCAGCGTATCCTCATGACAGCCTCGAAGCCGATCTTGCGGGTCAGGTACCTCTTCAGGTCGCGTTGAAAGCGCTCGGTCTGGGCCGGGCTGTGCTTACGGTGGTACGACGGGTAATAATACACACTTCCTGCAGAGTACCTGGATATGCAGCCTGCAGGAACACACACATCAACATCACTTGCAGGAAAGCTCTTGTACACATCATAAGAGATCTCACCGGACCGCGTGATGTCTGCTCTCGGCACAGTTTACCTCTATAGATCCCCCAGGCTCACACCTGACCCTACACACTCTCTAACCCTGATCGCTTACACTCTCCCAGTGACAGCGGCTCCTCGAGTCAGGAATGCTGGATGTGGACCCAGAAATGCTGGACCCAGAGAGGACAGGTCGCAGAGGCTAGACTGACCTAGAGAGGACAGGTCGCAGAGGCTAGACTGACCCAGAGAGGACAGGTCGCAGAGGCTAGACTGACCTAGAGAGGACAGGTCACAGAGGCTAGACTGACCTAGAGAGGACAGGTCACAGAGGCTAGACTGACCTAGAGAGGACAGGTCGCAGAGGCTAGACTGACCTAGAGAGGACAGGTCGCAGAGGCTAGACTGACCCAGAGAGGACAGGTCGCAGAGGCTAGACTGACCTAGAGAGGACAGGTCACAGAGGCTAGACTGACCTAGAGAGGACAGGTCGCAGAGGCTAAACTGACCTAGAGAAGACAGGTCACAGAGGCTAGACTGACATAGAGAGGACAGGTCGCAGAGGCTAAACTGACCCAGAGAAAACAGGTCGGAGAGGCTAGACTGACCTAGAGAGGACAGGTCGCAGAGGCTAGACTGACATAGAGAGGACAGGTCACAGAGGCTAGACTGACATAGAGAGGACAGGTCACAGAGGCTAGACTGACCCAGAGAGGACAGGTCACAGAGGCTAGACTGACCTAGAGAGGACAGGTCACAGAGGCTAGACTGACCCAGAGAGGACAGGTCACAGAGGCTAGACTGACATAGAGAGGACAGGTCGCAGAGGCTAGACTGACCTAGAGAAGACAGGTCAGAGAGGCTAGACTGACCTAGAGAGGACAGGTCGCAGAGGCTAGACTGACCCAGAGAGGACAGGTCGCAGAGGCTAGACTGACCTAGAGAGGACAGGTCGCAGAGGCTAGACTGACATAGAGAGGACAGGTCACAGAGGCTAGACTGACATAGAGAGGACAGGTCGCAGAGGCTAGACTGACCCAGAGAGGACAGGTCACAGAGGCTAGACTGACATAGAGAGGACAGGTCACAGAGGCTAGACTGACCTAGAGAAGACAGGTCAGAGAGGCTAGACTGACCCAGAGAGGACAGGTCACAGAGGCTAGACTGACATAGAGAGGACAGGTCACAGAGGCTAAACTGACCCAGAGAGGACAGGTCACAGAGGCTAGACTGACCTAGAGAGGACAGGTCAGAGAGGCTAGACTGACCTAGAGAGGACAGGTCACAGAGGCTAGACTGACCTAGAGAGGACAGGTCAGAGAGGCTAGACTGACCTAGAGAGGACAGGTCACAGAGGCTAGACTGACCTAGAGAGGACAGGTCAGAGAGGCTAGACTGACCCAGAGAGGACAGGTCACAGAGGCTAGACTGACCCAGAGAGGACAGGTCACAGAGGCTAGACTGACATAGAGAGGACAGGTCGCAGAGGCTAGACTGACCTAGAGAGGACAGGTCAGAGAGGCTAGACTGACCTAGAGAGGACAGGTCACAGAGGCTAGACTGACCTAGAGAGGACAGGTCAGAGAGGCTAGACTGACCCAGAGAGGACAGGTCACAGAGGCTAGACTGACATAGAGAGGACAGGTCGCAGAGGCTAGACTGACCTAGAGAGGACAGGTCACAGAGGCTAGACTGACATAGAGAGGACAGGTCGCAGAGGCTAGACTGACCTAGAGAGGACAGGTCGCAGAGGCTAGACTGACATAGAGAGGACAGGTCGCAGAGGCTAGACTGACCCAGAGAGGACAGGTCACAGAGGCTAGACTGACCTAGAGAGGACAGGTCACAGAGGCTAGACTGACCCAGAGAGGACAGGTCGCAGAGGCTAGACTGACCTAGAGAGGACAGGTCGCAGAGGCTAGACTGACCTAGAGAGGACAGGTCATAGAGGTGAGACTGACCAAGAGAGGACAGGTCACAGAGGCTAGACTGACCCAGAGAGGACAGGTCGCAGAGGCTAGACTGACCTAGAGAGGACAGGTCGCAGAGGCTAGACTGACCTAGAGAGGACAGGTCATAGAGGTGAGACTGACCTAGAGAGGACAGGTCACAGAGGCTAAACTGACCCAGAGAGGACAGGTCACAGAGGCTAAACTGACCCAGAGAGGACAGGTCACAGAGGCTAGACTGACCCAGAGAGGACAGGTCACAGAGGCTAGACTGACCTAGAGAGGACAGGTCACAGAGGCTAGACTGACCCAGAGAGGACAGGTCAAAGAGGCTAGACTGACCTAGAGAGGACAGGTCGCAGAGGCTAGACTGACCTAGAGAGGACAGGTCGCAGAGGCTAAACTGACCCAGAGAGGACAGGTCACAGAGGCTAGACTGACCCAGAGAGGACAGGTCACAGAGGCTAGACTGACCCAGAGAGGACAGGTCGCAGAGACTAGACAGACCTAGAGAGGACAGGTCATAGAGGTGAGACTGACCTAGAGAGGACAGGTCACAGAGGCTAAACTGACCCAGAGAGGACAGGTCACAGAGGCTAAACTGACCCAGAGAGGACAGGTCACAGAGGCTAAACTGACCCAGAGAGGACAGGTCACAGAGGCTAGACTGACCCAGAGAGGACAGGTCACAGAGGCTAGACTGACCCAGAGAGGACAGGTCACAGAGGCTAGACTGACCCAGAGAGGACAGGTCGCAGAGACTAGACTGACCTAGAGAGGACAGGTCATAGAGGTGAGACTGACCTAGAGAGGACAGGTCACAGAGGCTAAACTGACCCAGAGAGGACAGGTCGGAAAGGCTAGACTGACCCAGAGAGGACAGGTCGCAGAGACTAGACTGACCCAGAGAGGACAGGTCGCAGAGACTAGACTGACCCAGAGAGGACAGGTCACAGAGGCTAGACTGACCCAGAGAGGACAGGTCGCAGAGACTAGACTGACCCAGAGAGGACAGGTCGCAGAGACTAGACTGACCTAGAGAGGACAGGTCGCAGAGGCTAGACTGACCTAGAGAGGACAGGTCATAGAGGCTAGACTGACCTAGAGAGGACAGGTCACAGAGGCTAGACTGACCTAGAGAGGACAGGTCACAGAGGCTAGACTGACCTAGAGAGGACAGGTCGCAGAGGCTAGACTGACCCAGAGAGGACAGGTCACAGAGGCTAGACTGACCTAGAGAGGACAGGTCGCAGAGGCTAGACTGACCCAGAGAGGACAGGTCACAGAGGCTAGACTGACCCAGAGAGGACAGGTCGCAGAGACTAGACAGACCTAGAGAGGACAGGTCATAGAGGTGAGACTGACCTAGAGAGGACAGGTCACAGAGGCTAAACTGACCCAGAGAGGACAGGTCACAGAGGCTAAACTGACCCAGAGAGGACAGGTCACAGAGGCTAAACTGACCCAGAGAGGACAGGTCACAGAGGCTAGACTGACCCAGAGAGGACAGGTCACAGAGGCTAGACTGACCCAGAGAGGACAGGTCACAGAGGCTAGACTGACCCAGAGAGGACAGGTCGCAGAGACTAGACTGACCTAGAGAGGACAGGTCATAGAGGTGAGACTGACCTAGAGAGGACAGGTCACAGAGGCTAAACTGACCCAGAGAGGACAGGTCGGAAAGGCTAGACTGACCCAGAGAGGACAGGTCGCAGAGACTAGACTGACCCAGAGAGGACAGGTCGCAGAGACTAGACTGACCCAGAGAGGACAGGTCACAGAGGCTAGACTGACCCAGAGAGGACAGATCGCAGAGACTAGACTGACCCAGAGAGGACAGATTGCAGAGACTAGACTGACCTAGAGAGGACAGGTCGCAGAGACTAGACTGACCTAGAGAGGACAGGTCACAGAGGCTAGACTGACCCAGAGAGGACAGGTCGCAGAGACTAGACTGACCCAGAGAGGACAGGTCGCAGAGACTAGACTGACCCAGAGAGGACAGGTCACAGAGGCTAGACTGACCCAGAGAGGACAGGTCGCAGAGACTAGACTGACCCAGAGAGGACAGGTCGCAGAGGCTAGACTGACCTAGAGAGGACAGGTCGCAGAGGCTAGACTGACCTAGAGAGGACAGGTCATAGAGGCTAGACTGACCTAGAGAGGACAGGTCACAGAGGCTAGACTGACCCAGAGAGGACAGGTCACAGAGGCTAGACTGACCTAGAGAGGACAGGTCACAGAGGCTAGACTGACCCAGAGAGGACAGGTCGCAGAGACTAGACTGACCTAGAGAGGACAGGTCACAGAGGCTAGACTGACCCAGAGAGGACAGGTCGCAGAGACTAGACAGACCTAGAGAGGACAGGTCATAGAGGTGAGACTGACCTAGAGAGGACAGGTCACAGAGGCTAAACTGACCCAGAGAGGACAGGTCACAGAGGCTAAACTGACCCAGAGAGGACAGGTCACAGAGGCTAAACTGACCCAGAGAGGACAGGTCACAGAGGCTAGACTGACCCAGAGAGGACAGGTCACAGAGGCTAGACTGACCCAGAGAGGACAGGTCACAGAGGCTAGACTGACCCAGAGAGGACAGGTCGCAGAGACTAGACTGACCTAGAGAGGACAGGTCATAGAGGTGAGACTGACCTAGAGAGGACAGGTCACAGAGGCTAAACTGACCCAGAGAGGACAGGTCGGAAAGGCTAGACTGACCCAGAGAGGACAGGTCGCAGAGACTAGACTGACCCAGAGAGGACAGGTCGCAGAGACTAGACTGACCCAGAGAGGACAGGTCACAGAGGCTAGACTGACCCAGAGAGGACAGGTCGCAGAGACTAGACTGACCCAGAGAGGACAGGTCGCAGAGACTAGACTGACCTAGAGAGGACAGGTCGCAGAGGCTAGACTGACCTAGAGAGGACAGGTCATAGAGGTGAGACTGACCTAGAGAGGACAGGTCACAGTACTGCGCGCTGAGCAGGAACAGGTCCACCGCCACATGATGGCCGGAGCAGTCCAGAGCCAACTTCTTGTAGAAGTCCGTCGCCGGGTTAAGATGCTGGACCTCCTGCAGTGACCAACAACAGCTTTAACTTTTCCTTTGAGGACTCAAACTTCTTGTTCAGTGTCCAAAACGGAGTTACATTAGCATATAGTATTGGACATGATAAAACTTTTATACAAGTAATGGTTGCAGTTTATAGCATGTGCATTTAGAGTGTACTTGCCTAAGAAATACTAAGTACTATAAGCTGACTACATGGGTTAAAGAAGCTCCATTCGTCGCAAAAACACTTGAACGAGTTGTTTTCAACCAGACCTCCTTTCTTACACAGAACAACCTATTGGATAACAATCAGTCTGGTTTCAAAAGCGGACACTCAACCGAGACTGCCCTGCTCTCAGTAATTGAGGCTCTGAGTCTGGCAAGAGCAGCTTCCGAATCCTCAGTTCTCATCCTGCTGGATCTGCTGCCCTTGACACAGTTAACCACTAGATCCTCCTGTCAATCCTGAAGATGAAGGGCATCTCGGGAACTGCACTCCAATGGTTCGAGTCTTACCTCTCAGGTAGGTCTTTAGGGTGTTGTGGAGAGGTGTAGCATCTAAGACCCAACATCTAGCTACGGGGGTGCCTCAGGGCTCAGTGCTTGGACCACTCCTCTTCTCCACCTACATGGCATCACTAAGATCTGTGATTCAGAAACATGGCTTTTCCTATCATTGCTACGCCGATGAGACACAACTCTACCTCTCATTCCAGCCTGATGATCCGACAGTCTCTGCTCATATCTCGGCCTGTCTGACGAACATCTCTGGCTGCATGAAGGACTACCACCTTCAACTAAACCTTGCGAAGACAGAGCTACTTGTGATCCCGGCCAACCCAACACTTCATCACAACTTCTTTATTCAGCTGGGCTCATAATCCATAACTCCTTCAAGGTCAGCTAGGGTTATAATTAATGATCAATTGAACTTCACAGACCACATTGCTAGAACTGCCTGGTCCTGCAGATTTGCCTTGCACAACATTAGGAGGATCAGGCCCTTCCTAGCAGAGCATGCTACACAACTCCTTGTCCAAGTGCTTGTTTTATCGAGACTGGACTATTGTAATGCTCTCCTGGCTGGTCTTCCAGCTTGCTCTGTCAAACCTCTACAACTGATCCAGATGCTGCAGCCGGAGTGGTCTTTAATGAGCCGAAGAGAGCACACGTCACTTCTCTCCTCACAAGATTGCACTGGCTGCCAGTTGCCGCTTGTATTAAATTCAAGTCACTGACTTTTGCTTACAGAACCACCACTGCTGCTCCCTCTTACCTAAACTCATTACTTCAGACTTATGTGCCATACAGAAACTTGTGCTCTGCTAGCGAATGTCATCTTGTGGTACCATCATAAAAGAGGCAGAAATCTCTTTCTCAGACCTTCACCATGGCTGTTCCCTGCTGGTGGAATGATCTGCCTAACTCAACCAGAGCTACGGAGTCAGTCGCCACTTTCAATAAACTGCTGAAGATGTATCTTTTTTGACAGCACTTGATCCAGTAACACTAACACTTTCTCTTTTTTAGTCTATTCTATTCTTTAAAAAAAATGCAATAAATTAAACTGAGAGGGGTCATAGCACTTACGTATTGTTGTCCTACTGTTAGTTTAACAGCTTCTATTGTTATCACTTGTAAGTCGCTTTGGATAAAAGCATCTGTTAAGTGAATAAATGTAAATGTAAAGGGATAGTTCACCCAAAAAATGAAAGTTACCCCATACTATAAGTGCGGGGGAACAGGACCGTAAAATAAAGTGCTACCAGTAATAAAGAGTTGTAAAATTGAAGAGTTGCGAAAACAGTTTAGCCAATTTAGCCAATCCATCAATGACTAAGTCTGACAGGGGTGTGTGTGTGACCTTGGCGTGTGCCTTCTGGCCGGGGTCCTCTCGGGGTTTGAGGGCACCGATGCCCACGGTTGGCAGTTGTGTCTGGAAGACTGAAATGCGCCCGCCGGTGGGAGACAAAAGCTTAAACCCGGCCTGGAGCGCCGGACCCAGACCAGACTGAGTCTCCATCGTCCTGCTGAACATCTGCGGCAGACCCGTCAGCAGGTCCTGGACCAGCTGCAACACAGACACACACACACTGAACATCTGAAGCAAACCCATCAGCAGGTCCTGGACCAGCTGCAACACACACACACACACGCTTCACTCCATTCAATAGCTGGGACACGTCGTTTGTTAACAAACATGTAGTCATTATTTCAATAAGCTCATTGATTCTGCCTTGAATTATTACGGTTTAAATGAATACATTTTTAGGTAACTCGATTTGTATGATTTGTGATTTGTATATGTACATTTCTGAAATCCAGAAATCTCAATCTCCTCTGATTACAGATCACTCTAAACTGTAATGCGGACTCATGCACTTTCTATAAAGCTGCTTTGAAACGATGTGTATTGTGAAAAGCGCTATACGTAAAAACGGTAATATTAATATTATAACACGGTTACCCCACAATACAAATATTAAAGCCAAAAATATATGCATCACTGCGATTTTTATAAAGTAAACTCCCTAAAATGCTTTTTTTCACAGGAAAAAATAGCTCCTGAAGCAAGAAGCAAGACACAACTGACAAATGACTAGCGTGTCGGGGAAAAAAAACCCTTAACTGTAAAAAGAACAAGATATCGCAGAGGATATTTTAACGGATATTTTATTATGAATATAGGACTGACCTGAAGGAAATGCTATATCTACTGCAAATGCAGGTACACACAATCTCTCACAACACTCACTCATTTAAAAAGCTTCAATGAACAACATCAATGAGAACATTTGTTTGTGGTTATAAGAGTGGTTGCTAGGGGTGTTGTGTCGTGATACAGAGAACCATTAGGTGAAGCGGTTTATTGTGAATAAAACAGTTATTGACCAGTCAGAATCAAGGACGGGAAATAATGTGAATTGAATAGGATGAACCCGAGCACTCGCTCACCTCCTTGCACTCGCTCAGGTTCACTAACAGGCTGTCTGGAGTCGGCAGGAACACATCTGAGGAGGAACAGAACCGTGTCACTTCTGAACATCACTGAACATCATTTGCGTTTATTGATGGGAAACAGCATCTTACCGTCAATGTCTGACACGACGAGCATCTGCGGCTGCGACAGCCCTTCCTGCAGATTGTAGAAGTGGATAGTGCTGTCAAACGTGATGAAGCCGATCTTCGTGCGGGAGTCTCCAGGGAGCCTTTATTACGAAACAAACACGTGACACTCATCAGCGGGTTACACACGCCTGACACACCGAACAGCGGGTTACACACGCCTGACTCGCCGAACAGCGGGTTACACACGCCTGACGCGCCGAACAGCAGGTTACACACGCGTGACGCACCGAACAGCGGGTTACACACGCCTGACGCGCCGAACAGCGGGTCACACACGCCTGACGCGCCGAACAGCGGGTCACACACGCCTGACGCGCCGAACAGCGGGTCACACACGCCTGAAGCGCCGAACAGCGGGTTACACACGCGTGACACGCCGAACAGCAGGTTACACACGCGTGACACGCCGAACAGCAGGTTACACACGCGTGACACGCCGAACAGCAGGTTACACACGCGTGACACGCCGAACAGCAGGTTACACACGCGTGACACGCCGAACAGCAGGTTACACACGCGTGACACGCCGAACAGCAGGTTACACACGCGTGACACGCCGAACAGCAGGTTACACACGCGTGACACGCCGAACAGCAGGTTACACACGCGTGACGCTCCGAACAGCGGGTTACACACGCGTGACGCACCGAACAGCGGGTTACACACGCGTGACGCTCCGAACAGCGGGTTACACACGCGTGACGCACCGAACAGCGGGTTACACACGCGTGACGCGCCGAACAGCGGGTTACACACGCGTGACGCGCCGAACAGCGGGTTACACACGCGTGACGCGCCGAACAGCGGGTTACACACGCGTGACGCGCCGAACAGCGGGTTACACACGCGTGACGCGCCGAACAGCGGGTTACACACGCGTGACGCGCCGAACAGCGGGTTACACACGCGTGACGCGCCGAACAGCGGGTTACACACGCGTGACGCGCCGAACAGCGGGTTACACACGCGTGACGCGCCGAACAGCGGGTTACACACGCGTGACGCGCCGAACAGCGGGTTACACACGCGTGACGCGCCGAACAGCGGGTTACACACGCGTGACGCGCCGAACAGCGGGTTACACACGCGTGACGCGCCGAACAGCGGGTTACACACGCGTGACGCGCCGAACAGCGGGTTACACATGCCTGACGCGCCGAACAGCGGGTTACACACGCCTGACGCGCCGAACAACGGGTTACACACGCGTGACGCGCCGAACAGCGGGTTACACACGCCTGACACGCCGAACAGCGGGTTACACACGCCTGACGCGCCGAACAGCGGGTTACACACGCCTGACACGCCGAACAGCGGGTTACACACGCCTGACGCACCGAACAGCGGGTTACACACGCCTGACGCGCCGAACAGCGGGTTACACACGCCTGACGCGCCGAACAGCGGGTTACACACGCCTGACGCGCCGAACAGCGGGTTACACACGCCTGACGCGCCGAACAGCGGGTTACACACGCCTGACACGCCGAACAGCGGGTTACACACGCCTGACGCGCCGAACAGCGGGTTACACACGCCTGACGCACCGAACAGCGGGTTACACACGCCTGACGCGCCGAACAGCGGGTTACACACGCCTGACGCGCCGAACAGCGGGTTACACACGCCTGACGCGCCGAACAGCGGGTTACACACGCCTGACACGCCGAACAGCGGGTTACACACGCCTGACACGCCGAACAGCGGGTTACACACGCCTGACGCGCCGAACAGCGGGTTACACACGCCTGACGCACCGAACAGCGGGTTACACACGCCTGACGCGCCGAACAGCGGGTTACACACGCCTGACGCACCGAACAGCGGGTTACACACGCCTGACACGCCGAACAGCGGGTTACACACGCCTGACGCGCCGAACAGCGGGTTACACACGCGTGACACACCGAACAGCGGGTTACACACGCCTGACGCACCGAACAGCGGGTTACACACGCCTGACGCACCGAACAGCGGGTTACACACGCCTGACGCACCGAACAGCGGGTTACACACGCGTGACGCACCGAACAGCGGGTTACACACGCCTGACGCACCGAACAGCGGGTTACACACGCGTGACGCACCAAACAGCGGGTTACACACGCGTGACGCACCGAACAGCGGGTTACACAGAGAGCTGTCAAATAAAACTTTGAATTAAAAAAAACCTTGCATTTAAATTTTTGGTGTCAAGAGGTGAGTGGCATGATGGGTTCACCGTAACCCATTTAAAAAAGGTAATTTCATTTCATTTCAATAAATGCAATGCTTGGTTTGGTTTTGGAGTTGGTTTAATTTTGCTCATTGCCCTCGCTTGCACCCTCTTGTGGGCATAGGAGAACATTAAGGATCGCCTTTAGAATTTGAATATAATTTTAAATTTTTGCTAATATTAAATGAAGAAATTTGCATGAAGCTTTTCAGCCATTTTGACGGCCCAAGTGGACAGTGGCTCGATGACGCTCACTTACGAGTCAAGGTTCTCTAGCAGCGACTGACAGACGACATCCAGATACCCAGTCTCCACGGCATTGTGGGACACGTCGAGGACGAACAGGTAGACAGCGGGCTGAGGCGGCCTGAGCTGAGGACACAACACACACACACACACATCATATACATGTTCAGGGAGACATCTGCATATACATATATATACACTACCAGTCAAAAGTTTCTTCCAAGGTTCTTTCAAGTATCTTCTTTCTCATCTCTTCAGCATTTATCTGAAATATAGTCTTTTGTAACATTAAACACTACTGTTCAAAATTTTGAGATCAGTAAGTTTTTTTTGGGGGGGGTTAAAAATGTTAAAAAATGTTCTATTTCAAATAAATGCTGTTCTTTTGAACTTTCTATTCATCAAAGAATCCTGAAATAATGTAAATGACTGTTTAACATAATGAGAAATTAGAGTTTGAGCATTAAATCATCATATTAGAAGGGTCATGTGACACTGAAGACTGGAGTAATGATGCTGAAAACTCAGCTTTGATCACAGGTATAAATTAAACTTTACTAGATATTCTCAGCTGATTTCCATTATTATAATATTTCATTGTTCAGCCTTGGTGAGCAGAAGGGACTGCTTTTTAAAACAAAAATCGTATCGATGCAGAACTTCTGTCTGTTAGTGACGATCTGTGTATTATAATGCAATCCTCCAGCTGTTGACGGTCAGGGTTTAGCCGTATAGGACGTTTCTGCTTCAGACGTGACATCATCACAGCATCAGGTCATTGGGCCGTACCATGTATTCTGACGGGGCGATGAACTCGATGGTGGCGTTCTGGACCTCGGGTCTCTTGTGAGGCGCTCCGTACGACCTGCTGACCGGATTATACATGAACTCCTCTGGAACTGATGAAACACACATTCAGAAACGCTCTCGTCAGTGTACAGCGACTCGTGACTGAAGAAGAGTGTGTACGCCACTCACCATCGTTGACTCGGTGACACAGATTACACTTCCATCTCCTGGCGTCCACGAAGGTCACGAACGGGTTGATGTACGTCCGACAGGAGCGACAGCGCACAATGTTACTGGAGGTCACCACGGGGAGTTGCTGCAGACAGAACAGACGTGTCATGAGGGGACATGAATGATCAGATAAATTAATAATTGGGGTCAGAGGTGATGTGTGGAGGGTCAGAGGTCAGTTCTGGAGAGGTTCAGAGGTCAGGTCTGGATAGGGTCAGAGGTCAGGACGGGGTCAGAGGTCAGGTCTGGAGTTCAGGGTTGGAGGTTAGGTGTGGACAGGGTCAGAGGTCAGGTCACTCACGGAGAGATCCTTGAAGGGGTGCAGCAGGAGGCCGAGGGGAAGCTTGGCTTTGTTCAGCAGAGCCTGTGTCTGAGGGATGCTGGTCAGAGTACAGCGGAAGACCCTGAGGACGACACATGTAGTGAGCGGAGGGCAGAACACACACACACACACACACACACACACACACACACACTGACTCTGGGCTGCAGTTGATCTTCTGCAGGTCCTGTGGGAGGCAGGGAGTGGGCGGAGTCACGGCTCCCGGGGGGAGGAGGTTGCGCTCCTGAAGGAGGTTCACCACCCGAAGGGCTTCTGGCGTCTGGGACTGCAGACTCATCGCTGCCAGAGACGGACTGAGCTGAGCCGCGCCGCCCGCCGGCTGGACCTGACGGACAACAGGACAGGACAGATCTCACCCCTATTCATTAGATGTAAATCTCTGGTGATCCCAGTTCTCCGCCTATGTAACATAATTAGATACTTTAGTGATCAATAACAGTAAAATGTTGTGTGTGTGGTACCTGTGTGTAGAGCTGTGGAGACGGGTACGAGGAGGCCGCTGGTCGGGTCATCTGCGCGGGCTGAGCCTGATAGAGTCCTGCGGGAGCAACACACGCTTCTGAATGTTAGCGGAGACGTTTGTGTAGAGTCACACTGAACATCTCCTCATCATGTTGAACTCTTCCACAAGTGTTTATAAGACAGCGGTGACATGTTCTGCTCAATAGTGTTCAGTGTCTTCTGTGCTGACCACAGAACAGTTTCAGGCTCAGCTGGATCTTCTCCATCCGTTAGAACTGGGCTCTGTCGGCGCTTGTAAATGTGCAGATTAATATTATAATAAGACCTTCATAAGTCAGAAGAGGAGGAAATCTGATCGGCTTATTTACTGGGTTTCACTTCTCATGTTCTCTGTGTCGGTAGAAGCGCCGGATTACAGCACACACACACACACGGGGAAGTCATCAACATCTGAAGCGGATCAAAAACTGTCAGAGTTACACATGTATTTTGAACAATACCCGTTCTGGTCTCAGGACAACTTTGATGAACTTGTTGATGTTGATTCAAATGTTCAAATGTTGATAACTGTTTCTCTCTTTAGTTACTCTGGCGTGCACACACACACACACACACACACACGTGAGATTAACAGTCTTTTTTATCTATTTTTTTTACTTTGTATTTTTTCCACATGCTTTTGCAACAGGAGGCGGCGTGTGCGGCGCTGCGCTATAAAACCCTTTAATTTCAAGTGCGAGGACGTTGTGTCGTTTCGTTGACCAGAACGCAAGCGCAGCGGCACACACACCGCGGTCAATTCTAAACAGTTCAACTTTAGCCGCTGTGACGATTACCAGCGTGGCCAACACAAACGTTTTGGCATCCAAAAAGCTTTGAAAACTGGCGTAGCGCATTCCACATCCTCTTCCAGCTCCGGATCTAGCTAGACCGGACACACACTTGTTGCGAGCCGGCCAAATATTACGGTAGTGTCACGCTTCTAGTGGATGATCGAGACGCCAGAACGGATGCCAAGAAGATTCTGAATTAAAAAAAGTTTACTTTTAAAAAGCAAAATGGTTATATTTACAAGACCAAAGTGAACTGAGCTATCGTCATCGCAGCGTGTCCTGTCGCTTGCTACGATAGTCAGTGTTACCGGTGTTACGGGTTTAGTCGCAGCACCGGTTTCATCACTTGCCCACCGCGGCAACACTAGAAAAAACTTTTCTTTTTAAAGCAATTACACAGTATCCGTTCAATCCTGCCTGTATCACACACACACACACACACACACACACACAACCCACAGAACAGACGTGCATCAGTATCGAGTTCTCGTTCGGGCTTGAACAAATCATTACACACAAATTATGGCAAAATGTCCGTTTTGTCAAATGTCCTCATAAGAGCTGTCTAAAATTATTTAAATGAAGTCTTAAATGAACATTTGTGAGAAAATGTGACGCGTGTCAGATCGCGTCTCTGTCCCACATTGCACTGCATTAGCGTGTAGCCTACAGCTTATGCTCAATCCGCTCACTCGTTGTCATTCACTCCTTCAAGTGAACAGTATTAGTGGACTAACTTAGGGAATGAGGGTTTAGGGGGCGATTTCGGATTCAACCTATGTTCTCAAGCAGAGAAAAATAGAGAAACCAATGAAGAAAACCGGAAAGTAAAACATTCTAATCATTAAAGTAAATCATTTTATAATTAAATATGCAAAAAAGGATTGATACTTGGTGCCCGTATATCGATACAGTATTTCCACAGAAAATATCGCGATACTATGCTGTATCGATTACCCCCCGTGTTCCCGACCCGAGTCTATTAGCCCCACACGCCATTTAAAGCCTGCTCGCTCTGGCCCGACAGGGGCTAGTTTGTGTGTGTGTGTGTGTGTGTGAGTCCGTACCGTGCTGCAGGGCTGTCGGAGGCTGCATGGTGTTCTGGAAGACAGGAGGTGTTCTGGTGCCAGTGCTGGACGGGCCTGGGCCAGTGTGGTTCCCCACAGGAGGCGGAGCTACAGGGGCTGGGGTGCCCCCGCTCCAGCTGCTGGTGGGCGGAGCCAAAGGGGTCGGTGTGACCCCAGGCTGCGGAGGATGCTGGGAGTAGCTGCTGGTGGGCGGAGCCAAAGGGGTCGGTGTGACCCCAGGCAGCTGAGGATGCTGGGAGTAGGTGCTTGGGGGCGGAGCCACAGGGGGCGGCGTGACCCCAGGCTGCGGAGGATGCTGGGAGTAGCTGCTTGGGGGCGGACCCACAGGGGGTGGCGTGACCCCAGGCTGCTGAGGATGCTGGGAGTATCTGCTTGGAGGGGCAGCCACAGGGGGCGGCGTGACCCCAGGCTGCGGAGGATGCTGGGAGTAGCTGCTTGGGGGCGGACCCACAGGGGGCGGCGTGACCCCAGGCTGCAGAGGATGCTGGGAGTAGCTGCTTGGAGGCGGAGCCACAGGGGGCGGCGTGACCCCGGGATGTTGATGATGCAGGGAGTAGGAGTTTGGGGGCGGAGCCACCCCACTCCAACTGCTGGGGGGCGGAGCCACAGGTGAGGGCTGGTACCGGCCAGTGCTGTACGTGTTCGGGCCGGCTGGAGGCGGGGCTTTGGTGGTCAGGCTGTTCATGAAGCCCGTCAGTGGTGGAGCCATCAGGCCCTGGTTAGAGGAGTAAACACCCACGGGATTCTGAGACGGACCTGCAGCACAAACAAACATTACACGGTGATGAATGATTAAAACAGCAAATAATTACAGGGAATTAACAGGTCATCAGTTACTAGTCTTTAACTCTGATCCTCTTACGGAGGCTCTGCCCCCTTCTGGAGTTCCCGCCCCTCTTACGGAGGCTCTGCCCCCTTCTGGAGTTCCCGCCCCTCTTACGGAGGCTCTGCCCCCTTCTGGAGTTCCCGCCCCTCTTACGGAGGCTCTGCCCCCTTCTGGAGTTCCCCCGCCTCTTATGGAGGCTCTGCCCCCTTCTGGAGTTCCCGCCCCTCTTACGGAGGCTCTGCCCCCTTCTGGAGTTCCCGCCCCTCTTACGGAGGCTCTGCCCCCTTCTGGAGTTCCCCCGCCTCTTACGGAGGCTCTGCCCCTTCTGGAGTTCCCCGCCTCTTACGGAGGCTCTGCCCCCTTCTGGAGTTCCCGCCCCTCTTACGGAGGCTCTGCCCCCTTCTGGAGTTCCCGCCCCTCTTACGGAGGCTCTGCCACCTTCTGGAGTTCCCCCGCCTCTTACGGAGGCTCTGCCCCCTTCTGGAGTTCCCGCCCCTCTTACGGAGGCTCTGCCCCCTTCTGGAGTTCCCCGCCTCTTACGGAGACTCTGCCCCCTTCTGGAGTTCCCGCCCCTTTTACGGAGGCTCTGCCCCCTTCTGGAGTTCCCCCCCCCCTCTTACGGAGGCTCTGCCCCCTTCTGGAGTTCCCCCCCCCCTCTTACGGAGGCTCTGCCCCCTTCTGGAGTTCCCCCGCCTCTTACGGAGGCTCTGCCCCCTTCTGGAGTTCCCCGCCTCTTATGGAGGCTCTGCCCCCTTCTGGAGTTCCCCCGCCTCTTATGGAGGCTCTGCCTTCTTCTGGAGTTCCCGCCCCTCTTACGGAGGCTCTGCCCCCTTCTGGAGTTCCCGTCCCTCTTACGGAGACTCTGCCCCCTTCTGGAGTTCCCCCGCCTCTTACGGAGGCTCTGCCCCCTTCTGGAGTTCCCCGCCTCTTACGGAGGCTCTGCCCCCTTCTGGAGTTCCCCCGCCTCTTACGGAGGCTCTGCCCCCTTCTGGAGTTCCCCGCCTCTTACGGAGGCTCTGCCCCCTTCTGGAGTTCCCCCCTCTTACGGAGGCTCTGCCCCCTTCTGGAGTTCCCCGCCTCTTACGGAGGCTCTGCCCCCTTCTGGAGTTCCCCGCCTCTTACGGAGGCTCTGCCCCCTTCTGGAGTTCCCCGCCTCTTACGGAGGCTCTGCCACCTTCTGGAGTTCCCCGCCTCTTACGGAGACTCTGCCCCCTTCTGGAGTTCCCAGCCTCTTACGGAGACTCTGCCCCCTTCTGGAGTTCCCAGCCTCTTACGGAGGCTCTGCCCCCTTCTGGAGTTCCCCGCCTCTTACGGAGGCTCTGCCACCTTCTGGAGTTCCCCGCCTCTTACGGAGGCTCTGCCACCTTCTGGAGTTCCCCGCCTCTTACGGAGACTCTGCCCCCTTCTGGAGTTCCCCGCCTCTTACGGAGGCTCTGCCCCTTCTGGAGTTCCCCGCCTCTTACGGAGACTCTGCCCCCTTCTGGAGTTCCCAGCCTCTTACGGAGGCTCTGCCCCCTTCTGGAGTTCCCCGCCTCTTACGGAGGCTCTGCCACCTTCTGGAGTTCCCCGCCTCTTACAGAGACTCTGCCCCCTTCTGGAGTTCCCCGCCTCTTACGGAGACTCTGCCCCCTTCTGGAGTTCCCCGCCTCTTACGGAGGCTCTGCCCCCATCTGGAGTTCCCGCCCCTCTTCAGGAGATCAGACCTCATGGCCTGATCTGCTCTAAAGCACTACGGCCAGAAAGACTAGAGTTCTTTCTTGAAATTAATCGATTGTCATCTTGATAATGATATTGAGACATCAATTCCTGTTTTCAGTTGATGTGTGAACAAAACTTCACTGAACATTATTCATAGCTCCTGTCATCCAATAATCACATTAATCTTTGCGATTTGATACTTACATATGAAACAAAGTTTGAGCTTTTTCATTTGTGTGTCAGATCACTGTATCATCTCAGTTGAACCAGTTCTACAATATTCAATCCATGTTTCAATAATTTTGTCATTAAAACAATTATGACAGCCACCATTTAAATGTCTAAAATTCAATATTAAATTGGAGAAGGAACATAATTATTCCATTAAATACATATAATGTTATTACTGTAATAAAAGCTGCCTAACGTGCAATTTAACTGTCTGTATGTATGGAGATCAGTTGTTGTTGGTTTCAACCTGTAATATTATAGAAATATAGTGATTGACAGGTTCCCTGTATAGTTTACATCATTAATTCATGAAGATTATTTACTTGAAAGGAAATATCATGTACTTTAGAGCTGAACTATAACCAAACAAGATCAGAACTGAACCGACTCCCACTCTTGTGAATCGAAATAGAAACGAATCGATAAATCAGTGTCAAGCCCTGAGAGAAACTCTGAATCTCTCGTGACTCTGACAGCGGTGGATCAGACCGAACCAGCATTGAAGACCGAGCCGTTCTGCTGAGTCGGTTCAGCCGTGTGTTCGGATCAGCTCTGACGGGTCGTTCTGAAGTTATGAACTTTACTCGGTTGATGATAACAGGTTTTGGCCTTCATCGAGCGACGCGACGCACTGGAACGCTCCGGCTCGTCGCGTCAGTGAAGTGACCAAACTCTGAAGACCGCGGCCTACGAGCACCTGACGCGTTCAACACAAGCGTTCACTACCCCGACAACACAAGCGTTCACTACCCCGACAACACAAGCGTTCACTACGACGCGTTCAGACGCGACAGCAGCGCGAGCAATAGCGAGTTCACTCACCGTTGGTGTACGAGCCTCCGGCGCCGTTCTGTGCCGCGAAGCCGCCGCTGGACATGCTGACAGACGCTCGCGTTCCTCGAGTTGACAAGCGTGTGTGAGTGTGCGATCACAGGCCCGCGGCTCCGGCCATTCTCTCGACGCGCTGGATAGCGTTGCGCTCCTGAAGATATAAACCAGCGCCTTCCTCTCACCGGAAGTCAAGCGTAAGCTAGCTCTGAGCACGCGCATGCGCACTTGGTACACGTGGCATTTCCTGTGGAAATCCGATTTCGTCCGTACTAGAAACACGTCCCATTAGTAATAGTCAAAGCAGAGGGTTCGTTTAAATGGGACATTTTCCTGCATTATTAAAAACATTCCAAACATTTAACATCATCAAGCTAAAGCGGAGAATCCATATATCTTTCAATTCCTGCACACACACTTTTTCAAAAGACAGTGTTGTATCTTGATCAATATGTTTTCGTGGATCGTGAAAGGTTAAGCCTTAAGAACAATTTATAATCGATGTCAACACACCTCAAAACTAAAAAAAACAAAAACAAAAGCTACTTATACTAAATATATAAACATATACGTGTGTATATAAAATACAATCTATATAAGTATATAAAGTATAATCTTTAAATGTAATCTATATTGGTCTGAAGGTCTCTGCATATGTACTTTAATGAATTGTTTCGTGAATAACCCGTCGCGTCGCGGTTGTTTACCTGATGTTTAAGTGGTTGTTTCCGCCCCGGGCGGTTTCGGTTGTGACACACGCCGGAAGTGCCGCCATTGCTGTGTGTCGTGGCTGTGAGCTGTGAGCGGAGTGTGTTCACTCGACTGGACTCCTGTATTCTCTCGTTCATCTGCATTCGGAAGAGCCACACTCACCTGTACACACACTCGAGGTGAGTGTTCACCTGCCCAGGTGTTTCTCCGTGTGCTCATCGGTGTGTTCCCGCGCGGGTTCCGTGTTGCCGGGCGCTGGCGCTCAGGCTAACGGCAGACTGTAGTTGTGTAACGCCGAACTGCGCTTATTAAACTCGAATAATATCGTGGCATCACCACAGCGTCGGTCCTGAGTTCTGTTGGGTCAGTTTGCCGTGTCGTGGAGAGTGCGGGCGACGGTTTCGCGGTTCGGGTGTTGACAGCGTTAGCCCGGTTAGCATCAGCAGTGACACGTACATCAAACTCCGATAGCGACTCCAGATCATATTCATAATTATATCTCACTCACATCGCGCTGCTGTCAGCTGGGCTGAAGAAAACAAACAGGAGATTAAAACACGTTTCATCAGAAATATTGTGTGTGTTAAACCTTTAATGCCGTTTTAAAGGAATGTCTTGGGCAACAGCGCTTGGTTTAACGTCACATAAACAGTCATATTCATAATACACATATGGACATGGTTATTTTCCTCAACCGTATGCATTTAGTTTATCAAAAGCGGCTGACAGGAAAAAGCAATTGACTTCAAGTTGTTCAACATAATCTGTCATTATTATTTAATTGTTTCTCTTGTTTTTAGCATGTTCTTTTCTGTTGGCGCTATCTGTCGTGTTTCATTGCGTTTTCATCACGAATAAAACAAACACAACTGTGTAATGTGATTGCAAAATCTTTAACACATTTTAATATCATTTGAATATATGTTGGAGATGTAGGCCGGGCTTCAGTGTGTGTTTATAACAGCCAGGCCTCCACTATGGCAGACTGAGCTGAGATAGCCTGAGCCAGTGTGATGACCCCAGTGCGGTGACCCCAGTGTAGTGACCCCAGGAGCACAGCTGTCTATAAGTGTCCTGATTCAGTAAGGCCTAACCCCGGGTTAATCTAGCTCCTATAGATCAGTGTGTGTTCCTGAACTCGCCCAGTGTATGGGTTTAGTGTTAGTGGTGTACTCTTTAACCCTTTATCTTTCAGTCTGAGGGTCGATGTGACATCATTGTCAGCTGACTGGTCTCTGATTGGTCCAGCATGTTACGCCACATGACTAATTTGGCGTAGAAAAGTTGTTGATGTTGGTAAGCAGTGAGTGGTTAAGAGACGGTCTCGAGATCTCAGTCCTGAACGCCAGCCATTCGGGTGTGTGACGTGACGGTGAACACTCAGGTGGAGCCGGTGTGTGTCGTCATGTTGTGTTGTGTATGACCCTGTGTCGGTGAACACTCAGAGAGTGTGTGTGTGTGTGTACAGTAGCTTTACGCTTCTAATAAAGATGTTGTATTACACGTTACACCAGCAGGGGGAGACCCGAGACTGTCGGACGGAGTGAGTCATTGAATCATTCACACTGATTATAACACTTATTGTTATAAAATTAAATCAATTAAACATTTAAAATAGACTGCAGCAATTAACATGTGTCAGAGCCTTTAGTTACTGTGTAATAGTGCGTTCGGGTGTGTCTGTTCCAGGATCAGCTGTGCCTCAGGCCTTCTGATTATGATGAGCCTGTTTCTTCAGTCATTAGTTGTGCTTTTGAAAAGTATAGATAGATACGGGGCTTAAAGTAGTCCAGCTCCGTGCCCGATCTCTGGCGTGCTGCCGTGAGGGAAAAATGATTATTTTCACGTTTCATTTTTGTCCAACTTTAACGTGTTAAATTATTAAATGCAAACACAGCATCTGTTATTTCTGTCATCTTTGAGCTAGGGTTATGACCACGCTCTTATTCACGCCAGTGCTTTAAACCACTCATGCATGGCAAGACAAAACACACACGCACGCACAAAAAGACGTGCTACGGTATCGAGTTCTCTTCTACGCGGGAACGAACAATAACACACACTTAGTTTTGTCGAGCATCCTCTCAAGAACAGTCTTAAATGAGTTCAATAAAATCTTAAATGGAAGTGAATAGCCGTGAGAGGATGAGATCCTGTCAGCAGCGGCAGATCTTAAAGAGACAGGAGTCTGTCAGTGCGGTTAACCTAATGAACGGAGAGCATTACTAACTGCACTTGACTAAAGAACGCCTTTAGCTTTGATAAGGATTAATGTATATTTCATTTATAATTTATTATTATACTGTTTTACTGGACTGTTTTATAATCTTATGCAATTTCTGTACGGTACAGGTAAATGACATTTATTATGGGTATAATTGAGAAATGAGAAGTTCACTTAAATTAAATTTTTTTATATTTTTTAAAGCCTAATGTTTAAAATGCGGTCACATTCAAATCAGTAGCTATTATTAGTGATGCTGGCTTACATTCATAAAAAAATGACATTAAGCAGGGACGTGCACAGGATTTTTTAGCCCCCCTCATGGGCTAAATGAAGGACTGAGAATAACAGGGTCTTTATTTAAATATTTGCACACAAAGAAGTAAAAAACTGAAATACAGTACTCAATCACCTTAACTACTACTAATATTAACACAGAAAAACATGAAAATTTCTACATTAATGTCCCAATCAGTATCCTATCAAGTCACAACTTAAATGCCACCAAAATACACATGAGAAAAAGAGTTCCTCATATTATTGTTCATTGTTTTTTTTAATTATTAGTATTTATTTATTTTTTAAATTGGTAAGAAATAATCTGTATTGAATTGACAGATGGGAAAAAACTCACTTCTAATAAAAATAAAAATTTAAAAACGCTTATATTTCGGAAGAAAATACAATCCTTTTTAACCTTTTGGCTTCCCGTACATAGGCAGCCCTGGTCTGATGGTACATATGAACTGGTAGGAGGGGTAACGCAAGCACGGCGACGGGCTTTATAGCGCCATCACTAGACGTAGCGCGGCCACATACAACAACAAAAACAAACCTGCCTTGCCGTGACCTTAATAACGGAGAACGAACGGCAGCGTTTAAAGATTATGCTTGAGTTCTGTACTGAGAAACACAGACGAAGGCTCCAGCGGTATATGAAGTAATATGATGGAAGAAGATAAAAGAGCCGAGCGCAGGAGGCAAACAGTTTAGCTATTATTAGCAATCAGCTGGTTGAATGCGTTATGTTTGTCTTAATCTTAGTTGTAATGTTTTGCAAGAACACACCGCGTATGGCCGACAGCGCGCTAGCTCCGTGTTGACAGTGGGCATGACTTGAGTTGAACCAATCAGCGTAGACCTCGGGAAAGGGAACTAAAAAAGTCCTCGCTGTAGACTAGGTACTGAAAGAGTTATAGGAACTACAGTCTGAGGAACTACAAAATACCCAATTTAGTCCGGTGGGAACACGAGAAAAAAAGGGTTCTAGGAACTGCAAAAGTCCCTCCGGTCGGAAAGCGGCTTATGTGATCATGCGTTGTGGACAGGGTCCGAAATGAACTTTGGCTCGTCTGCCACGGGGACTGGTAGATGAAAAATCCACCGGCCAAAATAATGAACAACCTTTTTATGTCACATGTACATTCACAAAGCTGTTATCACATATACAAAGCTGAACCTGATGGTAGGGTCAGGGGTTCTGTGGGTCAAGGGTCAGGTACAGGTGTTCTGTAGGTCAGGGTTAAAGGTCAGGTACAGGTGTTCTGTAGGTCAGGGTCAAGGGTCAGGTACAGGTGTTCTGTAGGTCAGGGTTAAAGGTCAGGTACAGGTGTTCTGTAGGTCAGGGTCAAGGGTCAGGTACAGGTGTTCTGTAGGTCAGGGCTAAAGGTCAGGTACAGGTGTTCTGTAGGTCAGGGTCAAGGGTCAGGTACAGGTGTTCTGTAGGTCAGGGTCAAGTTCACCATCTAACTGTGCCTTTGACTCAAGTGACCTGTCATGCACACAGACAGGAATCACTATCATTTATTCCTCTTAAAGTCAAGGGGTACAAGTTCTACTTTCTTTTGGACAAAGATGGGACACTGAATAATCCTAAACTATTTGATATTACTGTTGGGGCCTACAGACCTTTATAATGTCCTTTTTCCTGATTGCCTTGTCCTTGTGTGTGATCATCAGGCGCTGTGTGTGGTTACGTTAAATGAAGTGCTCATCTGTGCCGTTCATTCACACAAGCAGAAAGTGCAGGGTTCACATTTAAATAGTCTTTTTACAGTTTAATACACACACACACACACACACATCAGCAGCGCCGCCGGTCGCCATGTCTCGGTTATCGTGACGCTTAACAGTTTTTAGTACCGACTTTGTACCGAAGTACCGAACATTTTGACAACACTAATCTGTACTTGTGTGTGTGTGTGTGTGTGTGTGAGATTGCTGACGTGTGTATCAGGCGTGTCCTTCACCTTTACCGCTGCTGTTCTTTACTCTAGTTTACACACACACACACACACACACGTCACACACACTGATTCATCTTCCTCAGTGTGTGTGTGAGCATCTACTCTCCTGAAGTCGACTCTTATACTCTGATGCTGCTGTAATGACTGAGGTTATTCTCACTGCGACACACACACACACACACACACACACACACATCCTGCTGCTCTCCAAGAGTGGGTCATGGTTCACATGTTTATGATCATATCTCTCACGTTGCCCCTCTTCTCCTCTGGAGTCTTCAGGTGAACACAACACGTCACCGTGTGTGTGTGTGTGTGTTTGTATGTGTGTGTGTTTGATTAATTGCAGTTATTCTTTATTGAAATGTTTATTTGTTCTTGGTTGTATTGCATCTGTAATGATAAAGATATATATATATATATTGCTTTAATATCTAATATGTGTGTGTCACTCACTCACCGACGCTCGTCACACACACACACACACACACACACACCTGTGACTGTATGATTTATGCTCATATTTCATAAAGCATCATGACAGAAATGTGTGGAGATGACAGATGTTGTTGGAACGGTTAAAGAAAGACGTTAGTTTCACTCATAAGTTAAACTTGTTTTTTCTGATACATCTGTGTGTGTGTGTGTGTGTGTATGAGCCAAAACTCTGTTCAGGCGAATAAAAACACAGTCAGAACATGTACATTATTTCACAATAAGACTCTCCTCACGACTGACAGAGATCATGATCACACACACCGAAGCAGAGAGTGTGTGTGTGTGTGTGTGTGTGTGTGTGTGCTCTTCAGCTGGAGAGATTAATGCCGTGTGTGTGCTCCTCTCTTCCAGATCTCCCCGGCCCGGACATGTCCTTCATATTCGACTGGATCTATAGTGGTTTCAGTAGCGTTCTGCAGTTCCTCGGTGAGTTCATCTCTGTGTGTGTGTGTCTGTGTGTGTGTGCGTGTGTGTGTGTGCGTGTGTGTGTGTGTGTGTGTGTACGCGCAGGGTTGGGAGGGTTACTTAAAAAATTTATTCCATTACAGTTATAAATTACTTAAAAGTATTCACTAACATTATCCAACTACCACAATATGAAATATGATTACTTTTGGATTACCTTAAAGTCAAATATATAAATAGTCACACAATAAGAAAAACATATGTAATTTTATTTATTTATTTTTACTTTTTACTTTTACTTTTATTTTTACTTTTTATTTTTATTTTTACTTTTAATTTTTATTTATTTATTTAAGTATTTAGTCCGGTGTACAATATTTGCAGAAGATGGCCTATGTAAGAGCATGTGATAGAGCTGTAAGTAACCGTTATCTAACTGAACCGGCTCGGGTCCAACCCGTCTGCTCGTGTTTGTTCTGCTCTAGTCTTAGTTTAACTTGTTAACCTATAAAAACTAAGCAATCATGTCCCATTTCCACAACTGTGTAACACTCATGAGTTTGTATGTTGAAGGCTATAATAAAAACACAACATATAATATAAAATTCTACATATTGGTTTATTTAAAAATAGGCCTACATGTTGACTAAAGCCGTGATCTTAATTAGCCTGACTGTAATGACTAATTAGCCAGTTCCCCGTCCGTGAGAAGAGATGGAGGAGCTCAGCTCAACAAGCTGTCTTCTAGATTACAGCATCGCTACAAAACTCATGCATCCACTGAGTTTGAAAGCTGTATAACCCCTGAAACAGGAAGTGTTCTGGTTGCTGGAAGGCACAGTTTGCACTGTGTTTGCGTTTTATTATTCTATGAAAACAAAATAGCAGTGGAATATTCATGAATTGAAAGCGTTTTTACCCGCGGGCCGCATCGGTTCTGCTAGCAGCGGCTCCGTCTGTACCTGAGGAGATTGTAGACGCTGCTATTAGCGCACGCCAGTCATGACTGCCGCCAGAACCAGGAACTGTTTTATAATCAAGCAGCGCTTAATACTGTTATCATGCCAAAATATGGATTTATTTAGTTTTAAATGAAGCCATTGTCATCCTGAAAGTATTCCCCTTTTATCAAAATGCAAACTAATACGATTACGTTTTTTGACGTTACTGTAACAAATTGACCGTTCGCAAAAGCCACGCCCCCTAGATATTGTTAGTTACAGATTTAACCCGCACAGAGGATTTTATCAGCGGGTCCAGTGGCTGTTTGGAGTTAGAAATGTATAACTCGCGCTGCATAATTAGTAATTTTGCCTCTGATACAGGATTATACATTCGCTTTAACGAGCAGGATGTTCATTTCCACGGCAACCGTTTGCGTGTCTTGCTGAATGCGATTTTTTTGTTTGTTTGTTTAAAGAGATGGAAAGATGCAGATAACCATACACTAAGTAAGGTTATTTCTATTCGTTACGATATTGATATGAACTGATGTTGTGAAGTCAGCTTCATACTTTCCCCGTTGCGAGCATGATTTAAAATAGTGATTTTCTATTTTAAAGGGTTTGTTCACCCAAAAATGAAAATGATGTCATTAATGACTCTCCCTCGTGTCGTTCCAAGACCGTCAGACCTCTGCTCATCTACGGGACAGTTTAAGATATTTCAGATTTAGTCTGAGATCTTCCTGTCCTTCCATTGAACATGTGTGTACGGTATAGATAAAGACATCATTAAAGTAGTCCATGTGGCCTCAGTGGGTTAGCTAGAATGTTTTGAAGCATTGAAAATTCGTTTTGGTTCAAAAATAACAAAAACTACGACTTTTTCAGCATTGTATTGCCGTCCGGTTCTGTTGTGGATCCGGGCCAGATCCGCGTCTTCTGGTGCTGCCAGATGCCGATTGGTCGGTGTATCAGGCCTCGTTTACACTGTCAGTGAAATGTGACCCAATTCCGATTTTTTTACTGATATGCGACACAGATCGGATGCGTTCTATGACAGTGTAAACAGGACACAAATGCATGCATTCGGATATTTCCAGATCAGTTTCAGGCCTCGTTCATATGTGGAAATAAATCAGATAACAATCCGATATGTGCCAGTGCGACCCGTGTAAACAGGCAGATCAGATTTTTCTGATTTCTTAATGACGAGAGGAACCCCGTCCCGCATCTGATTGCCGGGAGACTGTATCTAACCACACGTACCACACTGATACAGCAGGTGAGAACGCGCTCCTGTGGAGGGATGTGGGTACTGTAGTTCCAGACCAGCTCGTTCGAGCCTCCTCAGAAAATACAGCCTTTGCTGAGCCTGTTTTACACGGCTACTACAGTCAGTTTCCCAATTGAAGTTGTCGTTGATGTGTAGAACGGCAATGGCAACGAGGTGCAGGTGACGTAACCCATAGCAACAACTTGCGTAGTAACCCATAACAACGAAGTGCAGGGTAACCCATAGCAACGACGCACAGGTGACGTGACCCACCGCAGCCCACAACTGCTACTCATCGCCGGGAGGAAGTGTTTGAATGTATGAGCCGGAGATTAGCTTCAGCGCGGGCGAGTCTGTGTGTGTGTGTGTCCTCGCTGTGGATCAGTGTGTGTGTGCAGATCAGCTGAACTGACGGACTGTGTTTCAGGGCTGTACAAGAAATCTGGGAAGTTGGTATTCCTCGGCCTGGACAATGCTGGCAAGACCACACTACTGCACATGCTCAAAGATGACCGGCTGGGCCAGCACGTGCCAACCCTACACCCCAGTGAGTGAACACCACACACACGCACACACACACACAACCCTACACCCCAGTGAGTGAACACCACACACACACACACACGCACACACACACACGACCCTACAGGCCTGTATATTCCGTTAATGCTCATTATGGTTTAGTATTCTCTCTCCAGTATACATTTAAGTAATATAAATATGCGATTAGACTAATGGCTTAAATGAACAACTACTAATGAACTAATAAAACTGTAGGCAGTAGCTGGGCCTTCTGGGTAGAGTAGTGTCCTGCACACACTAGTGGACAAATATATTAAATATATATATATATGTATATGGTGTCTGAATCATTCTTGCTCTGACTGTATACTGAAATATTTCTGTGTACTTTCTTAGGCAGGCCAAAATAAATATGAATGTTTATTGAAGTGATTTCAGTCAGATCTGATGTGTGTGTGTGTGTGTGTGTGTCCCTCAGCCTCAGAGGAGCTGACGATCGCTGGCATGACCTTCACTACCTTTGACCTGGGTGGCCACGCTCAGGGTGAGTAGATGATCCACGCCTCACTGATGTGTGTGTGTGTGTCAGACCCTCTGAGCTTGTGTGTGTGTGTGTGTGTGTGTGTGTTCTCTACAGCTCGGCGTGTGTGGAAGAACTACCTCCCAGCCATTAATGGCATCGTGTTCCTGGTGGACTGTGTAGACCACAACAGACTGGCGGAGTCCAAGACAGAGCTAGACGTGAGCTTCATCCTGTCACACACACACACACACAGTGTGTCACAAATATCACAACCTGCTGTGCGTCTGAGCAATAAGCGATCTATCGACACGTGACCTAGCAGCGAATACAAACAAAGTGAAAGTGGAACTAAAATACGCAACTCATATCGGCTATGCTTCACGGACCGTTGGCGTTTTTATTAGGTTGGACCAATAATAGACAGAGCAGCGCATAGTGGAGCCCCCCGAACCACCGACAGTAGGCTAATAAAGCCCCGAACTTGCCAGTCGCGGGCCGATCTCGATCACGCGACACTGTTACTAGCAGATCCAGTGAATAAATCCATTGACTTCACCTCAGAATTAATAACATCATCACTACGAGATCCAGTGAGAAACACTCCGATTACAGAAGGCTTTCAGTCCACAAATCAGCAACTTATCAGCATGGCAAATAGTAAGTTAACTCTAACCATAAATATGATGTGACAGAAATACGGTAGTCAAACACTTACAACACATCTTTGTCCTGCTCTTCAAAACTATAATATCATATAAAGTTAAATGTTTTATTTGTTGTATTTTTTTGTGATGATCAACACATTTTTTTTTCATCCTTTAAAGATTTTCCTAAAACTAAAATTTTTTAAGATGTTTGAAAACTCTTATTTAAACATTAAAATTATTATTATTTTTTAAATTAAAAATTAAACAGTAGGATGTTTATTGGCTATTTTCACTCCAAGTCCTTATACATGTTCTCTGTTTTGTTTAATTAATATTAAGACATTATAAGTGATAATAACTAAAGTTAACTTCATCTACAGCCTAAATTAATCTGAGTGATTTATTGTCAGCCCCAGTGCTACCTGTTTTTTGTTTTGTTTTTGTATAACTCGTGTGAGTTCTGATTTGAGGTGGTGCTGCCCTCATATTTGAGTCTGGAGCCCTGTGAACTTAAAATAAAACAGCATATCATAATGTTAAGTCTATTTATTATTAAAGAACTTGTCAGTATTACAGTTATTTTGGGGGAAATTTGAATAATTGCATTGCGAGCTGATTTAAGGTGTGCCCCTAAATTTTCTGCTTGCACTCCTAAAATTTTCAGTCAGGGGCAACAGCGCACCTAGTAAAAAAAGTTAGTCTGGACCCCTGTAGGCTCAAAAATAATGTTTATTTAACTATAAATGATAAGACAAAAACAAAATAATGAAATTAAACCAGTTAAAGAAAATAAAAGTGTTTCTGTAGTTATCAGCTAAATCAGTGTGTAGAGCACGGGGCATGGTTGAAAGTGTAAGACGATGTTGAGGTTTGAAATGGGAACGCAAAAAGCAACAAAATACCACTAAAGCAAAGTCCAAAACCAAAAGCCCTCTCCCTTGGCTCAGATGGTGATCTAAGGTCACAGGTGTTTCCAGTATTGAGGCAATTATTAGGCAATTTGATGCAATTAGTGGGCTCAGGTACCAACTGCAATGCTCAAGACCAACAGCAGGGGTCGTCACAAAATATAGAAATAAGGCTTTAAATGTAAACTGTGCTGCGCTCGTTCACTGAAGTCTGAGTTTAACACTCACTTCCTGTCAGGATGAGTCTGACCGTGAAATGGAAAAACTAGTATATTCCTTTAACATTTACACAAGAATATAAGTGTGATATGAGTGTATATGTGCTGAGGAGAGCGCTGTGATGTGTTCAGTGCAGGGCGAACCCTAACACTAATGCACCCGTGTGTGTGTGCGCCTCAATAACAGGCACTCATGACAGACGAGACCATCGGGAACGTGCCTATCCTGATCCTCGGCAACAAGATCGACAAGCCCGAGGCCATCAGCGAGGAGAAGCTGCGCGAGATCTTCGGCCTCTACGGGCAGACCACAGGCAAGGTACAGTCACAAACACACACACACACACTCCTGTGTGAGCACATTAGTGTTACTACGTTGCTTGGCGGAAGAATAAATGTCATAACATATTTTTTGTTTCTGGTGTTAATATTAATAATTATTCAATTATTAATATTAATGATCTAAATATTCAAAAGAATATTTCTGGGGAGTAACCGTTTTGTAAAAGCAATAGCCCACAGTAGCACCTCACTGCAGTACACGAGATCCAGGGGGCGGAGTCGGATCCAGATCTGAGGGGCGGAGTTGGGTAGGTTTAGGGGTGGGGTTAGTGATCAGGGGGTGGAGCTGGGTGGTTTAGGGGTGGGGTTAGTGATCAGGGGGTGGAGCTGGGTGGTTTAGGTATATGTAAGGTGGGAGGGGTTGGATCTGACTCCTCCCCGTGGACTTCATGTTCTGCAGTGAGGACCATCTCCGCTGAGGGGGTTAGCCTCGCGTCAGTCCGACAGCGCCGCTAGCGGTCCCTAACTCACTGGAGATCTCATTATAAAATAGTTGCAAAATGAAACAAAATAAAATAGTGTATAATTTTCAGGCTTCAGGTGATTTTGACCCGATGGCAAGATGAGGTTTTGATGATGAAGGTCCTGATGTGTGTGTGTGTGTGTGTGTGTGTGTGTGCAGGGCACCATCGCAGTGAAGGATCTGAACACGCGGCCGCTCGAGGTCTTCATGTGCAGTGTGTTGAAGAGACAGGGTTACGGAGAGGGCTTCCGCTGGCTCTCACAGTACATCGACTAGAGGAACACACACACACACACACACACACACACTCTTCAACCGCTTTCTCACATTACTTCTCCCCCAGATCAGAAGCCCGCAGTGATTCTGCACACGTCAGGTTTATAAACTCTGTAATTGGATGTTCATCAGTTAATGATTCCTCACGCCGCCTCGTTCCTGCACACAGGAAGTGCTCTGACCTCCGCTGCGTGTCACTTCCTGTGGGACGAGGCTCTGAGATGAAGCGCTGGCTGCTGATGTCCATCTTCATATCTGTCTATGGTTTGCCCAAACTCACACTGCCACTTCCTGAAGCTCATTCCCATTGGCTGCCGCCGGTCCCGACCAATCCATGTCGTGTTTTAATGAGGCGTAATTGGAGCCGGTGAAGCAGTGACATCACTGATTATATGCTAATGTCGAGTAACACACACACGTTTAACAGAGCTTGCCTTGATCAGAAGCATCGGGACAGCTATTAATCGGTGACATGGACAAATGTAATTTATGTAAATGCGTATATGGATTTTTTAAAGCTGTCCTCGAGTAGCTCTTCATTTGAGCGAGAGGGATGATGACATCATTATGCATGCCTTGTTCATGATTATTATTAATCATTTTTGTTAGTGTTTTTTTTAAGGAAACACAAATAACGTAGTGTAAAGCATCCAGATGCCCGGCCTGTGTGTGTGTGGCGTCGCGGTGGAACGGCACATGCGTCACTCTGAGCTGTCCCAGCATGCATCACTGCCGTTCCCCGCTCCATCTGTGACGGGTCAGCTGTGTCCATCAGAACCTGTAATAAATGTTTGCAATTAAAGCAAGCCATGTTCAGATCACTTCTTTTGCTGAATGAAATAAATATTTTGGATGTCAGTTTTTGGTCGTCTTTACACACACACGGAGAGAGAGAGAGAGAGAGAGACATAGAGAGAGCGGGGCTCACCTGCAGCAACACCACTACAACTCAAACACGAGTGAACATTAGCCCGTCCTCCTGCTGTGAGATGAGCACATGACCTCAGTTCTATGGCAAGCCATTTTAGCATTTAAAACCTAAGTCTGACTATCCGGATTTAATATTGTAGATATCAACAACGTCTTTCTGACTAGTCGTAATTACAGTTTGGATAGTTGGAATTGTCATTCAAGATATCTGTAACGTAATTGTGATTTAGTCAAAACTACAGATAAAGATATCTGTTATTGAGTTTAGACTAGGAAAAACTCAATTAGAGATATCAGCAATGACATCATTAAAAACGACATTTAACTCGTCACACATCTTGTATGACAATTGCAGTTATCTGTAATTCAGTTTTGACTAGAATGAAAGTTAAAAATATCTCAAACATCATTATAACTAGTGCAAATTATTGTGCATGACATTTTGTAATTTCCCCTCCATAATCAAAGAAGAAGTGGGTTAATTTCCTTATTTCTATGAGTGGAAGAAGAAAGATCTGTCATAATCGAAATAATAATAAAAAAAACCACCAGAAAATGTTTCCAGCATTAAAAAAGTGTACTCATTAGCATTAGCCTGTAGGTTTCTCAAAAATATTGGCAACATGCAGTGTTTGCCATGTATTTATGATCATGCTTATAATTAGCCTAGGTTATTGTTGATGTAGGATTTACGCATGAGAGAGATTCACTTTAATAAAGATGCTTACATGCATGCTTTTCTTGCCATGGCAGTGCAATAACATTAATTTCTTTAGATGAGAAAAAAAGTTCCTAGTTCAGATTAGTTTTCTTTTTTTAGTTGTTTTTTATTTACAGTAAAAATCCATGATAACCTGTTGGTATTGATTTGAGGTTAAAACTAGCTAACAGCATTAAAAACATGCTCTGCTCCTGCCTAAAGTGTGATGCGGGCCTAATTTGCATACAGATATATGCAATGTCATTTTGCCTAGTCAAAACTGTACTTCAAGATATCTGTAGGCTAATTACATTTTGACTAAAAAGTTAAAGTTACTATAAAAGTTACAGAGATCTCAAATTTCAGACATCTCTAATCAAAATTCATTTCAAGATATCTATAACTTGATAATAGATACAGTATCTACAATTAAATTATGACCATCCCTAACTCCAGTTTGAGATATCTACAACGCCATTTTGACTAGTCATTATTCCAGTTACAGATCTCTACAAAGTCATTTCGCCTCGTCAAAACTTAATTTAAGATATCTGAAATGGAACATGTAGATTTCTTGAATTGAGGTTGCAACAGTCAAATCTGTGTACATGTTTTTTTTTTTTCTGTTTTGTTTTTTTGGGGTTGTAATTGTACTACACACCTTGAGGGGGCACCAAGAGCTAATACTATCAGGCATAAAACAGGTGGAGAGAGTAGAAGAAGCCGATGGGTAATGGTGGAGTAAGCATGTCTTATGAATTCAAATGATCAATGGTCCTGTTTGGGAAACTAAGTGTTTTATGCTCAATTGGAAGTAAGCAGTGTTTTCTTTTCCTTATGTTGACTGGTGGATGTATATGAATTTATTTGCCTAATTTAATGATTTTGTTTTGTAGAAGGACTTCAAGTTCTGGGGGTTTTGTCCTTCTGTTGCTCATGCCTGACTGAGTGTGTTTGAAACTACATGAAGTGAGTTTGGAAAGTCATATGTCCTACTTCTGTTGATCCTGAAATTGGATTATACCTGCACAGTTGTGGATTATGAAGCTGTATTACATCATCTATGTGATTTTGGATCAACAATAAGATGGACAATGGGAAGATGTGGAATTTGTCTTCTTTGTTCTGAGATTTCCATTGAGTTTGAGATATAGATCAATGAACTTTCAGCTTCATTATCTTTGGCATCGTCTCCTTTGTCATCATTACCATCATTCAAAAACAGATAATAGGCTACTTTCATTTATATGTAACTGGTTATTGAGTAAAAAAAAAACCTGTAAGAAGTTTTGTGTGTCCATAAGAAGGTTACAAAAGAAAAAATATAGCTGCAAGCAGCCATTACCGGGGCCAAGCGCAAGAAGCGGCAACATATGCCAAAATGGCAAGGAGTGGCAGACCAACTGCAGCAAGGAGCAATTAAGGGCATTTTGAGAGAACTTTGGGCAAATGGCTAAGAAAATCACATAAACATTAACTTATAAGATGATTTAATGGGTTATCACTTTCGAACAATAGGTGGCGCAGTTACGAAATAGATGTGATGTGGTCAGAGTGAGGTGACAATGACACATGCAAAGTTTGGTGTCAAAATGCGAAGGCATTGCAGAGATAAAGCCTAAATAGTAATTTTGGCAGCATGCCTAAACTTTGATGTTGTATTATACAAAAACGGTTTTGTCTATCATCGTGCAATTCATAACTTTTAGTCGGCACGGTCTGGAGATGATACCATTCAATTTTCGTGAAAATCGGACAAACGGTCTAGGAGGAGTTCGAAAAAGAAGGTTTTTCAAAGAAATAAAGATGGCGAACAGGAAGTTTGGCTTATTATGCAAAACCTGATATCTATGTTTTCGGCATAACCGAAGGAATCTATTAAGATCAGTTTCATTGCAATAGGCAAATTTATTCAAAAGTTATTAGCGTTCTCAGAAATTAATTATAACTTTTGACCAACAGGTGGCGCTGTCTCAAAATCTTTTGAGTACCTTCAGGGCATGCTGCTTATGGCACACACTGAGTTTTGTAATATTACACCAATGCATTTGTTTAGTATAGCATTTTATTTCACAAAACTCTATTGAAGTCAATGGGAATTTCATGTTTTGTTCTATTATAGCGCCACCAAGAGGCTCAGTCCCAAAATTTTTTTTATGTGTCCTCAGAGTGACCCCATACATATGTGTGTCAATTTTGGTGCAAATATCTCAATTCACTTCCGAGTTATAAACATTTATATGAAAAAACACGTAAAAAATGACTGACACATGACTTTGTTTGAATTTTACTACCCCTTACTATCAATATTTTCGCATTTGGGCATTTGCATTTAGTTAACAAGCTATGATTCCGTGTTTCTGGCGGTGGTTTCGTCTCGATCGGAACAGCGGTTTTGAAGATATCGCCAAGTGTTTTTTTCGCGCTAAATCGCTACGCTACACCAACCGTAACACGAAACCCAGCATGTTTAGTATCGTTGGACTCGGCAACGATTCAGGAACTCAAAAAGATGACTCCCGTGAAAATAAGTGTACCACACCCAAAGTTATAAGCGTTTGAAAAAAAACAATTCACCACTAGGTGGCACTGTTTCGAAACTTCTCAGGCTTCTTCAGGGCATCGTACTGATGACCCATACCGAGTTTCGTAACAATTCGTTCATGCGTTCAAAAAATACAGCATTTTAGCACATAATTCAAAATGGCCGACAGCCAAAATGGCCGATCTGGGAAAATTGGATATCAGTCGACTCGGCATGATGCCCTGAATCTAACGAGATGAAGTTTATGATTTTTGGACAAACCGTTCAGAAGTTACGAGCAAAAATAGCCATTTTTCATATCTCCGGACCACTAGGTGGCGCTGCGCCGAAACGCAGCACGTAGCCTCAGGTCATGCTTGTGATGACACGTACAAAGTTTGGTCTGAAAACGAGTAAGCGTTGCGGAGATACAGCCTCACGTCTGTTTTCGCAAGCGCTACGTAAAATTAGTTTGCGCGCTTATCGAAAACGGTTATTCGAATCATCTTGAATTCCATAACTTTTTGTCAGCACTGCCTGGAGATGATCCGGTGCGATTTTGGTGAAAATCGGACAAACCGTCTAGGACGAGTTCGCAAAAGTAGGTTTTTTGGAAAATTCAAAATGGCGGCCGTTTTTTTATGACGGAAAATGACGTCATAGGGTGCGATCGAATCGGCATGAGCTCAGGAACAAGAGGAAAAAAGAATTTTGTTGATAGGCCTTACGGTTCAAAAGTTATTAGCATAATAAAAGTGAAACTTTGGACAGTTGGTGGCGCTAGAGGGAATGAGTTAGAGACACCAAAATTGGTGTATTTAAAGTTGGGACTGTCCTCTATCAGAATGTCAAACCAAAACAACTTTCCCGCAAACCGGTCTATGGGCTGCCATAGACGCCCAGTCGGAAACGGAAGAAGAATAATAATAAAAAGAAACGGAACAGATACAATAGGTGCCTCCGCACCTTCGGTGCTTGGCCCCTAATAATAATAATAAGAACCGGCACAGATACAATAGGTGCCTCCGCACCTTCGGTGCTTGGCCCCTAAAAAAGAGCAAAGAATGAGAAGTATCTGTTTATTATTGTTTTGCATGTCACAGATTGGTAAAAAGCATTTTTTTTGTGTACCTCAAATAACATATAGTTAGTGAAACCCACCCTATAAAAACAGATTTATAACTAATTCTTTTGTGAGGTGAAGGAAACAGTTATAAGGTTAATTAAAGGTATCTTGAACCAGAGTTATGACTAGCCAGAATCAAATTGTAGATATCTCAAACTGGAAATACAGAGATCTACAATTGAGTTGCAGATATCCGTAATTCACATAATGGATATCTCCAACTGAATTGTAGATAGCCTATCTGTAATGATAAACCCCATAAAAAATGAACTGGAAAAAGTGATTTAATTTGGCTTTGTGGATATCTGAAATGACAATTATGTATGGCAAGCCGTTTTAACATTTAATCATTTTAACCAACTAGTCTCTATTTTCATGCTACTAGTCCTTATTCATTAGCTAGTAGTACTTAATCATTAGATACTAGTAAATTCTCATTAGATGCTAGTCCTTATTCATTAGATACTAGTACTTAATCATTAGATACTAGTTCTTAATCATTAGATACTAGTACTTAATCATTAGATACTAGTACTTAATCATTAGATACTAGTACTTAATCATTAGATACTAGTACTTACTCATTAGATACTAGTCCTTATTCATTAGATACTAGTACTTACTCATTAGATACTAGTACTTACTCATTAGATACTAGTCCTTATTCATTAGATACTAGTCCTTATTCATTAGATACTAGTCCTTAATCATTAGATACTAGTACTTAATCATTAGATACTATTCCTTACTCATTAGATACTAGTACTTACTCATTAGATACTAGTCCTTATTCATTAGATACTAGTCCTTAATCATTAGATACTAGTACTTACTCATTAGATACTAGTCCTTATTCATTAGATACTAGTCCTTATTCATTAGATACTAGTACTTACTCATTAGATACTAGTACTTACTCATTAGATACTAGTCCTTATTCATTAGATACTAGTACTTAATCATTAGATACTAGTCCTTATTCATTAGCTAGTAGTACTTATTCATTAGATACTAGTACTTAATCATTAGACACTAGTTCTTATTCATTAGATACTAGTACTTAATCATTAGATACTAGTAAATTTTCATTAGATGCTAGTAACTATTGCTTAGCTACTAGTTCTTATTCAATAGATACCAGTACCTATTTAGACACTATCCTTTACTCTGATTTATCGAAGATTAAATTGTTCCTTCATCAGTTCCGCACAGCAGAATAAAAGTCTTCCGCTGCTGCATTTGTACGGTTCTTCGCACGTTTATTGCAACTTCATTTCATCTTTTTCTCATCAAACAACCAGACACAATCCGCACCGGGGATGAGTAGACCGGGAATTTCTTCTGTGTTGAGACCACTGGTGTAGACCAGCAGTTTTCAAGTGTAGGGGGGTGCGTAAAATAATTTGATAAGTCATATCTAGGCTAGGCTACTGCATTTTCCGGACTAAAGTCACGTTTTTATAGGCTAATGAAACACGCTGTGATTTATTCCTAAGTGACTTAGGCCAATATAATGCATTCAAAGAAGGCGTTTATTGCTGTATTTTGGTTAATTTTTGGTGTGCGCCAGAAAGATGTTCCAAGAGACCGAGACGAGTTAAAGCATGTTTTCTTTATTTTTCAAAGGCATCACATTTTGTAGTCATTTTGAATGTACACAAATAAAAGTATACATTTAGCCTACTCTTTCGAATGATATCATGTATGGGCTATTACTATAAATGACAGTGTAGCCTATTTGCTGACATCGTAGCCTGTCTATCAAAAAATAAAACAAATAAATAAATAAAGCATAAAAAGTTATTCATGCTTAATTTAATTTGTCTGTTGCCTCAAATATAAAGGATGTGCCGGTTAGACAAATAACTCAATTCCCTTGCTGTGAAGTCGAGGATTTAGCTTAGGCTTTGTTGGGACTCGACTGAAGTGAGAAGCCTTCTTCATATTAATAGTTAGCAAGCAAATGTTATGTTACATTGTAAATATTGAGAGATGCGCGAACCCAACGTCCGCACAGTTTTAGTTTCGATTCAGATAAATTCGTTTAGGCTTGGTGTTTAAAAATAGGCTAAATGTTGATCGTAATAAAGACCAAATAGGCTTTTAAAGGCTATATTTTTATTATAGTCTACTATATGCCTACTTATTTTTAATTCTTGTTTTCTGAATAGCCTACCATTTATTTAAGGATTTGTCATACAGTAAGGAAGTAAAATATGCAAATACTTTGTTTATAGTGTTTACATTGTTAAGGTTGTATTTTATTTACAGGCCTTTTACACTATTTCAAAATAATAATATATGGTTTTTACAACTGCACGTGCGTGTTTCTCTCTCGTGGCCCGGTCTGACTACACTCTGGTAGGCTACATGCGACTTATTTTCTGTCAAATATGGTTAAAAAAAATATATATATATACAGTCGTGCTCAGAATTAATATGGTAAATATGATAAAAACTGGCTGTAAAAAATAATTCTGCATTGTTTATCCTTTTGATCTTCCATTCGAAAAATTGGGAAAATTCTAACCTTTCATTGAAGCAAAAGAATTGAAAGTGGGGGTAAATAACACTATGAAATAAATGTTTTTCTCCAAAACACTCTGGCCATAATTGTTGGCACCCCTAGAATTTTTTATGAGAAAAATATCTCTGAAGTACATTCCCATTAATATTTATTTTTTTTAAGCACATCAGGGTGACTAGGAACATGAAATTGTCCAGCTATGACTTCTTGTTTCAAGGAGTTTAAATATGAGGAATCACAAAGGTCAAATTCCCTGAATCATCCATCACAATGAATAAAACCAAAGAACATGGTTCTGATGTGCAGCAAAAGATTGTGGAGCTTCACAAAATAGAAAGTGGATGTAAGAAAATAGCTAAAGAATTGAAAATCCTCATTTTGACCATCAGGACAATAATTAAGAAGTTATAATCAACTAAAGATGTTATGATTCTGCCAGGAAGAGGACGTGTGTCTATTTTGCCTTAATGGACGGTGAGGATGAAAGTTTGAGTGTCCAAAGACTCTTCAAGGATCACAGATGGAGAATTGCAGAGATTAGTTGAGTCTTGGGGGTCAGAAAACCTAAAAAAAATATATCAAACAACCCCTACATCCCACATGTTGTTTGAGAGGGTTTCAAGAAAAATGCTCCTGGCTCCTAAAAACAAACTCCAGCATATTCAGGTGTCAGACACGACTGGATCTTCAAGCGGCACAGGGGTCTGTGGTCAGATGAAACTAAAAAAGGGGCATTTTGGCAGCAAACCCAGCAGATGTGTTTGGTGCAAACTGGGATGAAGAGTGCATGCCTACGGTTAAATATACTGCTGGATCTTGTATGTTGTGGGCCTATTTATTTTCTGGAGGTCCTGGACATCTTGTTCAGATACATGGTATTATGGATTCTATCAAATACAAAAAGATGAAAATAAAAACCTGACGCCTTCTGCTGGAAATCTTATAATGGGCCGTGGTTGGATCTTCCATCATGATAACGATCCAAAACAAAAAACAACACAAAAATTAGTTACGGAGCACAAAATGAAGCTTCTGCCATCTGTTATCTTGGTAAAAGTTTACAGATCTGAGGTTGCAAAAAGTTTTTAATAACAGGGTGCCAACAATTATGGCCAGAGTGTTTTGGAGAAAAACATTTATTTCATAGTGTGATTTACCCCCACTTTCAATTCTTTTGCTTCAATGAAAGGTTAGAATTTTGCCAAATTTTTGAATGGAAGATCAAAAGGATAAACAATGCAGAATTATTTTTTACAGCCAGTTTTTATCATATTTACCAGGGGTCCCATTAATTCTGAGCACGACTGTATATATATATATATATATATATATATATGTGAAGAGTTCAGATGCAAAAGCCTCTAAGTGCCATTTGAAATTTTCTTCTAAAATGATCATTTTTATCAAGCTTGTATATTTAAGTTCAGTAATTTCACTTAAATGACAATTAATAGGTAATTATCATTGCCATTTAAGTGAAATTACTGAACTTAAATATACAAGTTTGATAAAAAATCATCATTAAAGAAGAAAATTTCAAATGGCATTTAGAGGCTTTTGCATCTGAACTGTTCACATCCCAAAGCGCCATATAGGACGCTTTTGCAAAAGCGTAAATATCCAACGCACATGGCACCCTTTAACGTCTAATGAGACGCTTCGGTTAATGGTTAAGTTTAGGTATGGTGTTGGGTAAGGGTTAGACCACTAGGGGGCGCCTTCTGCCCAAATATATCTGCGTCTCATTTCACGTTAAAGGGTGCCATGTGCGTTGGATATTTACGCTTTTGCAAAAGCGTCCTATATGGCGCTTTGGGATGAGAACGCGTTGATATATCCTATTATAGCCAGAATTGTATATTGGGGCAATATATATAATATATTACAAATTACATAAGCAGAGTCTTATTTCTTTCGTTTTGAATAGTTTTTTTGTAAAGTAGACAGATGTGAGGTGAGTAGGCCTACCTTTCATGCTGAGTTTCGTTCATTTATAGCTATAGCCTATTTACCTCTTATTTATTGAAAGCTTTCTGTTTGATGTCTGTGTGAAAGTTTTTAAGTAGGCCTATCTTTTAGTGCCGCTTTCAGAGCTCTCAAGTCCATTGTTTTTTTTTCCTCATAAATGCGAATACAATAAAATAAAATAAATATTTTATTTACTGTGGAGATTGAGAGCTAACCCTTCTTCATCTGGTGGATACCGTAGGCTAGTATTACTGTGGTTTGCACAATGTAGCCTAATTCACAGGCTACCTTGATGTGATTTCATAGGCTAGTGCTTTTTATTGCATACAGAAATGGACCATGGTGAATATATCAGCTTGTCAACCATATTTAAATATTTAAAACCAGTTGAATATACATGACTTAGGTAGGATAGGCCGCGTAGGATCGGGTAGGATGCATTTATGTATCCTCTCTTTCTCGACGAAATGAAGGGTGCATTTGGCCGTCGCTTTTGAATCAGGGTAGCCTTTGTCGCGCCGCGATGACGCAACCAGCCTTCGAATACGGCCTTCGGAGGATGCATAACTGAATTGGTACAGCCTTCATCGCGCTGCAGTGATGCAATCGGCCTTCAAATGTGCCCTTCGGAGGGTTGCAGCCTTTGAATTGGGACACAGCAAATGTTGTTGCAGCTGCCAGCTGGAGCTAATCGATGTTGAATAACAAGACGACACAAACTTTATTCTCACAGAATCAACACGGATGTCCAGGGCCCGTTCCACCCATAGACAGTAAAAGAAAGGTTCCACCCGAGCTGCCATAACGATACCTGTTCGGCACCACATGGTTCGCTCGTTTAGAGAACCTTTTCATGATATGCTAATTTTTTGAGATAGGAATTTTGGATTTTCATGAGCTGTAGGCTTATGGCAAAATCATCAATGTAAATGAAGTCTGTTAACCGTATTCCTTGTGTCCGATCCGTCTATAGTGTGACTGTAGGGTTTTAGTGTCAAGCACAAACTTCCACTGCTAACACACATTTATGTTCAAAGTCAAACACCATGCCAAAGGGAATTCAGCATAATGGATGTGCTTTAACGCCAATAAAGGGACTGTTGTTGTTGAGTGCGTGCTGAGTGGATAATGCCCACACAAATGTTTAGTTTTTTAGCTAAAATGTCACAGATTGCAGATTCTCATTTCAATATATTTGAATAGGAAAAGTTTTTGAGTTGATGGCAAACATTGTTTTAGATTTTCAAAGTATATTCATGTAATTAACATTAACAGAGTGAAAAATCTGAAATAAGATATTGTCACAATAGCATTTCTGGCTGTCTTACAATTTGTGTTAGTATTTAGCTAAACATCTCCCATGGAACAGAGAGAAAGCATCCATGCTACGAGTCTCTCTTGGTCATGAAGAAACTTCATCACTATCATTCTTATCAGTTTCAGATTTGAAGTTTATCACCTTTTGTTTAATTGCAGTCAAGTGGAGTTGTGCTTTGCCGTGTAAGTCCTCAATAACTGTGTAATTATTGGCTTAACTGAAGCTTGCTTAGAAGCTCTGTGTCGCCATCATATATGCTCTGCCGAACTTGCCTTTCATATACAGATGCATCAACTTGACATGCTTTTTCGTTTTCCAATTGTTTATACATATTGAATGATTATTATTATTATTGTTATTATCCTGTTTGCTCATTTTCATAAAAGTGCAGCTATTTTGTTGCAAAGCGTAACATGACATCATGACATTTGCTCAAACATACACGCCACTTTGAAGTCAAGTGTTGTGTTATCTAGACGCATTTTGAGCTATCTGTGTGCATGCGTGTATGTACCATAGACTGTAAAAGGTGTGCACGCCGTTAAATGTCCGAGTGAAATGAAGCAAAATGTAGATCTACATCGGGGGAGCGATATTTTTTTCCTAGGATGGAAGGGGAAGGCAGTTTCTGCTTTTAAAAATGTAGGCTCTAGTTTACAACTCTCTGTTTGCCAGAATATAATTTGGAAGATGTTTTTTTCAATTTTGTGTTCATCTCTTGTTTCGTGGGCAAACAGGGAGACGTTTAAAGTTCACAGCAAGAGATGTTCAGCAGACAGCTTGGCTACGGCGTCAGCTGAGGAGTGTGAGGGGATGAAGGTGTGTGGGGTGAGCAGACACAGTGTGTTTATATCTGTGAGCATGGACACAGTTGGACTTACTCTTCATGAAGATCACATCACTGTTCTGTAACTGTGTGTGTGTTTGAGAGTCTACACTCAAATCTCACAGATTAGTTGTTACTGAAAACAAAGTGTACGAATTTGCACATATATGATAGATTGAAACATATTTTTATTGAGCTTTTTGTTTTTGCCTACAAATGAAATGAAAATGTATACAATTTTAAGCAGCTGTTCATTTCAGTAACACAGATTAGAGTCTTTATTTTTTATGTTAGAAAGCTTGTAGGTTTGTAAGAGCTCCAAGTACAATCATAATCAACTTAGTTTAGTCATAATCATAGGGCACAATATACTGTATTAATGTGACAAACAGAAATGTACGTAAATTAATGGATAATGTCCCGGTACTGAGATGCTAGGACTTTTCTGTTATTTTATGGATATATTTCTTACAGTATACTACACATTGTAAACCATCTAGGCACAATTTTTGCAACAGTAATCCCAGTTATTTCTGTTATCCGTGTAGCACCACAGGTAACTTTTGCCATATTTGGCACAGGCATGATCACTGCGGCAGAACTTCCCGCTTTTGGCTTTACTGCTCCACACCGGAGGACTGCAGTAATCCCAGCTGCCAGAGGCCTTGTAACACCAGTAGTAGTTGTAGCCGTATGTGCCGCAGGGGTGATCATCCTTGCACCTCTCTCTATTAACCGTGACGAGTGAGTACCGCGGTGAGCACTTTATCTGCGTCTGGCCTGAGCTACACCTGTAGTCCTCGAGATGGTGCACGTACAGGCAGGGAGAGGAGCAGCAGGGCTTGGTTTGACCTCCTGAGGTGCACCAACAGCTGTCACGAGACTCTGAGACGCTTGAGCACTTCGATCCATCCGCTGCAGTCTTCTGCTTCTCTGGGACCAGCAGGCACTCAACAGCGTCCGGCCACTCGGATACATCCCTCTTCCTGAGATCAAGTTGACCAAATACTACTGGTTTGGTGTTAGTTATAAGACAAGCACTTCCAGCAGAAACCTTCAGATCCTCAGCCATAGTATAGTAAGTCTTCATGCTGTCAAAGAGTAATTTTACAGTCATCTCTTTCACCTTGACTTTCTTTTCAGAGGATTGGCTCTCACTGCAAATGGCCCTTTTCACTGCACTAAACGTGGTCTGCACATCTGTGCTCATGTGGAGTCCCTGTCTCCCTGGAAGATTTGTTAACTTTTTAAACTCATTCTTAACCTTGTTTATTTCATCATCATCATCATCATCTTCAAAACAACCATCCACAAAAATGTTAACTGTCTGTGGAGTTCCTGAGAGCTCCCTGTAGAGTCTGCTGAGCTGATCATTCAGGTCTGAGACTCTCATCAGGTTTATGTCAGGCTCTTCTGGCTGGTTTTCCCCCATATAACCGAAGGAGAAAGACTTACTGTCATCACTGTGGTGTTTATAGCAGACAGCCGTCCAGACGTGAGAGGGCACCGACACCCTTTCATAGTCTTCAGAGAGTTCTTCAGAGCCAGAGAATTCTTCATAGCCAGAGAGTTCTTCAGGGTTTCCCCTTTGTGGTATCCGTAGATTCGCGTTAGGTACCGTACCTGTCACAATGTAGACTGTTGCTAAACCCTCATCACTCTTACGCTGGTTTAGTAAAAAACTCTTCAAATTTCTCTCCCACTGTTCCCAGTGGACACGGTTGAAATCCGGGTCCATCGGTGCGGCGTTGGTCAGTGTGAATGTTGCCTTACGGCCATCACCGCAGTCGAAGCTGCTGGGTTTCAGGTGTCCACGATCATATCCGGAGAAACTGTAGTCACTGCTCACGGCTTGACTTCGTTTAATGACGTCTTCATCTAGCGCAAGGTTTCTCAAGTCTGTCTCACGGACCATATATCTAGTTGGGTAACCTGAAAGCTACAGAATAAATAATATGTTAGATGGTTAGTTTAATGTTGACTGCTTTTGAGAAAATTCCTAATTTTGTTTTCAAACTTCTATAGTAGAAAAAAGTTCTGTTCTTTCTGTGTTCTTTGTCTCTTTTATTGGACATTTATAATGTTCACTGTACAATTGCTCTATTTGCAATGGCAAAACAGAATGAAGATCAATAATTAAATTACCAGAACTGCTTCTTGTGGGTTGCACAGTTTAAACTGCTAATAAAAGTATTTAGAGAACAGAAGCACATAGTCACCTGTGGCTCGACGTGCCAGTCGTCTTTCCTTCTGCTGTCATTACCGCATTCAGGATTAAACCTGTAGGCACTGTAGAGGGGGATCCTGTGGTGTGTTGAGTACAGCGTAGCGTACTTAAAATAGGGATTGTATTTATATATGACGTCTTTTTCCCTGTGTTGTCCTTCACCATACATCTGACAGATTTTACTGGCAGTCGGATCCATTCCTTGTGGTTCTGTGTCTTTGTAGAAAAACCCTCTACACTCATTAAAGTCCTGGACCACTTCTGCCTGAGCAGTGAATGCTCTCAGTAGCGCAACACAGATGAGCAGACCCAGAGCAAACATGGTGTAATGCTGGTCTCATGCCGTACCGACGACAGGAGCTGCTTAAGTACACACACTCAGAGATGTGGTTATGGGTGTGACTGAAATGAACAAATGAGAAGAAATGAGGAATATGACCAGACCTTCACGTCATCATGTTTATGGGAATAATTTTAGAGCATGAACAGAAACACTGATTTACTGTAAAGCAGAGAACTTACAAATGCTGCTCAGTATTAGAAGTGCAGTGCTTGTGATTTCCACTTCAGTTTTATAATGTTGTTTCACTCTGCATCTGGAGCGAGGAGCTGGGGCTTCATGCACAAAGACTTGCTTACGCACACAAAAAAAAAACCTGGGGCCTCATTTATAAACGTTGCGTACGCACAAAACAGGCCCTGAAAGAGGCATACGCCACTTCCGACGCATAAGTTGTGATTTATAAAAACAAACTTGACGGGAAAATTTGCGCACCTGCACGCAAACTCTGACCCATGCGTACGAACATTTTGGAGATGGAGCAGTTTGGCGACAGCGATGGTGAGCTCGAGTTAAATGTCTTTTTGGCCACTATTAGACAGAGAATCTAAAGAAAGTTATACATGATGTACAGAGAGATAATACAAATTTAATTTCACAAACCTTGAAGCAAACATCCATCCCTTCTTAAATATCCGCGCCAGCACGCGCGTTGGGCCGTTTAGTGAAACTGACGCTCAGCCTATTTAACGGCAGATGGAGTAAAACCGTAAATCTTCATCATGAGTCATCATAAATACAGTGCATGTTCACAATTACAGTTTAAATACATAAATGAGTGATTTAAACTATGTTTTACTTCTGATATAAACATTTAGATTAAATATGCCTTTCTCATTAATGGAGCTAAACACTGAAACTACATGACATCATTACTGAGAAGTTACCAAAAAAAATTTTTATTCAATAAATAGAAATAGAGCTATTTGTTGTGGATGCAATGCTTTTGAACACTTTTCCTCTGGCATGCTGTGTTTTAATGTTTTAACTGATAGCTAATAGCAGATTGTCTGAGAAAATTGTTTCGTGCAAATAATGCATAACAAGGTCTATCTGTTTCCATTAAAAATATAAATCAATTAAAATACTATTTGGCCAGTGGAAAATATTGAGAAAAACTTTCTCTGAAATGTATTTAACACTATTTGATTTATTCATTCAAAAACAAGGCAAGGATATAGGCTACTAAAAAAAAAGTGAATAATGTGAATAACACATTAATGTAATAATGTAATAACACACATTACAAACTTTACACACCCCCACTTGTTCCCATACTGTGTAGATTACCATTATGATAACATAACACATCGTGTATCTCTCTTGTGCTGTATTTACATGCCAAACATAAGACTTTTGAACTTTTCAAGTTTAAACTTTGTTGCTGGTTTAGTCATAACATCAGCCACCATTTCTTCAGTGGGGCAATACTCAATTGTCACTTTACCATCACTGAGTGCTGATCGAATGAAATGATACTTTATATCTACATGCTTGCATCTTTGTCAACACACTGGGTTCTTCGACAGAGCAATGGCACCTTGGTTATCTTCAAAGATTTGGACTGGCTCAGACAACCACTTTCCATGCCATTCAACAACTGTACAAGATACGGGCTTTCCTGTGTGGCTGCTCCTAATGCCGTGTACTCAGCTTCACATGTGGACAAAGCAACTGTGGACTGTTTCTTTGACTTCCAGGAAATTAAAGGACCATTTTGAGTAAGACTAAAACAGTATCCTGTCGTACTCCGCCTGTCATTTAGATCTGATGCCCAATCAGCATCACTGTATGCCACACGTTTGAGAATTTCCTCTCTTTTCTTGTAACATAGTTCATAATCAATTGTACCATTTAAGTAGCCTACCTCATCACATGTTTCACTGTAGACCAGTGATGCGCGGGTCAATGTATAAACAACCCGCACCCGACTGACGTTTTCAACTACCCGCCCGCAACTCGGACCGCAAAAAAAAGTACGAAAATATTGTACCCGACCCGCTTCCTGACCGCATTTTTTAAAAGTAGTAAATGCTCATCGGAGCGTTATCGGAGCATAGACGTGTAACAACACAGCATTGCAAGAAGACGTACACATAACAAAGGCAAAGCCAGCACTTTGGTCATCATCTTTCATTATTTCAGTAAATATCTCCCACACTTTTACTCTTTCTATTTGTGTATTTGCGGAGCTTCCACTCCCCAGTCTTCACCTTTTCTCTCGCCGCCTCCATCTCTGCAGACTGTAGTGATCGTAGACATGGTCAGTTCGTGAACAAATCGTTCTTTTGAACCGGTTCTTTTTAATGAATCGAAATAAATCAATATCCCGAATTATATTTTACTCCAGTAACTCTCCAACCGTTCACTGAACCGAGACATGTTGGTGCCACTGTTGAGAGAAGTGATGAGCACGAGCAGCTGATACTGCGCATCCACGTACTACTGAACGCACAGGGACAGCGGTTCTCGAATCACACCAGTGTAGAACCGAGAACTGTTTAGACTGAGCGTGTGTTATCCTCGTGCCAGTTATTCAGCCAATAAAGTGTAGGGCTGTATATTTCATAGAAAATGGTTTCTTGTAGCCTACTATATAAATACAGAGGTTCAATTGGCATCTTTTTTCAACGACCCGACCGACCGCGACCCGAATATCATTAAAAGCATTTTTGGATGACCCGTAACTGCGGGTAACCGCGGGTGACCGCGGGCACCCGCTCATTTCGGATCAACCCGCGCATCACTGCTGTAGACCAGTGTTGTTCGTTTGGATTGGACAGATATTGCAACAATTTACTGACAGTCCAACTTAGATCAGGTCTGGTACATGTCATCAGATCAAACTACCCACTGCCTCACAAAACCTTTTAGGATCAACAGGATCATCATCACCGTGGTCAAGTTTTTGCTCACATGGTGTTGACCTGGGTTTACAGTCTGACATATTGAATCGCTCTAGTACCTTTAAAATGTACCTTTTCTGACTCATTTTCACGTACCCTTTGTTCTGATGAAAATCAATTCCAAGAAAATATTTTAGTTTTCCCAGATCTTTCATTTTGAATCTCGCTGTCAGCATCTTTTTCACACAATTCAGTGAATCATTGTTACTAGCAGCAATGATCAGATCATCAACCCAGATCACAACAATCACTCTCTCCTTTTCAGTTTGTCTACCGTACACACAGTGGTCAGCTGAATTTTGAACAAAATCATTTTCACAGAGGTAGTCGTGTAATATTTTGTTCCAATTTCTACCTGACTGTTTTAACCCATACAGTGACTTGTTCAGTTTACAGACTAGTTTCTCACCTACATCTGACTTCACTTCAAATCTTTCTGGCTGTTCCATGTACATCTCACAGTCAATTGGAGCATGCAAATAGGCCATTTTTACATCCATCTGATGAAGTTCAAGATCATATTGTGCTGCCATTTGCATTAAAGCACGTACGGAAGTGATATTTGCTGTTGGTGAGAAAGTCTCTTTATAATCTACCCCCATCACTTGACTATAGCCTTTTGCAGCATATCTGGCCTTGTATGTCTCAGTCTCATCTGCGTTGTTTTTGATGGCATAAACCCATCTACCTCCCACTGCATGTTTACCTTCAGGTAGCGTAGTTAGAGTAAATATGTCATTTTCCTCAAGAGAATTAATTTCCTCTTTCATGGCCCTAGCCCACATCTGTGACTCACTTGAACTCATAGCATCCTTGAATGTTTGTGGTACACCACACACTCTGTAACAGAAGTCCACATTAGTCAGAATATGGTCATCACATTCCACATCAGAGACATAATCAGACAATTGAGGAGCTCTCCTGTTTCTCTGAGGATACCGCATACTGTGATCAACTACCTCTGTCTGAGCACATTGCTGATTTTGAGTCTCATTTTGAGGTTTACGAGTCTCTTCTGGGATCTGATCAGTCACATTTTCCTTTGACTGGGAGGACACATATCTTTCCTCATGGAAATCATCATCTGACATTGAAATGTCAGTCTGTGTTTGGTGTTAAGTAACACACTTTGTTACAAATGTCACAAGTCTGTGCTTGAGAACTTTTCCTGTGTCTGGATAATAGACCAGGTATGCAGGGCTGTTTTTGTCATACCCTACAAAGATCCCTTTTTCACATCGTGCATCTAACTTCTTTTTGTCCTGCTTATATGTGTAACAAGCTGAACCAAAAACTCTCATTTTTGAAAGATCAGGTTTTCTTCCTGTCAGTGCATAGTATGGGGTTTGCTGTATTCTGCCATTGTAGCACCTGTTGCGAATTACTGCAGCAGTCATTACGGCATACGTCCACAACATCTTGGGTAGATTGCTCTCTAAGAGCAAACATCTTGCCGTTTCAAATAGCGTCCTCCAATTTCTCTCAGCAGTCCCATTTTGATGGGGTGAGTAAGGCGCTGAGGTCTCATGACGAATACAGTTCTTACTTAATAGAGACTGAAACTCTTTTGCCATAAATTCGGTGCCGTTGTCTGATCTAACACACTTTATAGTCCCATAATGGGATGTATCAGCGAGAAATTTTTCAGTAGCTTTCACAGTGTCACTCTTAGCTTTTAGAAAATACTCAAACACTGTACCTGAGTGGTCATCAGTAAATGCAAGTGCATACTTGAAACCGTCTTTAGCTACTGGGTCAATAGGATCAGCTAGATCTGTGTGCACTAGTTCAAGTGCAGACTTAGCACGTGTGTCATGTTCCCTGTTTCTGCCCTAAACAAATTTACCTTGTGTGCAAACCTCACAGTTTAGGTTAGATTTATCAATCTTACTCTTCCCCTTGATTTTCATTCCCTCTACATCTTGCAATTTGGAAAAGTCGTCATAATTGCAGTGGCCGAGAATCTGATGCCAGGTTGGAATGTCATAACATCCGTTACAACTATCTTTGTCCTTGTTGAAAGTTGATTGAGGCTCCATTCGTCATTGCAGCTTTAACAGAAAAGATGTCCTGCGGGTACGATGGGATATACAACACGCTCCTCAGCGTCGTCTTCACCTGTTGTCCCTCGTTGTCAATCAGACACACCTCCGCATCTCCTCTTTTTAACGCCACTCCGCTCGCTCTGGTCCCGTCAGCCAACTCAATGTAGTGTTTCTCCGGCTGGAATTTGTCATTAAACTTTTTGAATTTTTCAATGTCTGTAATAATGTGCGATGTCGCACCAGTGTCAACCATTAGTCCCTTTCGTTGCACACTGTAGAATTGGCTGTCACTCGCTCTGAAAACAAATGTGTGTTCGTCGTTGTCCTCTTTATCAGCGGCTTGTTTAACATTGTCTCTCTTTTTGCGTCTGCAATTTTCATCTTTGTGCGTCGAGCTTTTACAGTAACTGCACCACAGTCTTTTGTGATTTTGGTTCGGGCAAGCACGGGCTTTGTGCCCCTTTTGACCGCAGTTATAGCACGTAAAGTCCGAGTCTGCTGACGTTAGTCGTTCTCGTCCCCTCTGTTGCGGAGCTGAGCCACTCGCTCTCATCACATTATCATCAGTCGCGCTGGTGTGAAACTTTTCTGTACTCTCAAAACTTCTCAGCTTGGTTTTGAACTCTGCAAACGTTATGTCTTCATCACTTTGGGTGATATGGATAGCGAACGGTTTAAACGAGTCTGGCAAACCTTTCAAAATCATCACAATAACAGTTCATCACTGAGAGTCTCTTCAGCACTTGTCAGAGCTGTGATTGCGGTTTCTGCTCGAATAATATAATCCGTGACGCTCTCATTTGCCATTTTCTGCAGCGACGTTAACTGTGTGTACAAGCTGATTATTCACGGTTTTCCTTTGCCAGCATAATAACCCCTCAAAATCTGTAGAGCTTTCCTACCGTCGTCCGCTGCATCTCTCATTACAAGAGACAAACTTTTGTCATCCAAGTATTAAATAAGCTCAGCATATGCTTCCTCGTTTTTATCGGCATCATCCTCTTCTTCACCACGTGCGGGAGGCTCTGATAAAATGGTGTCCTTTAGGCCTAGCAAACGCAGGTGGCCTAGAAATTTTGTCTCCCAAAGTTCGTAACTTTTTTCATCTCCATCGAAATACAATCTACTCCATCGGTTACCTATTTCTCTTCTGGGCCCATAACCTGTTGGCGCAGCCATTTTCGTAAATTATAACCGGTTATCTTAGTAAATTATACGGAGGAAAAAACACATGGACATCACTCGGCTTTCTGTTAGACCGGAACATCATCTTTTAGCCTGACTTCGTCATACTCATATTCAAGAGAGAAAATGAGTCTGAAACCGCTCTTTTAGGCTTTGATTATGAGGCGTGTCATAACCGAACCAGGAAAAAAAACCCTCTGTGCTCAATTGGATAGTCGGTAGACCTACAACCAATCAGAGCAACGCAGTAAGTCAAATCCTTTGCATAGCGCAGTTTTCAACTGCAGAACGTAGCCTAACTTTATTTATTTCAGAAGTTAAATAACGAGTGTTCTTCTTTTACGTACTCCTTCATGAGTGCCACCAAAGGAGAAACCACAACGACCACAGGCTTTTCATTACGTCCCATCTTCTTAACGACCGTCAGAGCCAGTTGATAAGTTACACTTTTCCCAAATCATGTAGAAAGGACGGCAATATATTTCCGATCGACAAATGCCTTGATTGCAGTTCTCTGTTTTTCTATTAAAATGAATGCGCTGTCGATTTATTTCACAACAGACGCGACAGCGGAATCTATACATCTCAATTCTGCAGCTGCAGTCGTCTCTGACAAGCGCTCTTTGATAACGTGATGTTTACGTCCCTGCAGATCACCTGTCCATCATCGTATAAAGCCCGCCCTGGCAATTTGATTGGCCCGTTCATTTCTTGCCTGATCATGATTACTCCTCAATGGATCGAGTCCAGACCGAACTTCCCCACCAAAAAATGTTGTGGGCGGAGTTCGGGCTGGCATCCAGGCTAATCATCTTTATTAACATATACCCATTTATGGATAACAGATCACATACACGTGACACACGTGAGCAGTATGAGGGCACACATTACAAACTTTAACAGACATGCTTACTGAAAGATTCCAAATGAAAGACTTGGGCAAATTGAGGAGTTGATTTTGACCAGAGCGACAACTGTGTGAGAATGTCACAATCAAAATATGTGACAAAAATATTGCAAAGGTTTAACATGCAGGATTGCAAACCTAGATCGACTCCTTGTGAACAAAAACTTGACTATAATAATGATGCCGAAAAGATGATTGGTGTGAAAAAATATAGAGTGATAGTGGGAAGCCTCATCTATTTGACCATCTGTACTACAGCTGATCTAAGTTTTGTTGTAAGCAAACTGTCACAATATTTCACAGAACCAACTGTTGAGCAATGGTCCACAGTTAAACAGGTACTAAAGTATCTTAAAGGTACAATTGACAAAGAACTGTGTTACAGAAAATGTAATGAGACACTGGGAATAAGAGCATACAGTGATGCAGACTGGGCAGCTAGTAATGACAGACGTAGTACAACTGGCTATTGTGTAAGTTTAACTAAAGGTGGTGCTTTGATTTCATGGAAAACAAAAAAAAACAGCCAACTGTCGCACTGTCCACCTGTGAGGCGGAGTATATAGCCCTAGCTACAACCATCCTGGAATGTCTCTATCTTAAAACAACTGTTGAAAGATCTTGATACATGTCAGTACTCTAACAATGTTTTCAGCGGGTAGTTTATTTTGGTTCCGAAAGTCACGGAGGGGGCCCTTGTTACCATGAGAGAACAGGGCGTTCGCATCCTCAACTATCTCGACTGGCTCATACTAGCACACTCTCGAGATCAGTTATGTGACTACAGGGACCTTGTGCTCAGGCACCTCAGCCAGTTGGGTCTTCAGGTCAAGTGGGAAAAGAGCAAGCTCGCCCCGTGCAGAGGATCTCTTTTCTCGGTATGGAGTTGGATTCGGCCTCACAGAGCAGCGCGCTCAGTCGGTGCTGAACTGCTTGAACACGTTCAAAGGCAGGACGGCGGTCCCACTAAAATTTTCTCAGAGGCTCCTGGGGCATATGGCAGCAGCAGTAACCCCGATCGGCACTGGCTTCACGGCCAAGTCCCGAGATGGGCGTGGCATCACGGCACTCACCGGGTGGCAATCACACCAGCCTGCCGTCAGACCTTCAGCCCGTGGCCAGATCCCTCGTTCCTTCGGGCAGGAGTCCCTTTGAAACGTACTGGTCCGCACGGACAACACTGCGACCGTTGCGTACATCAACCAAAAAGGTGGTCTACGCTCCCGTCGCATGTCGAAACTCGTCTGCCATCTCCTCCTCTGGAGTCAGAAGCTTCTGAGGCCGCTTCGAACCATGTATGTTCGTCTCTATTGGCCCACCTGGACTTGGTTCCCAGAACTCATGCTCCTTTTGACAGTCCCTCCCTGGCCCATTCCTCTGAGGAGGGATCTTTTGACTCAGAGACGGGGCACCCTATGGCACCCGCGCCCAGACCTCTGGAAACTCCATGTCAGGTCCCTGGACGGGACGTGGAGGTTCTAGGTGACTTACCCCCAGAGGTACTTAACACCATCACTTCAGCACGGGCGCCGTCCATGAGACGTGTGCATACGCCCTGAAGTGGAACCTGTTCGTCAAGTGGTGTTCTTCTCGCCTAGAAGAGTCCCGAAGATGTCGATAGGGTCTGTGTTTTCCTTCTTGCAGCAAGTGTTGGAGCGAAGACGGTCTCCTTTCACCCTCAAAGTTCATGCTGCCGCTATTTCAGCTTATCACGACAACATAGATGGCAAAACAGTTGGAAAGCACGACCTGGTCGTCAGGTTTCTTAGGGGGGCGAGACGATTAAATCCTCCTCAACCCCCCCCTCCATACCCTATTGGGATCTTTCCCTGGTGCTCCGAGCACTTCAGGATGTTCCCTTTGAGCCTCTGCAATCAGTAGTTTTAAAGCATCTCTCCATGAAGACTTTGCTGCTGGTTGCATTGGCCTCTGTCAAAAGGGTAGGAGACCTGCACGCATTTTCGGTCGACGAATCGTGCCTAGAGTTCGGGCCGGGTGACAACCATGTGGTATTAAGACCCCGGCCTGGCTATGTGCCCAAGGTTCCTACCACTCTCTTCAAAGACCTGGTAGTGAACCTGCAAGCGCTGCCCTTGGAGGAGGCAGACCCAGCCCTGGCTTTGCTCTGTCCCGTTCGCGCTCTGCGTATGTACGTGGACAGAACTCAAAGCATCAGGACCTCAGACCAGCTCTTTGTCTGTTACAGAGGCCAGCAGAAGGGAAAGGCTGTCTCCAAGCAGAGGATGGCCCACTGGATAGTGGATGCCTTGGCTTACCAAGCTCAAGGCGTGCCCTGCCTGTTCAGGTTGCATGCACACTCGATGAGAAGTGTCGCATCCTTCTGGCGCCTCTCTAACAGATATCTGTAGAGCTGCGGGCTGGGTGACACCCAACACGTTTGCTAGATACTATAGCCTACATGTAGAGCCGGTCTCCTCCTGTGTTCTCACCCTAAACGGGTAGAAGCACTGAGAGGCCCGGCTCTGTCGGCTTGCTGCACCCTACTGTGCAACCCTACTGCTCCAGAGTGAAAAACCTGTCGAGTCCTCCAAAACCCCTCAGCCCGGACATGGCGGAGCGTCCGGTGCCAGGTCCTTGTCCTCTGTATCCTTGACAACCGGATCTGGGCTGGCTTCCACATGTGTGACCCTAAGTGGATCCCATATGTGTATATTCCACGGCTGCTTCTAAGACGGAAGCCTGTGTATTTCCCTTGGGCCAAGTCACCCATTATGGCATATGCAGTACAACCTTCGGGTTAGTCCATATGTATTTCCACATAACTCTTTGAAGGCTCCGCAGCGTTCCCCTCCCTCAGAAAAGGGCACACTTTCCCAGTGTTATCCAAGGTCTCACTGTATGGGTTATCAAGGAATGACAGTGTCAGACACTCCCTGTGTAACCCTCCTCCTATCGTCCTTCCAGGCAAGAAGGTGCAGAGGCTTGCATTGGGCGCTGGATGGGGTGCAGCGACTGTGGCGCTTTGGCAGGGATTCCTATTGGTCAGTCATGACCTACGTTGTAGTGACTGACCGATAGGGAACGTCTCGGGTACATACGGTAACCCTCGTTCCCTGAGCGAGGGAACGGAGACGTAGGTCCCGTCGCCACATCTGCTGCCACCCGCCGGGGGGCCAGCTTCTCAGGCTTGGCTCCTCAGCAAAAACCTGAAGTGCAATCACAACAGCTTATATACCCACGCTGGCGAGGCCGTGAATCTGATGCAAATGATTGCACGCCAATGTGCATTGGCTTTTTTTAGTTTCACTCGAAGTAAATTAGCTCTCTAGCGAGATTCCTATTGGTCAGTCATGACCTACGTCTCCGTTCCCTCCCTCAGGGAACGAGGGTTACCATATGTAACCTAGACATTGTGGGGTGTCTGCTTTTTGTAGAACACACACTACCCATTTATATACTGTGCTCAGAAATGCGGAGGGTGGGAGGGGTCGCGTGACACACACATCCTATATAACCCTTGACACACATCCTCACACAAAACTATAACATATAATCCTGGATCAAAACAACTGACAAAATTACATATAATTTCCTGGTGAACAGGTCTAAACAAAATGTCAACTTGATATATCATACGCCGGATCAAAACCAACTGTCTAAATGACCGATTATTTCCAGGTCAACAGGGCAAAACCAACTGTCAACTTGATATATCATGTCCGGTCAACAGGTCAAAGGTTAATCCCTAGATCAAAGGGACCCCCCAGAAGGGCAAAGGTTATCTCTGCCCACCTGTCAATCTTGTCATCTTGACATAAGGTGTATGGTAATACTACTCAAATTAATAGCTGTCTGACCGTCCCTCCTGATTCAAGAACTGGTTCCTGCAAAGAGCTCTGGGTTTGTTGATGTAGCGTCATTATCAAGGAACAGAGGTGAATTAGGAATGTGAAACTAAACAGCGTCTTTGTGAGGTTTATGAAAATGTTGTGTACACTTACAAGAGCTGCTCAGAGGATGGTGGAAATGTAATGAATGACCAGTGAAACCATATAAATGAAGCCACTCACAAAATGAACATCACATTAGCCAAAAGCAACATTGGGTAATGCTGGAAGTGCAAAAACCTTCCTCCGCAGGAGCTTTTCTCAGGAACTAGGGAGTTTGGGGGGTTGGGGGGGAGTTCTGGGTAATTTCGGTGGAAAAGCAGCTTTTATCCTTACATCACTCTCCAGTTATAGGATCTTGATAAAGGAAATGCAGCGTTTAAAGGCTTTTATAAGATTAAGACATGAACTAGCAATGTGAGCAAGTCTTTGTGTTTATTTTCTAATAGCATACATAAAAATTGAGTTTTCATATAATTGTTATTTATTTATTACTATTTTATTTATTTCTATTTTTTTTTATTTGGATCATTGTAGGTCTGACAGAAAGTAACAATAACGTAAATATAGTGTATATATAGTATAAATAACATAGATACATAACACATACATACATATAACGTTCCGGGTTACTTGACTGTTACCCTGTTCCCTGAAAAAGCGGAACGAGATGCTGCGCATTGGGAACTTCTTTAATCGTGACCTGCTGTGAATATAGTGTGTAAACACGTCGATAGAATCGACCCGGAGGTAATATAGCCAAATGAGCCAAAGGATGGGACGTCAGGATATTTTGTCTTAAGAGCAGTCCTGGGACATCATCAGCACGGCAAAGTAGTGCAGCATCTTTTTCCGCTTTTTCAGGGAACAGGGTTACAGTCAAGTAACCCGGAAAAAGCTAAAATCGATGCTGCACTGCTTAGTGCATTGGGAACAAGAATGCCCACGCTGCCATGCTTGAAGATGTCTGGACTCCTTATGGTTGTGTAGGTGTGCTCACAAGAACGCAAGAAAGCCCTAGACATTGGCTTGTGATGTCGACTCAAGGACGTGAGAGCCCGGAGTAGCATGAACATCCAAACTATAAAATCGTATGAATGTGTGCGGAGAGGACCAGCCTGCCGCATCACAAACAAACTGCAAGGGGGCAACTCTTGCCAAGGCAGCAGATGAGGTGGAGTGAGCCCTTAGACCCCTTAGCGAAGCTTGGCCATGCGGCTCATAGGCAAGAGCAATAGCATCCCTGACCCAATATGACATGGTCTGTTTAGTGGCGGCAGCACCCCTGTTTCTGCCCCCATTACAAACGAATAGTTGCTCTGATTTACGCCACTGGCTGGTGCGGTGAACGTCAGTCTGAAGAGCACAGACTGGACACAGCCTGTGAGATCTCTCCTGCTCCGGCATGGTGAACAGTGGAGGGCAGAAGTCCTCTAGAGCAGTGTTTCCCAACGGTGCACATTTTGGATGTCTCCCTTTTCTGACCCATTTTTCTGGTCTTGGAGTCTCTACTAACGAGCTGATCAGTTGATTCAGGTGTGATCGATTAGGAAGAGTTGGAAAATGTGTAGTGTTGGTGTGCCTCCAGGAACAGGGTTGGGTAAACACTGCTCTAGAGTGACCAGCTGTACAGCCGAGAAAGGTACCTTAGACTGGTAATCAGGATGAGGATGCAAAATCACTTTCACCATTCCTGGGGCAACGTCTAAACAGGATGGCAATATTGACAGAGCCTGAATGTCCCCAGATCTTTTTAGAGAGGTTATAGCCATAAGAAAAAACATCTTTAGGGTCAGAAGTTTGTCACACGCTGACTCTAGAGGTTCAAATGGGGTTCAACCAGACCCTCGAGGACTATAGCTAAGTCCCATGAAGGGATCTTGGTTCTTACGGAGGCCTCAGTCGTCTGGCCCCACGAATAAAGCGAGCGAGCAGAAGATGTCTCCCGAGTGGCACCCCGTCGACCAAGGCATGGCATGCCGAAAGAGCAGCCACAGAAACCTGAGAGTGGTGGGGCATGTATCTGTTAATAATTTCTCCTGCAGGAAAACCAGTACTGAAGCAATCTGGCAGTTGACCGGATCTGCATTATACAACACACACCACTAACGGCAGGCGAAAGCCCAGTGTCCCTCAGTTGGTACCCATCAGGGGCCAAACATGAAGGATCCACAGGTCAGGCCTGGGATTTGAATATTGTGCGGTCCACCGGGGACAGAAGGTCCCTCCTCTTCAGAAGGCGAGCCGTTGAGGAGAGATATTATCTCTGAGAACCATACTCGCAGTGCTATCAGTAAGAGGCAAGACCCTTGCTGGCGAACTCTGGCTAGAACTCCCCGGAGCAGAGCCACTGGAAGAAACGCATACAGGTGCATTTTGGGCTATGTGTGCGCCATTGCATCCAGACCCAGGGGGCTGGGGGACTCAGAGAGAAGTAGAGGGGACATTGCGCTGTCCACTAGGAGGCGTAGAGGTCCACCTCTGCTTAGTAAAAACTGGTCCAGATCTACATCTGTTTTACTACATCTGGGTGGAGATTCTGATTCGACTATGAAAATCCTTAGTCGGGGACACCCCTAGTAGACTGTTTGTGCTGTGCTATTCTGTTTTGCTTGGATTTAACTCAGAAGAATTAGAAGAATGTGATTTGAAGATGAGAAGATTTCATTGCAACATTAATCTTTATTGAAAATGGATCATATATGTAGTCGAAATGTAAAAGAATTAGGGATGGCTCGATACCACAATTTTGGCTTCGGTACAATACCAGAATATAATACCTCGGTATCGATACTAAATCGATACCACAGTCGAAAAAAAAGTCTCAATTTATGTGAATTGAAACAATTTTATTAATGTAAATTTAAAACTTCCATAACTTTTTCATACTTTTATTTTTTGAGGTGTTTTTACTTCAGCAATAATCTGCTGAGTGTTTTCTTTAAAACAAGACTAAACTTAGGGCTTTATTCCAAAGCATACTTGAATTACAACTAAGTTTTAATAGTGCATTGTAATGTCCATTCTCAAAAGGGGGGTGACAGTTAACCGTTATGTGCCAAACAACCGTTTGGTTGAGCATGTTTTTGAAAAATTATTTAAAATATATTAAAGTTTTTCATAGCACCAAGTAACATCATTTTGTAAAGTTAAGGCTCTTACAGTGTAATATGTAAAAGAATTATGCTTAGCTTGCAAAATTTCACCAAAAACAGTTCACATGGCTGGGGTGATTTATTTGTTTCTGACATCAATGTTAGAAGAAGTGTTGTGACCTGTGCTGTTGATTGACACTGTGACATCTAGTGGATTTTTTGGCATAATATACCTCAACCAGATGATAGAGACGGCTCAATCAGTTTGAGTTAAGTTAGGTACTCCTCTCATTAAAATACAGTGACTCAAAATGTGCTCAACCGTTTGGTTGAGAAGTCACTTAAAGGGTTAAGATGAATTTACTGTGTAACTTTCGGTAATTATAGTGTACCTATAAAGTACTTACATGCAAGCAAGTATAAAGGAACAACATGAAAAGTTTGGGGATATAAACTGTGAAGAATATGAAGAATAATTAAGGAATTAAAACTGTGATTGGCTCTGTTACGTGGTTTTACGTTGGGGACACTGTTTGTGTTGTTCTTGTTCGTTTTGTTGTTTTCTGTTTCCTGCCTTATAGGTCACGTGACGTCTCCCCGGTTGCGAGTGGGCGGGGCCGACTGCTTTAAAAGGACGGAGATTCACATTCGCTCTCTCTCTCTCACTGGGTTTAGACCTCGCTCTCCCTCTGGTGCGGTCGGACGCCGTGCTCTCTCCCATGTTCCCTCCTCGCCGTGGTTGCTCATGTCGGAGCGGATGCTGTACCCAAAAGCTCCCATGGGCTTGGCCGATGTTGCCTTTGAGCTAGATGGCGTCGGAACGGTGTAAACAGACCATGCATTAACCCCAGTACCTGTCCTGACATTTGTGTGGGTGTTATGACGAAGTCGTTTATTTTTGTTTTGAGTTGGTGGTATTGGTGACGGGTTTTTCACTTGTTTAGTCTAAGATTATTTTAGAGCAGCAGTCAGTGGACCCGGAAGACTCACCGAGAACTTGTCTTTGTTTTGAACGGGAGGCAGACAAGAGTGTTGGATTCGGTAGATATTAGTGAGCAGGGTTCTTCTTTCTGTTTGCTTTATGTTTATTTTACCACCAGACTTTTTTTTACCGTCCTACCTGTCTTTCTTGTTAACCACTGACAATAAATTATTTTTATATTGTCCACGAACGTTCTTGTGGTTTCTTTATATGTTAGGATGTCCCCGATTAAACTCAGTTAGGGGGCACGTAACATATAAATGGGGGCTCGTTTTGCCGGGTTTTGGACCGTATTTATTTATTCATTTCGATTTTTCCTTAGTAAAAATCTTTTTCCGTGGGGGGTCGTCCTGCACGCTGTGAGAGAGCGCTTCTTTTTTTTGTAGGCTTCTGTGGAAGTTCGCTGATGTATTTATTTATTTTTCCTCTCTTTTCCTTCTTGACTGCGGCCCGTTTAGGGAATTTTGTATCATTCGAAATGTTTGATTTAGACGCGTTTATTCTCGCTCCTTCGCAAGAACTGTTGTTATCGATCACACGTGATGACCTTGTTAGAGTTGCCGGGCACTATAAACTTGAAGTGAGTGGTGGCCCTTCCAAGGCTGATTTGCAGGAGATGCTTGTGAAAAGGTTGCGAGAACTGGGAGAGTTTGGAAAAGTGGTTCCTGATATTCCTACATCGCCTGATCAGGGTAAGCGTCTTCCTATTGATCCTTCACCTAGTAAAGCAGCACTAGAATTGAAACGTTTACAGTTAAGAGAGAAGGAGATTGAATGGGAACGGGAGAAAAATAAACTAGAGGCTGATAGGCGGTTAGTAAGAGAACGAGAACAAAGAGAACACGAATTTAGGTTAAAAGATCTTGAACTTGCACAAGCATTACGCATTAAAGAGCTCGAAGTGAAGGGTCGTGAGGCTGGTGTAGCGTTTAAGCCAGATCAGTTTGACATAACTCGTAACATTCGTCTTGTTCCACCCTTTAATGAGAGCGAAGTGGATAAGTTTTTTGCACATTTTGAGCGCGTGGCAACAACATTTAAATGGCCTAAGGAAATTTGGACCATGACGTTACAATGTGTCTTTACTGGGAAAGCGCAGGAAGCGTATTCCTCTTTAACTCTGGAAGACGCAGCAGATTATGAAAAAGTTAAACATGCTGTCTTACGCATTTATGCTCTTGTGCCTGAGGCTTATCGACAAAAGTTTCGTAGTTATCTAAAACCTGAAGCTCTTACATTTGTCGAATATGTTCGAGAGAAAGAAATGTTATTTGATCGCTGGCTTAGTTCACAAGAAGTAACAACTTTTCAATCTCTTCGTGATTTGATTATTCTTGAAGATTTTAAAAACGGTCTTCCTCAGACAGTCGCTACTCATGTTAGTGAGCATAAAAATCTGACACCTGCTCGCGCAGCTGTGTTGGCCGACGAGTATGTGCTCACACATAAGCGTGTCCTGCCTAATTTAAAACTTTCTCAGAACGTCTCGGGTCATTCAAATGCGTCTAAAATGTCTAAAGAAATCGTGCCTGTCCCTGCTCATTCTCCAGACCACCGTCCGTCGCGGTCTAGTGGTATCGTTCCGACCTGCGCCTACTGTAAGAAACGTGGTCATGTTTTGTCTGAGTGCTATACTCTAAAACGTAAAAACAAGACGGCAAGTCAGCCAGCTTCTTATAGATCAGAGGTGGGGTTGTGTGTTTCAAATTTGCCTGTGAGTAGTAACGACCCGATTTCTGATAAGCACGGTTTTGCGCCGTTTATAATGGATGGTTTCGTCTCTTTGCCTGGGGAGCACTTAAAAACTCCAGTAAAAATTCTGCGAGATACTGGTGCTTCACAGAGCTTTATTTTGCGAGATGCATTACCTTTCTGTGATGAGACTTTTACTGGTGATAGTATCCTGGTACGTGGATTTGAAATGGGTCATGTTAGTGTCCCTTTGCATGAGATTTCTCTTATGACTGATTTAGTTACCGGTAACGTTATCGTGGGGGTACGCCCCTCCTTGCCCATTGAAAATGTATCGATGTTACTTGGTAATGATTTGTGTGGGGGAAAAGTTTTACCTTGCCCCATAGTGTCTCCTGCCCTTCCAAAAACGGGTACTGATGATCTGTCTATTAGCTTCCCTGAAGTTTTTTCCTCTAGTGTCGTTACTCGGGCCATGGCGAGAAAGGAACTAGAACAGGAGACTGAGGAACAGTTTGATCTAAGCGATACTTTTATTGCTCGACCTTCACCCCATAGCGATAGTGAGTTACGGTTGAATTCGGATTCACTGTCGTTTTCTTCCGAGGTTCCTAAATTTTCTCTGAGTCGAGAGGAGCTTATTAAGGAACAGGAAAGTGACCCATCTCTGTCTTCTTTTTTTTCAGAAGTTTTGTCTGAAGAAGATATTGAGCATACGCCGCATGGCTATTTTTTACGAGATGGTGTCTTAATGCGCAAGTGGAGACCTCTTATGGCTTCAGCGCAAGATGAGTGGAGAGTTCTTTTTCAAGTTGTTGTCCCAGTTGCTTTTCGTGATAAGGTGCTGAGTTTAGCTCATGACCATCACTTGGCAGGTCATCTTGGCGTTAATAAAACTACGAATAGAGTGTTGCGTCATTTTTTTTTGGCCAGGTATTAAGAGAGACGTTGTGAGATACTGTCGAACATGTCATGTGTGTCAGGTTACGGGAAAACCTAATCAGGTGATTCCGCCTGCACCGTTACAGCCGATTCCCGTTGCTTTTGAGCCTTTTGAGAATATTATACTAGACTGTGTGGGCCCATTGCCTCGAACAAAGACTGGGAATCAATGGTTGCTTACCATCATGTGCAGCTCAACTCGTTTTCCAGAAGCTGTTCCGCTCCGTAAAATCACTGCCCCGGTCATTATAAAAGCCCTGATGGGTTTTTTCTCTCTTTTCGGCCTTCCAAAAACAGTTCAGACAGACCGCGGCACTAATTTTATGTCTCGCGTGTTTGCACAAGTTATGCGTCAGCTCGCGGTCCGCCATGTGACATCCACCCCGTACCGACCACAGACTCAAGGTGCACTCGAGAGGTTCCACCAGACTTTGAAAAGTATACTCAAGTGTTTTTGTCTCGAGTTTCAACGTGATTGGGATGAAGGGGTTCCATCTGCTCTTTTTGCGGTACGAGAGGTTGTACAAGAAAGTTTGGGTTTTAGCCCTTCAGAGCTGGTTTTCGGGCACACGGTTCGTGGACCTTTAAAACTGTTAAAGGAGTCTTGGCTTGCTGAGCCTAAAGATTCCCTCAGTTTGTCGAATTATGTGTCTAAAATGCGTAGTAGACTCAGTCGCGCATGTCAGTTGGCTAGAGATAATTTAGGGCTCTGTCAGAAGAGAATGAAGCAGAGATTTGATCAGAAGGCTGTCTCACGAAGTTTCAGTCCTGGGGATAAAGTTCTTGTGCTGATTCCCGGGTTTGGTTCTGCTTTGCAGGCTCGTTACAGCGGTCCCTATTGTGTCCAACGACGAGTGAGTGACTTAAACTATGTTATCTCTACCCCAGATCGAAAGAGAAAAACTACGCTGTGTCACATCAATCGACTGAAGCGTTTTTGTGATCGAGGAGAAGGTTCAATTTCGGAGCTCAAGTCGCTTTGCCTTTTAGGTAACAGAAATGATGTGCGTGCGTCAAAAGTGGCGCTGTCCAAGAAAGGTGGTGCTGAAGTTGCTGTATCGCTGACTGTGGCGACACCTGCTGAAAATGCGTCTCCATCAGAACAGCTGGGTCCGGTGTTTAGTCCTTTGCTGGAAGATGAGGGTCGTATTCCTTCAAGGGAGATTATTGAAGGGAGAATGAAGAATTCTGAGGTTCTTAATGATTTAGATTTATTTTTGTCTAATTTATCCACCTTAGAACGTAATGATTTAATCTCTCTGTTCAAGCAATATGAGAATCTGTTTCCTGATGTGCCTCGTCGGACAACGAAAATCGAGCATGACATTGATGTGGGCGCTACGCGTCCAATTAAACAACAGCCTTATCGTGTAAATCCACATAAAAGAATGTTGTTTTTAGAAGAGGTGAAGTTTATGCTGAGGAACGGCATTGCAGAGTCTAGTAATAGTCCATGGAGTTCGCCCTGTCTTCTTATTCCAAAGAGTGATGGTACCACGCGGTTTTGCACAGATTTTCGTAGAGTGAACGCTGTTACCAAGCCTGACAGTTATCCCTTGCCACGTGTTGACGATTGTGTTGATCGTTTGGGTTCTGCTGTATTCGTCAGTAAAATTGACCTATTGAAGGGATACTGGCAGGTTCCGTTGACGCTCCGTGCCAGGGAAATCTCCGCTTTTGTGACCCCAGATCACTTCCTGCAGTACACTGCTATGGCCTTCGGTCTTCGAAACGCTCCTGCCACCTTTCAGAGGCTTATCAACAGCGTTCTGGAAGGAGTGTCCAACTGCGAGGCCTATTTAGATGACTTGATCATTTATAGTGATACCTGGGTCTCCCATCTGGCCCATCTTTCTACTGTCTTTGACCGATTGTCAGAAGCTAATTTGACCATTAACCTGGCTAAGTGTGAGTTTGGCCAGGCCACCGTGGTATATTTGGGCAAAGTGGTTGGTCGGGGACAGGTGCGTCCTGTCCAGTCTAAAGTTGAGGCGATTCTGAATTATCCTCCTCCAACTACTCGTCGTGAACTCCGTCGTTTCCTCGGCATGGTCGGCTACTACCGATCGTTTTGTAAAAAATTTTCTGTTTTTGCTTCACCTCTCACTGATTTGCTGAGTCCGAAGGTGTCTTTTTCCTGGACCTCACGGAGTCAAGTTGCCTTTGACTCTATTAAAGCACTGTTGACTACTGCGCCTGTGCTAGCGGCCCCTAATTTTTCTTTGCCTTTTGCCATCGCCGTTGACGCGAGTGATCTGGGAGCGGGAGCTGTTCTTCTGCAAAATGACGCGGATGGACTGGAACACCCTGTCTGTTTTTTTTCGCGTAAGTTCACCCGCTGTCAGCGTGCTTATTCGACAATAGAAAAGGAGGCTCTTGCGCTAGTGCTTGCCGTCCAGCACTTCGAGGTTTATGTCGGAGGTGCTTTGTCTCCAGTGGTGGTCTATACAGACCACAATCCCTTGGTTTTTCTTGATCGCATGAGAAATTCCAACCAGCGATTAATGCGGTGGAGTTTGATTCTCCAAGGTTGTAACTTGGAGATTAAGCACATTCGAGGACGTGACAATGTAGTTGCAGATGCATTGTCTCGTGCTTGATGTAAATGAGTTAAATAAATTGGGATCAGAGATTTAAATTTATATTTGTTGTACTTAATTTTTTTTTCTTTCTCCTGTTCAGCAGGTTTTGGAGATCCTGCGGCCTGCGAGTTTGTAGATGTTTATGGATGATTTTTCCTTTGTTGACTGAAACCCCAATTTATTTTCTTTAAGGGTGGGGGTGTTACGTGGTTTTACGTTGGGGACACTGTTTGTGTTGTTCTTGTTCGTTTTGTTGTTTTCTGTTTCCTGCCTTATAGGTCACGTGACGTCTCCCCGGTTGCGAGTGGGCGGGGCCGACTGCTTTAAAAGGACGGAGATTCACATTCGCTCTCTCTCTCACTGGGTTTAGACCTCGCTCTCCCTCTGGTGCGGTCGGACGCCGTGCTCTCTCCCATGTTCCCTCCTCGCCGTGGTTGCTCATGTCGGAGCGGATGCTGTACCCAAAAGCTCCCATGGGCTTGGCCGATGTTGCCTTTGAGCTAGATGGCGTCGGAACGGTGTAAACAGACCATGCATTAACCCCAGTACCTGTCCTGACATTTGTGTGGGTGTTATGACGAAGTCGTTTATTTTTGTTTTGAGTTGGTGGTATTGGTGACGGGTTTTTCACTTGTTTAGTCTAAGATTATTTTAGAGCAGCAGTCAGTGGACCCGGAAGACTCACCGAGAACTTGTCTTTGTTTTGAACGGGAGGCAGACAAGAGTGTTGGATTCGGTAGATATTAGTGAGCAGGGTTCTTCTTTCTGTTTGCTTTATGTTTATTTTACCACCAGACTTTTTTTTACCGTCCTACCTGTCTTTCTTGTTAACCACTGACAATAAATTATTTTTATATTGTCCACGAACGTTCTTGTGGTTTCTTTATATGTTAGGATGTCCCCGATTAAACTCAGTTAGGGGGCACGTAACAGGCTCATTTAGGAGTCAACTAGAAACACCCGTGCCCGTGCCTCAGACACTTAAGAGATCTCCAATGGGCTTTATGCACAGCTGCACTACTTCCTGAACTTCAGCCAGCTCCTTGTTTCCTGTCTGCCATTATTGGGCCAAATTGATTAATTCAGGTGTGTCTGATTATTGTTGCCATGACTACTGAGGTCAGGCACATCTGGATTAATCAATGTGTCCAATAATGGCAGACAGGAAACAAGGAGCTGGCTGAAGTTCAGGAAGTAGTGCAGCTGGGCATAAAGCCCACTGAGCCGAGGAGCGAGAGAGGGGAACTTTGCTTTTGGACTCTTTCACATTTCAACTTCAACATTACATTACATTTAGCAGCCATGCATCTTGCTTTACACACTGATCTTGCTGATGAATACAGAAACACTGTTATTTCCTTTAATTGATTACATTACATTATTGCTGTTTTATTTTTTATTTAAAGATTTTAGCTTTTAGAATTTGGTTTACGTGTCCCATGTTTTTGTTGCTTCCTTTGAGCCAAGGGACGTAACAATACACAATGACACATTGAATTAAAAATCAATTCATTTATTACTTAATGTATTAATCATTTAGCCTCTTTATTAGTTGCTGATTTAGTTTAGTTATTCACAGTGGTGGGCCGTCAGGGTTGGGGTAGCCTAATAGCCTAAACACTATCAGAATCACTGACTTGCACTTTAATATGTTTTTTTTTCTCCATGAAAAGTAAGTAGCCTATTCAATTATTCCAAATGGTTCGTTCTCTTAATTTCATAGCTTTTCTCTAGGTTGTGCTGCTTCCAGTAGTATGTTTTTATGTTAGAGCTTGTATCCAATCATATTTCAGCTATCATGCGTTGCAGGGTAAATAAATCTGCCTGGAGGCCTTCAGAATCGACAGAGCGGGCGCCTGTAGTATAAAATGAATGGCAATGAAACCGTTTCTTTAACCAATCAGATAATCCGTCAGATTTAATCAGCCAATCAGATTTCGCTTTGTCTGCAGCGGGGCCATCTAGCTGGCATATAATAACGTCTGTATTTTCTCGTTCTTTGATTGGATGCGCGTACAGACCGCGTACTATTACTGGTAGTATCTGCATCTGTAGCGAACTGCGTAAACTAAATTTCTGTATGTAATTTTTTTTAAACCCACAAATTAATGTTTCTTTCCCTCCTCGACCCCCAGCAGAAATAAATCCCTTAATTATTCAGCCTGAGCTAAACGTAGAGTAGCGGAACTCTATTCGATCTCTCCGGGAAACAACAGAACTGAATAATTTAAGAAATGAATGATTTTGAAGGCAAAAGTCCCGCTGATCTCATATTGATTTCGTTCAAAACTGTATGAGAGCATGCGGCAGCTGTACACATCGTCACGTTTTGCGGTGACTGTGTGCTTCTGTCGAGCAGGCACTCTCAGCCATAAGCGAATTAAAACTTAGGCTAGAAATATGACGAGACATGAGACGACACGACGACACGACATTGTTGGAACCGAAACGCAGTTAGAACCTGTACAACAGTAATTGAAGTCTTCTTGAGGAAAGAAATAAGGATGGATTTTGTGTAAAAAATAATCTGTATTTTTGGTGAGTATAATGCTTTTTTCCCCCGTGTTGAATATGATTTTCTTCTTAATTTTTCTTATAAATTTATGATCTAAACTAATTTTTTTTCAAACATTCATACTATTGTAACGTCTGAAAAGGGACTGTGTCTGTAACCCTTGAACAACAAGATAAGGGAGTCTCCGTTTCTGAATTTATAATCGGATTCGTAACGCAAGAACCACTGTACAAACGCACCAGCCGAACTCGCACGCTCGTTTCTCTCTACCAGCCTCCCGAACTCACCGCTTTAATCCAATAACTGCCGGTGCAAAATAAAAACAACAATTATAGAGAGTCTTTGCGCTGATACACTATTAAAAGTTATTAATTCAGGTGGGACAGAAGGCCTAGGTGTGAAATGCACGGCCCGCCACTGGTTATTCATGAGTCATACATTATCTCATGACTATCATTGTATTAAGAGCATATTAGTGCACCCGTATTGTAAAGTGTTATCAATATTTTATTGGAAAAGTTACTTACAGCATCCAAAATGAATGCAAAAATGTATTTTTTCATGATCCACTCTAAACCCCAGTAGTCTACATGCTGTTACATCTTCAATGATAGTCATTTGGGCTGATATTTGGTATTCAACATAATAGTTATGTGTCACGGTGTGGGTTTGTCTTGTCATGTTTAGTGGTTCCCTGTCTGTCTATTAGTCTTCACAGGTGTTTCCCATTAACCACGCCCCCTTGTTATCCCATCTAGATCGTTTGTCCTTGTATTTAAGCCCTGTGTTTCAGTCCAGTCTTTGTGAGTTGTTGTACATGTTATGTTGCTTGTAGCCTTGTCCCTGTCCTGAGTTCCTGAGTATTACCTGTTTTGTTAAATTAAAGGCGGGCGTACACGGTGCGATTTTTTTGCTGTTTTATGAGCTCGCCGATGATTTTTTTCACTCGGGGGAAATCGCGTGTAAATCGGTTATGCTCGCATGTCGCGGCTCGTATCGTGTGCGAGGAAGATACGAGCTGAGCCGAGCACCTCTCGACCTTCCGATAATTTTTAAGCATGTCGAAAAAGTTCGGGAGCTGTCGGCTTGCATTCGTGAGGTGTATGCGGTTGAATGAGCCGATTTGTCAATCTATCTGAATTTGACCAATCAGCAGCTTAGGAAATCCAGAGAAGAAAGACGAAAATGGTGTGGACTACTAGAAACACTGCTTTAATTAATGTTTTCATGATGACTTTTTGAAAGGTTAACTAAACAGCATCTGCCGTGTTCCTACTGGCCAGTATTTGGCATATTTCATTCTGAAACAACTGTAGGCTATGATATTGTTTTTGATAGTGCTATACATTTCTTACAGATTCTCACATTACGATGATCATTACGTTTGCATGTTCCTAAAAGCAATTACAGTTTGTCTGCAGCCTAAGCTTTTTTTATTAATGCCGACAGAACAAAGTTGCCAGATATTGCTACGAAAAACAAGCAAAAACTAACAAAAACAAAGAAATTATATAAATATCCAAAATAAGTTCAAAGCTTGTGTTTTGAAAATAAGATAAATATATTAGGAACCACTTTAATAACTTCCTAAAGTGTGACATTAATCCAAAAAACGAGTCCAGATACTGTCACCTTTCCATTATGTGGATCTGACAGCACGGGATCTGCACCCGCGCCCTCACTCACAACGCGCTCAAGCTCACTCAAGCCCCGTTCACGGCGATAGCTTCTCGCAGCAAAATGAATTGCAAACTCTCACACATGAGGTGGATTAAACGGCTAATTAAAGAGAGCTTGAAATTTTATTTATGAATGTGTAGCCAACCGTAACTACGTTTTTTAACTCATTCACACACACACACACACACACACACACACACAAGGGTGACCGGACGTCCTTTTCCCGGTGCTGAAAACTAGCATATAGAAAAATAATCACGGCTTGAATCAATATTTTATATGCAGTTATTCGAGTTTTTAGGGCCGAACTTCGTGCGATTTCTTCGGAATTTAGCAGGTCGTAAAATCGTGCCGTATATCACTGTCTCCGTACGATTTTTGGATAAACTCACTCGTAACGTGTGCCTGGACATACGATCTTCCGACCATCAGAATTCGTACCGTGTACGCCCGCCTTAAATTGTACTTGCTTTTGGATCCTGCTTCCTCCTTTCCTGCTGCTGCGTAACAGTTATGTCCTACAGCTAGCTATTTGTCACCACGATTGTACTTTAAAAGACAAAATCATTTTGTCAGTTCTTACATCGTGTCTAGCCCGTGCGAGTCTGTCTACACTGGACAAAGCAAAGGTGCAAATGATGCGTCCCCCGTGCAGCCGAGGCTTCAGAAGAAGAACAGACATCCGTTTACTATCACTGAATCATGTGTCACGCTGTTTCATGTTTTGTGACGTGCGTTTTGTGACGTACACGTGTGTGAGAGATCACTTTCTGTGCTTACGCAGACCAAAGCGCCCGTGCTGTCAGATCAGTTGGACGTGGCTGTGATTACAAGAGGTAAAAATGATATGAATACTGTTCGTTTTCTCACACAAACCGCTCTTTTCGTGTTTTAGGCCATCAATGTGTACTTACATTTACGAGTCATTAAATCATGTTTAATCTGGACTTCTCTTTGAGGTGGTGACCATAGACCTGCATTATGACTGACAGACAAGAATGGTTTGACCTGATTGACGGTCCCTTTAACTGTGTTTTTGATACACTTTTGTTATTGCAATAAATGCAGGAGGAAATCTTATCAGATGATGTTGGTCATTGATGATGTTATTTTCACTGGTATGACCTCATGTCAAATCTCTGAATATTTTAGCTGAGGTTACATAATACAGAGAGTCTTTAGTTTTATACAGTGTATGATTAAAGTCCTACTTTTTCATGACCCTTGTAATATTGTGGCATCAGTATTATAACAATCTGATATTCTGAAATAAAAAAATATATATTTATAGAGAGTTGATCAGAATTATTTTTTCATTGTCACCATTGTTGCAACTCTTACGCTGATTCTATATGCGATATGCGGAGTGAGTCTATATGATCCTGTCAAAACATTTTCTGTAAAATGGCTTCAGCACTGCAGGATTAACATGCAATATTAACAACTAATATTTAACAACTCAACCAAATATTAGACTTCAGGTGGTATCAATAAATTAGGCCTTTACATGATGACTATCATCACTGAAAGTGACCAACATCATCTGATCTGAGGTTCTCTTGGATTCTTACTATAACAAAGAGTTACTACACATATCAGCTACTGTATATATGATCAATAGTATATCAGAAACACAAAGTTAAAGCAGCCAGAGAAAGTAATCTGGGGTCAAGAGCCCAACTAAAGCAAACATTTCTGCAACATCTGTTAGTGTTTAATTTTCTGTTGGGATGTAAAGTGTTTCTGTATGGTGTGTTTTGTGGTCTGCCATTGAGCTGAGGAGTTGCATTTTGTACAACTTGCACAAAAGTTTGTTTTCAGGAAGGGTTAACTCTAACCCACAAACACTTGCCATGTAAACAAATTTTCCAAAGCGAAAATGGCCCTCGACTCCAACAACACACTCCCGTCATTTTTCAGAATAATATTATGATCTATGGTGTCGTGGATGACCGGATGGTTAGCAGAGTGTTGAGCCGTTGGAACACAAGGAGGGAGACGATGAAGACAAGGAGGAACAGGATTGAAGACAAAGACACGTAACACACACTTGTTGAAGGTAAGTATAAACGGGTAAGTGAGTCCTACTGAAAACGAGACCAGAACAATGTGACTGTGTGAGGTGTGTGCTTATACGCTGCCTGTGACGGGGAGATGAGGTGCAGGTGCAGGCAACAGCGATCTCTGTGATTGGCCAGTGCATGCAGGTGAGGGCCAGGGAGGATGATGGGAAATGTAGTGAGGAGGTGGTGACCGTGGCAGAACTGGTGAAGGCGCTCCACAACCTTACAGTCGCACTGACGACGGGTGTGTGTGTGTGTGTGTGTGTGTGAGCAGGAGTGCATACACACACTGACAGGCCGGTAGGACATTCCAATGCAATGATTGGATGAACATTTATTAGTCTTGAGATTTCCACTAAACATGCATGTATATTTATTATTACATGCTCTTAAATGATAAGCCCAATAAAGCCACAGTTTACAGCGCTTTCAGAACATCAGTGAGTATCGTTAGGCTCTCTGTGTAATACTGATGCAACGAGACCACAGACAGATGTGTGTTTATCGAGTATTTTACAATGGCTTCAAATGCAGCTGTCCAATCACTGTCAAGGCCTGGAACTATCCATTGAACGCTGCTTTTATTTATGCATTCACATCCACGTTCAATATACATGTACATCAACTACCATTTCTGAGCTCGATCTCCATGTGATTTTATTATCATAACAACCGTTATTGCCTTTCAAATAAAAATACAATAATTCCAGTGCTAATACCACTGAGAGAAAAAGAAACAAATACAGCGTTAATATAATACAAAATAAAGTCAAACAATGTAAATGTTAATATTTTATTCAGATAAATAATGTGAAGCCACGAGTTCCCTGGACTGTAGGATCACTCGTGGGTTCGTGTGTGCTGGTTCGTGACGACCGCTCCTCTCCCGTCCTCCAGGCTGGGTTTATCTCTTCTGATGAAACTGATCAAACACAGCTCACATTAATGAGGAGCGACAGACGAGAGCCGTGTGTCTGCGGTGATGAAGACGTACCTCCTGCACGTCTGCATCTGCTCCAGGGTCTCGGGCAGCACCCTCCGGAAGGTCTCGGGCAGAAACAGGTTGGTGACTGCGGACGCCACGGTCAGGCTTCCCATCAGCAGGTAGGGCAGACACTTGCTGAACGTGCCTTCAGGAGTCAAGAGGAGGACACAACAGTTCCCCCACTGAACATCTGCTCTTCATTTAAACAGGACAATGCTGATGTTCTTTCAGAAATATTTCAGAATTGTACTCAGTTTGGATCACTTTTTATGAATCCTCCCGAGATTTGTTTGCTTAAATGATGGAAACTTCAAAAGAATAGACGTGAATTCAGGAAGGGAATCAGAAATAGATCTAATATAGACTGAATTCAAAATGTCTGGAAAAATCATGTGTCATTGCACAGTTGGAAACACAAGATTTCCTGAAACCAAACCATGCATCATAACAACATTTCCCTGAACAACGGTTCCAACAATTTTGAGAGGAAAAAAATCTATTGAATTCCTGATCTTGAAATAGTCTAAGAATTCTTTTATGCACTTAGTCAATGAACATGCCCACTTTAAAAGGTACAGAGAGAAGGGTCGGAATAATGCATGCTTTTACTCCTGTCTTATCCAATATATGCATGAGCGTAACCTGGCATGGGCAAAAGGAGAACAGATCTATATTCAGATTATCTTATTTCAGGCACATGTACGGTTGCAAGCTAAAGCTAAAGCTAAACATTTCTTAATACAAACATCAAGCGACCTAAATAATTCATCAACTTTTGGAAACTGGAATGAAGTCAGTATTTACCCAGGAATATGATGTATGGCGCGGTGATGCTGCCGATGCGAGCGGCGGAGGAGCACATGCCGAGTCCCAGGTTCCTCAGGACGGTGGGGTAGAGCTCCGCCGTGTAGATGTACACCACCGTGAAGGACATGGTGAAGCCGAACTTCCCAGCCATCTCCAGAGCCAGAGCCAGAGAGGGAAGATCTGCGGATCAGCTCACGTTACGCTCATCTTATAATGACCTTTCACAAGATGTTAAAGAAGTCTCTGATGTCCCATGAGTGTGTGTGTGAAGTTTTAGCTCAAAATACCCCATGGATATTTTTATATAGCATGTTAGAATTGTCAATGGTTGAGAGGGAGTGTCAACAAATATGTGCCGTTTGTGCGTGTTCCTTTAAATGCAAATGAGCTGCTGCTCCCGGCACAGGGGGCGGAGCTTCAAATGCTTCTCTGTGTGTGTGTGTGTGTGTGTGTGTGTACACACTGAACAGTTCAAACCGGAGTCGGACAGTGACGGAGAGACTCAAGAAGAAGTGACGAAGAAACAGGACATTTCTGAACGGTTAGTTGAAGAGTTTATGCAGCCGATGTGGAGTAATCTTCTAGATATTGATTAGCATCTGTCATGATAATCTATAAATCGTGTTCCGGGGGCGGGGCTTATGTAAATACTGGGGTTGGTGATGTCACTAACCCGTGAAGAAGCTTGTGTAGTTCCTATCAGCTGTTTGTTGTAGTCCTTAAAATGTGATTTCTGTAAAAGCAAATCTCTCCGTTTGCTTTGAGCTTTGAGTCGTAACTGTGCAGACATTAAACACTCACTCGAGTTAGTAAAGTGAAATCATAATCAACCGGCACTTTGATCAAATGCTGTTCTTTCAGAAATATTTCAGAAGTGGTAAACAGACTCATTCAGGCTTTATGTAAAGTTTGATAACTTTTCACGCACTCTCCCGAGACTTGTGTGTTCCTATAGAAGAATCTGCAAAAACGTCAATGTTTCTTGCAAATGTCCAGTCCAGCTTTCCTGATAAATATGTGACTAATAGGATTAACCACTTTTCTTTGAAATGTCCAAGTCCAGTTTTACTTGCACAAGCTAATCCTCGACCCGTAGTAAACTCACATGCGTTCATAGGATTGAGTCTATAAACCGAGAGCTAATGCTTTTTCTTCAAATTGCACTAAACCTGCACTCAACTCTTCAGATTCTGCTTTTCTACTGTTGCTTACTGCTCTTTAATGGCTTTAAGGCCTTGTGACATTCCTCATTTGTAAGTTGCTCTGGATAGATCCTCTGCTAAATGAGTAAATGACTCGTATAACACCACCAAGTTTCCAACACTATCCTCTCTGTAAGGTCAAGTTCTTACTGTTTATACTGTATGGGATCACAGCTCGAAGGGTCATTTTCGAAGCCTGAATCTTACCCCGGATTTCCACCAACTGTGGATCGGCTCCTTGCTCCGCTGTCCTTCAAAACTCACCAGGTCCGGATCTGTTGCGGAACGGCTGCGGCCATGACTGACGGCTGAAGTCACAAGGACCCACGAGATCTCGCAAATTCACGTATGATTGCGATATAACAGCACAGGGCAGGAGATCTCCAACATCCGGTAAATATAGAAGCTCTGCGTATCTGCTCTAGAGGACTGTGGATCACCGGAGCCGGGACGGAGTTGGAAAGCATCCGTTCCACAGTCGGTGTAAATACACACATTGACTTTAATGGAAACATATTGACTCCAGAGCGGATGCGGAGCCTTTCCGCAGTTGGTGGAGATCTGGGGTAAGTCGGCCTTTATTTGAGCTGGGTTGTCCTGTGAGTTTGATGTGATCTGTGTGCTATTCTGAGCTCTTACTGTCGGGGATCATCTGCAGCAGGAGCAGGAAATGAGGAAAGCGGAGAGCACGGGTCTGCTGTGTTGTGTGTGTTGAGTAGGGTTGGGTATCGTTTGAATTTGAACGATTCTGATTCCGATTCCTTGTTTCAATTCCGGTTCCTAACGATTCTCGATTCCGATTCTTCTAAGAGGCAGGGTCAAAAAGTTTAGCTAACCTTGCTAACCAACGGCCTTTCTGAAGGAAATACTCCTTTTGTCACAAATTTTGCATTTTGCCGAGATTTCGTTATTTTTAGAAAAGTGAAGCCACACTTTGGACCGCCGACGTAAGCTACTCATGTTCGACTCGCGCGGTTATGCCAACACTTCCGGTAGACGCTTCTTCGTTTCTTCTTCCGCTCGGCGGACTGTGAATATCGAAACTAGGAATCGAAATTTTAAGTTTTGAACGATTCCGGGAAAAATGAAAACTTAGTCCCGGTTCCAATCGATTCTCGATACCCAACCCTAGTGTTGAGTTGTGTTGTGAGCTCTTACTGTCGGGGATCATCTGCAGCAGGAGCAGGAATCCTCCTCCAGTGATGAGGAAAGCGGAGAGCACGGGTCTGCTGTGTTGTGTGTGTTGTGTGTGTTGAGTTGTGTTGTGTGTGTTGTGTGTGTTGTGAGCTCTTACTGTCGGGGATCATCTGCAGCAGGAGCAGGAATCCTCCTCCAGTGATGAGGAAAGCGGAGAGCACGGGTCTGCTGTGTTGTGTGTGTTGTGTGTGTTGAGTTGTGTTGTGTGTGTTGTGTGTGTTGTGAGCTCTTACTGTCGGGGATCATCTGCAGCAGGAGCAGGAAATGAGGAAAGCGGAGAGCACGGGTCTGCTGTGTTGTGTGTGTTGTGTGTGTTGAGTTGTGTTGTGTGTGTTGTGTGTGTTGTGAGCTCTTACTGTCGGGGATCATCTGCAGCAGGAGCAGGAATCCTCCTCCAGTAATGAGGAAAGCGGAGAGCACGGGTCTGCGAGGACAGCTCTTCAGGAGGAACGTGGACACGATATACGCCGGCACCTCCGTCACCGCGGACAGGAAGCAGTTGAGGAACGGGTCGCCGCTGAGGTTAGCCGTGTTCAAGGACAAGCCGAAATATCCAATGTTGATGGCCATCCTATCAGAAAAGGACAATCACAGTCACATGACACGAACGGAGCCAGCCGACAAAAATGTATTCTGGGAATGTTTACATGTATGATGCGTATGAGATGCATGATCTCTCACCACAGCTGTAAACACATGAAGGTGGTCTTGCGGATCTCGCTGGTCCTCAGGACGTCGAGGACGCTGTACTGGTTGCTCTGGGATCCCGCCTCTTTAACCTAGCGATGGATGTAGAAACACAGATTTGTGTTTGGCATCATCCCACTAATGTCAAGGGTTAGGGTTAGGGCTACCTGGTTGAAGATGACCTCCGGTGCAGAGACCTTGTTCTTCCTCGCCGCCTCCCTCACGATGGCCTCCGACTCCAGCACTCGTCCCTGAGAGAGAAGCCAGCGCGGAGACTCCGGGATCAGCCTGGGCACAGCACGGTTCGACACACATGGACATAAAGGGAAAAACATCCCTGCTGTAAGACATGCTTCATCATCATCATCATCATCATCATCATCATCTTGCTTGTTCTGACTCAGAACTATTAACTTAGTAACTTGACTAGTTTTGTCATTGAATAGTTTTTCACTCTTAGTCAAGTAATTATTAGGAGTTCAAGTACGAGTCTTTGTCAGAATTTTTGCAGAAAAGGTCCCCTTTTAAACATATATTTCCTTGGCGTTTCTTCATCTGTGAGTTGTTGGTGTTTGTGGAGACTCACCACCACAGCGGGACGTACAGCACCGTCACCCCCGACAGAACCCGGAGCAGAATCCTCCAGTCGCGCACCGCGAACGCAATCCACGGCAGAACCATGTACCCGATGCAGTAATGCAGAAACGCTCCCAGTGTGGTGAACAGAACTCGCAAGGACTTACTCAAGGCTTCACTACCTGTGGACATATATACACAACAACATGATTATATTCACTTCTGTTTCCTTCAATAACATCTGATCTTATCACATGCTTACCAAGGACAAATGCTGTGAGGTACAGGGATATCTGGAAAGTGCCAACAAAGAAGTAGAGCAGGCAGAAGAGCAGCCAGGAGTGAGAGAAGGACTGAGCGAACATCAGCAGCGAGAGATGCGAAGAGAACCTTCTTCCTGCCGAACCTGAGACGCGAGACAGCAGACGTCACGTCATCTTCATTTATATGGGACTTTTAACTATGTAGATTGTTCCAAAGCTGCTTTACAGTGATAATAGGAAATTAAAGTAAAAGAGATTGTTTTGGCTTCATGACAGCTCTAGAATAAAGTTAGTTTTAATTGATTCACTTCCGTCGCAACGATCATTAGTTATTAACTTAGGGGCCGCTAACACGACAGTGTTTTCTCAGAAAACTCTTAAGCTTTAAAAACTCGAACCTGTGAGAGCACTGATGTCCTGCACATGCGCATTAGGAGTTCATTCTATAGGGATGTGCGTTTGAACATGTGCGCAGGCATGAAGTCCTTCCCGAAAAAAACAACCCTCAACAAACTACTTGTCGCATTAAAATCTATAATACAGAATTTTAATCGCTTCGGCGTAGCCACGTGAACCGGCATTATCCCGACATCGATTATCTGTACAGAGGTAAAGGGAAGGAGGCCTTCACAGGAAATAGACTAGTGACACTTCTGGACTGTGTTGTCATCGCGGCCAGGCAGATCTGGAGAGTGTGTGTGTGTGTGTGTGTGTGTGTCCAAACGCAGGTCCTTCATCAGATCTGGAGAGTGTGTGTGTGAATATGTGTGTGTGTGACACATGACTTTCAAATGAGAGATTGAATGTCTGTTGAATGTCTGTCCGCTCTAGCTGTGAAATGTGGAAACGCATTACCTGTCAGAAAGTTGGCCAGAAACCAGAGAGCCCAGCAAGTAGCCCATGTATAAAGTTGAGGTTGCGAACGGGACTCTCCACTCGCCGTCACACACCAAATCCCACTGCGGGAGAAAACACAATAACATGGCAGCTTACCATCAAAGGTTGTGTTATTATCATTATATTATTGGTCCAATGTAAGACATAAATGGCCATTGAGAAGAATGCGACAGACCATTTCAATGCAACGTTGAAGACTTGAGTTTACAAACGAATAATTAAAATCACGGCGGAATGGTTTGTTATTAAGGATTTGCATGTATTTAAACTCAAATTCCAAAAAAATCACCATACAACTTTTAAACTCTTCTATTTATTCAGTTTAAAACACGGATTAAATGTGGATAGTTGCCGAACAAGCTAAATTCAGTTTGTTATGAGATTTCCTATTGCCTAATCAATCGGATCTATTGATGACAAACATACAGTTGCAATCAAAATGATTCAACCCCCATTCCAAACTAGGTTTATTGGCAAAATGTACAGACTTTCAGCTGTTTGCAATGAACAAATCAAACAAAAGTAATTGAAATCGCTCAACACAGCAAAACAAGTGGTTTCCGCAAATTTAAAAGAAAATCCAACTTTTAATGACTTCTGTAGTTTTAAAAAAAATTATTATAATTATATAATAATAACTTGTAAATGCCTCGGCAAGTTTATTATGGAGGACCGCACTTATGTGGAGCCACAGGGCCGGAATTTGCAAAAAACAAGGTTTATTATAGAAGGTTTTAAAAAGTCACTTTTTACAGGTGGAAAGAGTTTCATTCAAAATAGACGTTGAACTGCTTTCTTCCCAACAGGTAAATCAATGTTACGCTATAAATTACAAGCTTTTTTTTTTATCGCTGGTCGCTTCTCTGCCTTAGGAAACTAAGATAGATAGGATAGATATTCTATCAAATATCCGTTTGTTGCAGTTTGTTTGAAATAGCAAACCTGTTCACCCGAAGGAACAATCGAAGAAGTGCTATTAGAAGATATCCTGTCAGAGATTTTTGGTCCATAAGGGCTACCGTAGAAGCAACACGCATGTGAAGAAGCGAGGCGCTGGAGAGCTCAATTCGTTTGAATGCAAAATACAATTTCAACACTAGATGGGAGAAATTCCTACACATTGTCCCTTTAAACATTTAGTAGTTTATCAGGACTGAGGTTGATTAATAAATTTGTGCAAAAATATTTGAAAAAAATATTTATTTGATAGATTTTTACAGCAGTTTAAAGTAGTGTCTGTTTTCAGGGTAGTGGATTTGCCTAGAGTGTACTGTTGAGTTTTTGAAAAATGTAAAAAATTTCCCAAAATATGCGTCAAAACAAAATTTGTCACCAAAAATCATTTGATTTGCTGAAAGTTGACCAAATTAAGACTCAAAAATACCCCATAGTGGATGAAAACATCCCCAACTGCACATAAGGTTAAGAAGCGGAGAATCTTCAGCACAAAATAGGCGCTCTTTCACCGGCTTCTTCTGTACATAGCGAGGAATACATAATTAGGCGCAGTTTACGTGTCACTGATGAGAACTCAGTGTTTAGTTGAGCGTGTGGAGCTCCTGATGCTCCTCCGAGATGATCCCTGAAGGACTGTGAGAGACATCATGCTTGGACCAACTGGAGAAGGATCCCAAGCAGCAAACCCAGGAATATCACTGAAGGCCATCGCTCCGATTCCTGCCTCATTTCACTGAAGATGCATCATCTCGACAGCGCTTTAACTGTATAGAGTTTCACAGCAGCTTTACAGAGATAACAGGAGATTACAGTCAGTCTAGAATAAAGTTATTGTCCAGATAGTTTAGATTGATTCACTTCAGTTGCAGAGATCATTAGTTATGACAGTTTTTTTGGATTGCTAAATGACAGTGACACACCCGGAGACTAGCAGCCGTTCATGTGGACCAAACTCTCGTTCGTTCTTCAGTGTTTGAACACACTTTTCAAAACGCTACACACTTATCCCATGACTTTAACCACAACCTGCACAACACTGTGGATTCACAGCACTTTGTTCAAATGCTGCTAACACACTGCTGAACCACACACTCAGAACGAGTGCACTTCTGGGCGTCCGACACCTGTGGCTGATGAGGAGAGAGAGGATCCGCCGCAGTGATTGGCTCCAGTCACAGTGTTTACTTTGAGTTTCTTTCTTTCTTTCTCATTACTGTAATTCCATAAATTAATGCCAACTATCGAAGACTGCTAATTTTCATTTACCTTAAAGAATTATGTTCTAAAATTATAAATAAATCATGTGAAAGAATGCCACATGTGTTACAGTTTTTGCCCATTGTTTGAACACATTTTGCAAAACTTCGCTCATTAATTGTGCCAAAACTCTACACACAAGTAAACGGGACACAACACTGGGAAATATACCATTCGCATCTGTGTCAAATTGAAACTCTACGATCAAAACCTAAAATTCCTTCGTCAAAATGTAACTCTGATGACAAAATGACACACACTTGCACCTTATGCTAACACTTTCAGATCAGAGGGAACACACTCGTCTACTTTATATAAAACACTGCAGTCTCTGATTTTGGCTGTTTATTCAGAAGGCATATTTTCAGGAGGAACAGTTTCAAACAACCAAAAAAGCAAACAGGCCTTCTCAATATTGTACATTGCAGCACTATACATTGCAGTAAGATAAATTCAGATAAAGCAAACAAATATATATAATAATACTGTAATAGAAAAAACACTATATATATTACAGTATACATACATTATGGAGAGCATCTAGAAATGTGAGTATATGTTGGCTGTTGTATAGAGCATATTACTGCACTATAGTACTACACATACAGAACCCTCACCCCATCACAGGTACCTGTGTAGCTCTCCAAATAGATCCATGTGCTCCTGATATGGTGCATATTCAGCTGGTACTGGATTTCACCATTACTGTATTGTACATGTAAAGGACAGTTACACTTAGCCATATATATTCAGCTCGAAGTCCTTTGACCCTGTCACTGTTCCTCTCAAATGGGGCTCTGTAGAGCTGCTTCATGGTGAGGCTGTGTTTCCCCAAGATGCGTCTGATGATGGTGATCCTCACATGGTTTGTGTTGTTGAACACTGTTCTGTCAGCAAGTATTTTCTGGTGGAGACGGATGGCATTGTCTGCCCTCACTAGGTCCACAATGGCGAGTTCCTTCTGTTGTGTGAACAGGCGTTGGCGTCCTCTCCCAAAAGGTCTTCTAGTCATTGATGTGATATACACTATATTGCTGTAAATACCATCTGAGTGGAGTAGAAGGTAGAGAGGTGAAGACACACCTGTTTTCTAGTCGGAATTTTCTTATAGATGTCATTGTGAAGCGGCTTACAGTAAATGTGTCTGAACTCTTTGCCCAGCCTCCCTCATCGTCAGGCCATGGGTGATTACATGGTCCACCAAAGTTGCTCTCACAGTATATCATCAGAGTCTGTGCACGACCTCTTCGACCTTGACCTCCTCCTCCTCCTCTTCCTCTTGCTCTCCCTCCCTCTATCCATGCATGCAAAGTTCTTCTAATGGCTAAACTGAGGGCTTTTTGTAGCTGGCTGATTGGTGTTCAGTTTTGCAATAAAGTGCCTTCGGGTGTGTATTTGAGTGGTTGCAATAACCCAATGTGTTTTGTATTTTGAGTGTTTTCCAAATTACACCCTGAGATTTCACTTTTGAACAAAGTGTCTTATGTATGAAATAGAGTGTAGTATGAAGGAGCAAGTGTGTTGCATAAAGGAGTAAGTGTGTTGCAACTAGAGTGCAAAGCAACGCTTTTGTTTAAAGTATGGGTACATCATGCTAACAAAAGCTTCAAGTTGTGTTACTTTAGTCTAAGCATGGGTCTATAGTGTTCAAGCAATGGGCACAAACTGTAATGAGTGTGTGTGTGTGAGCTCTCTCACCTCCGAGACGATGGTGGAGCTGAAGATCTCCGTGCTGTAGCTCCAGCCGTCCACACACTTCTCCCGCGGGATGTCGGTGAGGTTCAGGTCCCGCGGGGAGACTCCGTGTGCCGACAGGTTTCTCAGCGTCTCCAGGCGGTATCTCCAACACGGACTCGCCTGCAGTTTCCCGTTCACCGTCTCCTCCGGGATAACCGCTCTCATCCACTCCTCGCTCAGAGCGCCCTCCGCCACGCGGCAGCGATGAGACGGCGAGGCCGCCACGAACACGATGTACAGGCCGTGGAGGCCGGTGGAGATGTACACGGCATTCAGGAGGAAGAAGAGGAGCGTGAAGAACGGCCCCTTCTGCCCCAGGAACGCGGTGTCTTCATCATAGCTCCCCATTCTGCCGGAGACCAGAGGACGCTAGCGCAGGAGAAGATCGCTGACCACCGCCTGCACACACCAGACAACACCGAGAGTTTGGCACCGCGGCTTGACTTCAGACATAATGTCCATGACAACTAATCCAAGGCACATTTTTCCACTAAAAGAGGCCAAAAGAATTACAATCTGATTAGCTGTACTGGGGGCGGGATAATCTCCAGCGGAGCGGCGAGTGCTGGACTGACCTTTCTGTGTTCAAGCTTTGAAGTGTGTGAGTTTAGTTCCTCCAGGACCCTTATCTAACTCTACTTCATGATCTGAACTGATGCACACACTCACACACTCCAGCAAAACTATCAACCCACGGGACAAATCACACTTTTACAGACTCTTTTCAAAACTTTCAAAACCAAATATAGAACAGAACTGAGAAATGAAGATATCTGCAACATCTCTATAGCAATATCAGATTGAACAACATTCTGAATCTAAAACATCTAATACTATCAAAGCAATTAGATGTAATTAAACACCGACACCAGTGTTAGACTTCAGTTTCATCATCTGAACAAAAGGGGAAACTGAGGATATAATTGTACATAATATGATGGTCGAGAGCTGTAATACAGCCATGTCTCTGCATTATGAGCTAAAGCCCGTCATTTATTTGAGCTTTTAATAGTCTGACCAATTACAAAAAAATGTTTTTTTATATTTTTTTTATGTATGATAATTATACATTTATATTATGAACAGCTTGAAAGTGTTGGAAAATTTCACTCTTAAATCTGTTCGACCTGATTCATAAACCTTGAGCAGCTTAATATTACAGGGAGATATTCATGAACACTGTGTTTCCTAAAGCTGCTGGAAGTCAAACAACAGACAAAACTATCAAACATTTTCTCAATCAAATGTTGAGCTCAATAAAACACTGGACATGTTGTCATAGCAACGAAATATGAATTGCAATGCATAACCCTCACTGAGATAACACACACTGTCACTCAGAACACACTGAGAGGAAAAACAGTAGCATCAAACACCAATGCAGAAAATACAAACTTTTCATCTTTACAGTTTCGACAATTTCACACTTCATACAAAGTAATATTTTCATCAAAGAAAAGAGAGACATTCTTTCATTTGATATATTTACATTTTTAGAACATAACAATTGAAAATTAGCAGTTTGCTTCAATAGTCTAGTAATTTTCAGAATTACGGTAATGAGAAAAAAAGGTAGAAACTAAAAGTACATACTGTGATACTGTAACCCTGCCTCCCCAGACAGCAAACTGACATTGAACGACGTCTCTCATGACATCGAAACAACGTTGATTTTGCTCATTGAATTACAATAACGTTGAACCAACGTCAGACGCGGCATTCTTCAAAGCTAAATGAAAATCGAAAATTGGTTTGCTTTTATAATGTTGAAACAACGTTGATTTCAAGTTGATTTTCCGTTAGTTTTGAAAGAATGACGAGTCTGACGTTGGTTCAACGTTACTGTAATTCGATGAGCAAAACAATGTCAGATCAACGTTGTTTCGATGTCATGTTTCCACGTTGATTCAATGTCAGTTTGCTATCTGGGTCTCTCAAGCATTAGGCCACAAGTTTTCATCCTTTCAGCTGAAGTTGTTTGTAAACCAGCAGTGTGTGAAAGGCACAAGACTGAAATCTATCCTGTTTTGAACGAGTGGTCCACAGTTTTGACAGCAGTGTGTTAGCAGCATTTGAACAAAGTGCTGTGAATCCACAGTGTTGTGCAGGTTGTGGTTAAAGTCGTGGGATAAGTGTGTAGCGTTTTGAAAACTGTGTTCAAGCACTGAAAGTCGATCTAGAGTTTGGTCCACATGAACTGCTGCTGTGCAGACTGGAGTTAGAGTTTTGCACATGTAGCTCCAGTTGTGCTCCACTGTGGTTTAGCAATCGAAAAAAACTGTAAAACACACTTTCTTTTCGACTGAAGAGAGAATGACATTCTAACGTTGTAACCACCCAGAGTTTGGTTCCTGGTTTTCTTTCTTAGTCTGTAATTCCACTACTATGCAGGAGGGGGCTCTAAGGTCATGCTCCGTTGTATATAGCTATGTAGGAGAAGAAGTTAGGACAAGGGTGTGGAGAGAGATGCATGGTTCTTCTCTTTATCCTCACACAATTTGTTTAGAGTCCAGATTGAGAAACTAGGGTTTCAAGCTCAAACAAGTAAGTGTTTTTCTTTCTATGATTTTGTTATTTCAACTGAGGTTATTTCTGTGTAAGCTGTATTTTGTTTGTTTTGGGGGAAGGGGTTCTGGCTATTGTTTGGTTTAAAAACAACATCTAATTCAAGTATGTATTTGTTTTATTTGTAGAAGGACTTTTTGAATATCATCTGTTTGTCATGTTCGATGAGTCTCAAGGCTGCAATTCGACTTGGACATGAGAATTATACCTTAAGGATAGTGTTTTCAAAGCTTGACTGTGGTCATATGGGTTTTGAGATCATCGTGGATTACTCCTAGTAACTGCTTCACCTCTATCACTGGAGATTATTGCTCTGCTCGCCTCACTGCTAATGGAACCATTGACTCTATGATACCAAACATTGGATGGACTCTATGGATTGCAGGACAATGAAAATCTAAGGGTTATTTGTACTGCTACTCATCAAACAGTGTTGCATTAGTGTGAAACCATGGGGTATGTCATTGTATTTTCAGTGTTGGCTGGGTGATCTACAAGTAAATACTTTTGTGTGTGTCATCGAATATAAAGTGAAAGGATTTCCATTGGAGTATTGAGGTTTATAGTTTATCTTTCACTGTTTCTTCACTCTTTATATATCTCATAAAGTTTGGCCTGTGGGTTTCCCCCCTCAAAAGTATCTTGTAGCTTGTCTCACTAGGAGTGAATAGGTAGACGGTTGCAACATCTTGGATGACATGGGGGTGAGTAAATTATCAGCAAAAGTTCTTTTTAAAGTGAACTACTTCTTTAAGCAGTTTTGAGCGTGGCATGGATGTTGGGGTCTGAGTATTTCCCAATCTGCTCAGTTACTGGGATTTACACACACACAGCCATTTCTAGGGTTTACAAAGAATGGTGTGAAACCTCTGTGTTTCTCAAACCAGTGCAAAGATTTATTTACATGAAGGAGCTTATGTAAAGGGGAAATTTCTCTAGTTATTACGAAAACACAATGCAAAGCGCTGCGCTCTGTAAGCGTGTGGAAAACACAACATTCATTTCTACAGTTTTCAAGTGCAAATTAAATCAAAACTGACGGATACACTGAAGAGTTTCTGTAGGATTTAATTTCAAACCATTTTCACTCATACATTAACTTCACAAAAACGTACAAAGAAACATTTTAAATAAAAAGGTGCCTCATAATCTACTGAACTTTGAGTAATAATCTCCCATTTGGCAAATGATCTGACGAATAATCTAGCGTCTACTGCACTTAAAAACATCACATCTCAACGTGTTATGGTTTGTTCCTTTTCTGCATGGCTTTTTAGTTTAGTTTTATTTACTCCCAAAAGTTTTTTTTTTTTTTTCCAATTTTGTCAATTCAGATTCGCCGGCCCCTCCCCCAAAACGGCCATTGTCTTTGCCAGATCCGCCAAACATGGACTCCAATGGGTGCGCCGGCGGCGTCTGTAAAGCGGACACTAGGTCCGCGAGAGATGGCCTGCAGGAGTTGTGTTCTGTCCGTCTGAAAACACACCGTGAGCGGCGCCGACAGGGTCAAACAGTGTGGACGGCCCACTCCCAGATACAGGTGTCCAACATGGCCAACTCGCGAGCAGCGTGACACTGAGATTAGTCAAAGAAACATGGAGAACGCAGATCTAGAGGATCCACAGAGGAACGAGCTTCTCTAAAGGGTTGTTAGCGGCCGTCACTAGCAGCGCCGTAGACTACAGTTTAGAGGAGCGCGCGCTCGCAACGGGGAAAACACGAAGCTGACTTCACAACATCAGCTCATATCAATATCGCAACGAAAAGAAATAACCTTACTTAGTGTATGGTTATCTGAATCTTTCCATCTCTTTAAACAAAAAAAAATCGCATTCAGCAAGACGGTTGCCGTGGAAATGAACATCCTGCTCGTTAAAGCGAATGTGTAATCCTGTATCAGAGGCAAAATTACTAATTATGCAGCGCGAGTTATACATTTCTAACTCCAAACAATCAGCCACTGAACCAGCTGATAAAATCCTCTTCAAAGCTGTGCTGCTGCATCTGAGGTTCAGGTCATGGGGTTTCTCAGATTTCACTTGAGACCGGTACGCATTCGCCTCAATAGTAGTCGTGTCTCCTTCATTGTGTATTTTTATATTTTGAATATATCCCTCCGCATACTGTAACGATCCTCGATCTGGAGGATATCGCGGAGGTATTGCTCCAAAAAAGGTCACTGACGCGCACGGGAACACCTCATCCCGTCAGGCCGATCTGTGGTTGTGTTTGACCATTTGTGTGACGAGCGTAGTAACAATAACTAGGGGGCGTGGCTTTTGCAAATGGTCAATTGATTTGGACAAACACGTAAACTCTTTCCCTGCCACTGACAGAATTTTCCATCTATCCATGTTTCCACAGTTATACGGTAGGGGGCGCCGTTACACATCTATGAAAGAGTACAGAATCTCCTGATCAAAACACAGGAGAAGCAACAGAAACAAGTGATATCATATTACACTGAACAAAATTATAAACGCAACACTTTGGTTTTTGCCCCCATGTTTCATGAGCTGAACTCAAAAATCTCCGTTTTTTGTCCACAAAAGGCCTATTTCTCTCAAATATTGTTCTGAAATCTGTCTAAATCTGTGTTAGTGAGCACTTCTCCTTTGCCAAGATCATCCGTCCTCCTCACAGGTGTGGCGTATCGAGATGCGGACACACGGCAGGATTATTGCACAGGTGTGCCTTAGGCTGGCTAAAAGGCCACTCTAACATGTGCAGTTTTACTGTTTGGGGCGGGGGGGTCCGAAACCCAGTCAGTATCAGCTGTGACCACCATTTGCCTCACGCAGATCAACACATCTCCTTTACAGTTGATCAGGTTGATCGTGGCCTGTGTGATGTTGGTCCGCTCCTCTTCAATGGCTGTGCGAAGTTATGCTGGATATTGGCCGGACCTGGAACACGCTGTCGTACTGCGAACTAACAGGGTACTTAAAGAGTACACTTCTCTGATTATTAAATAAGTAAAACAAAGCTGTAAAAGTAACGGTTAAAAAGTTATTTTAAGAAGTTTTCGTTTATGAAAATTTTAATGTATAAAAAACATATTGTTGTATTTTATATCTATTTACAAAACATTTTCAACTCTAAAACTTCAAGGAAGCGCATACCAAACTTTTGACTCCACCGATGACTCTTCGAGTTCCACATGTTTTTAGTGATCTGAACCTTGCATTTCCATATTATTCCAAAGTACACATCCTATTCAGAAAGTTAGGCAGTAATGTTAATATTTTATTTCAATCTCTAAAACACATAAAAATTTCAGAAAGAATCAAAGTGTGTGTTATATTTTGCCTCCACGTCACCAATGAAGACTGCCAGATAGACAAATGTTATTTCTGTTGCTCTGTCAACTAATGCAAACAAGACAAAATAGTGCAGTCACAAAATAAAACAACTAAATTGTGTTGTAGGCTACGACAAAACGACATCCCTTATGTACAGTTTATAAATACTTCTGTGCGTGCATTTGACATATCAACCTCAAATTTGGAACTTATTATTCAACTTATTATTCTTATTATGCAACTTAATATTCTTATTAACTTATTTAGATTTATAGCATTTTCTTGCACTTTTTGAGTTCAACGGGTTGCATAAAATAAATGATTTATATACAATAGTGCTCATAAATAATTCTCATAAACTTAAACCTATATAGCTTTTTTTTTTGGTTCACTTTTTAAATAATCTGCCAATTGTCATCTTTAAAATGAGACAAAACTTAGAGTAACACTAAACCAACTTTTAGTTAATGATCTGTAAGAATGGATCTTTATTAATACCAGTCATTGTCATTGATTCAAGTAACTTTTTTGACATTTGTGTATAAAATGTTTTATTTCTACAATATATGGTGTAAAAGCGTCATAGTGCTGCCCTCTTCAGGTTGAACGGTGGCTACTGCAGTTGAATTTTCCTATTGGATGTTGCACACTTCGTGACGTACGCAGGTTTCATCTCACCACGCGAGCTACGCCCTTGGCAGTATAACAACCAGCTTGTGTCGTTAAACCACTGTAGCGAGTCACTCAGGAGTTGGAATTGTGAGTATTGGAAACGATCATGAGTGTTTTAGCATCTATTTCGTCCCCTCTATCTCCTCTGGGGTCAGTATTTCCTAATATTGCCAGTGGGTGGAGTCCGGCTCTGACCAGGGGTTTAGTTACCCCTTAAGTCTGCACTCCCATGCTTCAATGTTTTTATGACAGTGTCTTTGAGTACCCCAAACAAAGTAGCTTGTAGGTGGTGTGGCCTAAATAACTGCAATTAGACTACCGTACATCAGTTATTGCCACTACACACACACACACACACACACACATATACACTCACCTAAAGGATTATTAGGAACACACACTAATACTGTGTTTGCCTTCAGAACTGCCTTAATTCTCTGTGGCATTGATTCAACAAGGTGCTGAAAGGATTCTTCAGAAATGTTGGCCCATATTGATCGGATAGCATCTTGCAGTTGATGGAGAATTGTGGGATGAAGCTCCCGTTCCACCACATCCCAAAGATGCTCTATTGGGTTGAGATCTGGTGACTGTGGCGGCCATTTTAGTACAGTCAACTCATTGACATGTTCAATAAACCAGTTTGAAATGATTCCAGCTTTATGGCATGGTGCATTATCCTGCTGGAAGTAGCCATCAGAGGATGGGCACATGCTGGCCATAAAGGGATGGACATGGTCAGAAACAATGCTCAGGTAGGCCGTGGCATTTAAACGATGCCCAATTGGCACTAAGGGGCCTAAAGTGTGCCAAGAAAACATCCCCCACATCCATTACACCACCACCACCAGCAGCCCAACAGTGGGAACAAGGCATGATGATCCATGTTCTCGTTCTGTCTACGTCAAATCATCTGAACGTCTCAACAGAAATCGAGACTCATCAGACCAGGCAACATTTCTCCAGTCTTCAACTGTCCAGTTTTGATGAGCTCTTGCAAATCGTCGCCTCTTTCTCCTATCTGTATTGGAGATGAGTGGTACCCGGTGGGGTCTTCTGCTGTTGTAGTCCATCCGCCTCAAGGTTGTGTGTGTTGTGGCTTCTTCACAAATGCTTTGCTGCATACCTCGGTTGTAACGAGTGGTTATTTCGGTCAAAGTTGCTCTTCTATCAGCTTGATTCAGTCGGCCCATTCACCTCTGACCTCTCGCATCAACAAGGCATTTTCTCCCACAGGACTGACCCATACTGGACGTGTTTCCCTTTTCACTCCATTCTTTGTAAACCCTAGAAATGGTTGTGTGTGAAAATCCCAGTAACTGAGCAGATTGTGAAATACTCAGACACCAACAACCATGCCACGCTCAAAACTGCTTAAATCCCGTTTCTTTCCCATTCTGACATTCAGTTTGGAGTTCAGGAGATTGTCTTGACCAGGACCACACCCCTAAATGCATTGAACTGCCATGTGATTGGTTGATTAGATAATTGCATTAATGAGAAGTTGAACAGATGTTCCTGTAATCCTTTAGCTGAGTGTATGTTTGCAATATGTAATTGTTTATTAGAGCTAATGTGTATCTTGTTGTATTTGTGTGTATGCACTGGAAGCTTCAGTACCAACAAATGTTCACTTGGCAAGAAAGTGCTTTCTGATTCTGATCTGTGTGGTGCAAAGAAAAACTGCTGCGACTCGAAAGTTTTCACTGTAAATACAGTATATATCGCTAATTGCACTTAGTGCTATTAGAATATGGCAAAATAATAATAATAATAAAATAGCCAAACAATTGATTTCGAGTAAAGCGTTATTTTATCATTGGCATGTTTGTTTTCTGGACGTGGATTTAGACTAAATCACATTCAGAAAGAATAACTTCAAATATAATATTTTCCCCAGTTGTGAGATGATAATGAATATTTTAGAGCAGTATTCTCTATAATGGAGAATGGCGCGCGCTCGTGATGAAGAATGCGAGAAGATCCCAGTGAAACACACACGCCTGTCATTGACAGCTCGTGTTCCAGTGTGTGTGTGTGTGTGTGTGTGTGTGTGTGTGTGTGTGTGTGATGGACAGATTCACAGCATCAGCCCTCCTCCAGCACTTCTCACCGTAAAGCGAAAGTGAAACCGCAGAGGATTTAAACGCAGTGCTTTTGTTCTCGTCCATCACGACCTCGGACAAACGCCTTCATCTGGGAATATTTCGACATAACCGAGTCTCCGGTAAGCGTGTGTTTCTAACCTGTCAGATTAACAACAACAGAGGATGATAGTTCTTTATGGCCGCAGTTGTGTTTACATTACAAACTAATACCTCGCATCAAAACCTCTGCTTTTTTAAATGTCATGGTTTATAAATGTCTTCTTTTGCACTGCGTTTGCTGGGATGAGAATTGATGAGTGTAGAATTGATAATTTCATGTTTTATGCCGATCAGATCAGTGTGTTGGCGATTGTGAAAGAGAAAGTGATTCGGCCAAACAAAACAACTTTGCGACACCGTTTTTTCTCTTGTATTTGAGGATCGGCGCAGATCGGCACAGATGTGGACCGTCACGTTAGTCGTTGTTTGCGTTGTAACAACTTTAGCGTTACAGTTCTGGAACAGTTTACAGTAGATGACAGGCGTGTAACGGTCGCGATGACGTCACTGGTGCAGTTCCCGATGCCACCGCTAGGGTTTTCTCATCCGCTCTGGGATCATGTTTACTGTGTATTATATTCGGTCTTTTTTTGTTTTGTTTTTTAAATATATGGGTCTTTTTGTGCTATTTTCTTTGTAAGCAGCAAAGATGCAAATGCGTTGTCAATCTCTATAAGCACATTTGAAGTGACTCGCTGTGTGTGTGTGTGTGTGTGTGTGTGTGTGTGTGTGTGTGTGTGTGTGTGTGTGTGTGTGTGTGTGTGTCCAGAAGGGGGCAGTCTGAGCTCAAACATCTACAAGTAACTGGAGAACAGCTGCTAAACTAGTAAACAGAGAGTGAGTGGGCGGGTTTTCTATTGCAAACCTGTTCTTTACAACTGTAATACAGTAATGTGGAAATATTTGATCTATTCTATAGAAAATAATTGTAGAATTAGTTTGAATGCTATAAAAGCCAGATGTGTTTTTGTGACTGTAAATAAAGCTGAAGATGAGCAGTTGCCCAGTCAGGGATCTGCCAGTGAACACCAGGCCAGTGTTGAGGATTACTGGAGGCGGTCGTCTGTGGAGAATTACACATTTAGCTATGAAAGAGGGAGGATGGAGAGCTGGAGGATGGAGAGCTGGAGGATAGAGAGCTGGAGGTTGGAAAACTGAGGGGTGAATGGTCAGACGTTATGTTGTCACTTGGTTATTGTGAAGTAAATGAGAGATAAGGACAGGTAATAATTGTGTCCTGGCCAAAGACAGATGCAGGAGTTCTGCGGATTCTCGCTTCGTTGCTCTGCTCAATAAAGTCTTCTGGAACTCTGACCTTTGACCTCCATTTGCCAGACAGAGAAGGCATTTCTCCACAACAGTAACAGCACACACACACACACACACACACACACACACACACAGGCTGTACGGGATCTGGAATGACACACTCTGTGTGTGTGTGTGTGTGTGTGTTCATACCAGTCGTCTTATCTCAGCACGACTGATGATGATAGGAACTAGCTGTTGTTTGTTTCAATCTTGTGTGTGATTTTGATCAGAATGATACCTGTATTACAAAGCCTTTACAAAGCATGACCTTTACGGCCAGAAGCCGCACACACACACACACACACACACACTGACACACACACTCCAGACACATGCACACACACACACACACACACACACACGCACACGCAGACATGACTGTCCCGCAGCTCACTACACACACACACACACACACACACACACACACACACACACACACAAGTCAAGTCAAGTACATTTATATAGCATTTCCACAATAGGCTATATATTGCATCAAAGCAGCTTCACCGAATCAATCAAAACATAAAATATTTGTTTCTTGGAAAACATCCACAAACTCACACACACACGCACACACGCACACACAGAGATTATGTTGTGTAATAAAGAGGTTGATGGGATGAAAGAGCATTGAGTTGCTCAAACTCTGGTATGATGTTTGTCAAAGCACTCGAAACTTCCGCATACACACTTCCACATGTGTGTGTGTGTGTGTGTGTGTGTGTGTGTGTGTGTGCAGAATGCATGTGATGTGGAATCCACAGTCCGAAGCTTCCTCTTGGAAACCAGTGTTATTTCCCAGCTCAGATGTGTGTGAGCTTCGTACAGCAGTGACACACTTCTACAGCAACACACGTTGGTCTCGGAGTCGTTATTGATTTATGATAGACAGGGTTATGATGGTTATGTCATCAGGTAATCGAGGTGAATTCCAGCGAACTCCGGGATTTCCGGTAAATGCCCGTGTTTCCGCTCACTGGCGCCGCCGGCTGGTCACGCGCAGGATCGCAGCGTCACTGGTGAGATAAAGTCACGTGCTTTACAAGAAGCCGGGCTGGATCCTGCTGGCGCTTGCGCTGTCCCGAGGCGCGTGCACCGAGGAAGCGATGATCATCAGTCTCTCTCCGCGCTCGCCCGCGCCTGTGTTCACGAGGAAACACTGCCATAATCAATGCATCTGTTTAACAAGATGAGGTTTACTCTAATATTAGTGCTGTCAGTTGCTTATCAGCGGATATATATATATATATATATATATATATATATATATATATATATATATATATATAATTAAATACAGATTAACAAAACAAAAGAAAAACATTAAAATATATAGCCTATATTTATTTTTTTCTCCGTGCGTTAACTGAAGTGCTGCAGGTGTGAACATATCCCACCTTTGTATTTTACTTTGATTGCACAACTGTAATATTGAGGAAAAGTTCGCTTGAAAAATAAAAATTATGTTATTATTTAATGAAGTTGTTCCAAACCTGTATATCTTCTGCAGAACACAGAGGAAGATTTTGTTTTCCAGTTAGGAAGGAAGTCACTGGGTTCATCAACTGTGTTTACACATCCGTCAGATCATCTTCTTCTGTGTTCAGCACAAGAGAGACAAACTCATACGGGTTTGGAAGCACTCGAGAGTGAGGAATTAATAACAGAAGTTTAATTTTTTAAGTAAACATTTTCTCTAAGTGAACATAAACACTGATTAATCTGACTTTAAAACATATCCAGAGTTCAGCTTTCAGCTTATAAACACAGGCCTAGTGTCTCCCTTAGCTTCAGTCAAAACACACATTCGGTTTAGCTGGAGCAAAAGTCTTGAAAAATTCAAACATTTAGATCTTAAACATAGGCTACTGTGTCTTTTTGCTAAATATGTTGTTACCGCTGAACAGAAATCAGCAGAACAGTTATACGAGGAACTTGCTTTAACAAAAATAGCAGCAAAACAACTGTACTGAATATATATTTCAAACATTGTTAAAGACAAGTTAACAGTCGGTAATAAAATAAGAATACATAAGAAATAAATACAATACAAAAATACAACTAAATACAACTGTTCAAATTTAAGAAATCTAAAATTGGCCTAATCAAATTCAAAATAACACAGCATAGTTTTCCTTAAATAAATACACATAGGCTAGATCAGGGTTCCTCATTCGTTTAAACTCTGCTCAACATGCTGGGTTAAAAACAACCCTTTCCTTTAACCCAACACTGGGTAATACTGGACACAACACATGCTGGGATATGTTTACTGAGCTTGTTGGGTTTTATACATTAACTCGTTTGCTGGGTTGTTTTTTTGACTGTGCTGGGTCAGTCAATTTGATTTTGAAGATTTTTCATTTTAAAGGGCACCTATTATGCCCCTTTTTACAAGATTTTTACATTTGTGAAGTTTCAGCTCAAAGTACCCCACAGTTAATTTATTATAACCATTTGATAATGTCATTTTTGGGGTCATTGTGTGTAGAGATGCTGATGCTGATCAGTGTGTGTAGAGATCAGTGTGTGTAGAGATGATGCTGAGTGAATTTGAGTGTGTGAGGAGTGTGTGTGAGCATGAGCATGCACTCAGTAAAGCCTCCAAACACACACACACACACACACACACACACACACACACAGACACACACACGCACATGCACTCTGAGTTCAACACTCTACACATTATCATGCTGGAACATGGCCATGATGTGTTCTCCTACGTGTGTGTTGAAATGAAATCCACACACACCATCAGTTAGGGTTAGAAGACTGTTATAACATGATAGAAAATAACTGTATACTGTATAACAATTAACTCTTTAAGTATTTGTCTATTTAAATCCAAACAGTGTCTTCTTTATTTTGGTCTGAGAAGTGTATTATTAAAATGTCAAGAGTCTGTTTGAGGTTTGTGGTTTCTTCTCAGGTCTCACAGATGTTGTCAGAGCAGTATAACCCTGATCTGGACCTGCTGTCGCAGCCGTGCATGTGTTCACCCGGGCTTCAGTTTCAGGGTTTAGTGTTTAGGGTTCAGGGTTCAGTGTTTAGGGTTCAGTGTTCAGTGTTCAGTGTTCAGTGTTCAGGGTTCAGGGTTCAGTGTTCAGTGTTCAGTGTTTAGGGTTCAGTGTTCAGTGTTCAGTGTTCAGTGTTCAGGGTTCAGGGTTCAGTGTTTAGGGTTCAGTGTTTAGGGTTCAGTGTTCAGTGTTCAGTGTTCAGTGTTCAGGGTTCAGGGTTCAGTGTTCAGTGTTCAGTGTTCAGGGTTCAGTGTTTAGGGTTCAGTGTTCAGTGTTTAGGGTTCAGTGTTCAGTGTTCAGTGTTCAGTGTTCAGGGTTCAGGGTTCAGTGTTCAGTGTTCAGGGTTCAGGGTTCAGTGTTCAGTGTTCAGTGTTCAGGGTTCAGTGTTCAGTGTTCAGGGTTCAGGGTTCAGTGTTCAGTGTTCAGTGTTCAGGGTTCAGTGTTTAGGGTTCAGTGTTCAGTGTTTAGGGTTCAGTGTTCAGTGTTCAGTGTTCAGTGTTCAGGGTTCAGGGTTCAGTGTTCAGTGTTCAGTGTTCAGGGTTCAGTGTTTAGGGTTCAGTGTTCAGTGTTTAGGGTTCAGTGTTCAGTGTTCAGTGTTCAGTGTTCAGGGTTCAGGGTTCAGTGTTCAGTGTTTAGGGTTCAGTGTTCAGTGTTCAGTGTTCAGTGTTCAGGGTTCAGGGTTCAGTGTTCAGTGTTCAGTGTTCAGGGTTCAGTGTTTAGGGTTCAGTGTTCAGTGTTTAGGGTTCAGTGTTCAGTGTTCAGGGTTCAGTGTTCAGGGTTCAGGGTTCAGTGTTTAGGGTTCAGTGTTTAGGGTTCAGGGTTCAGTGTTTAGGGTTCAGTGTTTAGGGTTCAGGGTTCAGTGTTCAGTGTTCAGTGTTCAGGGTTCAGTGTTTAGGGTTCAGTGTTTAGGGTTCAGTGTTTAGGGTTCAGTGTTCAGTGTTTAGGGTTCAGTGTTTAGGGTTTAGGGTTCAGGGTTCAGTGTTTGAGTCAATAACCTCAGTGTTGTTCTGATCACGTACGCAGAAGATTAAGTGTTTCTGACAGCAGAGAATAGTAGTTCATAAATCATCACGAGTGTGTAGGTCATGTGAGATAGCGAGTGCAGTCGTGTCAGAAGTACAGTACGAGTCTCTTGACCTGATTCAGAGATTCACACGCGATTCAAAGTCCTCGACCAGGAGGAGTTCAGAGATAAGAGCCATTCCTCTAGTCCGCCGAGACCGAGACATAACTCTCTCTCGCTCGCAGACTGACACTTCCTACTGTGGTGAAGCGAAACACAACGTCCCTGTCGCGCTCGAGGCCTTTCCCACACTCAACAGCGGCAGCTTCTGCCCTGATGCAGTCGGCTGTAGACGACAATATATCCTCTAAACAGGCACTTGTTCACACTGAGTTGCTGTTTTTTGATTCGGCCGTCCATGGTCAAAACACACACACACACACACACACGCACACACACGATGTCGACAGTCTTGGACTCGTTCCAGCGCTGGAGAAACAGAGAACCTTACATGTGCGTCGAGTAACCTGCACTCGTATAGTTATTCATAAACTCAGATTGTGGCAGCAGGAGTGGAGTTTGCAGTTAATTTTGTATAAGCGATTAAGAGAACATGTTAAACCACAGCTCTAAACACCAGGAAACACATTCCTGAGCCGATCACCACTCCTTAAAACACACGCAAATGACAGGAAAACTAAATCCTGAAACGCCTCGAATGTCATCTTGAAAATCAGCAACCCATCGACCACAAGCATGCGTTCAGAATCACACTGAGGTGCAGATATAATAATACAGCAGAAATAACAATACTGTAGAAATAATAATACTGCAGAAATAATAATACAGCAGAAATAACAATACTGTAGAAATAATACTGTAGAAATAATAATACAGCAGAAATAATAATACTGCAGAAATAATAATACTGTAGAAATAATAATACAGCAGAAATAATAATACTGTAGAAATAATAATACTGTAGAAATAATAATACTGTAGAAATAATACTGTAGAAATAATAATACTGTAGAAATAATAATACAGCAGAAATAATAATACTGTAGAAATAATAATACTGCAGAAATAATAATACAGCAGAAATAACAATACTGTAGAAATAATACTGTAGAAATAATAATACAGCAGAAATAATAATACTGCAGAAATAATAATACTGTAGAAATAATAATACAGCAGAAATAATAATACTGTAGAAATAATAATACTGTAGAAATAATAATACTGTAGAAATAATACTGTAGAAATAATAATACTGTAGAAATAATAATACTGTAGAAATAATAATACAGCAGAAATAATAATACTGTAGAAATAATAATACTGTAGAAATAATAATACTGTAGAAATAATACTGTAGAAATAATAATACTGTAGAAATAATAATACTGTAGAAATAATACTGTAGAAATAATAATACTGTAGAAATAATTATACTGTAGAAATAATAATACAGCAGAAATAATAATACTGTAGAAATAATAATACTGTAGAAATAATAATACTGTAGAAATAATACTGTAGAAATAATAATACTGTAGAAATAATAATACTGTAGAAATAATACTGTAGAAATAATAATACTGTAGAAATAATACTGTAGAAATAATAATACTGTAGAAATAATAATACTGTAGAAATAATACTGCAGAAATAATAATACTGTAGAAATAATAATACTGTAGAAATAATACTGTAGAAATAATAATACAGCAGAAATAATAATACTGCAGAAATAATAATACTGTAGAAATAATAATACTGTAGAAATAACAATACTGTAGAAATAATAATACTGCAGAAATAATAATACTGCAGAAATAATAATACTGTAGAAATAATAATACTGCAGAAATAATAATACTGAAGAAATAATAATACTGTAGAAATAATAATACTGTAGAAATAATAATACTGTAGAAATAACAATACTGTAGAAATAATACTGTAGAAATAATAATACAGCAGAAATAATAATACTGCAGAAATAATAATACTGTAGAAATAATAATACTGTAGAAATAACAATACTGTAGAAATAACAATACTGTAGAAATAATAATACTGCAGAAATAATAATACTGCAGAAATAATAATACTGTAGAAATAATAATACTGCAGAAATAATAATACTGCAGAAATAATAATACTGTAGAAATAATAATACAGCAGAAATAATAATACTGCAGAAATAATAATACTGTAGAAATAATTATACTGTAGAAATAATAATACAGCAGAAATAATAATACAGCAGAAATAATAATACAGCAGAAATAATAATACAGCAGAAATAACAATACTGTAGAAATAACAATACTGTAGAAATAATAATACTGCAGAAATAATAATACTGTAGAAATAATAATACTGCAGAAATAATAATACTGCAGAAATAATAATACTGTAGAAATAATAATACTGTAGAAATAATAATACTGTAGAAATAATAATACAGCAGAAATAATAATACTGCAGAAATAATAATACTGTAGAAATAATTATACTGTAGAAATAATAATACAGCAGAAATAATAATACAGCAGAAATAATAATACAGCAGAAATAACAATACAGCAGAAATAACAATACTGTAGAAATAACAATACTGCAGAAATAATAATACTGCAGAAATAATAATACTGTAGAAATAATAATACTGTAGAAATAATAATACTGTAGAAATAATAATACTGTAGAAATAACAATACTGCAGAAATAACAATACTGCAGAAATAATAATACTGTAGAAATAATAATACTGCAGAAATAACAATACTGTAGAAATAATAATACTGTAGAAATAATACTGTAGAAATAATAATACTGCAGAAATAATAATACTGCAGAAATAATAATACTGTAGAAATAATAATACTGCAGAAATAATAATACTGCAGAAATAATAATACTGCAGAAATAATAATACTGCAGAAATAATAATACTCTAGAAATAATAATACTGCAGAAATAATAATACTGCAAAAATAATAATACTGCAGAAATAATAATACTGCAGAAATAATAATACTGCAGAAATAATAATACTGCAGAAATAATAATACTGCAGAAATAATAATACTGCAGAAATAATAATACTGCAGAAATAATAATACTGCAGAAATAATAATACTGCAGAAATAATAATACTGTAGAAATAATAATACTGCAGAAATAACAATACTCTAGAAATAATAATACTGCAAAAATAATAATACTGCAGAAATAATAATACTGCAGAAATAATAATACTGCAGAAATAATAATACTGCAGAAATAATAATACTGTAGAAATAATAATACTGCAGAAATAACAATACTCTAGAAATAATAATACTGTAGAAATAATACTGTAGAAATAATAATACTGTAGAAATAATAATACTGCAGAAATAATAATACTGTAGAAATAATAATACTGCAGAAATAATAATACTGCAGAAATAATAATACTGTAGAAATAATAATACTGCAGAAATAATAATACTGTAGAAATAATAATACTGCAGAAATAATAATACTGTAGAAATAATAATACTGCAGAAATAATAATACTGTAGAAATAATAATACTGCAGAAATAATAATACTGTAGAAATAATAATACTGTAGAAATAATAATACTGTAGAAATAATACTGTAGAAATAATAATACTGTAGAAATAATAATACTGTAGAAATAATAATACTGCAGAAATAATAATACTGTAGAAATAATACTGTAGAAATAATAATACTGTAGAAATAATAATACTGCAGAAATAATAATACTGTAGAAATAACAATACTGCAGAAATAACAATACTGTAGAAATAATAATACTGTAGAAATAATAATACTGTAGAAATAATAATACTGCAGAAATAATAATACTGCAGAAATAATACTGTAGAAATAATAATACTGTAGAAATAATAATACTGCAGAAATAATAATACTGTAGAAATAATACTGTAGAAATAATAATACTACAGAAATAACAATACTGCAGTAATAACAATACTGTAGAAATAATAATACTGTAGAAATAATACTGTAGAAATAATAATACTGCAGAAATAATAATGTAGAAATAATAATACTGTAGAAATAATAATACTGCAGAAATAATAATACTGCAGAAATAATAATACTGTAGAAATAATAATACTGCAGAAATAATTAAACGTCACAGTTTTTCTTTAATATATCAACATGTCTATTTGATAGATGATGGATGTTTCTGTCATGTTCACGCTTATGAAAAGGAGAACTCAAGTGCAAAACAAGGAAGGTTTATTTACATTGAAAAATGGCTACAAAAACAAAAACCCACGAGGGGGAAAACAGAATAAATGAACATGAAACAAACACTGGGTCAAGAATACAGGCACCGCCAACCAGGAACAGAGAAACATCTGACAATGACGAACTGACCAAGACTGCAAACATGAGGAGAACAAATCAAGAGTGGAACAGGTGGAACAAGTCAACACTAATCAGGTAACGAGGGGGAGGGATCAAACTATCACAGAAGCACAACATAACAACACCCATGTGCAATACAAGACAGGACCGACATGTGACAGTTTCAGGATTCTTAAACACATTAACTAAACCTATTTTAACTCTTTTGCCTCCAGCATAAAAAAAAGTTGCTAGCCATCGCCAGAATATTTGATCATTTTCACAAAACTTTCAGAATATTTTGTATGAATATCTGAACATGCAAGATATCAATAGAAAGAACAGCGCCAATGCTTTTAAACTAAATAAAACAAACTAATTTAGCCTGTGTCCACCAAAACATTTTGCCTGGACTCGCATATTTTACAATTGTTTTCAATGAGAGCACTTCTCTTCATCCACAGCTAGTGCGCTACATCATGTCGACATTTTAATATTCAGAAAGTAAATATTTGCCAAATCAGTCACTCGTGATCGAGCCTGGAGCCCTCTCCTCGGACGGCACGCCAAACACACATTTACTCTATGTGACGTATCTGTAAGTGTACCTCGTGACAGCAGGATTATTGCACAGGTGTGCCTTACACCGTGTCCTAACTACACGCGACACCACGACACGCGATAAAAGGTATCTTTTCCATGTTAATCAGAGTTTTTGTCCTAACCAGACGCGATGGCGACACGCAAAGTTTCTAATTTAGAAACGGTTCCTATTTCTGCGACGTCGCGGCTGACAGAATGAAGAAATGACACTGGTTATGAGTACTCATTATTTATTTTTAGTTAAAAACAGCTCACTGTGCCACAAGATAATGGATAATTTACCTCAGATTGTAAAAGCATATAATATAGCGTTCAAAATGAATTCTATGCAAACATACGACACACGGCCCATGCTGGAGGATCAGTACACGACTCCTGGAAGCTGAAAACATCCCAGTTCTTGCACGGCCAGCATACGCACCGGACATGTCCCCGTTTGGGATCGGCCAATACGACAGCGTGTTCCAGCTCCGGCCAATATCCAGCATAACTTCGCACAGCCATTGAAGAGGAGCGGACCAACATCACACAGGCCACAATCAACCTGATCAACTGTAAAGGAGATGTGTTGATCTGCGGAGCACTGGATGGCAGACAGATGCGGGCGCGCCGTCAACACTTTCATTTTCCCATCAACATTGGAAACAACTTAAAATACTCTAGCATTTCTGGTTAGACAGAAAATAATAATACATTATTCGCAACTACTTTTATTTGCGTAACGTCACAATAACAAGAAAACGTTGTGCTTTTGTAAAATAACATAAAACAATCAGGCGCGCTTTATGATGAACTGAAGCACGAGAACTGAATGCCTTTATATAGACCACCTTTAAATGTCCACTTTAAAAAGAACAAATTCGAATCGTAAACTAATACCTTCTGATTATGTAATCCGTATGAAAGGTGCAGTTCTCTCTAAAGGTGCATCCAGAGATTATGTTTTTAGCTTGTTATTTTTTCAGACGCATTTATAATAAATCACCTAAAGCACTGCGGCGCAAATATCATAAATATACAGGTTCTAATTTGGCCTTAGAAAACCAGTAAAATCTATATTTTTTCCTGTTAATTTGTGAATATTTTAAATGTTTTAAAGGGGTAAAAAGTCACAAACAAATTTCTGAAAATTTCGTTGAGATGTATATAGCGCTGCATTGGTGTGGTCAAACTAAAATGTTGGTGTTCAACTTTGCATTTTAAAAATACAACAACCGTTCATTTTTCGTTTTGCAACGAGCTTTTGGACATAATACCAAATAGAGTTCTTTATTAAATTCATTTTTAAACAAAGAAACAACAATTACAGGAATAGCCTCTCTAAAACTCAAAGAAATGCCACAATCAAGACATCGAAGCAGAAATAAGGGAGAAACACCAGGAACTCTGTGTCTTTCCCTGCCATTAATGCTTGCATAACACGCCACGTCTCCGTCCTTCCATTAATAATAATAATGTCGAGTGCGGTGCATGGCTGTGAAATAGGTTATAAACCTACCAAAGTCCGTTGCCATGATTTTTGGACTGACTTATCGCCAGAGGGAAAAAAGACGCTTTAGTCGCATACCATCGGTTAATGGAAACACCGTCATTTCGCAATAGTTTTTGATCAACTTTTGGAAAAGTTTTGCGCAAATCTGTAATAGAAGCACGCCTACTGTCTCTTTCTCTCACGCATATGTAGGCTAGTTATAAACTCTTTAGAGTTTTAATGATTAGGGTTTTATTTTTTAAAGTTTGTGGGTCGTGTAAAAAACAAAAAAATCCCTTATTTTAGGGATGGATTCCGGGAAATCTCCCTTATTTTCAATGTTCAATGTTGACAGCTGGACTGGATGCGGTAAAAGTTTAATATATCAACTTGCTTCGCTGAGTACATCACCTTCTTCGTTGCTCTGATTGGCTGTAGCGCTATCCAATTGCGTGCAGAGAGAATTCGAAAGACAACCGTTGATCCCGCCCCTCGGATTGAGCCCCGTCACACATCTTGATGTAGGTCTGCCATGCCAGGCTAGAATTATTACTCAAAGTTCAGTAGATTATTGGGCACCTTTTATATAAAAGTGTTTCTTTGTATGTTTTTGTGAAGTTAATTTATGAGTGAAAATCAATCCTAGTCAAATGAAATCCTACAGAAACTCGTCAGTGTATCCGTCAGTTTTGATTCGATTTTCACTTGAAAACTGTAGAAATGAATGTTGTTTTCCACACGCTTACAGAGTCCCGCGCTTTGCATTGTGTTTTCGTGATAACTAGAGAAATTTCCCCTTTACATAAGCTCCTTCATGTAAATAAATCTTTGCATTGGTTTGAGAAACAGAGAGCTGTAGAGGACATACTCAGATCGGGGTGTTGTTATTGGTGGATTAAAGGGAGAATCTATATGAAATGAAAATGGCAGTCAGACGCTGCTAACATACTAAACAATTCAGGCATATGCAGGCCAAGTGTATTTGTTTATTTGTATTTGCATGTATTATTTGTTTCAAAGCAGCTTGTGTTCAGTTGAGGAAATCTTCATCCAGAGATGGAAGGCGTGTGTTTATGGCGCTGATATTCAGATATAATACAGCTCACGCTCATAACGAACAGCAGCCATAACTACTGATGACTGCAGTGTAATATTACAGTTCTGCTGATCTACATATCGGTTATCCACACACTGACAGGACAGCAGGATCGTGTAGGTCATCTTCATCATCTTCATCATCAACATAACGCATCTTCTTAGGCTTGGAAGGGAATGATTCACTGCTTCCCAGTGTGTTCAGATTAAGATTATTTCAGCTTCTCCAAGGCACTCGAATAATGCAGAAGAAAGTTTAAAAAAGAATAAAATTGGGGAATACACTGTATATCTGTCACCTATTGTATTCACTCAAAGCCATGCTCAAAAAAGGCTTTTTAAACTATCGTCTGCATTATTCCTTGGAGAAGCTTTCTGCCGTCGTGCTGAGATATCCCGAAGAGCCCCGAGATTCACACCGCCTGCTCTGCTTTTGCCTGTTTCCATGATTATTTTGGTGTCTATGGCAATAATAATAACAAATGAAATCAGATGAAAAACTGGATCTGCATGTTTAAACATTATAATTATAACTGAGTGTTTGTTATGAATAATCACACACCGTTTCAATATTTATTTTGTGAAAATTCAGTCATCAGTTGTGGCATCATTTCTTCAGAAAGGGTTTCTCGTTCAGCTGGAGATGGATCATGACGCATGTGATGTGTGTATTATCAACATATCACTAGAGAATGGAGTGCTTTTATTGTACTTTTATCATAAATAAGCTGTAGTGAATCCACCGTTTTATTCCAAAAACACTTTGTTTCTTTGTATAAAAATAATAAATCAATTAAAATAATAATTGTTATTAGTAGACAAACTGCATAGACTCTAAAGATTGTGGAAAGTGTGTTTTAAAGGGGTGTAAAGAAGATCGTTCTGCTTTAGTTTTGATGGCTGTGTGCATGTTTCTGTTTCCCTGACTCTCATTGGTTACTGATGGTTTCTATGGTTACTGATGATGATGATGATGATGATGTTCACCCGTGTCTTGTTTGGTTTCTATCTGAAGTTGTCAGTTCTGATGAATGCGGGCTGTGTCTCGTCTGTTCCTGCAGAATCACACACACACACACACTGCATAATCTATCCCCTGCCCCTCACAGGACACATTCTGCATTTTTACATTTTTTATAAAAACATTACTTAGTCTGATTTATAAACGGTTTTGGACCCCACAATGCAGCTGATGTTCAGGTTTTACTATACTTGTGGGGACATTTGGACTACACAATGTAATATAAACATGAACACACACACACACAGTCCGACTGCAGGCGTTGCAGAGGAAGGGAAGGGTCTCACCGTTTCTCACCACATCCTCCAGTCGCTCCGCCTCTCCTGCCGAAGCTCATGCCGTGTGTGAGTTTGGGAAACACCAGAAGAGGCCGTGTGTGTTTGGGGAGATACCCTGACTCACGGAGATGTTGAAACACACACTTCATGTTTCCTCGCTGTACAATCGTGACTTCAGTACGCTGAGATCATGCTAATGAAAGAGGACGGTCCAGAAATGTGCTGTTGATCTAAAATAACTCTTCTGTGTGAATGTTGAGCAAGGAAAGGGAAGTTAAATGCTAATTTGGAGTTTTATTCACGACACATCAACTAAATATACGCTTTGGAAAAGACCTAGAATGACAAGAGTGATGTTGAGGTCAGACCGGGACTTTCAGCTTCTCGAGTTTCACCCTAACTCTAACTGAAACGCAGCACATGTAAACCCACTGAACTGAAGAAGAGGTGAACACAATCTGAAGCCTCAACATATCTTCAAGTCTTTAGAAATCTCTAGAAATGATCTTAAGCTACATATTTCTATTGACAAACATCTCAGGACTATTACTGCCCTTTTTATCAAACGTCTCATTTCCACCACAGAATGTTATTACATACATCAACTGTGATGTGGAAGGAATGAAATTGTTGTTTTAGAAAAAATATATACAATTATTACGCTTCCATTGTAAAGTTGTAATGTTTTTAAAAGAGTCTGTTCTGCTCATCAAATCTGCGTTTATTAGATCATAAATACAGTAAAACAGTGTAATATTCCTCCAGTGTAAATCATCTGTTCTCTGTGTGAATATACAGTAAAGTGTCCTGTATTTCTGTGATGTTCATCATCATTACTCCAGTCTTCAGTGTCACATGACCCTCCAGAAATCACTCTAAAATGAGGATCTGATGATCAACACACAGTTATGATTATTATCAGTGTTTATTATCAGTGTCGTTCTTCTTCATATTTGTGTTCACTGGATTCTTTGATGAATAGAAAGATTAAACAGTGTTTATCTGAAATATAATCTTTTGTAATGTAAATAAAATCTTTCTACGCTTTTGATCAATTGTTGGTGTGTGTCCAGTGTTTTACGCTTCTCGAATAATCCACAGTGAGACGTTCAATAAAAGTTTGACAAAAGAGCAGCTTGATTGAAAATCCCACTCAATAAACATTCTGTTCATGAATGTATTTAATGATGTCTTTACTCATCTCATCTCTGAACAACATCTTCACAAAATAAATAATGGTTTATGATTATTTCACTCTAAGTTTGTGATATTAAGAAAAATGTACTACATTTTTTAGATTGAAAGTAGCTGTGAAAATAAACGATGAAGGTAAAAAGTGAATAGAAACATGTGGCACCAAACAATTGTGAAATATGTCAAACAAGCAGATGATGAAGTTCCTCTTTCAGTGAAGTGCTCAGATGGAAGGAAAGAGGAGAGAGAGAGAGAGAGAGGCATGCAGTGACAGAGCGGCCTGTTACACGTACAGTATTCATTTAGCTGATGATTTTAAACAAAGCGAGTTACAGTTGCTATATATGTCAGAGGTCACACACATCTCTGGAGCAGCTAGGGGTCAAGGGTCTTGCTCAGGGACACCTTGGTGTCTCACAGTGTAGTCGAACCCGAGTCTCTCACACCAAGTCTTACCCACTGTGCCACCACCACCCCTGTATTTGTGTTCTTGCTGCCTGTTACAGGAGAACAGTGTGTGTGTGTGTGTGTGTGTTATATGCATATTTTGAATACACTGGTAGTCACGGAAGAGGCGTCAGACTTGTCACATGATTGACAGATGAATGGAGTCCAGTTCATGTGTGTTTGTTTGTGCTCGTCTGCTGGTTTGTTTGGTTTATTTCCTCAATAGTGAGTAATCAGGTCAGCTTTATAGCAGCACATATACAATACAGAACTGCTGAAAGAAGAGTCACAGTGACAAACTCAAACAAACTTACTGCTGTAAAGCGGCTCTAAAGACAACATCATCTTCTTCAAGTCAGTTTAGTGTTGGTTCAGTTTCGTTGTAAAGATCATCAATAATGGACTGAGATCAGTTCTGCAGGGAACAGTGATGTCATCGTCAGCGTCGGATCAATAATAGAGTTGAATATTCAGCTAATGAAGAGGCGACAGTGCCGAACACAATCTCATCAGGGACAGAACGACGGAGAACCCTCGAGAGAACCCAGATCTGCCCAGCGACCAGCGGTGTGTGTTCATGATCCAGAGCATCACAGGTCAGAGGTCAGATCAGGAGCACTCATGTATCATATATCAGTTCTTCTGCATGGAGATGTCTTGATCCCGCTGGTGTGTGTGTGTGTGTGTGTGTGAGGATCAGTGCTGAGGCCTTCACAGGAGTACAGACTGCCAGAGTGTGTCTGCAGCTTCCCGGACAGGGTTAGGAAGATTGTTCCAGAGTTTTGGTGCTAAACAGGAAAAGGATCTCCCGCCTGCAGTCGAGTTAGATATTCTCGGTATTATCAACCGGCCGGAGTTTGGAGATCGCAGTAGACGTGAAGGACTATAATGCGTTAAGAGCTCGCTCAAGTACTGGAGATAAACCATTCAGTGCTTTATAAGTAATCAGCAATATTTAAACATGTATTCGATAGGGTGACCATATTTTGATTACCAAGAACCAGGACACTCGGCCCAGCAAACACATGGGCCAACTCAAATGATACTCGAAGTTTACTCAAAGATACCTTATTCATTTTAATACATTTAATGTAGGTTATGCCTCCTCTGTATGGATAGAAAATTGTTATATTGTTATATGAAAACAGGACATGTCCTGGGAAAACAGGAGAGTTGGTCACCCTAGTATTCGATGTTTAATAGGCAGCCAATGCAGGGTTGACAGAAGCGGGCTAATATGGTCAATCTTCCTGGTTCTGGTGAGATCTGGAGCGGCTGCGTTTTGGACTCACTGGAGTTTGTTTATTAAGAGTGCAGGACAAACACCCAGTAGAGCAGTACAGTCATCTAGCCTTGAGCTCATGAACACATCAACTAATGAGAGCATACGGCGTGATTTGTTGATGTTTAATGGGTGCCGATGCCTCAGACCAGCAGCGCTCCAGCGGCACGGATAGTGTTGGATGTGCAAATACTTACATAATGCCAAACATTCAAACCACACGAAACATTCATCGCATGTACGAGCGGCTGCTGGACTGGCTGGACGAGTCCAAAGCTTTAATCACTTTCTGCCCTGACCTGAAAAACCAAACGTGTCACTAACAACAATCGTCTGAACACAAACAGGAAGATAACAACAGCGGCCCGTAACCAGGATCTCCCAGAATCCTGTTCAGTGTGTTTATCAGCGAGTGTGAGACTTAATAACTACAGGAATCCAGACACATCAATCAACATCTTCTGTCAGAATAGAGAGAGAGAGAGATACAGCAGTTCATGAACACAGAAGATTAATGTGGACAGAACAGAAGTCTTTATTTCTCTCTGAAAATGAATCATTCTGCCATCATTTACACACACACACTCATTCTGTTCAAACAAAAAAGAAGAACCTCGGACCAAACAGCATTGGACCCCATTGACTTTCATGTAATGGACAGGAAACACTGAGATGTTCCTCAAATGGCACGGAAGAAAGAAAGTCATACAGTTTTGAACAGAGAGAGTAAATGATGACAGAATGATTCATTCATGGATGAACTATCTCTTCAGCAACTGATCTGGCCTGTGAGACATGAGCGTGTCCCGTTTAACGTCGGGTGGATCGCCTCACGTCAGCGAGTTACAGGTCATTCTGCTGGATATGTGTTTATTATTACTCACTTTAAACTGAAAAATTGACTTTATACTTAATCCTCTTCGTCCCGTGTGAGACAGAAGGCCACTAACTTTTACCTAATGGTTCTGGAATTGTGAAAGTCACCATGAAACCAAAATGGACGATTCTTGGTTTTGATTCGTTTTGTTGTTGTTTTTTATGAAAAAAATTGCATTGTGCAGCTTATTGATTTTTCATTATAATAAAGAATTTATTTCACTAATTATTTTTAATGTCCAATTCATGTGAATGTGAATTTGAATGTGAATTTCCAACTTGAAAGTTTAATTTGCTCACTTCCGGCCCTCATCTGGTACACGTCAAATCCACATGTACGGATGTGGGCCGGATCTGGGCTTTGTCAAATCCACATGATTGGATGTGATAAAAAAGTAATAAAGACAGGTATTAATCGTGCTGAGTGTCGAATATTAATAACGCACTGTCTCTGGTTTCGAGAGCATCAACATCACTGCTCTTTGCTGACTTATAGTGCAAGGAAATCATCAATGATTGAGTGTGCAGTGTCGTTGAAATGCTCTTATGTTTTGACTGTTATCAGCACATGTGTGTGTGTGACGAGAGACTGATCGTAAGATTAGAGTAGATCAAGCGCTCGGATGAGATCCTATAGCCGCGGGAATGTTTAAGGCTTCTGTGTTTAACTTAAAAAAACAGATAAAATCACTGGCTGAGATGTTGGTGGTGTAGTCGCTGGCATGCTGTCCTACGAGTCTGAAACTCTCTGCAGGGACAGAGTACACGTCCTCAAGATGAAAGCTAGCGAAGGGTCTTCTGATGGGGTTCGGGAACAGATTCGCTGAGCGCTACACATCCCAGATTCCCCAATCCAGGCCGACGTCATGCATGTGATGTGTGCTTTACTCTCTCTGACAGAAAACAGGCATTCCCGTGTGTCGCCTCAGCGTATCCAGTGAGTTTGAGGAAGCTTGACTCTCTCTTTCTCTTTTCCTCTGTTTCAGGGACCAGATTTCACACAGGAGATGAAGCTTCTTACCGATGAAGAGCGGCTGAAGAAACGGCCCATCATCGGCCCAAAACTCTCCATCCGACCACTTCATTCCGGCAATGGATTTCTTCACTTATAATGTTTTATTTTATTTTATTGCATTTACTTGATGCTTTTATCCAAAGTGAGCTGATGAATGAGATTCTAATGATCTCTAGTTTGTTTCCTCACAAAAAGAAATACAATAAAAAGCTTTTTGTTTTCTGAATAATGACTGAAATTCTCTTGATTTCACCATATCAGCATTACAGAGATCAACCTCTCCAGACTGAGGAAGTGTTTGTTGAAATGAATGAAGCAGAATTACTGTCTTAAAAGTAGAAGATCGAGTCTCTCAGATGCGGATGGGACTGTCCCTAAATGTTTCAGCAATTGGCTTTATGCACAGCTGCACTACTTCCTGAACTTCAGCCAGCTCATTGTTTCCTGTCTGCCATTATTGGACAAACTGATTAATCCAGGTGTGTCTGACCTCAGTCGTCACAACAACAAAAATTATACACACCTGAATTAATCGAGTGTGTCCAATAATGGATCTGGCTGAAGATCAGGAAGTAGTGCAGCGGTGCAGAAAGCGAGAGAGAGGTTCACCGCTCCTCCACCAGGGGCAGATCGACTGGTTTAGTACCTTCTACAGTTAAGAGTAATTTAGGTCAAGAATCTTTATTGTTTGTGGAAACAAGCTTGTGGAACAGGTTTCCAGGAAATCTAAACATGATTAGACGTTTCGGAGGTTTTAAGCAGACTCTAACCCCCAATTTCCACCAACTGCGGAACGGCTGCGGATCCGCTCAGGAACGGCGGCGGAGTCAATAGGTTTCCATTAAAGTCAATGCGTGCATTTTCACTGACTGCCCCTGTGCCATTATGGCACAGGGGCACGGGGGCATTATGGCACAGGGGGACAGGGGCAGAGGGGGACGGGGGCCGGGAGTGATGGCCGGGAGAGATGTGCCAATGATTTTTTGAGCAGTTTTCACCACTCGCTGCTGGGCTTTCCCGTTATCCGTTGTGCAGTCCAGAAGCAGTCAGTGAGATAAGCGTCAGGAGTCAAGTTACCAACACATACAAACTCCTGTTTTCTTCTGTAAACAAGCAGGACTTTTGAAGAATGGACACTGGAATAGTCAGTGGGGTCTAAAAGTGCCAAATGTGCCAGCACAGGGGGACGGGGGCACAGGGGGACGGGGGCACGGGGCACAGGGGCATTATGGCACAGGGGCACGGGGGCACAGGGGGACGAGGGCACAGGGGGACGGGGGCACAGGGGGACGAGGGCACAGGGGGACGGGGGCACAGGGGGACGGGGCACGGGGGCACAGGGGCATTATGGCACAGGGGGACAGGGGCAGAGGGGGACGGGGGCACAGGGGGACGGGGGCACAGGGGCATTATGGCACAGGGGCACGGGGGCATTATGGCACAGGGGGACAGGGGCAGAGGGGGACGGGGGCACAGGGGGACGGGGGCACGGGGGCACGGGGCATTATGGCACAGGGGCACGGGGGCATTATGGCACAGGGGGACAGGGGCAGAGGGGGACGGGGGCCGGGAGTGATGGCCGGGAGAGATGTGCCAATGATTTTTTGAGCAGTTTTCACCACTCGCTGCTGGGCTTTCCCGTTATCCGTTGTGCAGTCCAGAAGCAGTCAGTGAGATAAGCGTCAGGAGTTACGGAGGATCTGAGGGACAGGAGGAAGAAGAGGCGTTGTCTGCTCTACTTCAGGCCTGTTGATGTGAACGTGTGTGTGGGTGCCTTCGCTCTCCGGAAGTCAACACAGAGGTTGGTTTTGGAGGTGTTGAGTGCAAGGTTGTTATTTGCACACCAGCAGCCGAGCGCTGCACTTCCTCCCTGTGTGCTGATTCATTATTCAAGACAAACGCCGCTAGATTGTCTGCAGATTTGCGGGTGGAGTACTGGATGAAGAGGGTGTACAGTAATGGACTGAGTGGCACACCGCTGTTCAGAAGAGAAGAGGGGATTTAACCTCACCATCTGGGGTCTGTTGATGAGAAAGGCCAATACCCATGATTTGGCGATAATGGGGGTCGATGCCAGCCGTCGATAGTCATTCATGCACTCTGGGTTTGATGGCTTGGGCACAGGGATGATGATGATGATGATGGTCTTGAGGCACAATAGCCTGGGCCAGTGACAGGTTAAATATATGAGTGAAGACTCCAGGCAGTTCTCCACACGCACCCAGGGACGCCACCCGGACCTTCCCCCTGCTCAGTACTGACGGTGAGTCTGAGGGGTTGGTCATCAGCTGGAAGGGCAGTTTTGACGGGCGTAGTGTTGCAGTCCTGGTCAAAGCGGACATAAAGCTCATTAGCAAAGGAGGTAGTAGTAGTGGTAGGGGGGTTGAATTATCTTTTCTGCTGTGATCTGCCGTTTGTGGCTGTGTTTGGCGTTTCGTGTTCCCCTTTTCAGGTTAGCTATCAGCCTTTAGCAGTAGACGAACGTCCAAGGTGAAGAGGCGGTCTTGGTGGCGAACAGACTCCAGCCCGTGCGCTGAAACCCAAGCGGTAGAGCGGCCTCTGCTCCCTCAGGTCAGAGGTCACAGTCCTCACGGTGGGGTCACCCGCTGACGCAGGAGCAGGAGAGATGGTCAGACTGACGCAGGTGAGGGAGTGATTGGAGGCTTCTGGGATGTGTGTGTACTCCGTGTCCAAGGTTCGGTCACCTCTGGTCGGGCAGGAGACATGTTGGTAGACCTTAGGAGGAACACACTGAAGCAGAGCCGATCCTCCTTATACTCAAGACCCCGCCTCCTCCTCGCGTCAAAGCGCAGTTACTGTAATCAAAGTTCACGACGTCGATGAGATAATTAAGTTTAACCATCCTTCTGTTCATGAAAAGAGAGGCTGGGAGGAAAACACCACGAGTGAACTGCGGGAACAGCGACTCGACTTCATTCAGCACAGATCAGTATAGTGAAGTGGATGTGCATCTCTCTCTCTCTCTCTCTCTCTCTCTCTCTCTCTCTCTCTGTCTAACCAGCCTGATCTCATGAAAGCGCAAATCTATACCATGAATTTCTCCTGCTATTTATACACCAAAAACAGTTTTTGCATGCATATGACACACACTTTTTTCACTCCACAGCCCTAACCCTACCCAGGAGATTTAAGTGTGCCATAAATACACACTTTCATGAGATTACGTTTGATAATACAAAGGGCAATGGTGTTAGTTTATAAAGTGCAGCTCATAAAAGAAAACTTACACTGCGCTTGAAAATATTGATTTATAAAGAAAACTACTAAAATAATAGTTTATAAAATGTTAGTTTTGAAATGGTGATTTCCAATAATTTTATTTACTTTATAAATGTGTTTATTTTGTCTATTCATACAGTATATGTTTCTATGTGTGTCTTATTAACATATATCTTATTTTTATTTATTTTACTCTGTGTATCTTCTGTCAGCAAAACAAATTCCCAGTGTGTGTGTGTGTGTGTGTGTGTGCATACACAAACATAAACATGTCAACAAATCTGATTGTTGTTTGTGATGATGTTCAGTCACATGACCGAAGCCTTCATAACTTTCATCATGACAAAAATAAAAAACTCTCAAGAAACCACGAGCAACAGCAAATAAATTCATTTTGTTTTTTATTACAAATAAATATTTACATTATATTTACAGTGAAGAACCCCATCCCATACTCGAACAAACAGCTTCATTTGATACATGGAGTGTGTGTGTGTGTGTGTGTGTGTGTGTGAGTATACATCTGAAACCCCTTGACATGAACACATAACGGAACCTGTCCAATTCACATTACATCAGATCAGAAAACTGTACAAGAGGAAGCAAAGCCACGATCATCTCCGGAGGACCCGCGTGTGTCCGTGTGTGTCCGTGTGTGTCCGTGTGTGTCCGTGTGTGTCCGTGTGTGTCCACGGGATGGATGTGTTCAGAGGAAACCAGCAGATGTCCAGAAGAAGGAGGAACGGCAGGGAGGATCCCTGAGGCATGAGGTACAAGGTTCATTGTCCATGAGTGTGTGTGTGTGTGTTCTCAGAGAGGACACATGATCTGTGGGCCGGAGCTGCTGGTCACCAGCTCAGTGTATGTGCAGAGCGGCTCCTCCGGGGTCAGTTCGGTGTAGAGACGAAACTCCAGCTCTTCTCCTGCAGAAACATGACACACACACACACACACACTCGTGAGTTGGAGATCAAGAACACGTGCTGAAGCTCTTCTGACTGCTCCTGCTCCTGTCTTTACCTGAACTTACACTCCACTGGCTCTCTGGACTCAAAGACTCAGTTGTGCCTACTTCATTGCCCAGGAACCCCTTTCCAAAGACGCCACCTTGAAGCCACTGTGAACTGTCACGCTCCAGTTGCCGCGAGAGCTGCAAGAGCGAAGCACACTGGTGAGTGACGGGCTTCTGATTTCAGTCAATCACATCGCCAATAACAGGCGCTAAAGCGGGGTGTCCCTGCCAATGAACAAGCACAATGGACACACTCACCTCGATGATGGCTTCGTAGTCCTCCAGGTCTGCGGATGGAGAGATGCGGGAGGGAGAGATGGAGAGAAGAGGAGAGAACAGTGAACACCGGCTCCAGCGTTTGGAGGAACAGCTGAACTCAGAGAGCGCTCCTTACCTGTCGAGTGCATGGGCGACACCTGGAACTTGCTGGTGTACAGACCACTGGAGCTGTCCGGCCCCGCCACCTCCTCACACACACTCGTCTCACACACACTCGTCTCACAGCCGGGGATCTCAGTGTCCATCATGGGGCTCGGGGAGTCTGCTGGAAAACAGAGGAGCGGGGATGAGTACTGAAGCTCACACACTCGTCTCACACTCGTCTCACACTCGTCTCACACTCGTCTCACACTCGTCTCACACTCGTCTCACACTCGTCTCAGCTCACACACTTGTCTCACACACTCGTCTCACACTCGTCTCACACTCGTCTCAGCTCACACACTCGTCTCACACTCGTCTCAGCTCACACACTTGTCTCACACACTCGTCTCACACTCGTCTCACACTCGTCTCACACTCGTCTCAGCTCACACACTTGTCTCACACACTCGTCTCACACTCGTCTCACACTCGTCTCACACTCGTCTCAGCTCACACACTCTTCTCACACTCGTCTCACACTCGTCTCACACTCGTCTCAGACTTGCTGTAGCATCTCTTACTGAGGATTGTGCTGTCGATGGTGGGCTCCTGCATCTCATCTGCGCTTACTTCTTCCTTCTTGACATGTGAGGACGCAGCCTGAGGGACACACACACACACACACACACACACACACAGGTTCAGTGGGCGGTCGGACAGCACAGCACAGGTTCACTGGCGCTCGAGACTCGGCTCACCTTCGTCCGCCTCCGGCTGTCTCGGCCCTTGGGTCTCTTGTCCTTCTTCTTGCAGACTGCGGGCAGCATCCGGTACACCCTCACCGCGCCGCAGCCCTTGTTCACGCTGCGGTCCTTCACCTCCTCGATGTCCGGCAGAGAGTTCATCGCACACCGGAAGTTCGCTTTCCACGTCTTGGGGTCCGGAGAGGTTTGGCCCTCCCTGAATTTACCTGAGGAACACAACCACAGGGGGGTGAGTACAGGGATCTGAGCGTGTGTGTGTGTGTGAGTGTGTGTGTGTGTGTGTGCGCGCTCACCTGTGTGGATGGCCCACTGCTTGAACAGACACGCGTCTTTGTCCATCTCCCAGCCGTGGCGAGCGGCGTGTTTCCACGGGATGGAGAACATCTTCTCCTCCTGAAAGCATGAACCCGTGAGAACGCTGCTGATATCTAGATGTTAGTGTGAGCGCTGTCTCGCTCTGCTTTACCTTGTTGACCCACACGAGTCCAGAGATGCGGTTGGAGTCGATGGCGCTCTCCAGCCAGGGCCGCATGCGCATTCGGGACACAGGCATGTTTCTGCAGAGGAGCACAGAGAATGTCACACACACACACACACTGGCTGCGCGCGCATGAGCTCAAGACCAGGAAACTAGCGCTTTGTTTATAGTCTGACAAATTTCACCGTGCAAAATTCAGATCTTTTTTTAGTTATTTATTTCTTTACAAGCTATTTTTTTGTAGTAAATGCATACACATTTAAGAAAATTGAGAAAGTTACTTTAAATGTTATTGTTGTCGTTTTGCACATTTGTTCCTGCATGTTGAACATTTCCTTTAACTTGCATTAATTACAAAATATAAATCTAAATAATCAGAATATAAGCTTAATTTAATTATTTTCCAGTAAAAAATCGATTGCAGTGAAATTTGTCTCATTAACATTTCCAAGAAACAGCAATAAATGCAATAAAAAGTTTTTTTTTAAAAGACATTATCTTTGCCACTTACAGTATATTCCGATGTTGTATCCAAATCAGAGAAATGCTAAAGAAATATGTCCTGTAAAGGCGTCAATCCACTCTGTGAACTGCAGATCGAGTTCAGTCGAGATAAGCTGTCGTTTACTGTACAGAAGGAGCGCGCTGCGCTTATTTATATTGCCTTGTGGGGAAAAATCCCTCGCGCTGACACACACTCTGAGCTCGCGCATGCGCAGAGGGAGCCAGCCGCTCCACAGAGCAGACAGGCTGATTTCCGAGAAATCATGCTGTTATGAGATACACCAACTGAGTGCGGAAGACAGTTGAGTTTGGATAAACATACACACACTCACGCCCTCGACATACCACAACACACACACACACACACACACATTAATGACACGGTGACAGTGATCAGCAATTAATTTCCGCAATTTACAGTGAACCTCCAGGGCTGCCGGAAAATGTACATAGAAATATATAATTATATGCATTATATCAATCATAATGCAATGAATCCGCCACCAGCAGCAACGTTTCGTGCATGAAGGCATTTTATTTCTGTGAATGTAAAAACGTTATTTTTGAACCCAACATTGTTAAGGGAGTGTGGATATAAAGGTCGATGCTGTGAGTTGTCCCGACAGGTGAATTACATGACAGTAGTTGTGAGTGAAACACGAGTGCCAGAGTTCAGTTCAGTCCGTGAGAAGTCAGTGGTTTTCCGGGAAACGCGCGTGTTTGCGCCGGGAGAGGGCGCGCTCGCGCACGTGCACGCACAGAAGCGCGTTACTGTAAGAGCAGCGTTTCAAAGAAACGGAGCAGGTTTGGGTGTTTCAGCCTATGGCAGTCCTGGAATACCAGGCATGAGACATGAGCTTGGTATTTTAGGTTTCGAGATTTCTGTTCATGCCCAGGAAGTGAGATTGAGAGCTATCATGAGGGTCGAGTATTGCGTTTGCTGAAAGTGTGTGTGTGTGTGTGTGTGTGTTGCGGACAGCTGATATAGTCCAGCTCCATTCCCGCGAGTTGCCCTCACTCAGAGACTGTAGGACTCGAGATGTTAAACTGATCAAACGTATCAAAGACAAATGTGTACAGATAGACAATAACAAGGTAATATAAAGGCATTTAAATAGCCTACTTTTGTACTTTTATTAATGCCATGATGCAGAACAATACAATACAAAAATAAAATACAAAGTAAATTAAAATAAAACCGTGCCAGGGGACAAGAACATGTTTTATACCAAACACCAGAAAATGGAGCTAGAGTAACTTAATGATGGCAGTTAAATACAGATCTGCGAGTAATGCGCGCTCCCTCTGCAGCTCAGCATGTGACATAATGGGGATGTGACGTAAGGGGGCGTGTCCTGGCCCCGGGAGGAGGCGGGGTTTTCCTGTGGAGTTTCTGCTCTGTGGATTCCTGGGTTTTCCCGAGGATAGTCCAGCGATATTCCCCTGGAAACCCGACACCAGATCCTCAGATGTGAAACCCGCTGGCACCGTCTGGCATCATCCTCTGTTAGATCCGATCAGTGGGCCATGCTGAAACATGCTCTCTCTCTCTCTCCCTCGCTCGCTCTCTCTCTCTCTCGAGATTGTGTCAAGGTTTCACGATTTTCACTGTTTCTCATTTTGCAACAGATTGGAGTGTTTATTTTTGAGACTTCAAGGAATTTTAGCATGGTTTCAAAGTTGTATTTTCTAAGGATTTATTTATGGTTTTAAATATTGGACAGAAAATAGAAGAAAAGGGCTTTTACTGAATTTCATTTTTGCCAAGCAAGGACAGTTTTTACGGTGAAGGATAGAAGGAAGGGAAGGACACGATATGGACGGGACTTTAGGAGTTAGGAGAGAAAGCAGGAATAAGACATGAGTTTTTGTTCTAGAAGTTAAAGGAGAACTCCGGCACAAAATGAACCTTTGGTCTAATTACACATTGTTACCTAGTCAACCGTTATCTGAGATTTGTTTTCATGATTGGCGAATGTAAATATTTTTATCTCTAAAAACAGTTTAGCCTATAATGCTAGTATAACGCTAGTATATAGGGCATAGAGTAATGACAAATAAAAATCGCTTGTTATTACCACTAACAAGGCTCAAAATAGCCCCACAGTAACACGACAGCATAACAAGGGTCTCTACGTTCAAATGGAAGCATTGAGAACTTTGTCAGTGTCCAAACAGTTTAATAAGAAGATATTTTATACACACTGTCAACTTCGCGAATACTGGAAGAAGCCATCTTTGAAAAATAGTCTCTACCAGTCGATCTACGAACGCCGATCAGAAGACCTGACAGCTGCGTGAACAACACACTCGACGAGCCACAGAAATATGGCCGTGCCCTTTCCTGCATATATTCCGGAGGGAGGGTTGATGCAAATGTTTGGGTTAGTGACGTACCATAACCCAGCTGTAGTCCCAATCCAGTCGTTTTTGTAGACAATTATACAGTACTTCCTGATTTTTAAAGCGCTGCAACTTAGCAGATACTGTTCATGCACCAACAGCAACATTACACACTATTTAAAATCAAAAAAGTCAAATCGCAATTTTATGATGATGTACTGTTAGATGAAGAAATGGGTTTCAAATTCAAATTAAGATTTTGTGTTGAATAAAAAGTTTGTGTTTGAGTATTTTTTATCTAAGATATTATGTATGCAGTGTTTTAAAAAAAAAAAAGTAAAGTAAAGTAGCTTTAAACCTTAAAAAAACTCTCTCTGTGTGTCTAATGTCAGGTCACACTGGCGCATTTCCATTACCATTCAAATTGCGAAAATTTAAATTGAAATAGAAAATACACAATGGAAACACGTCCATTTTGCAAAAACTCATTTATCGCACAAAAGTTTTTACGCTCGCATGAGGAGCTGTTTCAGGCAATTCGAAAAAGGAATAGTGCAAAACTTATTGCTTTTTTTTGCGTTTAGGCTTTGGGGTTAGGCACAGTTTTTGTGCATTTAGAGTCAACTGAAGACGCGGTGTTTGTTTGGGGTCCGAGAATAATAATAATAATTATCACCATTATTATAACATTTATTAGGCTACATTTAGAAGACGCTTTTATCCAAAAAAGGAACAAAGCTATTCATTACATGTCATTCATATTAGAGGTTAGACAATAATAATACAGGGCTAAGATTATCACAAATAAACACAACATTTTGACGCATATCCAAGTGTGTGTGCGAGTGTGTGTGCGCGCACTGGATGGCAGGGAGGCGCAGGCGCGAACACTTGCATTTTCGATCAACAGTGGAAACAACTTAAAATACTCTATCATTTTTGGTCATGCAGAAAATAATACATTATTCGTAAGTAGTTTTATTTGCGTAAACTCACAATTACAAGAAAACGTTGTGCTATTGTAAAATAAAATAAAACCATCGGGCGCGCGATAACGTAATGTCACTTTGATCTATCTTTGTGTACTGGCAAGGTCGAGTAACAGTGAGATGTACGAACGCTACAGTTTACTGATGTATATGTACTCGGTTTGTAGTAACACAATAACTTTAATGTGTTGTTCATTATAAACGTGAGATTATGAATTATATTGAGAATGTTGTAAGTTACATAGAAAACATGCCGTAATGTACCCTGAGCGTAAACCTTCCACATTCATCGTGAAGTGTGCAAGCGATTTGCAAAGATTAATATAAAGGTTAATAAAGCGTTACACACACTTCTTCTGGAGGTGCAGCAGGAACACGAATAGTTTTCAGGAGCAGCTTTATACTGATCCTCGTTTATAAAGCAGTCTGCTGAGAAATGATTCGCGCAAACATGCGTTGACGTTGATCATGGGGAAAATTCCCTTCGAAAACAAAACTCAGCCACTGCGTCTTCAGCGGTTCGGATCATCAAAATGACTCTGTGTTCGTTATTACACCGAAGAACAGAACACCGCAATCGCTTAGACGCCATTCTGCTCCAGCGTATCAACAATAGCGGACTATGATGACCGCTCACTCAGGGCGGGTAACTGCTGTCAATCAACAATCGTGGGAGGGGCGTCCGATTTATTGACGTCACACGATCGAACGGCTCGATTTGAGACTTGGGAAAACATTTAAAGGGATAGTTCACTTTGAAATTAATTTTTGATATGTTTTATCTTACCTCAAGGGCATCCAAGATGTAGGTGTCTTTGTTTCCACAGAGTCATTTTGAATTCATTTTGATGATTTGAACATATTTAGATATATTGAAATCGTTTCCTGTATATCTAAATATGCTTAGTGAAAGGTAAAACTTCCGAAATCTCTGTGTAAGCAATACATGACGTAGACGCGCGATAGATCACTTCCAGCATAACTTTGGAGACGGTTCAGTTCGGTTCAGTTTCGGTTTAAAACTATATAAATACTGTTCATTTTCTCACACAAACCGCTCGTTTCGTGTCTTAGGCCATCAATGTGTACTTACATTTACGAATCATTAAATCATGTTTAATTTGGACTGAAAAATGTAAACATATCACTGAGTAGCCCACTGAAGCTAAGCAGGGCTGAGCTGGGTCAGAACCTGGATGGGAGACCTGCTGAGAAAACCAGGTTGCTGCTGGTAGAAGTGTTAGTGAGGGGGGCACTCACCCTGTGTGGTCTACAGTATGTGGGTCCTAACACCCCAGTAAAGTGATGGGGACATATACTGTAACAAGCACCGTACTTCGGATGAGACGTAAAAAAGAGGTCCTGACTCTCTCTGGTCATTAAAAATCCCATGGCACCCCTGGTAAAGAGTAGGTAGGGGTGTAACCCCGGTGTCCTGGCCACATTCCACTCATTGGCCCTTGCCAATCATGGCCTCCTAATAATCTCCATCCACTGAACTGGCTCTATCACTGTCTCTCCTCTCTCCACCTGTAGCTGGTGTGTGGTGAGTGCCTGGCTGCCGTCGCATCATCCAAGTGGAGGTGGATGAGGAGAGACCCCTTGACATGATTGTAAAAGTGCTTTGGGTGTACAGTAGTACATATGAAAGCGCTATATAAATGCCTCATTCATTCATTCATTCATTCATTCTAACATTCATAAATGATTTACGGCTGAAATGTTGCACTTATATGTAACAAGAAAAGTATTTATCATAATGTCCTTGCTGTTAGACTTTATTGTAGCTGTTGTATTGCCATGGTCAAGGGCTCATTTCCCAGGGAAGGCAAGAACTGATAAGAATGGAAATGTGTACATTGAAATGCAATGTAAGTTGCTTTGGATAAAAGTTTTGGAAAGAGTCTGCCAAATGCATAAATGTAAATTTAGGACATAATGTTGTTTTGATGTTGTACATCAATAGTGGTGTCAGAGTGAAGACGCTGTCATGTTGCCAGAGAGACATCAGTGTCTCAGTGTGTGTAGTGAACCAGTGTGTGTAGTGAGCCAGTGTGTGTAGTGAGCCAGTGTGTGTAGTGTCCCAGTGTGTGTAGTGAACCAGTGTGTGTAGTGTCTCAGTGTGTGTAGTGTCTCAGTGTGTGTAGTGAACCAGTGTGTGTAGTGAGCCAGTGTGTGTAGTGAGCCAGTGTGTGTAGTGTCCCAGTGTGTGTAGTGAACCAGTGTGTGTAGTGTCTCAGTGTGTGTAGTGAACCAGTGTGTGTAGTGTCTCAGTGTGTGTAGTGAACCAGTGTGTGTAGTGTCTCAGTGTGTGTAGTGTCCCAGTGTGTGTAGTGTCCCAGTGTGTGTAGTGTCTCAGTGTGTGTAGTGAACCAGTGTGTGTAGTGTCTCAGTGTGTGTAGTGAACCAGTGTGTGTAGTGAACCAGTGTGTGTAGTGAACCAGTGTGTGTAGTGTCTCAGTGTGTGTAGTGAACCAGTGTGTGTAGTGTCTCAGTGTGTGTAGTGTCCCAGTGTGTGTAGTGAGCCAGTGTGTGTAGTGTCTCAGTGTGTGTAGTGAACCAGTGTGTGTAGTGTCTCAGTGTGTGTAGTGAACCAGTGTGTGTAGTGTCCCAGTGTGTGTAGTGTCCCAGTGTGTGTAGTGTCCCAGTGTGTGTAGTGAGCCAGTGTGTGTAGTGTCTCAGTGTGTGTAGTGTCCCAGTGTGTGTAGTGTCCCAGTGTGTGTAGTGTCCCAGTGTGTGTAGTGTCTCAGTGTGTGTAGTGTCCCAGTGTGTGTAGTGTCCCAGTGTGTGTAGTGAACCAGTGTGTGTAGTGAACCAGTGTGTGTAGTGTCCCAGTGTGTGTAGTGTCCCAGTGTGTGTAGTGTCCCAGTGTGTGTAGTGAACCAGTGTGTGTAGTGTCCCAGTGTGTGTAGTGTCCCAGTGTGTGTAGTGTCCCAGTGTGTGTAGTGAGCCAGTGTGTAGTGAGCCAGTGTGTGTAGTGTCCCAGTGTGTGTAGTGTCCCAGTGTGTGTAGTGTCCCAGTGTGTGTAGTGAGCCAGTGTGTAGTGAGCCAGTGTGTGTAGTGTCCCAGTGTGTGTAGTGTCCCAGTGTGTGTAGTGTCCCAGTGTGTGTAGTGTCCCAGTGTGTGTAGTGTCCCAGTGTGTGTAGTGTCCCAGTGTGTGTAGTGAGCCAGTGTGTGTAGTGAACCAGTGTGTGTAGTGTCTCAGTGTGTGTAGTGTCTCAGTGTGTGTAGTGAACCAGTGTGTGTAGTGAGCCAGTGTGTGTAGTGAGCCAGTGTGTGTAGTGTCCCAGTGTGTGTAGTGAACCAGTGTGTGTAGTGTCCCAGTGTGTGTAGTGTCCCAGTGTGTGTAGTGTCCCAGTGTGTGTAGTGAGCCAGTGTGTGTAGTGTCCCAGTGTGTGTAGTGAGCCAGTGTGTGTAGTGTCCCAGTGTGTGTAGTGTCCCAGTGTGTGTAGTGTCCCAGTGTGTGTAGTGTCCCAGTGTGTGTAGTGAGCCAGTGTGTAGTGAGCCAGTGTGTGTAGTGTCCCAGTGTGTGTAGTGTCCCAGTGTGTGTAGTGTCCCAGTGTGTGTAGTGTCCCAGTGTGTGTAGTGAGCCAGTGTGTGTAGTGTCCCAGTGTGTGTAGTGAACCAGTGTGTGTAGTGTCCCAGTGTGTGTAGTGAACCAGTGTGTGTAGTGTCTCAGTGTGTGTAGTGTCCCAGTGTGTGTAGTGTCCCAGTGTGTGTAGTGTCTCAGTGTGTGTAGTGTCTCAGTGTGTGTAGTGAGCCAGTGTGTGTAGTGTCTCAGTGTGTGTAGTGAGCCAGTGTGTGTAGTGAGCCAGTGTGTGTAGTGTCCCAGTGTGTGTAGTGTCTCAGTGTGTGTAGTGAACCAGTGTGTGTAGTGAGCCAGTGTGTAGTGAGCCAGTGTGTGTAGTGAGCCAGTGTGTGTAGTGTCTCAGTGTGTGTAGTGTCCCAGTGTGTGTAGTGAGCCAGTGTGTGTAGTGAGCCAGTGTGTAGTGAGCCAGTGTGTGTAGTGTCCCAGTGTGTAGTGAGCCAGTGTGTGTAGTGAGCCAGTGTGTTCAGACACACACACACACACACACACACACACACACACACACACTGTCAGGAGTGTATTCGGAGAGAGGAGCTTGAGTAAATCTCTGGCCATCTGCTTTAACAGCTCGGTCACATTGGATTGAGTGGCAAATCCACGGCACTGCGTCACTGTCAGCCTGTCCTTCTCTGCAACTCTCTCTCTTTCCTCTGTGTTTTACTCATTCACCAGCAAATAAGAAAAAACGTCTCAACACAAAGATGTCATTATTATGTGTTAAAGCACTCGACATCTGTATTTCCAAATGCATTTGATTGGCCCATGTGTGTCTTGAAACTTTGATTCTTGAACGCGTGTGATAAGCGTTCGATCACGTGACCTGCCGTCTCTGGATGAGAAGGAGAGCTGCTCAAGGTTAAACAGGAGGGGGTGGGGCCGAGGATCACGTGACTCCTGTGGGGACCGGTGAATGGCTGACGGAGCAAGAGATAAGAGACTGATAAGAGTGCGATGTCACTTCATCAAAAAAAAAAATTGATAAAAAATTGTACATTAACTATAAACACAACGTATTGCATTTCTCATAGACAGAAATGAATCTCTGAAAATGCACACACACACACACACACACACACACACACACACACACACACATCATGACTACACTAGTAGATTGGGTCGCACGGGAATGGGGTTATTTAGTAAAAGTTAGTCCTGGTGATAAAAATAGAAGCAGCCTGATGTTATTAATGCTGTGTAAATTCACACATGACGTTCCAGGAATCATCCAACAGCAGCATCTCTTCCTATAGGCGCATCATCATCATCATCATCCTCATCATCATCATCCTCGCGTGAGGGAGGAGACAGGAGGCGAGACTCAGACCTGTCTGTCGCTCTCGGGCCTGTGGACCAGCATCGCTCTCTCTCTCTCTCTCTCTCTCTCTCTCTCTCTCTCTCCATGCAGCAGTGTGTCGGACTGAACTACACTCTCCATGACTGAGACATGCTCGCCTTCGCTTTAGTCGCTGGATCTGTGTGGGTTGTTCTAGGTGAGTGTTCCGTTTTACTGGTTTATTCTGCTGGAGAACACATCTCCGATCGCGGGTCAGTGCCGCAGTGCCAGAGATGGACATTATTAAAGGCTCAGGATCTCAAATCCTGTCGTGTCTCGAAGCTTCACTGCTGTCTCTCGCTCAGATCGCTAGATCATTAACATCCGCCTCTGATTGAGGAAGCGAGCTGCGGGAAATGAAGCGGCTGATGGCTGCAGCACGTAAGTTGCTGATCGTGATGTTTTCTGTTCTACGGCATTAAACGCTGCAGGTCTTATGCGACGCGTTAATATGTGAGAATGACTGTATGTGTGTGTGTGACATGTGGTGACAGGAGACAGATATGGGGCATATTTCTGTTCTGTTCGTGTCAGGGCCGCATTTTATAGCACGTCTTTTAAAGCGGCTAGTTTGCCGGTGTCGTCGTGCTTCATTGTTACGCAGAGCCGACGTCATGGGCGAGCGCGCCTGCTGATTGGCGGAGCTGTCCAGCGCAGAGGTGCTGACTCCGCCCACTGCTCACTGCACTGCTTTACTATGACTTCTGCGGGCAGGGAAAAGTCTTTCTTCAGTGTTAACATCAAGCATCACTGTAGGCAGAGTCTATAACTCTATAGCGCTGCTGCAGCTTCACAATCACATCTAGATATCTAGAGCTTCACTTGAACATGCGTGCATGAGGAACTGACCACTGCAGGGTATTTTACTCACTTGTGGATCACGTTCTGTACAGTGTGGCCTTCACATCATACATTTTTCATGGCCATGTGTTAGCGACCAGTGCCTGGACACGTCTAACCTGAGCCTCCAGCTGCCATGTGCTGCTCATGAATAATGCAGCGGTCCAGTGTGACGAGAGACTGAGGCGAACATAATCTTTTACCTCGTCTTCCATAATTTAAAGATTTAGGCTTACGAACACTTTCTGTCTTCTCGATTGAAATGTGCGTATCGTCATAGCTGGCCCTCAGCGACCCGTTCACAAGCCAACTTGGCATTGACTGTAAAGGGAATGTGGTGGACAGGACAAGCACACGTTCATCATTATGAAGACATGTTCAAAGAAATGAAACTGAGATATTCAGCTGTCTTAAAGGGGAAGTTCACACAAACATTACAATTCTATAATTTACTCTGTTCCAAACCTGCATGAGTTTCTTTCTGTCAGCCAGCGAGATATTGTGAAGGATGTTGGTGACTGACCAGTGGATGGGTGACAGAAGAAGAAACGCGCTGGTTTGGAGTAAATGATGACAGAGCTGTCTTGTTTGGGTGAACTATCTTGGGAATCCCACAGTGTGTTGGTGAACGCTTCTGCTTTCAGATCGCTGGTGTTTACAGGAACATCAGAAAGACTGAGATCCTCTTTCGCCAGCAGTCATGAGTGTGTGTGTGTGTGTGTGTGTGTGTGTGTGTGTCCCACCAGCGGTTTTGCAGTGTGCTGAATGGGAAAACTGATGTTCATGAGTGTGTGAAGGGCTCAAATGATGCTTAGTGTGCAGAATAAAGTGCTGAGTGAGCACAGGACTGGTGACACTGGGAAGACTGGGAAGACTGGTGACACGGGTTAGACTGGTCAGGTCATGTGTGATGCTGGAGACACTGGTCTTGTGTGGTTGTTGTCGGTGTGTAGTCGCTGGAGGGATTCGGGGGGCAGAGATACATTATAAGTGACATGTTGACTTGCTTCACTGAAAGTTTCTGAAACACTGAAACCAAAGTTTAAAGGCGTCCAGTTCAGATGAGATGTTTTGAGTTTTGATTTTACAGTGTTGTTTCAAAGCCGCTTCAGCAGATTCGAGGTTTGTTCTCATCTGAGAGTTTCCTTGCTGTCAGATCAATAATGCAGCATTTCTGAATATTATTTGTGTTTTAAACTGCGCTGTGACGTCACAATGTGTGTCATCTGTGTTCAAGTAGAAGAATAAATATAAGTGAATCGTCCTGAGGTGACACACCTTCCCCCGGTCAGGCAGATATAGTGCAGGACACAGCTGTGCTTTATAACGTCTTACACTGAGACCATGATATAGATATTATAGATGATATAGATGATATAGATGATATAGATATTATAGATGATATAGATGATATAGATGATATAGCTGTGTTTCCCTGCGCTCGCTCTAAACACGTCTCTGTGAATCTGTTATTTATACGTCAGTGTGTGTGTGTGTGTGTGTGAGCTGTAAGCTAAGCCTGCGTATCATGTAGTCAAGGGTAGATGGAGGAGGAGAGAGAGAGAGAGAGGGAGAGGGAGGGGCGAGAGACATGCATCTGCTGAGGGTGGTGTGATACGGTGGCCACGGAGGCTCACAGCAGACTGATGCGTTTCACTTTCCCTGCCTGTGTGTGTGTGTGTGTGTGTTTTATGTTTTTATGTTTAACTTTATTTATGAAATAATAGTTTCATTTGAAGTCACCATGATGGTGGTCAGTGTTTGCTTTTTTTTGACACACACACACACACACTCTCACATTATTATGGGATGCCTCATGTATAGACAGCTCTGTAGGGTAACAGATGCAGGTGAGCACTTCATCAGAGGCTCACACACATGACAGGAAGTGACATCAGGAACTCCGGGCCAGGGAAAAGTGGCCAGACTCTGAATAGCGCGTGTAAAGCAAGGGTCACTCGTGTCCATCTGTTAGTGCACTAATAGCCCATAATCTCCTGTGAAAGGGATGGGGGCGGAGCTTACTCTTCAGATCCCGCCCCCAGGGTGGACAGCGGCCAATCATCGCTCTCCACAGGCTCTAAAGGCTGTGGATGGAGACGGTGGTCTAGTATGAGGTGCTGTGTTTGAGGAGGAATAGCATCAGTCTGTTCCAGCTGTCGGTTTGAGAACTCGAGAAGCACACTTTCAAAAGAGAGCATACTTTAAAAGAAGATACTTCAGTGTCAAATCAATGTAATGTTTTTCACTTTAACACTTTATTCCATTAGTTGCAAGTAAATTAAAATGCATTAATCTTGCTTTTGTGAGCTATATTTAAGTACATCAGTACATCTTTATATGTAATTTCATAATGATGTGTGTTGTCTTACAGTAAGTGTACTGCCATGACATGCATTTATGGGAAACTAAAGTATGCTCTTGAGTAGAGGTCGACCGATAGTGGATTTTGCCGATACCGATATTTAGGTTTGACCATAGCCGATTAATGAACTGATATCTTTTCAAATGTATTCTGGATTAAAAACAAACCAAACACTCCCAGTAAAACTGTGCTGAACTGAAATGTGCTAAATTAAATATATATAAAAAATGAATATATTAAAATGAGAACTTCTATAGAAAAAACTATACAGAAAATAATTTAAACATTAAAATATTACAGGTCAAATATGTGTTTTTTTTTGTTTTGTTTTTTGCTATAACTTAGAAACAAGGATGTAAACAGCTTTCATGAAATATGCATACAATATACAGTTTTACATGCATGCATTATTATGTGTTATTTTATAGTACATTAACTAAGGTAATACCAGATCAAATTAAAATTAAAACTCGACCTCTACTCTAGAGTCATTTCTACTAAATCTTGTTTCTCATGCAAGTGCCATATACAATATTACCATTTTTGTAATGTTGCAATTTAGAACATTTCAGCTATAGAAACTATATTTTTTTTTTTTAAATACCTGCATGCAATTGCAAAGTAGTATTTATTTCTGTAATTCCAACACTGTATTCACAGCTTTAACCCTTCCCATACCAGCAAACGTGTCCTAAACACACCGTCTCACAACATCAACACTTGAAGTGCACTGAACCCCACAACTATTATCTGTAATGTAAGTCCTGTATATAGCAGTTGAAGACATCTAATATAAAGTGGTACCAAACATTCTAATTTGACAGAATTATGAAGTGATTTTGAATATGAAGAGGAGTGGAAGTGCCTCATCTGAGCTTTTGACATATTCAGCTTCAGTTATTATCCAGTTATTAGAGATGTTTGAGTTGTGTCTCGTCCATGATGAAGATGATGATGAAGGACAGCTCTGTTTAATCTGTTAGACGACGACACTGCGCTGCTTCTGACGCGGACTGATGTCACACACAGACTTTAAAACCAATGTTACATCATATAATGATGAACGATCATAGGATTGGAAATGCCACCAAACCATATGTTTTCAAAAGTTTGCATCTTTATGATCTTTTAGCAGTGTTCAAAGAATAATGCTTTGTCAGAATGGGAATATATATCATATCCTGCACACGGCCTGTATTTAGTGGTGATAATCCGTTCGTAATCTACGGCGTATAAATGAAAGCTCATGCGTCGGGACGCCTGGACAATGATGCCGAGGTGCATCAGATTATCTGTCGTTTCCCAAGACACTCCAGTCAGAAAGCCACGTCTAAAGATGCGTGCCGGTGAAGACATCTGCGCTTCTCTCCACTTTTGCTGGTCATTATAAGTAATAATTACAGCATTACAGTGGTGTGTTTCTTAAACAGAGTTAATTATGAGTGCACAGAAAAACGGTTAAACATGCAGTCTGGACTGGAAGAAAGCTTCAAGTAAATGGACTTCACAAACAATCAATACTTACAAAAGACAATTCAGCAGTTCTGTTGCCATAAACAACCATAAGATCAATATACAGTATTGACCAAGCATATGCATTAGTCCCAGTCTCCAAATAACTGTCCAGATATTTTCATCCTTGCTCTTCACGTTCAGATGTTTGTTGTGGCGTTTTCAAATGACATCTGTTCCAGTTTATCAATGATGCTCAATGTCTGCTAAGATTCCTGAACAAATCAGAAATTAATTATACGATGTTGTATTTCGCCAAATATTAATGTAAATGGTACAATTATCTTGTTCTTGCTGTCTATGGAGACCGTAAAGAACGTCTCGGTTAGGCATGTAAGGAACTGGAGCTGCGTGAAACGCTGTGGGAATGGCCCTTGCGTTGTGCGTCATGAAGCACGTATGGAATGAGTCCAACGGCTTAATGGAACGTCATAGGCGGGTGACGCCATCGACCAGGAAACTATAAAGCACCCCAAAATCACTACCGCGACAGCTTCTGAAAGGCCCGAATCCAGTCGATGGAATGCCGGGAGAATGGCAACAACACGCAGATCTACATCTCAAATCTTCAATTTATGTCAAAAATATTAGAAAAAGTTGTGTCCGCTCAACTCGGCTCTTTCTTGCAAGAAAACGAGATCTATGAAAAGTTTCAGTCAGGATTCAGGCCACATCATAGCACTGAAACTGCGTTAGAATCACAAATGATCTACTTCTAGCTTCGGACCAAGGCTGTACCTCAATACTAGTCCTACTTGATCTTACCGCTGCGTTCGACACTATAGATCATAAAATACTCCTAGATCGACTACAGAACTACACTGGTGTTCAGGGACAGGCATTAAGCTGGTTCAGGTCATACTTATCTGACCGCTACCATTTCGTCTGCTTAAATGGAGAAAACTCGATCATAACTTCGGCAAACTATGGGATCTGTGTTAGGCCCTCTATTATTCTCAATATATATGCTGCCACTTGGTAATATTATAAGGAAACATGGAATTAGTTTCCACTGTTGTTCTGATGACACTCAATTATATATTTCATCACGGCCAGATGAATACGCTAAACTATCCAAATTATTAAGTCTCAGTGTCCCCAGAATGTGTGTGTGAAGTTTCAGCTCAAAATACCTCCCAGATCAGTTACTATAATGCTGTAAATGGCCTTTTTTGAGTGGAAGGAAAACATGCATGTATCTTTAAATGCAAATGAGCTGCTGCTCCGCCCAATTTCCAGAAGAGGGCGGAGCCTGTACAGCTCTTGCCTCAGATCATGTGACATTGTAGTTCTTTATCATCATGAAAGTTTATTATCTGCACATGTTTTAAAGTTCCCCTATCATGGTTTTTCGAATATTCCCTTTCATGCAGTGTGTAATATTGCTGTTTGTGGATGTAAACTTTCTACAAAGTTAAAAAAAGTGGAAAGTGCACAATAAATAAAGTTATTCTACCGAGAGTTCAAAACAGTTTTCCCGGCAACGCGATGCGCGCGACCGGCTCGTTCTGTGTGTAGTGTCCCGCCAGCAGCAGGAGTCGTGAGCGTGACTTCAGCGCAGCTGGAAAAAGTACGACTGGATTAAAACTTTCCTCGGTGGATGGTGCCTCTTCTGCACGCTGCTCTGTAAGAGACTGTTTAGGAGGTTGTCTTGTTGTTTTTTGTTTAATTGGACTTTAGTTTCATGAGTCTGTTGGAAACTTTTGGAAATACGAATGGCCATGTTCTGTAGTGAAGACTTGATTTTTGAGGTAAGATAACCTGCATGTTTGTTTTTAATGTAATTTATTTGATTTGTTTAGATTGCATTCTCTGTATTGTAAATTGTATTGTACTGTACGAGCGCTGTTGCGAGCAGCAGAGCAGTTTGCCTCAGCTTTTCAAAAATGACAATAAACGTTTAACAAACGTTTAAACTAACGTTAACTGTCTGTGTGAATATGTTTAAGTTGTTTTATATCTATGGATTTTATTGTAGCCAAGTAACGTGTTGATTTGAGAGGCTATAAATGGATCAAACATGTTTAACTCGCTGTCGGGTGCTTGGTCGTCATAAAAAAATAAATAAAAATAAACATTTGTCTTAATTACCTTTATAAAGAAATGAAAATAATCTAAACGGTAACTTCTTTGCCATTGAGGACAAAACATATCTGTTTAAATGACTGCTGCAACAGGGCAGGCTGTGTACGGTTTTTTTATTTATTTTACTTTTTTTTTTTAAATAACGGGCTCGGGTCGGACTCGGGCTGATCATTCTGATGAGCTGTCGGACACGGCCGGGCTAGGGCCTAGATTTGAGGCCTGTGCAGGGCTCTAGGCGGGGTCCGTCAGCAGTCGTGGGCGGGGTCTATGGTAAGAGGGCGGAGTCTGTCAGTCGTCATGGGTGGGGTCTATGCTAATAGGGTGAGTCCGTCAGCAGTCGTGGGTGGGGTCTAAGCTAATGCAGCGGGATCCGTCAGCAGTCTTGGGCGGGGTCTATGCTAATAGGGCGGAGTCTGTCAGTCATCATGGGCGGGGTCTATGCTAATAGGGTGAGTCTGTCAGCAGTCGTGGGCGGGGTCTATGCTAATAGGGTGAGTCCGTCAGCAGTCGTGGGCGGGGTCTATGCTAATTGGGCGGGGTCAGTCAGCAGTCATGGACGAGGTCTATGCTAACAGGGCGGAGTCTGTCAGTCGTCATGGGCGGGGTCTATCCTAATAGGGTGAGTCAGTCAGCAGTCATGGACGAGGTCTATGCTAACAGGGCGGAGTCTGTCAGTCGTCATGGGCGGGGTCTATCCTAATAGGGTGAGTCCGTCAGCAGTCGTGGGCGGGGTCTATGCTAACAGGGCGGAGTCTGTCAGTCGTCGTGGGCGGGGTCTATGCTAACAGGGCGGAGTCTGTCAGTCGTCATGGGCGGGGTCTATGCTAATAGGGTGAGTCCGTCAGCAGTCGTGGGCGGGGTCTATGCTAATTGGGCGGGGTCAGTCAGCAGTCATGGGCGGGGTCTATGCTAATTGGGCGGGGTCCGTCTGCCAACACACATTTAGTGAATCTGAAATCATTATTTATTAATTTAGGGGCTGTTTATGACAACTGAAAACAGAAAACTTTTTAATGTGTTCTAGCCGTTCATTTACACAACAACAGTGTTGTCGTATAAAGCCCAGCCCAGCTCAAGTTCCAATATGTTATTAGCAGAGTAAGTATTCTACAGTAAAGTATTGTAAGCTCCAGAGTTCTGTGACACTAACAGCACATTCAGATCCTTTCATTGTGTTTTACACCATCTCCCAGTTAGCTGTCTTTTTAAATTGACCAGGACGAGAGCTGAGGTCGTGAACTTTAAACATCAGATGCGTCAATATCCCGCGTTCGCTGCTCCACGGTTCAGACACTTCTGCTCTTCGCACCGGTGAGTTATGAGTTATGAGTTATGAGATATTAGTTATGCTCTCGATACTCCGCCGATGCGATTTCATATGATGTTTATGTGGTATACTCATTTTGCATGAGAGATTGCCACAGGGGAAACAGCTAAAGAAATCTAATTCCTGTTGATCAACCTCCATTCTTGGAAGAGGTTATGAATGAGATCAACAAATAAAGCCGAACTGCAGGATCAGCCACATGTGTGTCCATGAGTTCATTACCGTAACTCGTCACTAACACGACGAACACTAAAGAGAAAAGAAAGGGTTACGCTTCAGCTCCATGGCCATCGGCAGGCGTTTCACTCGCTATAACTGTGCGACTAACTCTCATTTGAGGATCAGTAGACTGGTACATCAGGGTTCATGTTAGTAGAATAGATTAATATGAACCAAAGTTGGCACAGACAGACACAGATCTTCTGTCAGAGGGAGCAACCCTTACTTTCACGAGTTAATATTGATCTGATTGAATTGATTAAACACAGTGACTGATTACAGCTGGATCATTTTACATTTAGATTCCGAAAATGAAATACTTGTATAATTACATCTACCTTTTAAAATACTCATAATCACACTAGAGTTGCTTACAGGATTAATTATTGTTCAGATGGCAGTAGAATCAAAGCGAAAGGTCTCCAGGTTTTGTTGGCTTTTGAGGATCAATAAAGAGGACCTTAGTGAGCACAGGCTCTGTTGATTTCCAGAGTTGTTTAGTTGTGTGTGTTCAGTATAGTCAGACAGCTTATTTATATGTAAGCCATTAGAAGAAGGCCGAACGCTGTTGAGGTCTAGATAAACTCTGTGTTGTGTCGCTGTGACTTTGTGTGATTTTTAAATCAGCTTGTGTTCATATAGTGTGTGTGTGTGTGTGTGTGTGTGTCAGAGCTCAGCTCCACTCTGATGGAGAAGATGCAGTCTCGGGATCTTCTGCTGGGTCTTCATCTGCCGGAGCTGGAGGATCTGGGGGAGTTTATCCGTTCTCTGCCCACCTCGACTCTGCTGGGTCTGGGGGCGCTCACTGCGGTTCTGGCCTACTGGATCTCCCATCGCCCGCGAGCCATCGTCCCACCCTGCGACCTGCGGCACCAGTCCAGAGAAGAGCAGGTACAGGACTATACACAATCTCCTTTACACCTCCTGATCTCAAACCACACAGAACAAGCTTTACAGTCAAGTCACTTTCATTTATATTGCGCTTTTAACAGTATAGATTGTTTCAAAGCAGCTTTGCAGTGATAATAGGGAATTACCTTAATGTGCTCTGGCCATTCATTTTTACAATGCCAGTGTTGGTGCTTGAGAACGCAAACCTTTAAATGGGTTCCTGGTGCAAGCCTTGAAAATTTTGAAAAACCTTATTGAAAAACCATTCTAAGCTTCAAAAACGCAAACCTGTGTAAATGCTTACGGCTTTTGACTTGTCTGGCCTTAAAAAACATTTTTAAAGACTTTTCTTTATCGCTTCTGCCTATTCATGTGAACTTGAGTCATTTTGAAGGTTTTATCAGATAATCAGATAATACATGTAGAAAAAAATGCCCTCAGCCACTGGCGTTATTATTGAAGATCCCGGTTTTCTTGATCTCAGACAAACTGGATATTCTGGAAAGTGTGATTTTATAGACTTGGAAAAGAATAAAATCTCAAGTCATTCTTTATTATGCAAATAATTTATGATAACACTTTATTTTACAGTGTGCTTATTACAAATCACATGAACCTTCTATAGTAATAACCTTTAAATTATGCATAATTGCATGCAACTAACATGCCGAAACCTAAATATCTTTATTTAATATAAGCTTTTATACAAATTTATATAAACTACAAATTGCTAGTTGTTATTCAACAGTGTTATTGTAGTTAACTAAAACTGAAATCAAAAAGAAGCATTCTTGTTTCTTGAAATAAAATAATAAAATATAAATAACCCTAACCCTAACATCAGGATGATCAGTGTGTGTATATATATATGAAGAGTTCAGATGCAAAAGCCTCTAAGTGCCATTTGAAATTTTCTCCTAAAATGATCATTTTTATCAAGCTTGTATATTTAAGTTCAGTAATTTCACTTAAATGGCAATGAAGATTACCTATTAATTGTCATTTAAGTGAAATTACTGTACTTAAATATACAAGCTTGATAAAAATGATCATTCTAGAAGAAAATTTCAAATGGCATTTAGAGGCTTTTGCATCTGAACTCTTCATATATGTGTGTGTGTGTGTGTGTGTGTGTGTGCATACTCTGCTGAGGTGATGATTATTATAATAAGAATATTTCAGTCTCCTATAAAGCTCTTGAAAGCCCTTGACACTACAGACTGAATAATCGAACAGGACATCTTCACCCAAACACATCCTACAGAGTCGAGGCCGATGCAAATATAAATGCAAACACAGATGCAAACAAGTACCAGACGAACAATTCAACAATACGTCTTTCATGCAGTTATTTAAATGGGCGTGTGTGTGTGTGTGTGTGTGTGTTCCAGATGGGAGACGGCGCTCGACGGTCCATGATGGGCAGCGGCTCCGAGCTTCTCTCGTACTACCATGAGGACGCCAAGACCCTGTACGAGGTGTTCCAGCGAGGCCTGCACATCACGGGTGAGCATCAGTTCATGTGCTCGAAAACACTCACCAACACACACCCTCGATCTGATTCATGCAAATCATGCTCAATCACACAGTGCCTCATCCGTCAATGCAGTGTTCACTTGTGTAATATCGTCTGACTCACAAAATAGGCTCAATAGAAAACACAAGTTTTATATCGTAATTTTTGCATCTGAAATGGGTCATACCAGTGACATTACACACTAAAAACTCGTCTTGTTCAAGGAATATATATATATATACAGCTCTGGAAAAAATGAAGAGAGTTTCTTAAATCAGCATCTCTACATGTGTGGCAGCTGTTGAACCCCAACACAGGCAGACCTCATTCTACTGAACCTAATCTTATTTACGGCTGTGTTCAGCACTCTCCTCTCGCAGTAAGGCCAGCTGGACGGCAGAAACAGCGCTAGTAGCACCTCAAAAGTATTTGAAATCAAAAAATAACTATTGACCGTGCTGTGACGGGGCGCATAGCTATCGTCACGGCAGCGATACGCTGCCTATGCTTGTACACAAAGACTGTGTGTAAATGTGATCCGTATGTTTGTCTAGCACGTTAAGGTTTTTTGTTAATCTTTATACTGTCATAAATTAGCGGTTAATCTAGCCTTTCATAACAAAAACTCATATATCCCGTAGCTTTTGGTGTGCACATCTTTAACAGCTAATACTGCGGTGATTTAAATGCTATAGCTACTTCTATCAATACATATCTTGCTGTTTTCAAGAAAATTATGTCATCTACATCACAGTTATATGCAGTTACAATAATCACACAATACATGTTTTCAATAGGTATCTGTTTATTTAGTTTAAGAGAAACATTGTGTTCACATACCATCTTTGTTGTACTCGCGTCTCTGGTTTGTTTGAGTAAAGGAAAATGTTAGGGATGCACCGAAATGAAAATTCTTGGCCGAAACCGAAAACCGAAAAAGAGGAAACCAAGGCCGAAAACCGAAAACCGAAACACCGAAAGAAATTATGCCAATTATCAGTATCATTGCATTTATGGCTATGACTGTGTACAAACGTTACTAAAATCAAGGCATTGCAATTGCATAAATTAATATAAAATTTTCAAAGAATAAATCAATTACAAATTATGCAAATATTTTTTTTAGCACAATGCACAGTATAAAATAAAATTCAAAGTAAAATGTTTTTGACCCCACTCATGTGTACATTAAATAATAATCTAATGGCCTGCAGAAAGGTTTTAAAATTAAATGTTCTCTCATAAAAACAAAGCCGAGTGCGAACTTCTTCTCATCACACCAGCACCCTTTGCATGTCTAAATTAGTTTCTTACATTTTAAAAATTTAGCATACAATAGCATAAAAAGCCTTTTTAAATGAACAAAGGTCCATGATTAATACAAATGTACATGAAACTTAACGAAACATGTTTAGTGAATGTAGAAAATATTTAAGAGAGCATTAATTTAGTTCTATACATACATGTTCCCATATATATTTTTTTGTAATGTCACACAAGTAATAATCTCAGAGTTTACTGGGTTTTACATGATTATTCTTCTTCTCACCGATTCCTAATGGTTAGAGGACAGTTACTTGAGTCGTCCCCTGTCGTTTCAAGGAATAGTACGACAGAGAGCGGGTCCAGTATAAACGCCTCGACCGTTTGGAGCAGTGTGCGCGCTGTCTGAGGAGACTCGCGCATACTTTCGCCTACCTCCGCAGCGCGAGTCTCCACAGTTTATACTTGACCCGCTCGCATCCGGAGTCGTTGTCATGGCGGCGCGCATTGTTTAGAGCAGATATAGGTGGATAAACAAGGCTTCCGTCTCCTCGCGGGTTCAGATTCACTGAAATACGTCCGCACCGCAAACATGTTGCTTCAGACAAGCACGTGCAGGTCGCGGTTTCTGTTTGCGTCATCACAACATTTCGGCCGTATTGTTTCGGTGATAAAAGTCTTTCGGCCGAAAACCGAAAATGCACTTTTGGGCCATTTTCGGCCGAAAATTTTCGGTGGCCGAATATTCGGTGCATCCCTAGAAAATGTGCCGCTATTGTGGGGTTTAAATGACGCTATGACTTCCGGGTCAAGAGAAAAATGACCCGGAGTTTGAGGTTAATTAATTCGTAGCTGTTAATGTGACTTTTTGCTTGCCAATTGTCAGTTGAAACTGTAGAAATAATATTCTGTAATTTTCTAGTTTTATAGAGGTTGTATTTCATGCTGTTTTTAAGCATTTATGCTGTTGTCATCTGAGTCACCCCTGTATTATAATCATGTGTTGGTATGTTCCAATTCCATGGGTGAACTCAGGTCTATAAAGGCTAGTATTTTCATTCTGTAAGGGGGCTTGGGGTGAAAGGACATAAGTCTGTCCTTGCTCTAATATACTGACTTGTGTTAAGGTCAATGTTTGAACTGTTGTAAAAGGTTTTTTTTTATTTTTATTGTATTTATTTTGACTCTCATGTCAATTTACTTTGTTTATTCAAAAGTATTTTTTTTGTTAATTTTTTTTTGCTTTTCATTGGCCATAATTATGGATAAATAAAAACCCCATCTATGCAAACTCATCTAACTTCTCCTGAGTGCTACATCTGCTCATGACCATTCAGTCACGACTACCCATAACACGTGCCAAAAGAGTTGAACAGGAAAGTTTTGAGGGAGGAAAAGGGTTCAGTTCTGGCTTTACTGGCGGCAGAGTAATACAGTGAGAGTCGGGTCAAAGTTCAAAGACGGCAGTTCATCAGAACAAGGTCAAGCAGCAGACATTGGGGTCAGCACAGCTACTGACCGGCGGATGTGTGTGTGCAGATGTGTGTGTGCAGATGTGTGTGTACAGATGTGTGTGTGCAGATGTGTGTGTGCAGATGTGTGTGTACAGATGTGTGTGTGTACAGATGTGTGTGTGCAGATGTGTGTGTGTACAGATGTGTGTGTGCAGATGTGTGTGTGCAGATGTGTGTGTGCAGATGTGTGTGTGCAGATGTGTGTGTGTACAGATGTGTGTGTGCAGATGTGTGTGTGCAGATGTGTGTGTGCAGATGTGACGTAATGACGCAAACACATGCTCGAATCTCCCGTGGAAATCCACCAGTACCACTGGAATTAAAACCGTACCTCAGTCGGGCCGCTTTGAGTCGAGCTACGGCAAGCAGAGAGTGTTGAACACTGGCTAGTTATATATTTTCTCAAATATGTATTTTGGATCATTTTTAACCCCCAGCGTTAGTTAATAAAAATACAACTGTTTATTGTTAGTTCATGTTCGCTCGGGTCCAGACAGGAGAAGAGGATCAGTTTACAAGCATCAAACGGCTGAGGTTTATTTCCTGAACGTGTACGACCTCAACACGGGAATCAGGACGCGTCTGAACTCTCCCCAACAACAGCATGAACCACACGAATCGAGATGTAACGTTAGACTGACTCTTCTCCGCACCGCCCACAGTATTCCCTCTCTCCTCTCCTCCGTCAGCCCCTCCCCCTTAACTATTTCCCTCCCGGACACCAACAGCAGGAGAATCGGGAATCATACTCATAACACAGTAAACACAGTCAGCGCCACAATATTAACAGATGCAACTTTTGATCATGTATTAGTAAATGTTGAGATTAACATGAAGATGATGATGAATGCTTCCGAGGTGTGGATGATGGTTAGCTGATGTTGTGATCGTAGTGTTTGAGATGATCTGATCTGCTGTTCTCTCACTTCTGATGTTCTGAGCAGGTGATGGACCGTTTTTAGGCTCCAGACTCCCCAATCAACCCTACAAATGGCTGTCCTATAAAGAAGTGAGTGAAGGAGTGTTGTGTGGTGTGTGTAAGCGCTGGTCCGATGTAATCTGACCTGTGTGTGTGTGTGTGTGTCGCAGGTGTTCCGCAGGGCAGAAGACTTGGGCTCGGGTCTGTTGTCTCAGGGATGTCAGCCCAATACGGCTCAGTTCATCGGGGTATTCGCACAGAACAGGCCTGAGGTAATACACCCCAAAACACCATCCTGCTAAAGCCAGTTAAAGGAGTAGTTCACTTTAAAATGAAAATTAGCCATTATTTACTCTCCCTCAAGACATCCTAGATGTATATGACTTTCCTCAGACGAATACAATCAGAGTTATATTAATAAATGCCCTGGCTCTTCCAAGCTTTATAATGTCAGTGGATTGCAACCAACAGATTGAAGCTCAAAAAATGCATCCATCCATCCTAAAAGTGCATCTTTTCATTATAAAAGTGCATCTGTCCATCATAAAAGTACATCTACCCATCATAAAAGTGCATCTTTTCATCATAAAAGTGCATCTGTCTATCATAAAAGTGCATCTATCCATCATAAAAGTGCATCTGTCTATCATAAAAGTGCATCTATCCATCATAAAAGTGCATCTGTCTATCATAAAAGTCCATCTATCCATCATAAAAGTGCATCTGTCCATCATAAAAGTGCATCTGTCTATCATAAAAGTGCATCTATCCATCATAAAAGTGCATATATCCATCATAAAAGTGCATCTATCCATCATAAAAGTGCATCTGTCCATCATAAAAGTGCATCTATCCATCATAAAAGTGCATCTATCCATCATAAAAGTGCATCCGTCCATCATAAAAGTGCATCTGTCCATCATAAAAGTGCATCTGTCCATTATAAAAGTGCATCTGTCTATCATAAAAGTGCATCTATCCATCATAAAGTGCATCCGTCCATCATAAAAGTGCATCTGTCCATCATAAAAGTGCATCTGTCCATTATAAAAGTGCATCTGTCTATCATAAAAGTGCATCTATCCATCATAAAAGTGCATCTATCCATCATAAAAATGCATCCATCCATCATAAAAGTGCATCTGTCCATCATAAAAGTCCATCTGTCTATCATAAAAGTGCATCTATCCATGATAAAAGTGCATCTATCCATAAAATGCATCCATCCATCATAAAAGTGCATCTATTTATCATAAAAGTGCATCTATCCATCATAAAAGTGTACCTGTCCATCATAAAAGTGCATCTATCCATCATAAAAGTGCATCTATCCATCATAAAAGTGCATCTGTCCATCATAAAAGTGCATCTATCCATCATAAAAGTGTACCTGTCCATCATAAAAGTGCATCTATCCATCATAAAAGTGCATCTATCCATCATAAAAGTGCATCTATCCATCATAAAAGTGCATCTGTCCATCATAAAAGTGCATCTGTCCATCATAAAAGTGCATCTGTCCATCATAAAAGTGCATCTATCCATCATAAAAGTGCATCTATCCATCATAAAAGTGCATCTGTCCATCATAAAAGTGCATCTGTCCATCATAAAAGTGCATCTGTCCATCATAAAAGTGCATCTGTCCATCATAAAAGTGCATCTATCCATCATAAAAGTGCATCTGTCCATCATAAAAGTGCATCTGTCCATCATAAAAGTGCATCTGTCCATCATAAAAAAGTGCATCTGTCCATCATAAAAGTGCATCTGTCCATCATAAAAGTGCATCTGTCCATCATAAAAGTGCATCTATCCATCATAAAAGTGCATCTGTCCATCATAAAAGTGCATCTGTCCATCATAAAAGTGCATCTGTCCATCATAAAAGTGCATCTGTCCATCATAAAAGTGTACCTGTCCATCATAAAAGTGCATCTATCCATCATAAAAGTGCATCTGTCCATCATAAAAGTGCTCTCTACATCATAGGCCTTTATTGACCCCCTGGAGCCATTTGGAGTTCGTTGTAGAGATGCACTTTTATGATGGATAGATGCACTTTTATGATGGACAGATGCACTTTTATGATGGATAGATGCACTTTTATGATGGACAGATGCACTTTTATGATGGACAGATGCACTTTTATGATGGACAGATGCACTTTTATGATGGACAGATGCACTTTTATGATGGACAGATGCACTTTTATGATGGATAGATGCACTTTTATGATGGACAGATGCACTTTTATGATGGACAGATGCACTTTTATGATGGACAGATGCACTTTTTTGAGCTTCAATCTGTTGGTTGCAATCCACTGCCATTATGAAGTTTGGGAGAGCCAGGACATTTATTAATATAACTCTGATTGTATTCGTCTGAAGGAACAGTGTCATATACACCTAGGATTGCTTGAGGGAGAGTAAATCATGGGCTAATTTTCATTTTAAAGTGATCTACTTATTTAATGGCAGAAGACTCATGAAGCGCGTCTTCTTGTCTTTCAGTGGATCATCTCCGAGCTGGCGTGCTACTCGTACTCTATGGTGGTGGTGCCGCTTTACGACACTCTCGGACCTGACGCCATCCGCTACATCATCAACACGGGTCAGCTTCACTCATTCATACACACTCTTCTCAGTGAAGAACCATCACTGTCACTCATTCATACACTGCCAGCAACCACCCTTGACAGAATGCCGGACCAAAGAAGTTGAACGCATTTGTTGAATTTTCTTTTTTCCCGTTTTCGTGTTCGGTTATTTTGTTCTGTTTTCACCCCTCTTGCACCGTGGACTTTCCAGCAGTTCAACCCATGTGCCCTGAGCAGGGAGAATGCTCTCTCGAGGAACATTTAGAAAAAAATTTGGATCTTGCCCATCAGACCAGTTTCTCGGATAACTGCCTGTGTACCTTTCTGGATGTTGAACTCAACGTCGGCACTCGTGCACAGTTATCCGGGAAGGTTCCTTGAGGGAGCATATGTGGAGTGGGTGCCTTATTCGAGGTGGTGAACTCAGATCTGCAGGACGCCATGAGTCTCACTCCCCATCCAGTGCCCAGCCAGAACCACCCAGACGGCGAGGATCGTCAGCCGGAGCCCACAGCAGGTAGCGCGACGGAGGCCGCCGCAACGTATGTACCCGCCCCGACATGAGCGAGCGAGGACCACGCAGAGCCAGAGCAGTGCGCGCCTGACCAGGTGTGTGAGCTGGCCGAGCCTTCCATCGCCAAGAGGGTGCTGGTGGACGTCGAGTGAGACCCGCCCACAATCCAAACCCCTCCCGCTACTGAGAGCGCGTTTTTGGCAACAACATTTCTTTTTTAATTTTGGAGCGGATATTTGTCTAGCCCCAGTTCTGCTGCCCGAACCTGTCAGTCCTCTACCTATCTCGCTGGCCCCGCCCAGTCTTCCTCTCCCACCACCTCTCCAGTCTATTCAGAACACTCTATTCGTTTTTGTTTTTTGCATGAAACTCAAGTCAAACCCCCAGTCTCCAGCCATCTCTGTCAAGCTTCAGTCCCTCGGCACCACCTCTGCCTCTCAGTAGTTCGAATATCCGATCTATAATTATTATTCAAAAAATAGCACTAACTCACAATTATATTTAAATGCACTGGGTGGCGCTGTGGAGCATGTTTAACGAGTTGTTTGTATTTGATCACTCAATGTTGTCGTCTGCCTCGCAAAGTTTGGAATTAGGCTACTCAGATGAAAATTATCTTACTAAACGAGCTTACAAAATGGAATTACTTTTGATCAAATTAATAAATGAATCTGAGTTATCATAATATCACCACCATGAGAAATCACATGAAATCCAAACACCAGTCGACTGAGAAAGACGGCTGACCAACACTGCATCACGACGTTGAATATTGTTTAATGTTTTCAACTAAAATAAAACCTTAAGATATATATTTAAGCTTGTTGTGTATATTGCCTAATCATAAGCTTGTTCAAAATGGTGATAAAAATAAATTTTAAAAAACGTACTCTTAAAAAATAACGTCTTTTTCGTTAAACGTCATTTAAATAAATGAATATTCAAACATTACATTTTTATGAGCCCAAATATTCGAATGCAATATTTTGGAAAAATGCCCATTCCTTGCATCACCTCGGGCCTGTCGGGAGCCTTCTTCGCCTGCAACCTCAGTGTGCCACGCTCTGCCTCGACCTGCCGCCTATCTCCCGCATCTGCGCTCCTTCCACCCTCAACCTCGGCGTGGACCATCGGCCATTCGGTCTCGCCGGACGTCGCCTCCACGAGGTCAGACATTGCTTCACCTTCGCTGCGGACTTGCGGACTGTCCACTACTCTCTTGTCCTATACCCCATCTCCTGCGGCTTGCTCCGCCTCCACCTCGCCCTCGGTCGCTGCAATACGCCCTCTGACCTCTGTACCCCACCTCGCTCTCGGGAGGTCGTCGCTGCGGCTTAACAGATCGTCACCTTCTCTCCACCCCCTCAGCAAATTGGCTACGCAGCAGCCCCTGACTCACAGCTTGGCTCATCTGCCTGTCTGTGCCACCCCTTCGCCAGCCCCTCCTCCTCTTCATCTGCCTGTCTGTGCCACCCCTTCGCCAGCCCGTTCTGTCACATGTCAGGGGGCGTTCTGTCACATTCACGTTAGTTTGGGCTCGTTATGTTTAGTCATCCTCTGCCTTCGTCACTCACTCGTTGTCACAGACACTAATCCCCTTCAGTCTCCATCATTCACACCTGTAGGGTCAGTTCGGTTTCACTTCAGTGTCCGGTGTTGTCTATGTTTAGTGTGTGTTGATATCCATTTGCCTTTCTGTATGATCTGTTGTTAATAAACCTTCATATTGGATATTATTATGTCTTCCTCATCTGTCTGCCAGCAACCATCCGTGACAAAAGTTTAAAAGCGTGATGTTTTTGTTTTCCAGCTGAAATCGCCACAGTCATCTGTGATAAACCAGAGAAAGCCACAGTGCTTCTGGGAAATGTCCAGAGAAGAGAGACGCCTGGTCTGAAGATGATCATCCTCATGGATGCGTTTGAAGCTCAGCTGGTGGAAGAAGGACAGAAGTGTGGCATTCACATCCAGGCGCTGAAAGATGTGGAGGTGAGAAGGACTTCATTACCATAGACAGTAAAAGAAATGGACAGAGCGATCTCATTGGACTCTATTGAGACGATTGAAGCCCGTTTTTGGCGATTTTTTAGCACTTCCGTCCCTGACGCGCAGACTCAAACAGAGCTTGACTACGTAGATGTGACGTGAGCGACCCGTCTGTCTTCTAGTGGATGTTGCATGAGAAATCTGAATCATTCCCTTCCGAATCTCGCAGAGGTGGAGAGTGTGAGTAGGAGCTGTCCATGAGATAGGAGCAGGAGACACTTCTGATAGGTATTCTGATTATTTATTTTGTCATTTTGCCTCCACGTTTCCCCGATTGCGCGTGAGCTTCTTCTCCTGTCCATACGGTAATCTCTCTCCTGTGTGACAGAGAGTCGCGTGGGTATGACGCAATCGTTAGCCTACTTTCACTAAAACTGCTTCTACGGGGCCATAACATAAGCTACACAGTAATGGAGCCTTTTATACATTGTCGTGTTTATTTAGAAATAAATAAAGGACAAATGGGGTCTTCAAACGCCTCAGATGTAAAGTTATTCGCTATCAAAGTGACGCCAAAATGAATGGGAGTCAATGGGAATGCTAATGCAGGTGAAGTTCTGCTACAAGATGGCAGCTCCTGCGAGGCTTCAACTTCCGGTCGATGGATTACCCCCTTGTTCATTACGCTTCTACCATTCAGTTTAAAGCAGTGCTTCTCCACCACAAGTCACCATCACAATCATATCTCTTATTTAATTAGCATTTAACTACCATTCATATTTCAGAACCACCCTCTCTTGGACAACCCATATATACTAAATGAGGGCATTTTAAAAGTGTAATAACATTTACAAACATGAATAATATTTTTGTCTAAATTGCTATTTGTGAGTTAAAATAATTGCAACTAGAAAAGTCATGTAAATTCATTGGTAATGTAACTCCAGTCCCCGGGATCCACTGCTCTGCATATTGTATATGTCTGCCTTATTTAACACTCCTGATTCAGATCCTCAGCTCGTTAGGATCATAGATATCTATATAAAGGCTAGATATCTCGTCCGTGCTGCTTTTTTCAAGTAACCAGTAAAGTAAATGTAAATTTACAACAAAAAGTTACTTTTTCAAACAAGTAACCCAAGTATTGACTGACAGCTCTCCTGTCCCAATGCTGAGTAAAACCGGCAGGAAGTGCAGAGATGAATGAAAACAGTGAAATGCAAACTCGTATATTACGAAATTATTACATATTAAATAACACAAATATACTTATGTATTTAATGTCTTTGCTGCTGACCTCTAATGATGCAATTCAACCACACCAATAAGCAAACATTACTTGAGGTTAAACGTCATATTTGTGCCTCGTTTTCATTCGTGTTTATTGATGAAGTAAAGCCTAATTTATACTTCTGCGTCACATTCCCTCCTTAGCTATGTCGTAGGCTTCGTGTAGCACGCTTACCCTTTCACCGTACTGAAGTGCAGCTCTCCAGAAATGAAACAACCTGTCAATACTACGCGGACACAAACGCTGTGATTGGTCGGCTGGAACCCCTCCCCTAGGATTTCACATGTGTAATTGCGCCTCAACGCGGACAACGATGAGTGAAAACCCACGCGTAGCCTTCAGTGTAGAGGCTCCGGCGCAGAAGTATAAATCAGCCTTAAGCCTTAATCAACCTCTTCTGTGGTCCAGAACAGCAGCAGTTTGTTTGAGCGGCGCTCTCTACTGTACAGGAGTGGATCTGCGCTTAATCACCTCGGCTGCGAAAAGGGCCTTTTCTATTTTGACAAAAATATCACTTTTTTTGTTGTTGTTATTTTTTAAAAAAGCAAGCGAGAAAAAGTAACACAACACATTACTTTTAATAAAAAGTAACTAAGTAAAGTTATTAGTATTGTAACACATTACTTTTAACAGTAACTTCCTCCAACATTGTTTGTTGGTTGTCCCATAAAGCATGGAGTTCAACAGAGGGCCGTGGCCATGGTTCATATTTGTGGGTTGTTTTTAGCACTGCAGACTTCCTTGGTAGCATATCAGGACAATCTGTCAGAGGAAGAAAGCATTCCAGAGTGCGGTTTCATCGAGACAAGCTTCAGCTCGCAGCGCAGACTCTTTACATTAGCAGCAAACAACCAGCCGTGACGACCTGTGTTCATTAAACAACCAACCACAGAGGACGCCTGCTTCCTGTCAGTGTGTGGAGACGAATAACATGACCAATGTGGGCAAACTGTATAGATGCTGTTTCTTGAAGAATAGCACAAAATCATGTTGAATAAAGTCTTGTTGTTGTTTTCAGGCTCTGGGTCGAGATCACTGCAGGAAACCAGTGGTGAGTGAGGAACTATCACTGAGAACTTTTGCTTCACTGAAACGTGGTACCAATCAATCTCTCTGAACTAAAGTCAAAAACAGAATCAACCTCAATACATTATACCATCAATTAAATCAAGTAACACATAATGGGAACAATTGTAGGTCAGCACTTTCTACAGTGTAAGTTGATGAAAAAAAGACTGTAGCTTTAACACTTTATTAAACATAATAATAAAAAACCCCAGGATAATTCAGAGAGAAAGAAACACAAAAACTGTACACAGCGTAAAGACAACACTGATCCGAGACTGACCCAACCTAAAGGCTTAAAAGCAAACTCAATAAGAAACAGGTGCGCAACCGAATTAGTCTCCTTGACAACCAACTGCTGATACGAACACAGGAAACGGAAAGGAATCACATGAAAACTAGAAAAAAAAGTTTGATGACAAACTTTAAGTTGGCTTGAGAAAGCCGGACCAGAGCGTTTGAAGTTTTGAAGTTTGAATGAAGTTTTAAAGATAGATTAGAAAGAAAGAAAGAAAGATGGATAGATTAGTTAGAAAGAAATATAGATAGATAGATAGATAGATAGATAGATAGATAGATAGATAGATAGATAGATAGATAGATAGATGTTTTTGGCAAGAAGCTAACATGATTAGCATGTAGCTAGCTTGATGCTAATTTGATTAGCATGTAGTTAAGATGATTAGCATGTTGTTAGCATGATTAGCATGTAGCTAGCATCATAATAGCATGATTAGCATGTTGCTAGCATCATGCTAACGTGTTTTTATCAAGAAGCTAGCATGACTAGCATGTAGCTAGCATCATGCTAACCTGATTAGCATGTTGCTAGCATCATGCTAGCATGTTTTAGCAAGAAGCTAGAATGATTAGCATGTAGCTAGCATCATGCTAGCATGATTAGCATGTTGCTAGCATCATGTTAGCATGTTTTTAGCAAGAAGCTAGCATGATTAGCATGTAGCTAGCATCATGCTACCATGATTAGCATGTAGCTAGCATCATAATAACATTATTAGCATGTTGTTAGCATCATGCTAACATGTTTTTAGCAAGAAGCTAACATCATTAGCATGTAGCTAGCATCAAGCTAGCATGATAAGCATGTTTTTAGCAAGAAGCTAGCATGACTAGCATGTAGCTAACATCATAATAGCATGATTAGCATGTTGCTAGCATCATGCTAGCATGTTTTTAGCAAGAAGCTAGCATGATTAGCATGTAGCTAACATCATAATAGCATGATTAGCATGTTGCTAGCATTATGCTAGCATGTTTTTAGCAAGAAGCTAACATGATTAGCATGTAGCTAGCATCAAGCTAGCATGATTAGCATGTTTTTAGCAAGAAGCTAGCATGACTAGCATGTAGCTAACATCATAATAGCATGATTAGCATGTTGCTAGCATCATGCTAACATGTTTTTTAGGAAGAAGCTAGCATGATTAGCATGTAGCTAGCATCATGCTAGCATGATTAGCATGTTGCTAGCAAGAAGCTAGCATGATTAACATGTAGCTAGCATCATGCTAGCATGATTAGCATGTAGCTAGCATCATAATAACATGATTAGCATGTTGCTAGCATCATGCTAGCATGTTTTTAGCAAGAAGCTAGCAGGATTAGCATGTAGCTAGCATCATGCTAGCATGATTAGCATGTAGCTAGCATCATAATAACATGATTAGCATGTTGCTAGCATCACGTTAGCATGTTTTTAGCAAGAAGCTAGCATGATTAGCATGTAGCTAGCATCATGCTAGCATGATTAGCATGTTGCTAGCAAGAAGCTAACATGATTAGCATGTAGCTATCATCATGCTAGCATGATTAGCATGTTGCTAGCATCATGCTAGCATGTTTTTAGCAAGAAGCTAGCATGATTAGCATGTAGCTAACATCATGCTAGCATGATTAGCATGTAGCTAGCATCATGCTAGCATGTTTTTAGCAAGAAGCTAGCATGATTAGCATGTAGCTAACATTATTAGCATGTTGCTAGCATCAACGTTAGCATGTTTTTAGCAAGAAGCTAGCATGATTAGCATGTAGCTAGCATCATGCTAGCATGATTTGCATGTTGCTAGCAAGAAGCTAGCATGAATTAGCATGTAGCTAGCATCATGCTAGCATGATTAGCATGTTGCTAGCAAGAAGCTAGCATGATTAGCATGTAGCTATCATCATGCTAGCATGATTAGCATGTTGCTAGCATCATGCTAGCATGTTTTTAGCAAGAAGCTAGCATGATTAGCATGTAGCTAACATCATGCTAGTAGCTAGCATCATAATAACAATTAGCATGTAGCTAACATCATGCTAGCATGATTAGCATGTTGCTAGCATCATGCTAGCATGTTTTTATCAAGAAGCTAGCATGATTAGCATGTAGCTAGCATCATGCTAGCATGTTTTTAGCAAGAAGCTAACATGATTAGCATAAAGCTAACATGATTAGCATGTTATTAGCATCAGAAAGAAAGAAAGAAAGAAAGTGAAAGAAAGAATTGTTAGAAAGAAAGATGCATAGATTAGTTAGAAAGAAAGATGGATAGATTAGTAAGAAAGAAAGATGGATAGATTAGTTAGAAAGAAAGATGGATAGATTTGTTAGAAAGAAAGATGGATAGATTTGTTAGAAAGAAAGATGGATAGATTAGTTACGTAGAAACCATGATGGATAGATTAGTTAGAAAAAAGATGGATAGATTTGTTAGAAAGAAAGATGGATAGATTAGTTAAGTAGAAAGAAAGATGGATAGATTAGTTAGAAAAAAGATGGATAGATTAGTTAGTTAGAAAGAAAGATGGATAGATTTGTTAGAAAAAAGATGGATAGATTTGTTAGAAAGAAAGATGGATAGATTTGTTAGAAAGAAAGATGGATAGATCAGTTAGAAAGAAAGATCGATAGATTAGTTAGAAAAAAAGAATGATGGATTAGTTAGAAAGAAAGATGGATAGATTAGGTAGAAAGAAAGAAAGAAAGATTAGGTAGAAAGAAAGAATGATAGATTGTTAGAAAGAAAGATGGATAGATTAGGTAGAAAGAAAGATGGATAGATTAGTTAGAAAAGAAGATGGATAGATTTGTTAGAAAGAAAGATGGATAGATTTGTTAGAAAGAAAGATGGATAGATTTGTTAGAAAGAAAGATGGATAGATTTGTTAGAAAGAAAGATGGATAGATTAGTTAGGTAGAAAGAAAGATGGATAGATTAGTTAGAAAGAAAGATGGATAGATTAGGTAGAAAGAAAGAAAGAAAGATTAGGTAGAAAGAAAGATGATAGATTTGTTAGAAAGAAAGATGGATAGATTAGTAAGAAAGAAAGATGGATAGATTAGTTAGAAAGAAAGATGGATAGATTTGTTAGAAAGAAAGATGGATAGATTTGTTAGAAAGAAAGATGGATAGATTAGTTAGAAAGAAAGATGGATAGATTTGTTAGAAAGAAAGATGGATAGATTAGTTAGAAAGAAAGATGGATAGATTTGTTAGAAAGAAAGATGGATAGATTTGTTAGAAAGAAAGATGAATAGATTTGTTAGAAAGAAAGATGGATAGATTAGTAAGAAAGAAAGATGGATAGATTAGTTAGAAAGAAAGATGGATAGATTTGTTAGAAAGAAAGATGGATAGATTAGTAAGAAAGAAAGATGGATAGATTAGTTAGAAAGAAAGATGGATAGATTTGTTAGAAAGAAAGATGGATAGATTTGTTAGAAAGAAAGATGGATAGATTTGTTAGAAAGAAAGATGGAAAGATTAGTTAGAAAGAAAGATGGATAGATTTGTTAGAAAGAAAGATGGATAGATTAGTTAGAAAGAAAGATGGATAGATAGATTAGTAAGAAAGAAAGATGGATAGATTAGTTAGAAAGAAAGATGGATAGATTAGTTAGAAAGAAAGATGGATAGATTAGAAATAAAGAAAGATGGATAGATTTGATAGAAAGAAAGATGGATAGATTAGAAAGAAAGAAAGAAAGAAAGAAGAAAGAAAGAAAGAAAGAAAGAAAGAAAGAAAAGAAAGAAAGAAAGAAGATAGATTAGGTAGAAAGAAAGAAAGAAAGAAAGAAAGATAGATAGATAGATAGATAGATAGATAGATAGATAGATAGATAGATAGATAGATAGATAGATAGATAGATAGATAGATAGATAGTTCATTAGTACATATAGAATGGTAGTTTAATTGAGTCTAGGGCTTCAGGGAATTTAGATTTGAGTTTTTGTTGTACGCTATTGGGCCACCGTAGTCTTGGCTCAATTTGACCATGCTACAATGAAAGTCAATGGGATTTTTATGATTTTTAATATTAATTTTTAAGAAATCTGAAAGTCGAATCAGTCTAAAAAGATATAGCACACTAAGTCAGAACAGTCTGAAGGTCTGACCCGAGTTTGGAGTTTGTAGAGTTAAAGCTCTAGGAGGAGTTAGAGTCAGAAAATTTTGAGTAAGAAGAATAATAATAACTAGAAAAATTGCATTTCCTGCGGAATATGCGTGTGAATGCTTCAAAAGCTTAACTTAAATGCTTAAAAAAAAAAAATATTGCAGTTCAAACAACAGCAAAACAGAGCAAAAAAGAAAAAAAAGCTTAATTCAAATGCATTTAATAAGCTGAAATGCAAAACAAGATCCAAAAAATTGTAGAAAACTACAAGTTTACTTAGAGAGGTAAAGAGAGGTAGAGATGTAGACACAGAGGTAAAGAAATATAGGGGTAGAGAAAGAGACAGAGGTAGAGAAGTAAAGGAGTACAAAAAAGAAAGGTAGAGAAAGACAGGGGGTAGGTAGATAGATAGATAGATAGATAGATAGATAGATAGACTGTAGATAGATAGATAGATAGATAGATTAGATAGATAGATAGATAGATAGATAGATAGATAGATAGATAGATAGATAGATACATAGATACATAGATACATAGATAGATAGATTATAGAAAGAAAGGAAGAAAGAAAGAAAGGATTAGTTAGAAAGAAAGAAAGAAAGAAAGAAGAAAGAAAGAAAGAAAGAAAGAAAGAAAGAAAGAAAGAAAGAAAGAAAAAGAATTAGTTAGAAAGAAAGATGGATTTGAAAGAAAGAAAGGATTAGTGAGAAAGAAAGAAAGAAAGGATTAGTGAGAGAGAAAGAAAGAAAGGATTAGTTAGTTAGAAAGAAAGAAAGAAAGAAAGATAGATTAGAAAGAAAGAAAGAATTAGTTAGAAAGAAAGATGGATTTGAAAGTAAGAAAGAAAGAAAGAATTAGTGAGAAAGAAAGGATTAGTTAGTTAGAAAGATGGATTTGATAGATAGATAGATAGATAGATAGATAGATAGATAGATAGATAGATAGATGGATGGATTATTAGAAAGAAAGAAAGAAAGAAAGAAAGAAAGAAAGAAAGAAAAGAAAGAAAGAAGAAAGAAGAAAGAAAGAAAGAAAGATGGATTAGGTAGAAAGAAAGAAAGAAAGAAAGAAAGAAAGAAAGAAAGAAAAAGAAAGAAAGAAAAGAAAGAAATAAAGAAAGAAAGAAAGAAAGAAAGAAAGAAAGATGAATTAGGTAGTAAGAAAGAAAGAAAGAAAGAAAGAAAGAAAGAAAGAAGAAAGAAAGAAAGAAAGAAAGAGAAAGAAGAAAGAAAGAAAGAAAGAAAGAAAGAAGGATTAGGTAGAAAGGAAGAAAGAAAGATGGATTAGGTAGAAAGATAGATAGATAGATAGATAGATAGATAGATAGATAGATAGATAGATAGATAGATAGATAGATAGATAGATAGATAGATAGATAGATACATAGATAGATAGATACATAGATACATAGATACATAGATAGATAGATTATTAGAAAAAAGGAAGAAAGAAAGAAGGATTAGTTAGAAAGAAAGAAAGAAAGAAAGAAAGAAAGAAAGAAAGAAAGAAAAGAAAGAAAGAAAAAGAAAGGAATTAGTTAGAAAGAAAGATGGATTTGAAAGAAAGAAAGGATTAGTGAGAAAGAAAGAAAGAAAGGATTAGTGAGAGAGAAAGAAAGAAAGGATTAGTTAGTTAGAAAGAAAGAAAGAAAGAAAGAAGATTAGATTAGAAAGAAAGAAAGATTAGTTAGAAAGAAAGATGGATTTGAAGTAAGAAGAGAAAGAATAGTGAGAAAGAAAGGATTAGTTAGTTAGAAAGATGGATTTGATAGATAGATAGATAGATAGATAGATAGATAGATAGATAGATAGATAGATAGATAGATAGATAGATAGATAGATAGATAGATAGATGGATGGATTATTAGAAAGAAAGAAAGAAAGAAAAGAAAGAAAGAAAGAAAGAAAGAAAGAAAGAAAGAAAGAAAGAAAGAAAGAAAGAAAGAAAGAAAATGATTAGGTAGAAAGAAAGAAGAAAGAAAGAAAGAAGAAAGAAAGAAAGAAAGAAAGAAAAGAAAGAAAGAAAGAAAGAAAGAAAGAAAGATGAATTAGGTAGTAAAGAAAGAAAGAAAGAAAAGAAAGAAAGAAAGAAAGAAAGAAGAAGGATTAGGTAGAAAGGAGAAAAGAAAGATGGATTAGGTAGAAAGATAGATAGATAGATAGATAGATAGAAGATAGATAAGATAGATAGATAGATAGATAGATAGATAGATAGATAGATAGATAGATAAAGATAGATAATTCAAAATAAAGAAAAGAAAGAAAGAAAGAAAAATAAAAAGAAAAAAAGAAAGAAAGATTAGTTAGGAAGAAATATGATTTGAAAGAAAGAAAGAAAGAAAGGATTAGTAAAAAAGAAAGAAAGAAAGAAAGAAAGAAAGATAGATTATTAGAAATAAAGAAAAAAGAAAGAAAGAAAGAAAATAGACGATAGATAGATGAAAGAAAGAAAGAAAGCAATGATTAGTAAGAAAGAAATATGAATTTGAAAGAAAGAAAGAAAGAAAGAAAGAAAGAATTAGTTAGAAAGAAAGATGGATTTGAAAGGATGAAAAAAGAAAGAAAGGATTAGTTAGAAATAAAGAAAGGATTAGTTAGAAAGAAAGAAGGAAAGATATATTGGTTAGAAAGAAAGACAGATAGTATAGTTAGAAAGAAAGAAAGATTATTTAGAAAGAAAGAAAGATAGATCAGTTAGAAAGATAGATAGTATAGCTAGAAAGAAAAGATTATTTAGAAAGAAAGATAGTATAGTTAGAAAGAAAGATAGATTATCTAGAAAGAAATAAAGATAGATTAGTTAGAAATATAGATGGATTAGTTAGTTAGATAGATAGATAGATAGATAGATAGATAGATAGATAGATAGATAGATACATAGATAGATACACAGATAGATACATAGTCTATACATAGATAGATAGATCATTTGGACACAGAAAGTCAAATAGTTAAGACAGGCAGATGGATAGAAGAGGATAAAAGGAAGAGTAGAAAGGAGAAGAGATTATGAAAGGAGGGTAGAATAGGAGGGCAGGAGGAGTAGAGGATTGGAGGAGGAGAAGAGGAGGGAAGAGAGAGGGAGAACAGGAGAAGTAGAGGCATAAATGCAACAAAAACTTGTAGTATCCTTCAGAAAAGAGCTGAGTGACTGTCCACCAATCAGAACACAGGACCAATTATGTGTGTCTCCCTTTGATCTTTGCTAATCAGCATCACCTGTGCAATCAGCTTTCCTATTTAGACAGAGGCCAAAATTGCTGATACTTGGCCTCGAACAAACCTCAATAGAGACAAAACTATAGGTTGTATTGGCGAAATGACCTGACCGTGAGCGAGACAAGGCCTTTGTGAACGATGTGATGTATTTTTTTTGTGGATAGAGTTAAAAAAAGGGACCACTTTGGCAAGTTAAAAAACTGGTTTGTATTGCTCTGATCACAAAAGTTTGACCTGAATTTATAATTGCTGCCAATGGAGGAATGTCTGTCACTCTTGTCCTTTGGAAGGACACAGAGAAAAAACTATAAGTCCCAGGGATTTACTAAACACATGAGAGGAACCACAACAAAAATACCTACGTTTCAAGTATAATTTTATGCCCAAAGAGTGAAAATTGTGGCCAGGCCAGCGATTTAAAAATTATTTTTTAGCATTAGTTTTCAAGCTGGCTCACTCTAGCACGTGCTCTAGCTCTGAACAGTCTCTCTCATTCACTCCCATTATAATTTCAGAAACGGCTTGAAAAACATCATGAGACTAAAGTAGAGATTGTGAAAAAAGTATAATAGATATCAAAAAGTTGAATACAACTTTAATAGCTGACAAATTTCTCAACATTTTAAAGTTTAAATGACAGAAATAGCTGAAAGTATGCAGAAGTTGTAGGCTTTGAAAGCAGAAGGAGCATAAAACAGAATTTGAAGAATTCTCCATTGACTTCCATGTTAAAAAATATGCACAAAAAGTTTAATAATTTAAAAATTATAAAGGTTATAAAAAAGAAAAGTAATAGCACACATGTCCTTGAAAAGCTGCACATTTTGATACTTGAATGGTTTTTGTAGCACAAAGTAGAGAGGAGAAGAAAGCGACCGAAAAACGTACGGAAGAATACGGAATAATAATAATAAGAAGAAAGATTTGGATTTCAAGAGTGTGAATGCTTGAAGCATTCACACTAACTAGAATGTACATTTCCAGAGGAAAATGTGAAGTGGTGCTTGCAGTGGCAAAACTCACCACCCGGTTGCTAGGGTTTTCTGGGTGGTTGCTAGGGTGGTTGCTAAGTGGTTGCTAGGGTGTTGCTAGGTGGTTGCTAGGGTGTTCTGTGTGGTTGCTAGGGTGTTGTTAGGTGGTTGCTAGGGTGTTCTGGGTGGTTGCTATGGTGTTGCTAGGCGGTTGCTAGGGTGTTCTGAGTGGTTGCTAGGGTGTTTGCTAGGTGGTTGCTAGGGTGTTCTGGGTGGTTGCTAAGGTGTTATGGGTGGTTGCTATGGTGTTGTTAGGCAGTTGCTAGGGTTTTCTGGGTGGTTGCTAGGGTGTTCTTGGTGGTTGCTAGGGTGTTCTGGGTGGTTGCTATGGTGTTGTTAGGCGGTTGCTAGGGTATTCTGGGTGGTTGCTAGGGTGTTGCTAGGAGGTTGCTTGGATGTTCTGGTATAGGTGGTTGGTAGTTGTCACAGATGGTTACTATGAAATTTGTAGCATTTTCTTGGCATGATTTAGCACTTAGCTAATCAATATTAGCATGTAGCTATTCTCTGCTAGCATGTGTAGCATGTAGCAAGTCATGTTTGCTAGCATGAGTAAAAAGAGCCAACCCCCATCTCTATACGATGTTTTGATGCAGAGATATAGGTCTTGCAAAACGGTTGCTAGGGTACTCTGTTTGGTTGCTAAGGAGTGGCTTGGCAGCTGCCAAACATGAAATTTCAAAGTCAACTTGAATGTATAAACTTACCCCAATTTCTATAGAATGTTTTAATGCAGAGATATAGGTCTTGCAAAATGGTTGCTAGGGTACTCTGTTTGGTTGCTAGGGAGTGGCTTGGCAGCTGCCAATCATGAAGCTCAAATGTCAAAGTGAATGTATAAACCAACCCCCATCTCTATACGATGTTTTGATGCAGAGATGTAGGTCTTGCAAAATGGTTGCTAGGGTACTCTGTTTGGTTGCTAGGGAGTGGCTTGGTAGCTGCCAATCATGAAACTCCAAAGGCTGCTTGTCAGTATGAATGATATAAACCAACTCCTATGTCTCTATGACATTCAGAATGGAAGATATCCCTCTTTGGATTTTGGTTGCTAAGGTGGTCTACAATGGTTGCTAGGGCATGGCCAGAAATTGTTGAGGTGATTCATGATTGGCTGTTTGCTGTCCCAAGTCAAACGAGCCCACCCTCATGTTTCTATGACACTTATATCCTGAGATATCCCTTTGATCTCTTTTAATGGAAGTCTATGGGAGTTGTTGCTAAGGTGCTCTAAATGGTTGCTAGGTCGTGGCTTAATAATTTCACAATGATCCTGAGAGACTGATTGGTCGTCTGAGTAAAATGAGCCAGCCCCCTTGTCTCTATGACACTGTGATCCAGAGCTATGTTCAATACAAAATCCCTATGCAATTTACCATAGTAGGAAAAACACATGCATTTGATGGGACGTCCTTCACCATAGTAAGTCAATGGGGAAACTTTGGGCAGCTCCTGCCCCCCAGGGGTGCAACTTTTACCCCATTGTGTGGTATGTTCTTAAAGAGCCTGCCAGCCTCTTCAAATGTGGCAAATCTCACATTTGTCCGAAATCCTTGTTTGGAGCTACGAGTCGTCAAAGTTTGTCTCAATGTTAAGTCTATGGGATTTTTTGGAAATTTGTTCGCCCCTGGGTCGAACACCGTACCCCCGATCTCTGATAAAAGTGATAGGACACTTCTCCTCAATAGGCCGCACGATTTGATGCCTCATTCATGGGTCTGTGACAAAAACTGTGGACGTAGGAGCGCTCCAAACTTTTTCCTGGAATAGTAAAATGCTATACTAGAAAATTTTCAATGGGAAAAATTTGGGGAGCTCCTGCCCCCCAGGGGTGCAACTTTTACCCCATTGTGAGGTATTTTCTTACAGAGCCTGTCAGCCTCTTCAAATGTGGTAAATCACAGGTTTCTGCGAAATCCGATCTCAGAGCTATGACTCGTCAAAGTTTGTCGTAATGTTAAGTCTATGGGATTTTTTGGGCCGTTTTTCGCCCCTGGGGCGACCATCGTACCCCTGATCGCTTAGAAAAGTCATAGCACACCATTCCCGAACAAGCCGCACGTTTTGACAACTCATTCATGGGTCTGTGATAAAAACTGCAGGAGGAGTAGCGTGCCGAAAAAGTGTCCGGAAGAAGAATAATAACTAGAAAAATTGCATTTCCTGCGGAATATGCGTGTGAATGCTTCAAAAGCTTAACTGAAATGCACAAACAAATGCAAAACAGTGCAAAAAAGAAAAAAGGCTTAATTCAAATGCATTTAATAAGCTGAAATGCAAAGAAAGAAAGAAAGAAAGAAAGAAAGAAAGAAAGAAAGAAAGAAAGAAAGAAAGAAAGAAAGAAAGAAAGAAAGAAAGAAAGAAAGAAAGAAAGAAAGAAAGAAAGAAAGATGGATTAGGTAGAAGGAAAAAAAGACAGATAGAAAGAGAAAGAAAGATAGATTATTAGAAATAAAGAAAAAGAAAGAAAGAAAGAAAGAAAGAAAGAAAGAAAGAAAGAAAGAAAGAAAGAAAGAAGAAAGAAAGAAAGAAAGAAAGAAAGAAAAAAGAACGATAGATAGATAGATAGATAGATAGATAGATAGATAGATAGATAGATAGATAGATAGATAGATAGATAGATAGATTATTAGAAAGAAAGAAAAAGAAAGAAAGAAAGAAAGAAAGAAAGAAAGATGGATTAGGTAGAAAGAAAGAAAGAAAGAAAGAAAGATTATTAGAAAAAGAAAAAAAGAAAGAAAAATAGATGATAGATAGATGAAAGAAAGAAAGAAAGCAATGATTAGTAAGAAAGAAATATGAATTTGAAAGAAAGAAAGAAAGAAAGAATTAGTTAGAAAGAAAGATGGATTTGAAAGGATGAAAAAAGAAAGAAAGGATTAGTTAGAAATAAAGAAAGGATTAGTTAGAAAGAAAGAAGGAAAGATATATTGGTTAGAAAGAAAGACAGATAGTATAGTTAGAAAGAAAGAAAGATTATTTAGAAAGAAAGAAAGATAGATCAGTTAGAAAGATAGATAGTATAGCTAGAAAGAAAAGATTATTTAGAAAGAAAGATAGTATAGTTAGAAAGAAAGATAGATTATCTAGAAAGAAAGAAAGATAGATTAGTTAGAAATATAGATGGATTAGTTAGATAGATAGATAGATAGATAGATACATAGATACATAGATAGATACACAGATAGATACATACATAGTCTATACATAGATAGATAGATCATTTGGACACAGAAAGTCAAATAGTTAAGACAGGCAGATGGATAGAAGAGGATAAAAGGAAGAGTAGAAAGGAGAAGAGATTAGGAAAGGAGGGTAGAATAGGAGGACAGGAGGAGTAGAGGATTGGAGGAGGAGAAGAGGAGGGAAGAGAGAGGGAGAACAGGAGAAGTAGAGGCATAAATGCAACAAAAACTTGTAGTATCCTTCAGAAAAGAGCTGAGTGACTGTCCACCAATCAGAACACAGGACCAGTTATGTGTGTCTCCCTTTGATCTTTGCTAATCAGCATCACCTGTGCAATCAGCTTTCCTATTTAGACAGAGGCCAAAATTGCTGATACTTGGCCTCGAACAAACCTCAATAGAGACAAAACTATAGGTTGTATTGGCGAAATGACCTGACCGTGAGCGAGACAAGGCCTTTGTGAACGATGTGATGTATTTTTTTTGTGGATAGAGTTAAAAAAAGGGACCACTTTGGCAAGTTAAAAAACTGGTTTGTATTGCTCTGATCACAAAAGTTTGACCTGAATTTATAATTGCTGCCAATGGAGGAATGTCTGTCACTCTTGTCCTTTGGAAGGACACAGTGAAAAAACTATAAGTCCCAGGGATTTACTAAACACATGAGAGGAACCACAACAAAAATACCTACGTTTCAAGTATAATTTTATGCCCAAAGAGTGAAAATTGTGGCCAGGCCAGCGATTTAAAAATTATTTTTTAGCATTAGGTTTCAAGCTGGCTCACTCTAGCACGTGCTCTAGCTCTGAACAGTCTCTCTCATTCACTCCCATTATAATTTCAGAAACGGCTTGAAAAACATCATGAGACTAAAGTAGAGATTGTGAAAAAAGTATAATAGATATCAAAAAGTTGAATACAACTTTAATAGCTTACAAATTTCTCAACATTTTAAAGTTTAAATGACAGAAATAGCTGAAAGTATGCAGAAGTTGTAGGCTTTGAAAGCAGAAGGAGCATAAAACAGAATTTGAAGAATTCTCCATTGACTTCCATGTTAAAAAATATGCACAAAAAGTTTAATAATTTAAAAATTATAAAGGTTATAAAAAAGAAAAGTAATAGCACACATGTCCTTGAAAAGCTGCACATTTTGATACTTGAATGGTTTTTGTAGCACAAAGTAGAGAGGAGAAGAAAGCGACCGAAAAACGTACGGAAGAATACGGAATAATAATAAGAAAGATTTGGATTTCAAGAGTGTGAATGCTTGAAGCATTCACACTAATAAACAACATTGGGGTCAATGGGGGAAAATTTGGGCAGCTCCTGCCCCCCAGGGGTGCAACTTTTACCCCATTGTGAGGTATGTTCTTACAGAGCCTGTCAGCCTCTTCAAATGTGGTAAATCGCAGGCTTCTGTGAAATCCTCGCTCGGAGCTATGAGTCGTCAAAGTTTGTCGCAATGTTAAGTCTATGGGATTTTTGGGAAATTTGTTCGCCCTTCGGGCGAACATCGTACCCCCGATCGCTTAGAAAAGTCATAGCACACCATTCCCGAATATTCCGCACGTTTTGAGACCTCATTCATGGGTGTGTGACAAAAACTGCGGGAGGAGTAGCGTGCCAAACTTTTGGGCCGACTCAAAAAACACAATAGTAATAGTGTTGCCTTGCTTTCAGCAAGCACCACTAATAATAACTAGAAAAATTGCATTTCCTGCGGAATATGCGTGTGAATGCTTCAAAAGCTGAACTGAAATGCTTAAAAAAAAAAAATATTGCAGTTCAAACAACAGCAAAACAGAGCAAAAAAGAAAAAAAAGCTTAATTCAAATGCATTTAATAAGCTGAAATGCAAAACAAGATCCAAAAATTGTAGAAAACTACAAGTTTACTTAGAGAGGTAAAGAGAGGTAGAGATGTAGACACAGAGGTAAAGAAATATAGGGGTAGAGAAAGAGACAGAGGTAGAGAAGTAAAGGAGTACAAAAAGAAAGGTAGAGAAAGACAGGGGTAGGTAGAAAGAAAGAAAGAAAGAAAGAAAGAAAGAAAGAAAGAAAGAAAGAAAGAAAGAAAGAAAGAAAGAAAGAAAGAAAGAAAAATGGATTTAAAAGAAAGAAAGAAAGAAAGAAAGGATTAGTGAGAAAGAAAGGATTAGTGAGAGAGAAAGAAAGAAAGGATTAGTTAGTTAGAAAGAAAGAAAGAAAGAAAGAAAGAAATATGGATTAGAAAGAAAGAAAGAATTAGTTAGAAAGAAAGATGGATTTGAAAGAAAGAAAGAAAGAAAGAATTAGTGAGAAAGAAAGGATTAGTTAGTTAGAAAGAAAGATGGATTTGATAGATAGATAGATAGATAGATAGATAGATAGATAGATAGATAGATAGATAGATAGATAGATAGATAGATAGATAGATGGATGGATGGATGGATTATTAGAAAGAAAGAAAGAAAGAAAGAAAGATGGATTAGGTAGAAAGAAAGAAAGAAAGAAAGAAAGAAGAAAGAAAGAAAGAAAGAAAGAAAGAAAGAAAGAAAGAAAGAAAGATGAATTAGGTAGAAAGAAAGAAAGAAAGAAAGAAAGAAAGAAAGAAAGAAAGAAAGAAAGAAAGAAAGAAAGAAAGAAAGATTAGGTAGAAAGGAAGAAAGAAAGATGGATTAGGTAGAAAGAAAGATAGATAGATAGATAGATAGATAGATAGATAGATAGATAGATTATTCAAAATAAAGAAAAAGAAAGAAAGAAAGAAAGATAAAAAGAAAGAAAGATTAGTTAGAAAGAAATATGCATTTGAAAGAAAGAAAGAAAGAAAGAAAGAAAGAAAGAAAGGATTAGTAAGAAAGAAATATGAATTTGAAAGAAAGAAAGAAAGAAAGAAAGAAAGAAAGAAAGAAAGAAAGATTAGGTAGAAAGAAAGAAAGAAAGAAAGATAGATAGATAGATAGATAGATAGATAGATAGATTATTAGAAATAAAGAAAAAAGAAAGAAAGAAAGAAAAATAGATGATAGATAGATGAAAGAAAGAAAGAAAGCAATGATTAGTAAGAAAGAAATATGAATTTAAAAGAAAGAAAGAAAGAAAGAAAGAATTAGTTAGAAAGAAAGATGGATTTGAAAGGATGAAAAAAGAAAGAAAGGATTAGTTAGAAATAAAGAAAGGATTAGTTAGAAAGAAAGAAGGAAAGATATTGGTTACAAAGAAAGACAGATAGTATAGTTAGAAAGAAAAGATTATTTAGAAAGAAAGATAGTATAGTTAGAAAGAAAGATAGATTATCTAGAAAGAAAGAAAGATAGATTAGTTAGAAATATAGATGGATTAGTTAGATAGATAGATAGATAGATAGATAGATAGATAGATAGATAGATAGATAGATACACAGATAGATACACAGATAGATACATACATAGTCTATACATAGATCGATAGATCATTTGGACACAGAAAGTCAAATAGTTAAGACAGGCAGATGGATAGAAGAGGATAAAAGGAAGAGTAGAAAGGAGAAGAGATTATGAAAGGAGGGTAGAATAGGAGGGCAGGAGGAGTAGAGGATTGGAGGAGGAGAAGAGGAGGGAAGAGAGAGGGAGAACAGGAGAAGTAGAGGCATAAATGCAACAAAAACTTGTAGTATCCTTCAGAAAAGAGCTGAGTGACTGTCCACCAATCAGAACACAGGACCAGTTATGTGTGTCTCCCTTTGATCTTTGCTAATCAGCATCACCTGTGCAATCAGCTTTCCTATTTAGACATAGGCCAAAATTGCTGATACTTGGCCTCGAACAAACCTCAATAGAGACAAAACTATAGGTTGTATTGGCGAAATGACCTGACCGTGAGCGAGACAAGGCCTTTGTGAACGATGTGATGTATTTTTTTTGTGGATAGAGTTAAAAAAAGGGACCACTTTGGCAAGTTAAAAAACTGGTTTGTATTGCTCTGATCACAAAAGTTTGACCTGAATTTATAATTGCTGCCAATGGAGGAATGTCTGTCACTCTTGTCCTTTGGAAGGACACAGTGAAAAAACTATAAGTCCCAGGGATTTACTAAACACATGAGAGGAACCACAACAAAAATACCTACGTTTCAAGTATAATTTTATGCCCAAAGAGTGAAAATTGTGGCCAGGCCAGCGATTTAAAAATTATTTTTTAGCATTAGGTTTCAAGCTGGCTCACTCTAGCACGTGCTCTAGCTCTGAACAGTCTCTCTCATTCACTCCCATTATAATTTCAGAAACGGGTTGAAAAACATCATGAGACTAAAGTAGAGATTGTGAAAAAAGTATAATAGATATCAAAAAGTTGAATACAACTTTAATAGCTTACAAATTTCTCAACATTTTAAAGTTTAAATGACAGAAATAGCTGAAAGTATGCAGAAGTTGTAGGCTTTGAAAGCAGACGGAGCATAAAACAGAATTTGAAGAATTCTCCATTGACTTCCATGTTAAAAAATATGCACAAAAAGTTTAATAATTTAAAAATTATAAAGGTTATAAAAAAGAAAAGTAATAGCACACATGTCCTTGAAAAGCTGCACATTTTGATACTTGAATGGTTTTTGTAGCACAAAGTAGAGAGGAGAAGAAAGCGACCGAAAAACGTACGGAAGAATACGGAATAATAATAATAAGAAAGATTTGGATTTCAAGAGTGTGAATGCTTGAAGCATTCACACTAATAAGTTTAAATAGGATTTCAGTAAGTTGGCTTTCTCAAGCCAACTTAATAAGGAGTTCACATTAAGGCATGTTCAGACCCAGATGGGTTTTTGAAAGTCTGGAAAGCAAAAAAAAGAAAACATGAAATTTGATACAAACCACATTAGGAGGTGATTTGAAATGTGATTCCAATCCGATTTCTACAGATGCATCTCAGTCCGGGCGCTCTGGATGATCAAATTAGATTTCAAATAGACTCTTTTCTCACTCTTAATGTGACACACAACGATAACGGCAAAACTGGACTTGACAGGGCGCCTATCCGAAGAGTGAGATGATGCGGCTCTGTTTGTCCTGCATCCGTTCGGAGAGCCTCGTTACCTACGTGTGTACGCCTGCGTTCTTCCCAAAGCTACCCATGCAGATAAGTTACTTATGTCTGGAAACCCAAATCTTATTTGCGGACAGACTGCCCAAAAAGGTAATTTGCCAGTCCGAAAACAGCCTAACAGTCCAAACTGGAACAGATCTATTGGTTAAAGTTGTCATAATTTGCAAGTTTTGTTCTACAAATGTTATATATATATAAATAGTATGAAAAAAGTAGTCATTATGATAACATTTCTTTTTGACGTCACTTCTATTAATGTTTTTATTGTCATGTAATTTACATAAGTCAGGTGACACCTGCCGCCCAATAGCAGCTGTCCACTGTTGAGTTTTTCGTTTCGTTTTTCATTTCATTTCATTTGATTTATTGCTAGATTTATTAGATAGGAAGGCCTCTGAGTAGATGATTGTGAACTCTTCTAAAGTCTCTGTAGTCTCTGGGATAGTCTGCCCCTTGAGGTCAGGAGTGGTACTACACTCACATCTGAAGACACGATTACTTCCTCTCGCGGTTTTTCTTGATATTTTGTCGTATTGTGCTATAGAAATAAAATTAAATTAAAAATCTTAAATGCATAATGCATGAATGCCAGTGTAAAGTTGCTTGTGTGTCTTAACGAGACCAGGCGATTATCTCATCAGTGCTTCGGTGTTTTGATCGGTGAACTTCATTGACTTCATCTTGTTGAGCACTAGCTAGATGTGTCCAGTAACAGTTTGTGTTGTCGTCGTAGCCGCCGGCACCAGATGACCTGTCCATCGTCTGCTTCACCAGTGGAACCACAGGTGAGTCAATGCTGCTCCACAAACTCTTCTGCCACAGGTTAACCCTAACCTAAACTGACATAATCTAAACTTAACTAAACTAAACTAAACTGACCTAACCTAAACTAAATTGACCTAACCTAACCTAAACTGACATAATCTAAACTGACATAATCTAAACTTAACTAAACTAAACTGACCTAACCCTAAACTAAATTGACCTAACCTAACCTAACCTAACCTGACATAATCTAAATTTAACTAAACTAAACTGATATAACCTAAACTGACATAATCTAAACTTAACTAAACTAAACTGACATAACCTAAACTAAATTGACCTAACCTAACCTGACATAATCTAAACTGACATAATCTAAATGTAACTAAACTAAACTGACATAACCTAAACTGACATAATCTAAACTTAACTAAACTGACCTAAACTAAATTGATCTAACCTAACCTAATCTAAACTGACATAATCTAAACTGACATAATCTAAACTTAACTAAACTAAACTGACATAACCTAAACTGACATAATCTAAACTTAACTAAACTAAACTGACCTAAACTAAATTGACCTAACCTAACCTAACCTAACCTAAACTGACATAATCTAAATTTATCTAAACTAAACTAATCTGACCTAAATTAAACTAAACTGACCTAAACTAAACTGACCCAACCTAAACTGACATAACCTAAACTTAACTAAACTAAACTGACCTAAACTAAACTGACCCAACCTAAACTGACATAACCTAAACTTCACTAAACTAAACTGACCTAACCTTAAGTAAAGTAAAGTAAACGAAAGTAAACTAAACTAAACTAAAGTAAACTGAACTAAACTGACCTACTGTAACCTAAAGTAAACTAAACTAACTCTAACTCTAATCTCATCTCAAGAGAATTCCCAGCATTCAGAAGAGCTGAAGGGTTAGGGTTAGGGTTAGACCTGACACTTTAAAACCAGATGTCTAGTGTGGGTTAGGGTTAGGGTTAGTGTAGGGTTAGGGTTAGAGAGTTGAAGATGAAGACCGTCAGTGTTGGGTTGGCAGTTACTGCGGTTAAACATAAAAACATTGTCACTTGAAATTAAATAAACTTTAGCTGAAATAAAATATAAAAAACCTTAAAACTTACTTTTTCTGCTAGTTGCCAACATTTCTCATTTAGTTTAAAATGACTAAAAAACAACTCGGTCCCACAGTTTATTAAGTGTCTTTAATGACTACGTACAAACATTTAAATGAACTTATTGTGTACATACATGTTTTTACATTGTACTGATAATTAAAAATACCTGCATTTGAATGTTTGTAATTGCATCTATAATTACACCCTGAAAATGTCATCAAACCTGTCCTGACTTACCCATCTCCACCCAACCCGACCTCGCCGTAACGCTACTGTCGTACCAGCTGGGCAATTCCAATCGATTCCTACGGTTTGAATTGAACAAAAATAGGATTTTTAAAAGAAACTCATGATGAAGGACCTCCCTTTAAATCCATCGAACAGATCGAACCAATTAGCCACTGATAAACCAAACGAAAGACGGTTCTGAATGGCTGAGATGGTGTTGATCCAAGAGTTTTCAACACAAAGACACATGCAGTGTGACCAAACACTTTAACTACAATTTCAATGAAAACAAAAGAACTAGTCCTGAATATTACTGTCTCTGAATGATACTATACAGCATTATAGCCTTATTGCGATAATAAAACTACAACAATGAAAATCAGCATGTGACTGAAAGACTGACATCCCTGTGGAAAAGACATCAACACCGAGCTCAATACTGGTGTGTGTGTGTGTGTGTGTGTTTCGCAGGAGATCCGAAGGGAGTGATGCTGACCCACGGCAACGTTGTGGCAGACTTTGCCGGCTTTCTGAAAGTGACCGATGTGAGTGATTTCTGTAAACACGAGCGACGGCTGAAGTGTGTCGACAGACAGCGATCGGACTAACCGCAGCCTCTCTGTGTGTCTGTCTGCAGAAAGTCATCTTTCCGAATCAAGACGACGTTCTCATTTCCTTCCTGCCTCTTGCTCACATGTTCGAGAGATTGATTGAGGTGAGACCCGCGTGAGAAGATGCTCAACACGGCTCATCCAATGAGAAACACACACGTCCTCAGCTCTTCTGCGGGATCAGGTTACAGTCTGGCAGTGTGCCGACCGTGAGCACTAACAAGGGCCTGGAACCACACCCACACACACACACACACACACACACACTAGAAGACTGAGCACTTCCTCTTTCCCGGGCTTTTCAAGGCCATGGCCGAGTGTGACCCACTGATCTCAATCTCTTAAAGGAGCCGCAGAGTTTGTTTTTTTATTTTATTTGTGCTTTGGCAGATACAGGCTTTAACAGTTTGTGGCCTGAGAGCCTATCGTGATCTGCAGCTACTCAGAACTAAGAATGTGTAATAAGTGGCAATAAGCATCAAGATATCACAGTTTTTTGCTAAGGAGATGTTTGTTTAGTCTCTTCTTGAAGGCCTGAATATTCTTTGAGGTGATTTCACCTTCTACTTTTCAGAGTTGATTTCCTCAATGCTTTAAAACGATCTAAAACCACAGCTGTCTTCTTTCTGCTCTTCTATGGAGTGTAACAGCCAATTAGGGAGTTGATAAAAAGGCTGAAGTGTGTGTTGAAGTGTGCGGAGGTTTGAGACTGGTGTTTTTGTTCTGGTGAATGCTGCATTGAGATGAAATCAACACAACACCAGACCAGCAGAACCAGAGCACGAAGGCTTCATTCCTACAGCCGTACAGATCGTTTCAAAGCTGCTTCATTAATTATGAGACCAGTTTCATTTAATCTGTGACCCAGCTCTATAGAGGGCAATAAAGCCTTTATTCAGTTCAGAGTCAATTTGATCATATTTCTGAATATGTATTGTCTCACGTTCCCTTGATTCCAGTCCGTGGTGATCTGCCATGGCGGGAGGATTGGCTTTTTCCAAGGCGACATCCGTCTCCTTCCTGACGACATGAAGGCTCTCAGACCCACGATATTTCCCGTGGTGCCGCGTCTCCTGAACCGCATGTACGACAAGGTGAGCCGTCGCACCGATCAGACACATTCACAAAGCGGTGACCTGTCTGTTCTTCACCGTAATGCATATAGCACAGTCATCTGCACTGGGGAAAGAGCCGGTTCTGTCTGATTTAACTAATTATTTAACACCACTCAACCACAAAGTTATATATTTTTTACTTGATTACATCCAGTTGATTTAGATTAGATTATTTTGATTAACAGCAAACAGTGCAGGTTCTGAAGTCTCTCCGTGTCTCAGGATCACACTAGTGATGCCTCCATTCAAAGTTGGGAATTTAACTTGCAAAATTGGAATATGGCTTGAAGCATTTTTGAATAAAGCAGCATTTCCATCCCATGTGTTCAAGAGAACAAAATCATCACTTCCTGGCACAAAATATCAGTAATAAGATTCTGCAATCGGGCTGTTTTTCCTCCATCATAAATGAGTTTGTCTCACAGGGAAATAAATGCTGTCCTGTTCTCTTGCGTTCGGATGCTGGTGTTTGGGAACACAATCGTGTCAGTGTCACTCTCACACCACATGGACTCTTGTTTTCAGCTTTTCCCTCATTTGTTTGTTGTCATGGACACTCATGAGTGTCAGCTGCACACTAATTAAACATCTAATTATCCTCCTACTAAGTAAATTAAGTTCAGTTCTTTTTTTGTGTGTCCTTGTCTGGTCTCGTCTGTACTACGGTCGTGTTGGATTGCTTTACGCTTTGCTGGACTTAATGTGTAGAATATTAAAGTTTACCTGTTTACTTTCACGTTCACCTTCATGTGTGTTTATACAACCTGATTGTGACAGAAGACCAGACCTACGGCAAGATAAGCGGCGTGTTTGTTAGCGTTTTTGTTAGATTTTCTTTGAGTGTGTGTTTTTTGGTCTTTCTGCTATATGGACCAGTAGGCAGCAAGGCAAGGCAAGTTTATTTATATAGCACATTTTATACACAATGGCAATTCAAAGTGCTTTACATAGAAGAAATTAAAATAATCAAAAGAAATCAGAATAATTAAAACAGTTTAGGATAAAAAATAAGAAATAATGAAAAATAAAAATAATAATACAGTAAATTAAAACCATTTAGAATAAAATGAAGTGCAGTAACAGTCAGATGTAAAGTGGCCCAGTGCTCATTCAGTAAATGCACAGCTGAACAGAAGTGTTTTGAGTCTGGATTTGAAAGTGATGCTGTAGGAGCACACCTGATCTCCTCTGGAAGCTGGTCCAGCTAAAAGCAGACTCTCCATGCTTACAGTGAACCCTTGGTGTTTCTAGCTGACGTGATCCTAATGATCTGAGCGATCTGTTGGGTTTATATTCAGTGAGCAGTCAAACTGTTATGCCTTGAGTAGAAGGACCACTCCCTTGAGGAACATTGAGGAATTCCTCATGCCAGCTAACCCTAACCCTAACCCGGACTCAACACCGGCAGCAGAGAGCATCTGTCCGGGGAAGGCCCTGGAGGTTAGCTTACCCAGATGCGTGGTGTGGGACTGGTGTCCTGTGATTCGCCACTCACAGTGGACATTGTCAACGACAACACTAACTACCCACCACCCACTAACGATCCAGTGCCCAGCCAACAACTCCTAGACCGTGGGGATGGGCAGCCCGAGCCCACCGCAGGCAACGAGAGCGTCTCCGCCGCGACGTGCAAGCTAGCGCTAACAAGAGCGACTGAACACCGTCACGGAGCCTGAGTGGCTGCTTCATCCATCGCTGAGGGAGTGGATGTGAACGTGTCCTCCCGTCACTGAGAGTGTTGGACAATCGCACTGGAGAACAGTTCTGATTTTGGAGAGGTTGATTTTCTGCCCCCCTGGTTACCGCCTGATCCCACTGGTGCCACCCAACCTCCCTCTCCCACCACCTCTCCAAAATGTTTTTGAGACTTTATTTTTTGTTAGATCCCTCTCCAAGCCCTTCTCTAGTCCCAAGCCACGCCTGCCACCGAGTCATCGCTGCCTCCCATCAGCCCTTCAGTTTGGCCTCAGCATCCTCTCAGTGGCATGGATCCACATTGGGCCTGCTGGGAGCCATCTCTTCCTGGATGTGGGAAGCCCATGGCTCTGCCTTCTGCCTCTGGGCCATGGGGTGCAGTCTCAGCTGTGTGTTCCTCTCCTCAATGGCTTTCTCCATCATCTGCTCCACCCTGGACTTCTGTATTCTGCCCCTGGTCGGCCGTCCACCTCCAGAACCTCCTCCTGTGTCCTCTCCCTGTTTTGCCAACCGTTTGCCACCTCCTCATCCTCTTTGCCTCCTTGTCATCAGGACTTGAGGATCCGCCTTCCGGGATGCTGGTGTTTGGGAACACAATCGTTTCAGTGTCACACACTCACACCACATGGACTCTTGTTTTCAGTCAGTACCGTATTTCCTTAGTTGGTTGGTTATCATGGACACTCGTTAGTTTCAGCTAATTTTAGCTTCATTGTTTGCTCTCATCTTCATCCTTGTGTGTGTTCACAACTCGATTGTGACAGAAGACCAGACATACTGTGAGATGCTTCTGGAGGGAATTAAACCAAATCATTCTGATGACAGACTCTCTTTATCTAAACGCTATTCATTTTAAAATACAATTTAAACTAAAGTAGAGGCCTTTTTAAGATCATGAGAAGCATAACTCATGTTCGAACAGTTTACATCTGAGGACTATGATATTTAATGCAGTAATCATGTCAACTCTTTTTTTTATACTGTATTTTACACAATGCAGATGGCTTTAAAGCATTGATAAATAGAATTAAATTGTACTGTAATCATTTAATAAAATATAAAAACTTACTTCAGCTATATGTATTCCTCATGTAAGTGTTGAAACATGTCTGCTGTCGTTCAGATCTTCAGTCAGGCCAACAACTCTGTCAAGCGCTGGCTGCTGAACTTCGCGGCCAAGAGAAAAGGTTCGGAGGTGAGCCGTGGCATCATCCGCTGCGACAGTATCTGGGACAAGATCTTCTTCCACAAGATCCAGGTGCGTGACGCAAAGCCGGTCAGACGCTGGACCGAAGCCGCGCTGCTGTTTGACTGTGTGTGTCTCCTTACAGGCCAGTCTGGGCGGCAGGCTGAGAATGATCATCACTGGAGCGGCTCCGGCGTCCCCGTCCGTCCTGGGCTTCCTAAGAGCAGTGTTGGGCTGTCAGGTGAGGCGAGAGCGAGTGTAGCGCTCCTGTGTGTCTGTAGCGTAGCGCTCCTGTGTGTCTGTAGCGTAGCGCTCCTGTGTGTCTGTAGCGTAGCGCTCCTGTGTGTCTGTAGCGTAGCGCTCCTGTCTGTCTGTAGCGTAGCGCTCCTGTGTGTCTGTAGCGTAGCGCTCCTGTGTGTCTGTAGCGTTAGCGCTCCTGTCTGTCTGTAGCGTTAGCGCTCCTGTGTGTCTGTAGCGTAGCGCTCCTGTGTGTCTGTAGCGTAGCGCTCCTGTCTGTCTGTAGCGTTAGCGCTCCTGTGTGTCTGTAGCGTAGCGCTCCTGTGTGTCTGTAGCGTCCTGTCTGTCTGTAGCGTAGCGCTCCTGTCTGTCTGTAGCGTAGCGCTCCTGTCTGTCTGTAGCGTTAGCGCTCCTGTGTGTCTGTAGCGTAGCGCTCCTGTGTGTCTGTAGCGTAGCGCTCCTGTCTGTCTGTAGCGTTAGCGCTCCTGTCTGTCTGTAGCGTTAGCGCTCCTGTGTGTCTGTAGCGTTAGCGCTCCTGTCTGTCTGTAGCGTTAGCGCTCCTGTGTGTCTGTAGCGTAGCGCTCCTGTGTGTCTGTAGCGTTAGCGCTCCTGTCTGTCTGTAGCGTTAGCGCTCCTGTGTGTCTGTAGCGTAGCGCTCCTGTGTGTCTGTAGCGTAGCGCTCCTGTCTGTCTGTAGCGTAGCGCTCCTGTGTGTCTGTAGCGTTAGCGCTCCTGTCTGTCTGTAGCGTCCTGTCTGTCTGTAGCGTAGCGCTCCTGTCTGTCTGTAGTGTTAGCGCTCCTGTGTGTCTGTAGCGTTAGCGCTCCTGTGTGTCTGTAGCGTTAGCGCTCCTGTGTGTCTGTAGCGTTAGCGCTCCTGTGTGTCTGTAGCGTTAGCGCTCCTGTCTGTCTGTAGCGTCCTGTCTGTCTGTAGCGTAGCGCTCCTGTCTGTCTGTAGTGTAGCGCTCCTGTCTGTCTGTAGCGTTAGCGCTCCTGTGTGTCTGTAGCGTTAGCGCTCCTGTCTGTCTGTAGCGTCCTGTCTGTCTGTAGCGTAGCGCTCCTGTCTGTCTGTAGCGTAGCGCTCCTGTCTGTCTGTAGTGTAGCGCTCCTGTCTGTCTGTAGCGTTAGCGCTCCTGTCTGTCTGTAGCGTCCTGTCTGTCTGTAGCGTAGCGCTCCTGTCTGTCTGTAGTGTAGCGCTCCTGTCTGTCTGTAGCGTTAGCGCTCCTGTCTGTCTGTAGCGTCCTGTCTGTCTGTAGCGTAGCACTCCTGTCTGTCTGTAGTGTAGCGCTCCTGTCTGTCTGTAGCGTTAGCGCTCCTGTCTGTCTGTAGCATCCTGTCTGTCTGTAGCGTAGCGCTCCTGTCTGTCTGTAGTGTAGCGCTCCTGTCTGTCTGTAGCGTAGCGCTCCTGTCTGTCTGTAGCGTTAGCGCTCCTGTCTGTCTGTAGCGTCCTGTCTGTCTGTAGCGTAGCGCTCCTCTCTGTCTGTAGCGTAGCGCTCCTGTCTGTCTGTAGCGTAGCGCTCCTCTCTGTCTGTAGCGTAGCGCTCCTGTCTGTCTGTAGCGTAGCGCTCCTGTCTGTCTGTAGCGTTAGCACTCCTGTCTGTCTGTAGCGTCCTGTCTGTCTGTAGCGTAGCGCTCCTGTCTGTCTGTAGCGTAGCGCTCCTGTCTGTCTGTAGCGTTAGCACTCCTGTCTGTCTGTAGCGTCCTGTCTGTCTGTAGCGTAGCGCTCCTGTCTGTAGTGTTAGCGCTCCTGTGTGTCTGTAGCGTAGCGCTCCTGTGTGTCTGTAGCGTTAGCGCTCCTGTCTGTCTGTAGCGTCCTGTCTGTCTGTAGCGTAGCGCTCCTGTCTGTAGTGTTAGCGCTCCTGTGTGTCTGTAGCGAAGCGCTCCTGTGTGTCTGTAGCGTAGCGCTCCTGTCTGTCTGTAGCGTTAGCGCTCCTGTGTGTCTGTAGCGTTAGCGCTCCTGTGTGTCTGAGCTCATCTCGGCGGTGTGTCTGCAGGTGTACGAGGCATACGGACAGACGGAGTGCACCGCTGGATGCACCTTCACCACGCCTGGAGACTGGACGTCCGGTGAGACTCTCGCTTGATCATGACCCCTGGCACATGCCTTTATACTGGCCTCAACCAGAATCACATTTTAAACAGTTCATTTTTTCTTAAAGCACACTATTTTGTTTAAATAGTATCTTGGATTGAAACGGAGAACACATTCTGGCTCGCTTTACTGACTGCAGAGATAAATGTATTTTAAAAAGACATCTCAATAACCATTACTGTATAAACTAAACATTTACAAATAAAAAAATTATAAAATGATTATTATTTAAAGTAAATCAAAATGTAAGGTTTGAATCAAACCATAAATATAATTTGAGAAACTAATATATTTTGATGTGATGAATTCGAATATTTAAGTCATTTCTTCAGTGTTGTGTGATTATTAGAAGAAAACCCCCAGAAAAACACTGTTTTAACACATGATGAATAATGGGCCTTTTCACAGACTCCCTGTGACTCATTTCACAGTTATCAACATCGCTGCTCTGTAAAGCTTATCATAGTTTCGTTTGTAACGTTAAACATTGCCTTATATTACATTGGCAGTACATTATAAAGCAGGTTGTGTTTCTAACACAATGTCACATCTTTGTCAGTATTTTCCACCTCTTTTGGAAAGTCATGGAAATGCTGTCATGGACTTTCCTCTTGTGCTATTGGAGCAAACGGTAATACAGACATTAAATTCGCGTTTGTCTCCCGGAGATGTTGAAAGAGTCCGTTACTGACTGATTCTAGTGCAATGGTTCACTTGGAAGAGCTCTTTACTCCATGATTAAAACCATAAGGACATGCGTGCTGAGAGCTGTTGTCCTTCACTAGAAGTAATGGCTATTTCTAGAGATGGTCGTAATGTGACATCACACTCTGCAGCATCTTTTTTATATGTAACAGATAATGCATACAAAATGTAAAAATATCAAATCTATTTAGCTTTACTGAGGTCAACGTAAGAAGTTGATCTTCCATTGGTCACACATCTTCACCTGACACAGATCCACAGGGAAGAGTTACCGAACATGGAACGCAGTGAAATCCTGTGTTTCTGTCTCCTGCATGTGTATGAACGAAACCTGTTCCTTTACACTGGACTGGGCCACCAGTTACTCCACAGTCACTGATAACTAGCCATTAATGATCAAGATGATTCAGTCAGGGTGAAATAAATGATGTCTCTACATCCACTGTGGAACTGCGTGGCAAGCTCTCCCTCCAGTGGCTTGTTTTTGCATTACTGTTACAGACTGTCTTCTGTGTTTCTCAGTCATTATGTCCTCTAATCAGTCATTATCTGCTGGATCCTCCACACAGACCTGTATGTGATGACATGATGAAGTTATTGAGGTCTCTCTGCAGGTCATGTAGGAGCTCCGCTGCCCTGTAACCTCATTAAACTGGTGGATGTGGCTGAGAAGAACTACTTCGCTGCTAAAGGAGAGGGCGAGGTTTGTTATAACACTGTCTGTGTGGCCTACGCTTAGTTTAACACACACTGGCAAAGACAAGTCTTTAAAAAGCTGCTTCACACTAGAGGACAGAAATCCACCTGCTCTGGAGAAATGTAGGACTCTTAGTGTTCAAAGCTATAATGTTCAAATGTTCTTTACACCTTGAGTAGACATCTGTACAATCATGTCTTTCAGGAAGTCATACGTTATACCGTAACAGGAAATCATACGTTATACCGTAACAGGAAGTGATATGTTATACCATAAGAGGAAGTCATACGTTATACCGTAACCGGAAGTGATGCGTTATACCGTAAGAGGAAGCCATACGTTATAACGTAACGGGAAGTCATATTCCCCTGACAGCAGCATATTGTCGGCCCAGATCTGGTATGAGTGAAATCCACATGTACCAGCTGTGGCCCGGATCTGGGCCAACACTGTTGCTGTCTAGCACCCTAACAGGAAGTCATACTGCATCATCACAAGCTTGATTGACAGTCATGTCGCCATGCATTTGTCTTAAGAGCACAAATCTCTCTCTCGCCAAACACAGAATATGCCTTTATTAAAGCATCATCCGTCACTGTTCTCTTTGTTTCTGCTCCAGGTTTGTGTGAAAGGTCCAAATGTCTTCAAGGGTTATCTGAAGGATCCGGTGAGGACGGCGGAGACGCTGGACGCGGACGGATGGCTTCACACCGGAGACATCGGGAAATGGCTGCCGGTATGTCGGCCTCAACACATTGTGTTCTTCTTTTGTATACAAGAGACATGGTAAAAAGAACGATGAACAGGACGGTCCTGCGGTCCCATCGTGACTTAAACGCTTTCTCTCAGTGTAAAAGCTTTCATAGCCTCCAAAATATTTTATTGTATTAATATCTGAACATCCAATATATCAAAAGAAAGGACATAGCCTCTGCTTTTGAACAAGCAAACAAACATTTTAAGGTAGCTTCATGCATTCTTTTTTATCAACACTTAAATGTGGATTGAATGTCATTAAAAAAAGATTAATTTGAGTATATTATTATTATCATTATTTTTTGAAAGACTACGACAGGAGTGTTAGCAATGTTTTGATCAGGAGATTCAGTACTCTTTCAGAAGATGTGTCACAGCGTCCCCTACCGTATAACAGAGAAAACACAGCCGGTCAATGGCAGGGAAAGGGTTAAAGAGCGACTTCTACCTGATTTAACCCTTTAAATAAATGTATACAGGTTGGTTCAGTGATGTGAACCAGTTATTTTAGATGTTAGCATTTTGTTGTGTATTGGTCTATAGATAGTGCTTTACAGTGATAACAGGAGATTACAGTAACAGAGAGTTTAGGCTTTACAGCAGATCTAGAATAAGTTATTGTCCAGCTATAGTTAGTTTAGATTGATTCACTTCTAATCATTAGTTATTACCTTAAGGCCGCTAACACGACCCCGCTCTACAGAAAACACTGTTATAATGCGCGCCGGCCGCTCAATCGCACAGCAACAGTGATTGGGGCTCGAGAACGCAACCTTAAAGTTTGAAAACGTTATCATCTCTGTGTGAAGTTCAAAAACACGAATCTGAGGCGCTAACCCTGCATAGCCAACCCTGCTCTTCCTTACTGGTGTTAAACGTGTGTCCGTCGGGCCGCTGAGCTGCTCGGATAACGACGGCTCCTCCCATTCGTCTGTCCTGCAGAACGGCACCCTGAAGATCATCGACAGGAAGAAGCACATCTTCAAGTTGGCGCAAGGAGAATATATTTCCCCAGAGAAGATAGAGAACATCTACATCCGCAGCGAACCCGTGTCTCAGCTCTACGTGCACGGAGACAGCCTGCAGGTCAGTCGCTCTGCTTTAGCCTGAACGCCTCGAGTTAGCCGCGCTGCGATGCTAACGCTGACTGGTTGTGTGTGTGCAGTCGTGTCTGGTGGGAATCATCGTCCCGGATCCCGAGGTCTTTCCCTCGTGGGCTCAGAAGAAAGGCTTTGAAGGATGCTTCGACGAGCTGTGTGAAAATAGAGTAAGGCTCGTCTGAACCCTGATCTCCTGTGCGTTTACTGCTTTACCAAGTGCCTGACCGTTGTCTGTTTTGTCCATCTGAAGGACCTGAAGAAAGCCATCCTGGATGACCTGGTGCGTTTGGGAAAAGCTAGTGGCCTCCATTCATTCGAACAGGTACGTCTGCAAACTACAGTAGTGAACCACGGCTGTCTGTGTCTTACACACTCTTCGGCATGGACGTTAGTTGCTCAAGTGGTCATGTGTTTTAGGACTAGGTTCAGTTAACTAGAACGCATTTAATATTTAGTCTCATTTAAAGGTGAAGCGTGTCGTTTCTGCACCAGATGGACTGATGGGAGTTTTAATCAAGGGCCGTTCTTCATTGTTCGTTTAACACACTTGAGATGGTGTGACGCGTGCCAGATCTTCTCAGGGTGATTTTATAACCGTGCCTTTTTTCACACGGTTCGGCCGTTCGTCCACACAGAAACGCAGTGTCCGGACACTGAAACCGAACATTTTTGAAAACCCCAGAGTGAGGATTTCCAGAAACGCTGGTTACAGTGCTGTCGTGTAGACCGTAAAACCGGCGTTTTTGCCTTGCGACGTCAGTGTGCGCCCGTGCCGTTATCCGCCTACCGGAACCTGTAATAACCTTTTGTTAGGCTTCTTAATTGGCCTACGTGGCTTTACGGTTAGGGTTATATCGCCGCCTGCTGGTGTGGCATGCTCTTGACGGCGCTTGATAGCGTGTTTTTGTGTTTTCATGTGGACGGGATTTTTTTTTTAAAACGCAGGAGGAAAAACTCCCCGTGTCGGGGTGGACAAGGCCTCGTTCGCATCTCTAGCTCATCGTGCTTCAAACACAGGTGTCTGAGATTAGAGCAAATCTATACCGACTCAAGACTATGACCAGCGATTGGCTGCAGAGTGACATCAAGTTAATGGCCTCGTTTAAAAGTGTAAACGAGTTCAAATTATTATCTGTGGCCTAATCTGATTGTACATCGGTAACACTTTATAATAACTACACACTAATAATCATTAGTTAAGCATGAGTAAACAGTTCATTCATCATTCATAAAGCATTAATAGACATTAATTAGCAGTTTATAAATACAGCTATAAATGCTTTCTTCTTGATTTATAAGCATATCTATAATTTGTTGAATAATTGTATTTTTATCCTTTATTACTGATCAGTTTATCATTTCTAAATGAAGAATTGCATTTTTTTATAACAAAGTTATTTAAGAGTTTTCAGTAGTTCATAAGATTATGTAGAACGTGTAAGTAAATGATTAATAAACTATTTAAACGTACATTCATTCATACATCTTATTATTCAGACATATGGTGATGGTTACTGAGTATTTTAATAAATGCTTCATTAAAGGGATAGTTCACTTTGAAATTAATTTTTGATATGTTTTATCTTCCCTCAAGGGCATCCAAGATGTAGGTGTCTTTGTTTCCACAGTATTTTCAATTTTGACATTTTTCAGTCAAACCGTTGTTGTCTATCAGTCATACACTGGAGGCTAAGGGGGTCCACCAAAGAGCAGCACAGAGAAGTCCAAATTAAACATGATTTAATGACTAGTAAATGTAAGTACACATTGATGGCCTAAGACACGAAACGAGCGGTTTGTGTGAGAAAATGAACAGTATTTATATGACTGAAAAATGTCAAAATTGAAAGTACTGTGGAAACAAAGACACCTACATCTTGGATCCCCTTGAGGTAAGATAAAACATATCAAACATTAATTTCAAAGTGAACTATCCCTTTAACATGTATTTATGCTGTAATTCAGGGTTAATTTGGTATAGTTATAAAGCATTCGTTAGTGGTCAGGGTTAGGTGTGTGTGTGTGTGAGCTCATCTAAAGTGAGGACTATTCATGTCTTGTAAAGCATTTATAAAGGAGATTGAAAGGCTGTTAAATATTTCTATGTTCTGTATCGAACTTGTGTTTATAGACCTTATTCAGAGCAGCGCCATGACAGGTACAGTATGAAAGTGAGGCTGTGAGGGATAGTCTTACCGTGTTTCCAATGGCATCCGCTGTAAAAAGCTGAATAAAGCGGCTAGATTACTTACAATTTTCCACAGCTTACATTGTTGGGAGTTTTTTGTCAACTGACATTTCTTGGAAAGATATTTTTCCAGTGTTTCATGAGCAGAACAATCCGAAAACACATTAAATAACAGTACAGCCCATTGAAGAGATGCATGACTATCCCTCACAGCCTCGCTTTCATTCTCATTAAAAATCAAAGATGGATAAGGCGTATTACATTTTACTGTTTAGAAGATTGATGCACCTTTAAATCTCCTTTATAAATGCTTTACAAGACATGAATAGTCCTCACTTTAGATGAGCTCACAAAATATTAACTGACCACTACCAAATGCTTTAAAACTAACTGTATTTACGACATTTACTTACACTTTCTACGTGATCTTATGAATGACTGACAACTCTTAAATAACTGGTTTGTAAATAATGCTATACTTCATTTAGAAATTATTAATTGATCATTAACAAAGTATGAAAATACAATTATTAAAGACACTATAGATATGCTTATAAATCAAGAAAAAAGCATTTATAGTTATATTTATAAACTGCTTATTAATGTCTATTAATGCTTTATGAATGATGAATGAACTGTTTACTCATGCTTAACTAATGATTATTAGTGTGTAGTTATTATAAAGTGTTACCGATGTACAATCAGATTAGGCCACAGATAATAAATTGAACTCGTTTACACTTTTAAACGAGGCCATTAACTTGATGTCACTCTGCAGCCAATCGCTGGTCATAGTCTTGAGTCGGTATAGATTTGCTCTAATCTCAGACACCTGTGTTTGAAGCTACTACTACTACTACTACTACTCATGCTTAACAAATGATTAAAAGCGTGCAGTTATTATAAAGCGTTACCTGTACGTCTAATGTAGATCTTAATAAAATTATGATTAAGCTATTCCCTCACAAATGAACTAATTGGTGTCTATTGTTATAGCAATTTATGTTTATATAATTAGCATTATATTAAAAGTCTTATTTTTATTTTTAATAACTGGAGTGTCAGACTTTCAGTTTCTTTCAGCTGGTAATAATGTAATTAAGTTTAGGAGAACTAAACCTGATCACCTAAACTATTATCTAAATCTGGAGCGCTCCGTAACACACACACACACACGCGGCAGTCCCATCGCTGAGCCGGTGCGCTAGCTATCACAGGAGTTGCACAGAACGCCACGCTTCACATTTAAAATGGTCACAACCGTGAAACGCCATCATAGAGAGAAACACAACCTTAACCGTTTGATCCCGATCCTCTGTTTGACTCCTCTCAGGTTAAAGACATCCACATTCACAAAGAAATGTTCTCCATACAAAACGGATTGCTGACCCCCACTTTAAAAGCCAAGAGACCCGAGTTGAAGGAGTATTTCAAGATGGAAATCAAACAACTGTACAGCAACATCTCCATGTAATAGCTCCGTCACCCAAAGATGAGGACGTTTTATGGACATTGGCATTCCTTCACTATTTGTTCTTCCTCGCTCAAAACTAGCAGCACTAAATGCTCCGAATGAGCCATGGGCGTCAAGACCACGCATGAGCTTCCTCGCATTAAACGAGCGATTCCCCTTGGGCCGTTGGTGGCCATCTGCGTCCAGACGGACTCGTCCTCGGAGAGCAGAAGCAGATCCAGCTAGCATGCGTGCTCGACTCCGAGGAGAGACACTAGCCCAAAGTTCACCTCCATTCATGTTTCGTTTGTGGGTCCAAAGGGAACTCCAGTGGCACATTCCCAGCTAAAGCCATGCATGTGTGTCCGGCGTTCCATGACTGACATTCCCAGGTCCGTCGCGGCATCAGAAGACATTTACGTGACCTCGCCGGATGACCTCGCTCGTCTGTAGGAGAGAGAGAGAGCAAGCCATGCAATACCGCCCACCCGACGGACCGACTCGCTTTCAGTTCTTTTCCATCCCAAAGTATTTCAGTAGTAGCGTACATTTTGAAGAAAACTAGATGTGAAACTATTTAAGCAATGGTTTGAAGTGTAGAGAAACCAATAAGATTTGAATCTGCTCTTGAATGATATCAGAACTTTATCTTTGTATTTCACAGGGGACTGGAATGGGGATGGGGTGAAAATATGAATCTGCAGAGATATTCATTTATTCTGGTTACTTGAACTTGGGTTTATGGCATTTAAACACAATTTCACATTCCACCTTTCAGTCTGGCCTATATTGTGTGTTTGTTAGAATGTTATTAGCTAATTTAATGATCAGGGTTATTCCGTTATTCATGTATTTATCACTATCAGAGGTTATTCTCAAGGGTTCTGCATTTCTTACAAAAGTCCGCTTTCCTGCAGATGTCAGAGGTCAGACTGACAAACCAGTGTCTGTCTAAAGCATTCAAAGTCTTTCAGTCAAACAGCTCTTAGACATTTAACAGTCTGAACATGTGAGCCTTACTCGTTTTATATTATGTTCAAATCTGGAGAATGGAAGACTTCTTTTCTTTTGTTCATTGAAACGGTTCACCTGCATTTTCCCCATAATAAAGTCTTTTATGCGCATGTACATCTCTGCATATACACAAACATAGTGATGATGAGTGTGTGCAAAAAATGTAAAAAATAAAGATGAATTCTTTTAATTCTATTGGTTGTAGTGGTCTTAAAAGTATGCAAACCCTCCTCATTTAAATCAATATGACTTAAGGTATTGTTATACTTATAGTGGATTTCGATTATGGATTTAGTCCGACAGAATTTCTTGGGTTGTTTGTCGAGGCCACGACATCTTTGAGGTTAGTTTTGCCTGATATTTGGCCATGTTTTAGTATTTATAGAGCACAGAAAACTATCAAAGTTAAGATAACATCAAATAAAACCAAAAACAGAAGCAAGATAATAATGCCAGGGAATAAAGATAAGTTTTCAACTGAAGGTGAAGGCGGATGTCCAGCGGCGACAGCACAGGATCCCTCAGTTTCAGACGGAGCGAGGGATGGATAAAACAGCCCTGTCTGAAGATCTCACAGATCCAGTGCATGACAGAGGAGGACCGAGAAGATCTCTGAGATATAATGCAGCTTTAAAAACCAACAACATTTTAAACTCAATTCTAAAAGTGTTTGGGAGCCAATGAAGCGAAGTGCTCATATTTCTTTGGCTAGCAGGAGTTGAGCAAGCGATGATTGAGGAAGACCCAAACACAATGAATTACAGTAGTCCAAGCGTGAGCTTATATATCATGAGTTACTTTATCCAAGTTGAGTTTGGAAATTAACCGCAATTGATAAAAACTATTTTATACAATTAATATAATTGATATATAATTCATTTGTAGGGATAAACATAGTTCTGACAGAGTCGAGAATGACAGCAAGGTTCCTGGCCTGAGAGGAAACTGAGGGGAAGAGCACACGGTTACACCGCTGCGAGGGCTAGCTGATCTGACAGAAGGATCATTTTAAGGTGAATGGCATACTAGTAAATCTGTCCCATTTCTCTCCCCTTAAAACTTGGTTTTGAGTGCCCTCGACAGTAAAGTCCCTCAACGAGTGAAGTGGGGTGAAGACCTGAAATGGGACACCACTATACAAATAAACGTAGCAAATGTGCTCAGTGTCTACCAGTAAGTTAGTAGCCTACTACTATTTTCATTCAGTCATTTTGCCATATTTTTGTGTGTATTTGATCGTTTAGACGCACGCCAAACCCAAAGTCTGCTTGGTTGTCTAGTTGCAGTCCGTTTCCGAGTTGCTATGGGAACAGGGCCACCGTCTCCCGCGCGGTCTTTTAACAGCTCTTCTGAGATGACAGCGCGCTGTGAAGGGAAAGATGATGCACTAGACGGACGCGGCTAGTTTTTAATAGTTTTACCTCATTTATCATCTTTTTATAATCCTTGGAAGCCAATATCGAAATCGAAAATAAAATGAGATTAACTACCCAGATCAGACGTATAGTTGATGGGCAGACTGGCAGATATCATGAACATCGTCAGATAGATTCGTGAAATATTTTGAAACATTAGTGTTCAAAACTCAACAGTCCATTGGATGTGCATCAAACTAACATATTCCGACATATTTCAAAATTTTAACATGCTTATTTGCGATAGTATACTTAATTCAATTGTTCCTTTCCAGCCGTGTCCGCCATCTTGTTTGAAAAATTTGGCCGGATCACTGAGTTTGCAAGGTGTCCTGGGTAATTTCCTCTCCCACTTCGTTTTAAGCCTGAATTGGACCTCACTAGGGTTGATTTTAAGGGAAGAACAGCACTCCCCCTTGGTCCCTAAAGTTTTGGGACAGAGAACACACAAAAACAAGGATTACAGCAAAGATCCAAGGGAAGGGGAGGGATTGGGACAGGCCCTTACTGTGTGTGTTAAGGGTAACATTTGAGACAGCGAGCTGGGAAGAGGATCCACCTGCAGGGTTCGGTTTATTAAAAGTAACTGATGAAAACACTAAACCAGGGAATGTCCATTAAACGACTGACAGCTTAACGAGATAACCGAGGGGCGTGGCTAATAAGAAACAGAGGAGAAACACTAGAGAGACTAATCAACATTAAACCTACAAGAACTGCACACCATGGAGCAGGACAGGGAATAACATGAAGTCCAGGAACACACCAGACAGGCTGGCATTAGTTGAAGAAGGAGAGCGGCTGTATAAAGCAGGATTTAATCAACATTTCACCGTCGTGCTGATACGAGAACAGCAGCACTATCGTGAGTCTGTGTTACGTCATGAGCAGATGTTTTAGATCACTGTTGGGCTGATTTGTGTTTTGGTCCTGTGGTGGCCTTATTTCTTTACTGAATAAGAGACAAACATGTACCAATAGTCTTTAAAGATGATGTATTCCCAACAGTCATACAGAGAGCCTGCAGAGCCTTCCTTCTTTATAGTTGTTCGTCCGCCACGGTTGTTTCCAGAGGATAAATGAGATATCTCTCAGCCAAATCTAATACAGTGTTTGGATTCGTCTATCAGACCCTCTGTCTCGGCCATATACACTTAGTCACACATTAACTTTTGTCAGGTCATATACAAAGACATACACATACATGCATTCATAAGGATATGTATCGACACTAAATTAATCTAATTACCATCATATTTCTAAGATTCTATAAATATAATTAAATGCAAACATACAGTATAGAACATATTAAATTGTTTCCACAGTCCCACACCAAATAAGATTAAGGAATACTTGACAATTACAGACATCTATAGATCTACTGTTCGAAGGTTTGGTGTCAGCAAGATTGTTGTTGTTGAAAAATTAATAGTTTCCACAAAAATAGGTATCAGCACAAGTGTTTTCAACACGGATAATAGAGACGCAGTCAAACCACGTAAAGCAGCTTCCTGACTTAGCCAAAGTGTATTCACAAAAAAGGCTCAAATTTTAAAAAGACCGTAAAAACGTAATAATGTACACTGGATAGACATAGAAGAAGAACTTTCTACTCCTTTATCTACAACCTTCAAATCATGTGCTTTATGGTATTTTTACTATCATTAATCAGACCGTTGAACTGATTTTGAACTTGATTTTGTGGAGAAAATATCTAACGCAATAGAAAATAAACAATACACAGTTGGGGTATTTTTAGATCTTAAAAAGCATTTGACACTGTCGACCATAACATCTTACTAGAGAAACTGAAAAAATACGGAGTAAGAGGGGTATCTCACTCTTGGATAAGTAATTATTTAGAGAAAAGGCATCAAAATGTCCAAATAGATAATTGCAAGTCACAATTGGTGCAGGCAACATGTGGGCTCCCCAAGGCTCTGTGCTGGGCCCATTGCTCTTTCTGTTTTACATTCATGATATATGTGAGGTTTTTTCAAAGTACTAAAATTGATAATTTTAGGAACATAATGCGTACATTTATCCGTGTCACCTAGATGCGCATGCACGAGCGGTGCAATTATATTTCAATTATATCATGTGAGCGACCATGGTCGACATAAGCAGCTGAAGAATATCGCCCTTTTTAAAAAATTGAATTATGTATTTAAAAGTTGCAGAATGGATTAATTGGGAGACTCCAAAATTGGCAGAGATAGGCAGGCAATGCAAAACAAAAGCCTACATAGGGAAATAGTTGGGAGGGGGAACAAAACTTAGATTTTGAAATGTGGGGGTGACATGTCCCCACGTATAATGGCTCCTACTACGCCCCTGGACAATTGTGTTGTATATAATTTATTATGAATCAGTATTCACATCAGCTTTGACATTTAAATCTGCATATTTGTGATATTTTTATCTTTATAAAGGACATTTTCCCTAATCTTATTAAATATAGCTATTACATTTCCCAACGTTTCCTCTTTTATTTTAAATTCTTTATTTGATCAATAAATTAAACTAGAATTAGAAACTATAGGACGGTTACCAATCAAATTGAATAATTTACATTGAATAATAGACTTTAAATAATGTTATGAGAAAAAATTAAATATACAAATTAGAAAAGTTGAAAGAATGACACTTTTAAGCGTGAAGCTAAAGCGCCAGTAGATGGCGGTAAGCGATAAGCGGCTGCGGTGTTAAGCGAGTCATTTGTTCAAACAGCTGATTCATCAAGAATAAAGTAGTCGTTCATGAATGGATCATTGAATCGTTGACTCACCGATTCGTTTAAAACATTGAATCATTTAGTAATGAAAACACGGACGGTTGACTGTGACATGCTGGGTTAGTTTTGCTGGATTATTGCATCTAAAATGTAAGTGATTTAATATCAATTACTTGTTAATTGAACTGTCGAAATCAGTGTTACATTTTCAATCGTGATGGTATTCAGCACTTGGTTGTATGGTGTTGCATTGTGTTATAAATATAAAAACTAACTTAAATGCATTTTGAATTTTTACCGCAGATGCTAGCGGACTTTCTTTGTGTGAGCTGCAGTTAATGTTAGCCCTATTTGGTTCACCGAGAGGCTGCCTGCGCGAGCCTAAATAACACACATCTTTAGCGTCAGTTGAATTAGAATAGCATCAGTACATTATATAACAGGCTAACATATGTTACGGATCAACTGGGGATCATGTTAACTGGGGACGCGCGCGTGCACGCAGACAGATTTACCTGGATTTCCAGCAGATGTTAAACGGTGACAGATTCGTCAGAGCTATTTTTTCACTGAGCAGATTTTCAAAGCTTTCCATTTTATTGTTAAATGTCTGCATCATATTTTGGCTCTGTTGTTTACTCTGCGCTGCTCCGCTATATGTTTCAGACGCCTTTAAGGGAAGTTTTAATGTGCTTTAATTTCGCGACACACAGACCACGCCCACATTATTATTATTATTTTTTTTTACATTCGTTTGTCGTTTCAATAAAATTTGTATCTGATGACAACTGTAAATATATTCAATAAATTATACTATTGACATTGTGTATTTGCAGTGCGTGTGTATTCACAGATTATTGTTATGATGCCAATTTGTGACTTAATTTAAATTGAGCAGCAATACTGCTGTGGTTAAAGGGACATGTCAAGCATTTATTTATTTATTATTTATGAATTTTAGTGTTGCTGAGGAATGAGTTAAACTAACATAAAGCATACAGTACACTCGATAAATGTTCATAAAGAGTGGTGAAAATTGAAGCCATAGCTTATGGATCCAGTGATTTACTCACAGCATTTATATAGGGGAATGTTCAACAAACATATTCATTAGCTAACAGACCTATGAAAGCAACAAAAGAAAGAAAAAAAAAATAGGCAATTGTGCATGCATGCAGGACCGCTGTTTTTTGCCATCTGTGAAGGTCTGACCACACAGTCTCACCTTCTGAACAAGGATGAACAAACTATAGAATAAGTTGGAATAGTTACACGCTAATGAAGAACAGTTACTTGTTTTGCAATGTGTTTACATTTTTCTTACCCATTGGCCAGTTTGACCTTAATACCTACTGCTCTCCATCTCATGTTATCATGTTATATTAGAAAATAAATGTCACAGTTGTGTTACCTTTCTATATAAGAGCAATTTAACACACAATCACCTTCACTGAGAAATGTTCACATCTCCTCTTAGTGTTCCTTTATTGAGCAGCTGCCAAATAATGGTTATCCTACAAAGTTTTTGATTTGTGTAACTTTAATTGCATCAATTTGTTGTGGTAGTCTATGGCCTAACAACAATGACACCAGTAACAATAATGACACTTAATTTATAGACCTTTTTTTAATCTGTTCCTAAAAAATAGCAGATGACAACAATGAATGCACATGATGTGATGAATAACAAGTAAAGAGGATATGTTCAAGGATTAGTTCACTTTCAAAAAATGTTTTTGTTGATAATTTACTCACCCCCATGTCATTCAAGATGTCTTTCTTCAGTCGAAAAGAAATTAAGATTTTTGAGGAAAACATTCCTGAGTGAGTAAATTATCAGCAAGAAATTGTTCGAAGGTGAACTAATCCTTTAATCAATTTCATGGTACTAGTCAAATGAAGAGCACTACTGGCATAATTTATATTACATAAAATTTGCCCAAACACATTATATTTTATTTATAAAACTCATAGACCATTCTGTAATATTTCTTTTGTTAAAGATGTCAGCAAATAAGTAAACAATTAAAGCATTTCCTATTGTTTTAGAGAGAAAATGTAACCCGTCCTTGAATGTGTGTCTTGCGCCAGTTTAAGGATTCGTGAGTAGCCTACAGTTTATAAACTGAGGGGATTGTTTTTTCCTCACAGGTGACTTCCTGGGCTCAGTAGTAGGCCTAGGCCTATTGCATTTGCTTAATAAAAAAAGTTCCGTATGTCTTCTTTCTGTAACTCTCTCTATACTGTTGTATGCTTTGCTCTGTCAAAATTCATTATTATAATAATTTAGAAAAACACACATTTGTATGTGGTGGGCGTGGCCTCCCACATGACGTCACGCGTAGAACTGGCGCAGCACAGTCTGTAGTCTGTTGCTAGGAGACCGAGGACTCACTTCCGGAGTTTGCTGTATTATCCCCGCGGACGCGTAACTTATTATCGTTGAATAACCGACTGAAAGGTAGGAATTCGTCACTCTAAGACTGTTATGGAAACATCGCAGCTGTTGAGATATTATAATTTGTAGGATTTTGTACAATCGACCATCATGCCAAATTGAGTCGAATGCTTTTTTAAAGTCTACAAAACATGCAAATATGTGTCTTTGTTTGTCTTTGTTTGATGTTCTTGTTGACGAGTGTGTGGAGGGAATAGATGAGGTCGGCCGGTAGAAGCCGATGATCTGTGCTGTGTGATGACGATGCCTGTGTTTATGATCCTGCAGAACAGTTTTCCTAAAGCACTGATCACACTGATGCCGCGATAAGTCGATCCCCTTTCTTAAATATAGTGATGAGTCCTTCAGACCAGCTTCCGGACCACAACACCAGATTAAACTAGGTTAAAAAGTTCGTCCAGACAAACTTTAAATTGTCTTGTGAAAGTTTGAACAGAAAGTTTGAAGACGATTAAAGTTGTTTGAAGATGTTAAGTTATTATAGTTTAAATTAGTTTATAGTTTAAAGTATAGTTTGAAGTTGCTAGGGGGTTGCTAGGGTATTCTAGGCAGTTGCTATGGTGTTGCTAAGGTATTTTGAGTGGTTGCTAGGATGTTCTGGGGGGTGCACAACGGAATTTCCCACAACGCTTTATTTATCCGTAGAGTGGGAAAGGGATCCTCCATACGGAGAGGCTCGTTGGCACTTCAGCATCGTCATCGGGTCCGGCCGAAGCTCCTCGTCAGATCTGGATACGGCCTGGATCCGGCAGGCTGCGGGAAAACCTTGGGATAAACAAAGACAGTAATATTAGCTTAGATGCCACTCTTCTTATGATGTAAGGAGCACATCAGGATTTACCGGTTCCGGCTGACCTAATCTATGCAGCCTAACATTGAGTTATAGAAGTCTAGTGTGTTATGTGTATGCTAGGCCAAAGAGATGTAATAGATAGATAGATAGATAGATAGATAAGTTCATTAGTACATAATATATAGAATGGTAGTTTAATTGAGTCTAGGGCTTCAGGGAGTTTAGATTTGAGTTTTTGTGTTGTACACTACTGGCCACCGTAGTCTTGGCTCAATTTGAACTTTTGCAATGAAACTGAAAGTCAATGGGATTTTTAATATTAATATTACTTTTAATATATTTTTAAATTAGTTTTATCTTAAAATTGATTATATTAAAAAAAATATTATAAGTATAAAAATAAGATGGTCAAGAAAATAATAAGGTGTCATCATTAATTGCTGCCAGGTGAGGTCAGGTGACCATGACGATGACCTCTGGAGGCTGGAGTGAGGAAACCCCAGGCCTGGACTTCAGCAGGTCATAAACCGAGACCGTTCTTTAACAGTCGCTCACTCATCGGTTTCACTAGTCTACGTTTTTTAATTTATTGGGAGGAAAAAGTTGCACAAGCAAAATTTCATTTGTTTGCAGTTCCCAAGAAGAGGAGAAAGAGAAGAGCGATCCAAAGACATCTGCGCATCAAGAGCTGATCAGAACGCATCTGGAGAAGTGGCAGAAGTACTGCAGTCAGGAGATCATAACTTCAACACGCAGGACATTGATGTGTTTGATTAACTCTGGTTTCTCCTCAGGAACACGGTGACTCCGGCTCACCTGGACGCCTTCGAGAGCTCAGTCACAGACTCGCAGAACACACACGTCACGCTGCAGCATGTTAAAGGTAAGTGTGTGTGTGTGTGTGTAATGGACACCGTGTGAGCAGGAGAGCCTGATGTGGTGTGATGTGTTGCAGTGGCAGCGCTGCGTTTGCTGACGGAGAACGAGGGATATCCCGTACCTCACCGCTTACTAACACTCATGAAGTACGTGCTTACTTTTAGTTTACACTATTTCTCTCGTTTTCTCAAAACCTTAAACACGAATCAACTTAAGCTGCACTGTCAAAACCTTTGACTTGTCTCACTGTATCAAACAATTGCTTCAGAACTATGATATCTTTACCCCAAACCAAACCGATAACACACACATCCAGCTAATGCACTAAGCAAATCAGAACACTGCGCGCCAAAACAGCAGTATGCGCGCAAGTTTTTTCATATCCTGTGCGCGAGTTTTGAGACTGAATAAACCGCTCCCACCACGCGCATCACGTGCTGTGCGTCGGGCACCAAGTGCTGAGGGGGCACTAAAAATAGCCTAATGAAAAATCATCAAACTTCTTGTTAGAATCAGATTCGGCGCGTTTTTACTCTTCAATCCGCAGCGACGCCGAGCAGAGAGCACGTCAGACACAGAGGACAGGGTGTGAGTGTGTGTGTTAGTGATGTTACGTTCGTGAACGAATCGTTCTTTTTGAACGAATCTTTTAGGTGAACGAATCATTCTCGTTCACGTTATCCATGGGCTCTATGCACGGCGTTATTTCCGGTGAAGGATTAAGGATGCTCGATAACTTCCGCCGATCGTAGAGTCCAATGCAATACCGAGAATTCTATATTGAATTTTATACTTCATGGTTATACTAATGAAACGTTAGTCACAAAAACAGATAAAACAGACACCCCTCGTTGTGTTTATGCTTCTTTTTAAAATTATATTAAATAAACATAACTATATATAAAATTACATCTAAACGTATGTACGTTTCGTTTCAAAGACGGGAGGACAGTAAATATTGAAGACTCTGCCATGATCCCGTTTTCTCCAGTTTTCCTCCGCTTTAATCTACACAACCGGAAATGGACGAGCATCCTTACGTCAAATGCGGAACTTATGCGTGCATATAGCCCATTGACTCATATTTCTCGTTCACTGAAATTCCCCCTTCTACCACTGCGCGCCGCTATTGCGCGCATGCGCAGCTCAATGAACCGTGTAGCTCTGAGGCCCGTTTCATCTGTCAAAGACAAAGAGTGACTAAACCTCGAGCCAATAGCCTTCGAGTATGATACGAGGACAGAGCATGTGATTTGTTGAATCTAGTGAACGAATACGCCCTTTGAGTTGCTTTGAGTTTGAACGCTTCCAATGAACTGTTACACACATCTCGTTCGTGAATGAAAGAACCAGTTGTTTGAACGTCAAGATAATAATGACGACGAAGTTAACAGTGCAAGCTGATGGTTTAATTTAATAAAAGACAGCTTAAAATTTTAGTTTTTACTAAAATCTACAAACTACATCAGGTAATCTGCTAACTTCAATATGAGTGGCACCACTAGCACTGGTGTTGTTTTGTGTGCATTTTGTATTATTTATTTTTATTATTGTTGTTTTATGTTTCAACAGTTTTATACTTTAAAAAATAAATATATATGTCATGTCATGCACTTTTGTTTGTTTAAAAACTGTAAAACATAAAAAAATAGAGTATTGATTATTTGCGTCATGTCATTCCAGCTCATTTGCGTCACGTGACTCACGTCAGCTAATAGCATTTTAGCTTGGGCTTAGAAGGGGCATGTAATTGGTTGGATCTACTCTGCTGAATGAGTCTGAACGAGAGAGAGATCTCCCGTTCGTGAACGAATTGAACGAACTGGTTGCTATACCCAGTTCGTGTACCAGGTCGGCCATTCTGTCAATCTAGTTCATCAATCAGCAGGAAGTGAATGCAAAGCGCAGGTATCCGTACTGTGAACGCCCAATTCATAACTTACATACAGAAAATAACTCCTTGTTTAACTTGTTCCGACCAAACAAATAAAATGTTAACTAGCCTGCCTAGTATGCAAACAGATTAAAAAACACTTGTGATTTGGTCATCCGAAAAGAGTAATTTAAAAGATAAAAAGAGTGTTGAGACTTTGATCGCTTATTTAGACTTATTTTATCAATTTAATGAGTAGCCTAAGGCACAATTTTTAATAAAGTCAAATCAGTTTTTATTTTGTAACAAGTAAATACGTTGTTAACACATTTTGCTGCACCTGCTGCTGATGTATATGGAAAAAAAAAAAAACTGAACGAATCAGTGAACGAGTCTGAACGAATCATTTTGGTGAATGAACTAAAAATGAACGAGTCTCTGAAAAGAATCAAAATTTCCACCACTTGTGTGTGTTCTGAGCCTCATTGGCCTGCTCGTCAATGTCAGAATATTTGAGATGACCAATCAAATCAAAGTAGGCGGGCTTTATGTTCACAGACGCTGAGCGCGAATTTAACAGTGCAACTCAACGCTTCAGTGTACGGTCAAGTGCGAGATAAAATGTAAGTAGCTAAAATTAACTTTATATATTTGACAGTTTTTTTTAGGTCATAAATGACAAAAAATAATCAGGCAAACTAATATAGTTTTGTCTAATTTCGCCATTTTGAACTGAAAATTGGCCTATGTAACGTAGTTTAGGCTACTGTCATTGTGAGGGGACAAGAAACATTTTCATCATGTTAGGCACAGGATTAATAATGAATGTGTTCATATTGAGAATAAAATATAAATTGTAGCCTTTAGTAACTTAAAGAGCCAACTTTAAGAGGGCTAGATAAAAACAGAGAAAAAGAGTGTGATGCTGATGAGGAGAGAAAAATAATCAGCTTACTGACATGGTTTTAAAGCTGTTGTTATCAAATTTTTTTTTTCTTTTTTTGCCTTCACAATATCTTAAAATGCATATCTGTGGTTTAGAGAAATCCAAAATTTTCTCGGGGATACCCCGAACCCCCTTAACTACCCTGCCTCAAATTCAGGACCATAGGGATTATAAAACCATGTATTTACAAAAAAATCATGTAGCAGAGCTACAGAAAGCGTTTTTCGGTAGTGTCCAGTTACCCATGTACTTATTTTAGTAACTACATTACTGGGTAACAACTAGTACTAACCCTGAACCTACCCCTAAACCTACCCCTGTTCCATGTACTTACCTTATATTAGCCAGTACTTTCTAGGTAAGTACACTATACTGTAAGTAAGTATACTGTAAGTACTGTACTGTAAAAGGAAGCGTTACCCATCCATTAGCTACTAAAACTTCTTTGTCGTTGTGGAGAGCGCAGTGCATGGATGCTTAGCAACAACAGACACCATCGGAAAATGGGACCGGTTTTTACTACTAATAAAAGATAAGCTTTTAGACTCACTCTTTTTATAAAAAAATTATTTAAATGCTGAAATATTGGAGGTTTATCTTTTTATAACACATTTTGTTTCTGTGAAAAATGATTTAAAGGCTGAAATATGTGAGGTTTGTTTTTTATAAAACCCTTTTTTTTTGTGAAAAATGGTTTAAAGGCTGAAACATATTTACTATGTGCCTAGGGGTGGGCCGGGGATGGCAGGGGTTGGTGGCAATATAAGTATCTGGATATTTTCCGCGGGCGAGGGTTTTGATTACCTCTCTCTTTTTTGAACATACATGTGTTTGCATCCCTGGTCATTACACACACTACAGAGATAAATGCAAAACACTGCACTCAGGGTAGAGCAGGGGTACAATTATATTTATTATGAAGTACTTGCTCAAAACTGCACACATATAAATGTAGTCACAAACAGAATATGCAGCAGATCGATAGCAAGCAATGTCTTGAAATCATCCTGCAGGGGCATGGTCAGATCACAGGACCTCATCACCGTCATAGGCAATCCTGTCCCTCGCTAAACACCGGGGGAAGAATCCTTTAGCATGCCTAATCTAAACTTGAATCACTTCATTTGACCAATAATGTTGGGGCCTCTGCTTCTGTGGACTGAAGCCAGCTGTTTTATGGACTTTAAAACAGAAACAGCCATTCACTGTCATTATAAAGCTTTTTAATATGCTCTGATTGTATTCGTCTGAAAGTAAATACCCATAGGATGAATTGAGGGTGAGCAGATCATGGACTAATTTGGATTTTTGGGTGAACTAACCCTTTAAGATTTACCCATGTTTCCTTTTTATCTGGTATACTTCTTAGAATGACTTAAATTCAATTCAGCAGTAAAAGCTTCTTTTTTAGTTGTATTAGTGCAGCTCTGAGGCTCCGAAACTCTTCATATCTGCAGGAGCGAAGAGCTGGATGGGTTTCTTGCCAATCTCCTGCTCTACTTTTCCTGCTTCTTTGAGAAGACGGCTCTGGAGAAAAGACCGAAGAGAGAAAATAGCGGCGGCTCAGAACACGCGAATACCGGCGGCTCAGAACACGTGAATAGCGGCGGCTCAGAACACGTGAATAGCGGCGGCTTAGAACACGCGAATACCGGCGGCTCAGAACACGCGAATACCGGCGGCTCAGAACACGTGAATAGCGGCGGCTTAGAACACGCGAATACCGGCGGGTCAGAACACGTGAATAGCGGCGGCTCAGAACACGCGAATACCAACGGCTCAGAACACGCGAATACCGGCGGGTCAGAACACGCGAATACCGGCGGGTCAGAACACGTGAATAGCGGCGGCTCAGAACACGCGAATACCGACGGCTCAGAACACGCGAATACCGACGGGTCAGAACACGCAAATACCGACGGGTCAGAACACGCGAATACCAACGGGTCAGAACACGCGAATACCGACGGGTCAGAACACGCGAATACCGACGGGTCAGAACACGTGAATACCGGCGGCTCAGAACACGCGAATACCGACGGGTCAGAACACGCGAATACCGGCGGGTCAGAACACGCAAATACCGACGGGTCAGAACACGCGAATACCGGCGGCTCAGAACACGCGAATACCGGCGGCTCAGAACACGCGAATACCGGCGGCTCAGAACACGCGAATACCGGCGGCTCAGAACACGCGAATACCGGCGGCTCAGAACACGCGAATACCGGCGGGTCAGAACACGTGAATAGCGGCGGCTTAGAACACGCGAATACCGGCGTCTCAGAACACGCGAATACCGGCGGCTTAGAACACGCGAATACCGGCGGGTCAGAACACGTGAATAGCGGCGGCTTAGAACACGCGAATACCAACGGCTCAGAACACGTGAATACCGGCGGCTCAGAACACGCGAATACCGGCGGGTCAGAACACGCGAATACCGGCGGCTCAGAACACGCGAATACCGGCGGCTCAGAACACGCGAATACCGGCGTCTCAGAACACGCGAATACCGGCGGGTCAGAACACGCGAATACCGGCGGCTCAGAACACGCGAATACCGGCGGGTCAGAACACGTGAATAGCGGCGGCTCAGAACACGCGAATACCGGCGGGTCAGAAAACGTGAATAGCGGCGGCTCAGAACACGCGAATACCGGCGGGTCAGAACACGCGAATAGCGGCGGCTCAGAACACGCGAATACCGGCGGGTCAGAACACGCGAATACCGGCGGGTCAGAACACGCGAATACTGACGGGTTAGAATACATGAATGATGAGAGTTCTGTGAGTAATAAGAGCATGTTTGAGGAAACTGAGTTTGTTTGTGTCTCCAGGTTCAAGGTGTCGTCCGCTCACAGTGACATTCAGCTAGACGAGGTTTGTGCCAAACTTTCAACTAATATACAGTATATGATTCCTGAGGATTTCACACCAATTCTTTAATAAATTTGAATATTAGTAATAGGGGTGAGCAAAGCAGCTGGTATTTGTATCTGTCTTCATATATGTATTCGAGTAAGGCCACGCCCCCTTGTCGGGTTCTGACGTTTAATGGCGTAGGACGAGCTCATTGGTCGCACGTCAGAGGCGCCCGTGCCATTGGATGTGCAGTTGCTGCAGCGTGAGACGCTCGATGTGCAGCTGGAAAAGTGTTTTACATAAAAGCTTCCTCGATTTACTGAAAAGGAAAAACTCCTTTTCCTCGATTTACTGAAGCTTTTATGTTAAACACATCCACAGCTGCACCAGAGCCGGCCCGAGCCTATTGACACGAATATCACGCAATAATGATACATTATAAATTAATACAGTGAGGTTATGTATAAATACAAAATAATTACTAAAAAATAGATAGCCTACTTAAATAATTTTTTTAACTTTTACTTTACTCTTTTACTAACTCTTTGAAACTTCTTAAAACAAACTGTCTCAAAAAATATCAAATAAATTATTTGCTAAAATAATGACAACTGAGAAATCAAAACAATAAGACAGGAATAATGACAGTTATTGTTGAAAACTGCGCATGACTTAAACGCTGGCAGACACAGCAGCAGGTGTAGGGAAGTATATTTATTGATCATGAAATCAGAATTTCTTGTATTTAATTATTAATTCATTCATAGTAATTCATTCATTTACGTATGTCATTTGTTTAATCTAAAAAAAGCTCAGTTCGCTCACGCCTCGGGCCGGCCCTGGCTAGCACATCGAGCGTCTGGCTCTCTCATTGGCTGTGCTGCGGCAAGTGCACATCCAATGGCCGGGCGCCTCTGACGCGCGAACGATGAATAATCTCCCGATCAAACTCCGCTTCCCGAAACTTATAAACTGCCTCCAGTTAAGGTACAAGAATTTATTCAAGGAAAACAGTGATGCAGTCAGAGTGTTTAGTCTCTGTTGCTGTGTCAGTCAGCTCCTCCTGAACGCCACTCACACACTGCGGTCTCGTGAGGAAACACAGCTTTTTGATATAAAGTTGTTTTTGTTCCCGAATGCAAATATTTTTAAAGTAGTTGTTTGAAATAAGTATTCGTAAAAAACACGTTATTTCGTGCCTTTCCTAATACCGTATTCAGGTTCGGCTCCACCCCTACTCAGTATCCAAGAGTTTCATATACGTCATTATCCATCATGACGGTGTGTTTTCTGTGCCTCAGTGTCTCTACAGCATTTGCAGCTATGCTGTATGGGTGAGCTTCGAGAGGCGGGGCCTGAAGGCCATCCGGGTGGAGATTGGCCGCTTGTTTCGCTCCGACAGCTTTAACTCCGCCCTGAACGACCGGTCTGAGGACGCGGAGCCCCGACCAACAGCACTGAACAACAGGTACAGTCCACTCGCTGGAAACACTACAACTAAACTGTCGTCACGTTTGACTGAAAACTGAAAACTGAAAGTCATTTCATATTTTATTCAGTATGTTTCATTAAGAATATTTTTAAAGTTAATTTTTTTTTAAATTTTACTATTTTATTATTTTTATGAAAGACACACTATGCAGGAATTCAGTTTTGTGCCAGAGGTTCCGGGTTCTAGTCCGCACTAATAGTGTAGTTTATTTTCCTCTTCTAAACCGATGTTTATTAGTGGTTGTATATCAAGCAGGATGTGTATATGCGCTCACAGCCTCCAGGGGGGCGAGACGGCCACCATTCAACCCGAAAAACGTCATATAACCATTCCAATAACTGCGAAGATGTTCAGATAGGCTAAAAACAGATTTTAAAAAATGCTTGACCAATTTATTCTAAATGTTTTTATGCATATATTAATGAAGATTGTTTAGATGTGTGTGAGGTGTGCTTTTACTGGCCCATCTCTCACTCTCGGTCTCCTGACCTTTGACCCAGGAAGTCAGAGCGACGGCCGGCGCGGAGCCAGATCCTGACCCAGTGTTCCCCCCTGATGACCGCTCTGCTGCCCACGCCACAGGAGAAGGCCCCGCACCTGTTTAACCTGCCCTCGACTGAACGCTGCGATTCAGAGACGCTGACGGATGAGCTCAAACAGCAGCTAAAGTCTCTTGGGTAATACTTTTCAATTATTTACAACTGATGTAATAAAAAACATAGTATATGTGTCTATTTCACCTTTGTTTCTAATAGTCTCTGTTGCCTGATTGTATCAACTTTCTTTTGCCTTTAGCTTTGGCATTCTCGGAAAGCCTTTGAGCCAGTTCAGCTCGAAGACACTGAAGCCCCAGGAAGGCCAGAGTGAAGAGGAGGAAGATGAGGGTAACGACAGCGATCTGGTGAACCCTGACCCACACATCAAGAGTAGGAAAACCTCTGCCACAGGCCACAGATCACTGACCACAGCTGCGGACAGACACATCCGCTCTCGGCGAGGTGACCTAGTGTCCAGAGCAACCACTGAAGCAGTGTCGTCCTCAGACACAGAATAAACACAAAGCTCTGTCCTGAAACTCTAGGTGGTGCAGGCTGATACCTCCACCCAGACTGCTTGCAATCACATCGTTCTCTACAGGACCCAGCTGATTGGTTCCTGCCATATCAGTAGCCAATGAGCTTGCTGCTCAACATTCAAGTAGCAGCAATAACAGCAGAACTATTCCGAGTCTATGACGGATTTCCGTCAATTGCACGGTTCCCGTCTGTCCTTATGTCTTAAATTCACTTTTCATAATTTTAAGGCCGTAAATAGGCTTATGACTTTAAAAATTTTTTTAAAAAGTTAATTAATTTTATCTTCCTCAAACTCACACAATTGTTTCATTTTGAAAAGATGTCTACAAAATAATCAGTCCACACAGAAACCATTGTCTCCTTAGTATTCATAGGTTTATAGAGCAAATGACACCATGCCACAATGAGCATGTTTTCTATGCTAAGAGTTTCAACCAAGTATATTTGATACACCTGATGGTGACATGGACTTCATTTGAGGAAGGACTGTATCCTCATCATCAAATAAAACCCTCAAAATCCACATTTAGATGCAGTTTGTTTAAACCCACTATCCTCCATCTGTTTGCATCTGCAGATTTCTAAATTTCAGGGGGAAAGACTCTTGATGTAAGTCATTAGCTTTAATACTAAGAATTATAGGCCATAAAAACGTTCAGATTTTACATACAAGGTCATATTACATTTAGCCACGTCTTAAATTGACATATTCATTCATTATCGCGATTGATAAAACAATAACAATTTCGTGTCAATATCGTCAACATTTGATATCAATATCGAGTTCGTTAATGTTAGAGTGCCAAAAGCGGAACGAAACTCATTGTGCGCCTCACGGACTGTTTATCCGCTCGGCTCAGTCCAAACGGCAGCGCGAGGCGAGCTCACTGGAGCAGACGCGGCTACTCTGATCGCCGCTTCAGAACGCCTGACCTGATATTTTGCTCGAATAAAAAATAGAATTAGGGGGGTCCCTCAGATATTTTTATTTTAGTCAAAATAATAATAACAAATCTGATTAAATGCATGCAATGGAGACTGTAAATTTCGTAAATTTATTATTTACATTATATTTTTTTAAGTTGGCTAGTTGCCATGTCGCTTTAAAATGTAAACGCCCTGCCCCACATCTAAAGAGTGCTGTGCGCGTAGTCTCGCGTAGCCAGACCTTCACACTGACCGCTGAAGGTCTGGAATTCATAGCAGCTTTCTTTGGCCAAGGCCGACATGTCAAACAACCAATTACAGTTCGTTTCGTTCAGCGTCATGTTTCGGGGCGTGGAAATGTCCCCACAACAACAGACCGGCGTGCAACAAGTCAGTCAGCATAGAAAATCAAAGAAGGAGAAGAAAACAAGCAGTACGTCATTGATCTGTTCGTGCACGTATAACAACAATGGTGTCTGCATTACCACATCTGATCAAAACACCGAGTAAATCAGTACGAAACGTATGCAGACTTTGTTCAGAGACCTTCAAAGCATCTAAAACAAACAAACACGGATTATTTTGTGGACACGACTCTAAAGACAAAGCTGAGATCCGAACACAATACTGAATCGGCCAGCTGCGATGTCAGCGTCTGTTGTTTCATGTTTGCCCACAAACGCGGCTGATATCCCCTCGCAGTTAGGTACTTCCAACATGACATCATGACTTTTGCGTAAACATACACCACTTTCAAGTCAAGTGGCGTGTTATCTCTACACATTTTGAGCTATGTGTGTATGTACACGCCGTTAAATGTCCGAGTGAAACGAAGCAAAATGTAGATCTACATCTGGGGAGTGATATTTATTTTCCTAGGATGGTAGGGGAAGACTCATAAACGCTATTAACCCCAGTGACGGGTAGGGTTGGGGTAGGTCATATATTTATATGTACAGTAATGTAACGTTAAGTCAACGGCGTTCATGAACACGCTGAAAAGCGATTATGCGAGTTGATAGCACGCCAAAAATGGAAATACGAATTGGCGTGTCATACAAATGCCATTTCATGAGATCAGTCTGCAACATTGATCTTCCATAATAGATAGGAGGACACAACTAGTAAAATTGTATCTGCTGGGAATCCTTCTAAATCCTGACAAAGGGTCGGCCAGGTTTCCCAAATCCCGTCGCAAACAGGCTAAAATATCTCTTTTTGTCTCCACTAAGTGCCTCAGACAAAACTTAAAGAGCCCCTATCATGGATTTTTGAAAATGACTGTTCATATGGTGTGGAATATACTGTAGCTGTAAGGGAATGAAAACATCTTGCAAAGATTTCTATCTGAAGGTGCACCGTATATAAAGTTATTGTCTTTCAAAAGTGAGAGTCGACTCTTGAGTCTGTGAAATTAATTGTTTTTGAAACGAGTCATTAGCTGTTACATCATGACGTAGATACGAAACATTGGCATATTGGCCGTGCGCAGACGGAAGTGTAAACTTGAAGTCTACAGATTCAAATACTTCAGCTGAATCGCATCATGTGGAGAAGACGCTGTTCTACAATGCAAAGACAGTTCAGCCACTTGTTTTCATTGTCCAGGGACGAGCATGTGAAGAATCAGTGGTCAGAGTTCATATTTGCAACGATACCACAACAGTATAGCCCGAACCTTGTGTTCTCATCATTTCATAGACGAATCGTTCAAAAACATGAATGAATTCAAATGTGGATTCGCAAGCCGGTTGTTCCCGATGGAGGGCTCAGTATCCAGTGTATATGGATCAGGTTCATCCTCCGAATCACAATAGACCTTTTTCACAAAAAACGGAAATACGTAATCGTTGTGGAAACAGAGTTCCCGTCAACTGTCAACACATTAGAAAAACCTACCCTGGGAAGAGAAAATTGATCAGAGAGTCTTCAAAACTTCAAAAAAATGTAAACTTGTCATGGTTCATGGTCCAGTTGTGGATGACTTTGTAAAGCTGTGATGATGCTTGTCTGCAGCAGCTGATGTATCTAAGACCAAAGATATGACTATTGATTTCAGAACTGAAGCTCAATCTTCCCAATATACGTTCATTAAAGGTAAGAAGGTGGAGTGTGTGGAAAGTTATTAATATTTAGGGACTATTATTTACAATAAACTGCATTTTGATGTGAATACCAGAAAGAAGTCTGTCAGTTTTATTCAACAGTTATCCTCTTAGGTAGTGACTTTTTTGCACTGCTCTTGCTATAGAACGATCAAAGATGAAGAACAATTTATACAAATATTAATTTATCCCTTGTACACTCAGATTGTTAAATACTCAGAATGGTATATATTAAAATTTTAAATTTATATGTAGCCCACTGTTGTGTGTTCTTATTTATCTTGTTTTATATTGTGGTGTATATTTTTAGTGTTTATTACGCTGGATACAAATATCTTAATAAAGTTGAACATGAACTAACGTTACTTCATAATACACAAATCATAAAACATAATTCACGAGTTCACACGTACATGAAATCAATATACTTTGAATGCGTATTTGGCTTGCTGTCCGGGGGAGGGCTCCGAACCCAGAGTACTCCCCCCTATAGACCATTTCACAAGATGTAAACAACACTGGTCCAGAAACACTTCCTGTTTCAGTTTGTAACTGTTTTCTTTATTTCACATGTAAAGAAAACATCTTAACCCTCATGTGGTGCTCTAAACCCTATAACACTTGTGGTGTTCCCGGTCAAAAATGACCGGACCATAAAAAATAGCTTATAAATCACTCATTATACCATATTTTCAACCAATCTTGTATTCAATCTTTTTGTCAACTTGTTCTCTTTCAATTAGGACTGGTTTTATATTTCTGTTTGCATCTGATTAATCGTGGGCCTCGTTTGTCTGAGAGTAGGCATCTCATTTTTTGAGTAAAAAAATAATAATTTATGAGTAAATTTGGAAACATTAATTTTTTTTTTTGAAAAAAAAAATGGCTACTGTTCATCACACTAGTCTGCTCTAATGTTTTACCAGGAATTTTGTTTTGAAACTTTTGTTTTGTAAAAAATATGGAACATTGTGGTGTTCCCGGTCAAAAATGACCGGCCTATAAAAAATAGCTTATAAATCACTTATTATACCATATTTTCACCCAATCTTGGATTCAATATTTTTGTCAACTTGTTCTCTTTCAATTAGGACTGGTTTTATATTTCTGTTTGCATCTGATTAATCGTGGGTCTCATTTATCTGAGAGTAGGCATGGTCAAAAATTGTCACAATGGGTGACCATTGAAAGTGAATGGGAGAGACTGAAAATAACAAAACAATTTAGTTTTCAGGAGCATGTTCATTATTTTCATGTACACATATGAGCATGTGTGCTTGCAAACATCGAGCCCTTGGACCTGTGCATGTATCGATACATTTATACTGTACACATGCAACCCAGACACACACACACACACACACACACACACACGTTAAAACACACAAACTTTGAGTATTACAGAAAATTATAGTATTACCCTCTATCAGAATCCAGAGTTTTGAGAAGATTGGAGAAACTTAATTTTTCGCCCCAAAAAAAAAAAAAAAAAAAAAAAACGAAAGGGGTACCACTGTCGTTTTTTTTTTTCGGGCCGAATTTTTGAGATTCGATATCTCAGCTCTGGAAGGGTCTAGAGACTCCATTTTTGCACTCAGGTCTAAGTCTCATGGCCCTCTATCAGAATCCAAAGTTTTGAGAAGATTGCAGGTTGATTCAGTTCCTGTGTCATCAATTCATAAATCAGTTGCTTTCATCTATACAGTAGCTCTGGAGAAAACAGTGATGTCATCATCCAGCTCAGATCAATAATATTGCTGAATATTGTGGAGGACTTTATCCACATCACAGGCGATGTCATCTCGGGCCAGGCAATGGGTAACCCCTCTGGTGTGGACAACACAGTCCACACTTCTTACGGAAACTGGTTTGTTCGACAAATGGGTTTAGGTCTTTGAGAATTTGGTTCAGAGCATGGGGTTTAGTGTCTTGGCAATTGTGAAAAAATGTGAAAGAAACCTGTTCCGCAATGTAAAACTTTGATCACTCTCATGAACATGTACATAGTAAAACGATTACAATATTTAATCCAAATAAATAAATAAATGTTCGTGTTTCTTGCTAATGTTAATCATCTGTTCTCACACACTTCAGCGTCGCAGTCACTAATGTAGACGAACACTGACACCCTGTGGTAAAATAATGGTGTGTTTTTAACAGCTGCAGCTTTCTCGGATTGGCTTTGTTTGGATTTAAAATTCATGTTCCGATGAGTTTTGAAAATTCTGCACACGGTAAACATCAGAATATCCCTTTTTCTGTCAATAAAAATGTCCAAAATATAAAATCTTATAACAGACACTCGTTTTAGCTGGCGTTTCTTCAACTCATTGGCTGCGTTCCAAACTGCATACAAAATGAGCAGGTACTTAATGGACTATGTGCACGTTAGCATATGCTAGTTCCGGCTGCGAAACCGATATGGGGTGTCTAGTTTCCGGTAGCCTGATGGACGACGTAGAGGATGTATGTTTCTCCAGATGTCTTGAACATTTGCCGAATATTACAGTCGATTATGTTCATCGACTGGCTAATGATTTTCCTCCAGCTCCCCAGAGCAAGAGAGAAGGGGTTTAAATATTACATTTCTCAGTATTTGCATCATTTTGAAGGGAACGTTAAGTCACAACAACATCCATGCTCAGACTGATCTCATGAAATTGCGTATGTATGACACGTATCACGTATTTTTGGCATGCTATCAACACGCTCTCTTTTCAGCGTTTTTATGAATACCGTTTACTTAACGTTATTATTGTATATATATATATATATATATATATATATATATATATTATACACAGTGTATATATATATATATATATATATATATATATATATATATCCTATATATATATATAGCATATGACCTACCTCAACCCCAACCTACCCGTCACTCCTACCTTTGTTTCGCTCGGACATTTGACGGCGTGTACATAGGCGGTACACGTGGAATCACTCGGACATTAATGTTGCCATGCTACGTACGTGCTCAAGCTATGCGATTTGGTAACTGTTATATCTCTCTATACATTATAAAATGCGAAATCATGCGTTAGAAAGTGCATTTTCCAGAACAGTTTGTGTTGGCCATTGTTTTGTTTATGATGTTCAGAGGCTATGTTGTTGACAACCACTATCTATATAGAATGTCATATAGATCAGTGTTGACAACCACTATACATGTCATACAGGGAGTAAATCCGATGGTTCGTTCGTTATCAAGTTAGGCTGTTTAACACATATTAGGCTGTTCACACATATTTCTAAACAGGTCTCCCTTTCAAAATAGGTTCTAAACCCAGGGGCTTCTCCTGGTTAAAGGGTATAATATAATAAATAATTAGTAGCCTAAAAACTTCCTTCTAGTTGTCATGGATACGCAACGCTCCACTCTGTAAAGCGACTGCTTGTGTGCGGTGACAAAATGTGAAATATCGTTTACTTTTCACAATGCAGCAGCGCCTGTCTCCACCCAAATATGAGTGAAAACTGTGTTGGTTGACTTGACAATGAACAAACGAACATAGTTTTAGACAAATATATTTAGATAGCTAAGCTTTAGATAGCCGGTCCACTGATGTAGGATGTAAACAACGGCAACCGGAACCGAAGTACCCAATATCCGCCCTCAAGGCGGAAGTTAGCATTTTTCTCGTGCACAGAGTCAATTTCAATAAGTACTTACTCAGTGATTCTTCTTCTTCGGTAGATTTTTATTGGCAGCTTGCATTCATTGTGCATTACTGCCATCTACTGGACTGAGTGTGTGTGAGAGCAGAGCGCGTAATCAGCTGTGTGTGTGTGTGTGTGTGTGTGTGTGTGTGTGTGTGTGTGTGAGAGTGACAGGTGAACTGCATCAAGAGAAACGGTTTATTTTTTCTTATCTTCTACACACACACACACACACACACACACGGACTGAGGAATAATCACTTTAAAAGAGCAGTGACAGTGGAGTTTTCTGCTTTATTGCATCGTGGAGTTGAATTATACAATGAATTAGGTAAGCCTTGTAAAGTTATTGCCTGACAGTGTATGAATGTCTTTTTACATCATCTTCAATAGGTTTCATCATTGATCTTTCAGATCTTATTTTCCCTGGTATTACGTTAATAAGATTTTACTTTATTCCCCATAAAGCTTGTGTCTGAGTTTAAATGGACTTTTAAAAAGTTCTGGTGCATCAGAACTGAATTGATGAGGAATCGCACACACACACACACACACACACACACACACACACACACACACACACACAATACAACTGAGCGATTCACAACTGGTCATTCGGGCTGCAACGAGTGTTTATTGTGACAATTGATTGTTTTTTCCTTTATACTTTCGATTAATCAAATAAAAAAAAATACCCCAGTATTGTCAGAGTTTTCCTGACAGTTTTCCATATCCTGACAGTTTTGATCCTGCTCTGATAAACAAGATATTATTTGCATTGTTTAAAGTTTTTAATGTTTTAATAACACTTTTAAAAACAATACACTGTAAACCTGTAGCAGGTAAAATTATATGTCCAAAAATAAATAACTAGGAGAAAAACAACTATTTAATATATATATAAATATATATATATATATAGGCTCTGTTGGTCCTGTTAATAAACTGAACTGGTTTCCACAGCCATGCTGGGGAGAGCCCAAAATCTGTGCCATGAATCTTTGAAGTAACTTCAAGCGTGCCTTTTTTACACGGCATTCTCATGAGAAAATCTTTAAAGACAGAATATTCAAACAAAATGTATACAGGAAATTCTAACAGAAATATCAAACCAAGAAATAGGGCTAATTTTTGACAGTGTTAGTCACAGCGAAAGTTGCTGTTTGTAATTATATAGGCATATAGGTAACGTCCTGGTTGCATATCCCTTGAAAAGGAGGGAACAGAGGACGTAGTAGACATCGACTGGAATGGGATCACGCTAGGCAGCCTTTTGTCTTTGAGTATTTTAAAACAAGCCAATGCACATTGGCCTACGAGATATGCATCTCACACTCCACCCCGCGGTGCGGGTTTAAATACGGACGTAGGTGCCACTAAAGCTGCCACCTTCCAGTGCCTAAACAACAGCCTCGTGATCCTCCTGACATTTTTAGCAGAAGAGCCTTAGGCCAGGAATTCACTGCTGTTCCACAAGACCCACTCAGTTAGACTTGGATAACACTGGGAACACCGAACAGTGATGGCAGAATGACAGCGAAAGACACAGGCTCGCCATAGGGAGCTGTACCGTGGAGAATACACATATGGGATCACCGTAGGGATCGCAACATGGACCCCAGCCTAACACAGGATCCACACTGCTGACGAGTGATAGGCCGAGCACCAGACGCTCCGCCATGTCCAACGCTGAGGGGTGTGGAGGAACTCAACAGAGTCCGGACAAGGAGAACTCAAGGGGTTAATTAATAATAAACGTTCTATGGGAGGAAAACTACAGACAAGAGCTATATATAACACAATGCGCAAAGTTTTATATTAATGGCATTTCCTATATATATATAATTATTTTAATTTATTTGAAAGGGTTTTGTCTTTAAATCTTTAAAGATAACACTGTGTGTCACATTAGTAGGGTTAAAAATATAAGAACTTAAAATAACCATAAATGTATTGGTTATGGTACAATCACAAAATAAATGGACACTTGATTCTTCAACATGAGCAAGTTTCATCAATATCAAGATATTTACAGATACATAAATTAAATCTGTCGCTCATATCTTTTAAGTTATTGCGCTTGGGATAACGTTAACATAGCAGATGTCCAAATATCATTTATACTTAATGTGATCAGGCTATAAAGTACCTACACTTTTAGCACTCGTCAAGTTCATTGGAAATAAGTACCTACCCAATGAGTATGTGGTTTAGAACAAAGCCATGGTCCAGCCATATCAAGGCAAGACAAGTTTACATATCACTCAAAACTGCAATTCCCAGAATTCCTCCTGCTCATCACATGCACTTAATTACCCATCATCCTCAGCTGCACCTGATCAGCACACTCATCACCACAGTATTTAAACACACCTCACACACTTTGTCTGGTTTTATGTGGATTACTCACCGGTCTGCTAACCTGAGTTATTTATCCTCTGAGCTTTCACAAAGATCCTGTCTCCTAGTTCCCTCGTCTGTTCTCGACCTCTGATGCTGAAGTTTCAGCCGGTCCTATGAGTGTGTGTGAGTGTGAGTGTGAGTGTGTGGAGGTGGTCTGAGCAAGGATGCAGGTCAGGAACTTGAGGTTTTTTTTTGAGCACCCATTTATTTTTATTGTCTTGTTAATGCACTTTCTCACACCTCATTGTTTTACAGAAGTCCCAAACCTGACTTGGTCAATCCCAAGACGAGCCAAGTATGACGATTGGATCAAATGTAGACCTGGATTTGATCAAAGAACAAAGTGACATCACCTTCCTCTACCAACTTCATTAAACCTTGGAGGGGTTTGGGAGAGCAGGTATACTTGCGTGCTATGGTCATTAAATGTCTTTCTTGAGGTAAATGTAACGTTATGTGACTGTAGTCACTCCGGCTGTTATTGACCTTTTTCCGCGGTTGATAACACTGATTGTTTGACATTACAGTGTGTATGAGGCATAGATTTCAGTAAGTTACTGTATCTTTCAACACGCACCTATTGATCATTAGTGTTTTTCTATTAACTAGGATTTTAAAGCGATTTGATCTGTTCACATGCCGCTTGAACTGTTACAGTGATCGGACGCATTTAAAAGCGCGATATTTATTGTTCGAATTTCATACTAAAATTAACAGAATCCGAGAGCTGTGACTTTGTTCCATATCAAAAGTAATCTTCTCTGTCCAGTCTGTTCGGTGTCGTCTTTGCTTTGATTTTTCTCTGTGTGAGATAATGGGCGTGAGTGTGTGTGAAGTGTTAGTTGTGAGTCCATTGTCAATATGAAATTTGGCAGCTCTGTGTTAATCTTTTATTTATTTTTTATTATTATAATTATTTTTTAAATCGGTCTTGAAGTTTGTTCTTGTTAATGTCTGTGTAGGCTACTATGTGTGAATGTGGATTGTAATCTGCAAGTTTGCCATTATTTGCCTTTTTTTTTTAAATCTAGTAGTACTTCCAAAACTCTTCTCTTTCCCCTTTAAACTACTTGTATTTATGCATTTGTCCTATTTGTTTGTCAATTTTAGTTACTTCTCAGAATGGTTTCAACGTGTCTTTGTGCCACCTTATTTTAGCCTTTGCTCCTTTTCTTCATTTTGTATTTATGTACTTGTGTCCTTTTCAATGTGCCATTTGTTTAAATTTATGATTGTCTTTTTTTATAGCACTTATGTTCCTTTGCTCTATATAAACGTGCGGCTGGAGGTTTCACTGCAAAGCAGTCGGTTAAGTGTTCACTACGTGTCTCTCTTCACAGTGGGCTGCCAGATAAATAAACTCAACGGTCTGTGGGGTACAACAGTGTTAGCCTCTTCTTATGCAGTCAGAATTTGATGAACTCAGGTAAGAAATGGACATCCAGGGGTTTAGGTTCACACAGCAAACAGTGCATCACTTCATCTCAACAATTCAGCACTCAGTGGGAAATACACCTATATATGGCCGTCGCCCATCTTCTGAACTGGCATTCACATCAAGAGGTCCCACAGACACAAGAGAGGAGGCTGGACTACTCACAATCTCTCACAAATGATCTTCTGTCCCGTGGTTACCTCCTTCTCAGGTAGGTGTTTTTTTTATTATTATTTTTTTTTTATTTTTGTGTTAGTAGCTCTGTCGAATTGATTCATCAATCCTTGATTTTCTTCTTTACTGCTTTCCTGGTGCTTGTGTTCTTGATGTTGTTGCACAGGTTCCCGAGATCCTGAACAGTGACGAGCGCGTCGGAGCTGTTGTGCTGCATGCGGGAGTGAACGACATCAGGATGCGGCAGATGGAGGTTCTGAAGAAGGACTACAGGAGCCTGATCGAGACGGTATGCAACACATCGCCTGAAGCAACGATCATTGTCTCTGGACCGCTTCCCACATACAGACAAGGACAGGAAAGGTTCAGTAGACTATCTGCACTAAATGAATGGTTAATGTTATTGTGTAATGAACAGAAACTGCTCTTTGTAAATAATTGGAATCTGGAGAGACCGAGGCTGTATTGTGCTGATAGACTTAACCCCAGCAGAATCGGCAGAGTCTTTCCTTCACTCTTTACTTATTGCTTATGTGCACATCTAACCCTTTCTGGGTCTTCTTTAAATAATCTTTTCTAGATTATTTTTTTCCAATAAGTTTCTCTAGTCGTCTTCTATTTGTTTTTTTTGTTTTTTTATTATTTTTTTTATTTATTTATTTATTTATTTTTTCAAAAAAAGAAAACAAATTTCTAATCCTTAAGCATATCCACACACACGGTATTTAGCAGGTGGTTAACTGTTCAATTACTGGCCAGAATTGAACAGTTAAAGCCCCCACGCTGGGCGCCATGTTTTACGGTGTGTGTGCTTTAATCTTAACGCCTTTAATCTTATTATTTATTATCCACAGGTTAGGTCGAGTAAGTCAAATCTGCCCTGAATCATAAGCATTCGAATGGTACTTACAATTTGTTCAGATGACTTCTCTGTGGTCAGTTCTTGCTTAAGGTTTATTAACAACACTGCTAGATGATTACTTGTAATTAGCATTAGTTATTTATTAATGTAAATATTCCAGAAATAAAAGTTAGGCTCAAATTTAAATTCCTCATGCTCCAACTCTGGAATCTACTCCTGTGTAAGGGAAATCATTATGGACATCAGCTATGCTAATTATTTCCCATCTGTCTTCTGCTGTTATCTCGGGACGCTTGTCCCGAGAAAAATGGCGTTTGTCAACTTCAGTTTGTCGGAGCTGCTGTAATGCACGTGGGAGCGAACAACATCAGGCTGAGGTTCTGAAGAAGTTCTACAGGAGCCTGATCGAGACGGTACCCAACACATCGCCTGAAGCAACGATCATCGTGTCTGGGCCGCTTCCCATGTACAGACAAGGACAGGAAAGGTTCAGTAGATTATTTGCACACCTAATAAATAGTAAGTCAAAGTCCAAATCACAGTCTTTGTTGTCCAAACTTAATTGATATGCTTAGTGTGGAACATTATCTTGAAACTGTGTCTGTTCCTCGTTTAGTGACGCCTGTGGAGAGACGACTCTGCCTGTGAGCTGCTGGATTGGCGGTCCGCGCTTGAAACATCACAAGCCGATGCTCACAAGTCAGTGGTTAGTTACTCTTTGACTCTGACTTCGTCTACTCCATGCGTTTCTCTGCCCAGGAGGATGCGATCATCTCTGGCTTCATTCAGTCCGGCACCGACACAACACCATGGATCACACAGCGGAAGACACGAGCCAGGACCAGAGCAAGAACCTCTCCGCCACCCCTCCCGGTCTTGTAGATCTCGACCCGGAACCGCTTCTCCCCTCTTAGCGAGTCGGAACGCGACGCCACCTTGATCATGTGCACGTCCATGGTCCGTCATGTCTGTGCTACCTCAGGTAAGGATAAGGTGCGCACTCACTGCTTTCCTGGTGCTCATGTTCTTGATGTTGCTGCACAGGTTCCTGAGATCCTGAACGGTGATGAGCGCGTCAGAGCTGTTGTGCTGAACGTGGGAGCGAACATCATCAGGCTGAGGTTCTGAAGAAGGACTACAGGAGCCTGATCGAGACGGTATGCAACACATCGCCTGAAGCAACGAGTCTTTCACATCTAACCCTTTCTGGGTCTTCTTTAAATAATTTTTTCTAGATTTTTTTTCCGACTACGTTTCACTAGTCGTCTTCTAATTGATTTATCTTTAAAAAAGAAAATAAATTTCTAATACTTAAGCACATCCACGCACATGCTATTTAGCTGGCGCTTAACTGTTCAATTACTGGCCAGAATTGAACAGTTAAAGCCCCACGCTGGGCACCATGTTTTACGGTGTGTGTGCTTTAAATCTTAACACCTTTTAACCTTATTTATTATCCTCAGGTTAGGTTGAGTAAGTCAAATCTACCCTAAATCATTAGCGTTCGATTGGTATTTACAATTGTTCAGATGACTTCTCTGTGGTCAGTTCTTGCTTAAGGTTTATTAACAACACTGCTAGACGATTACTTGTAATTAGCATTAGTTATTTATTAATGTAAATATTCCAGAAAAAAATTAGGCTCAAACTTAAAATCTTTATGCTCAAACTCTGGAATCTACTCCTGTGTAAGGGAAATCATTATGGACATCAGCTATGCTAATTATTTCCCATCTGTTTTCTGCTGTTATCTCGAGACACTTGTCCCGAGAAAAATGGCGTTTGTCAACTCCAGTTTGTCGGAGCTGCTGTACTGCACGTGGGAGTGAACAACATCAGGCTGAGGTTCTGAAGAAGTTCTACAGGAGCCTGATCGAGATGGTACGCAACACATCGCCTGAAGCTACGATCATTGTGTCTGGGCTGCTTCCCACGTACAGACAAGGACAGGAAAGGTTCAGTAGATTATTTGCACACACCTAATAAATAGTAAGTCAAAGTCCAAATCACAGTCTTTGTTGTCCAAACTTAATTGATATGCTTAGTGTGGAACATTATCTTGAAACTGTGTCTTCCTCGTTTAGTGACGCCTGTGGAGAGACGACTCTGCCTGTGAGCTGCTGGATTGGCGGTCAGTGCTTGAAACATCACACGCCGATGCTCACAAGTCAGTGGTTAGTTACTCTTTGACTCTGACTTCATCTACTCCATACGTTTCTCTGCCCAGGAGGACGTGATCATCTCTGGCTTCATTCACTTCGGCACCGACACCTCACCATGGATCACACAGCGGAAGACGCGAGCCAGTACCAGAGCTAGAACCTCTCCGCCGCCCCTCCCGGTCTTTGAGATCTCGACCCGGAACCGCTTCTCCCCTCTTAGCGAGTCGGAACGCGACGCCACCGTGATCATCGGCACGTCCGTGGTCCGTCAATTCCGTGCTACCTCAGGTAAGGATAAGGTGCGCACTCACTGCTTTCCTGGTGCTCATGTTCTTGATGTCGCTGCACAGGTTCCCGAGATCCTGAACAGTGATGAGCGCGTCAGAGCTGTTGTGCTGAACGTGGGAGCGAATGACATCAGGCTGAGGTTCTGAAGGACTACAGGAGCCTGATCGAGACGGTACGCAACACATAGCCTGAAGCAACGATCGTGTCTGGACGGCTTCTCACGTACAGACATGACTAGTAAGTCAAAGTCCAAATCACAGTCTTTGTTGTCCAAACTTAATTGATATTTTTTTTGTGGAACATTATATTGAAACTGTGTCTATTCCTTGTTTAGTGACGCCTGTGGAGAGACGACTCTGCCTGTGAGCTGCTGGATCGGCATCAGCGCTTGAAACATCACACGCCGATGCTCACAAGTCAGTGGTTAGTTACTCTTTGACTCTGACTTCGTCTACTCCATGCGTTTCTCTGCCCAGGAGGACGCGATTATCTCTGGCTTCATTCAGTCCGGCACTGACACAACACCCTGGATCAGACAGCGGAAGACGCGAGCCAGGACCAGAGCTAGAACCTCTCCGCTGCCCGGAACTGCTTCTCCCCTCTTCGTGAGTCGGAACGCAACGCCACCGTGATCATGGGCACGTCCATGGTCCGTCATGTCCGTGCTACCTCAGGTAAGGATAAGGTGCGCACTCACTGCTTTCCTGGTGCTCATGTTCTTGATGTTGCTGCACAGGTTCCTGAGATCCTGAACGGTGATGAGCGTGTCGGAGCTGTTTTGCTGAACGTGGGAGCGAATGACATCAGGCTGATGTTCTGAAGAAGGGCTACAGGAGCCTGATCGAGACGGTACGCAACACATTGCCTGAAGCTACAATCGTGTCTGGACCGCTTCCCACTTACAGACATGACTAGTAAGTCAAAGTCCAAATCAGTTTTTGTTGTCCAAACTTAATTGATTTGCTTAGTGTGGAACATTATATACAAACTGTGTCTGTTCCTCGTTTAGTGTCGCCTGTGGAGAGACGACTCTGCCTGTGAGCTGCTGGATTGGCGGTCCGTGCTTGAAACATCACACGCCGATGCTCACAAGTCAGTGGTTAGTTACTCTTTGACTCTGACTTTGTCTACTCCATGCGTTTCTCTGCACAGGAGGACGCGATCATCTCTGGCTTCATTCACTCCGGCGTCGACACAACACCATGGATCAGACAGCGGAAGACACGAGCCAAGACCAGAGCTAGAACCTCTCCGCCGCCCCCTCCCGGTCTTTGAGATCTCGACCCGGAACCGCTTCTCCCCTCTTAGCGAGTCGGAACGCGACGACGCTGTGATCATCGGCACATCCATGATCCGTTGTGTCCGTGCTACCTCAGGTAAGGATAAGGTGCGCACTCACTGCTTTCCTGGTGCTCATGTTCTTGATGTTGCTGCACCTGTTCCCGAGATCCTGAACAGTGATGAGCGCGTCAGAGCTGTTGTGCTGAACGTGGGAGCGAATGACATCAGGCTGAGGTTCTGATGGACTACAGGAGCCTGATCGAGACGGTACGCAACACATCGCCTGATGCAACGATCATTGTGTCTGAACCGCTTCCCTCTTACAGACAAGGACAGGAAAGGTTCAGTAGATTATTTGCACTAATTGAATTATTAATGTCATTGTGTAATGAACAGAAACTGCTCTTTGTAAATAATTGGAATCTGTTCTGGGAGAGACCTAGGCTCTATTATGCTTCACCTCAGCAGAATCGGAGCGGCTGTTCTGTCTGACATCTCCAAGACGTTACACACCTAATGACTAGTAAGTCAAAGTCGCTCCTTTGAAAGGAATGTTTCTCCTGGTTCCATCTCTTGGACTGATGTCTCTACCTGTCAGGCTATCTTTTGCCATCTTTGTACAAAAGTCATGCTGGATTTTTCCTGGGCTTTTGCTGCCATAGCTTAGCTTCTTTGGAATAGACTTATTAGACTTTCAATCACCCTTCAACTTATTTCTTATGTGCACATCTAACCCGTTTTGGGTGTTAAACTTAGTCGAAAAAAGATACTAATCTAGAAAAGATTATTTGTCTAGTTTTCTATTTGATGTTTCTTTTTTTTTTTCAAAAAAAAAAGAAATAATTTTTTAATCCTTATGCATATTCACACACATGCTATTTAGAAGGCACTTAACTGTTCAATTACTGGCCAGAATTGAACAGTTAAAGCCCCACGTTGTGCGCCATGTTTTACGGTGTGTGTGCGCTTTAATTTTAACACCTTTAACATTATTGCTTTTTATCCTCGGGTTAGGTCGAATAAGTCAAATCTGCCCTGAATCATAAGCATTCGAATGGTACTTACAATTTGTTAAGATGACTTCTCTGTGGTCAGTTCTTGCTTAAGGATTATTAACGACACTGTTAAACAATTGCTTGTAATTAACATTAGTTATTTATTAATGTAAATATTCTAGAAATAAAAGTTAGGCTCAAACTTAAATTATTTACGCTCAAACTCTGGAATATCCTTCCCGATATGGTTTGACGCTCTGACTCGCTGTCAAAGTTTAAAACTAGACTAAAGATGCATCTCTTTAGCCAAGCATTCACATACTGCTTACCTTTTATTCCTCTGTTGAATCAGATCGAATGCTTTTAATACTTTAAAACTTGAAGAGTCTGTAGGTTACTTGTATAGGTTGCATAGTATTTACAATCATTACTTTTCCTGTGTGTATTGCGTGAATGATGGGTGGTTGGGCAGATGTTGTGTTATTGCGGTAGGTGGTATGCCATACGGAACCGTTGCCAATGAAACGCATTACCGCGACAGTGGGGCTCGACAGCCTTAGTCAAACGGGTTGGCACGTATGGTTGGGTTGTGGAGAGTTTGTGAGTGTTTTTTTTAACATCTACTCCTGTGTAATGGAAATCATTATGAACATCAGCTATGCTAATTATTTCCCATCTGTTTTCTGCCGTTATCTCGGGACTCTTTTTCCGAGAAAAACGGCGTTCGTCAGCTCCAGTTTGTATCCAGCCTCTCATGGAGACTTCAGATGCCCCAACACCTGCAATGAGAAGACTAAATGCCTGTGAAGAGACGACTCAACACCTGTGAAAGATGACTCGACGCCTGTGGAGAGACTACTCAATGCTGGCGATATGTTATGCCCTTAATATTACATGATTATCTAAATGTAATTTTCCATGTACTTTTCTGTAAAGCTGCTTTGAAACAAGTATTGTGAAAGGACTATACAAACAAACTTGAATTCACTTGCAGGGCCAACAGACACAGAGCTTACAGCGGGGGAGCTTCACTGCAAAGCAGACAGGTGAGCATACAGGTACGTAATCCTCTTCTTTAAGTGACAGACAGAGAATTTACGGCTGGAGGTTTCACTGCAAAGCAGTCAGTTAAGCGTTCACTACGTGTCTCTCTTCACAGTGGGCTGCCAGATAAATACACTCAATGGTCTGTGAAGTACAACAATGTTAGCCTCTTCTTATGCAGTCAGAATGTGATGGAAAACTCCGGTAAGAAGTGGACATCCAGGGGTTTAGGTTTACACTTCACACAGCAAACAGTGCATCACATCCCTTCATCTCAACAATTCAGCACTCAGTGGGAAATACTCATATATGGCCGTCGCCCTTCTTCTGAACTGGCATTCACATCAAGAGGTCCCACAGACACAAGAGAGAAGGATGGAAATTGATTTGGACTACTCATGATCTCTCACAAATGATCTTCTGTCCCATGGTTACCTCCTTCTCATTGAATCAGCCTGCTCTTTCTCCCAACTCACAGCACCGTGCCCGTTCGCCGGCCCCGCTTCCTCTTCACCACGGCTCACACTTTCTCTGAGAGCACTTCTCCCAAAACAATGCCCCGTTTGGTCTGTACTTCCTCCTTTTATACTCCTCTAATCGCAACGTGTCCCAATCGCGAAGCTTTACTCCCCATGCACAGCTGCCAGCGACGTTTGGCTGATCACCCCATTTTCGGGGATTTTTTGCGCTAACCTGGAACTAGCCCGGTGTTCCTTTTTTTGGGTCCAGCGGGAGGCAATCACGGCGAACATTAGTTCCGCTTTGTTAGGGACAAAGTTGGATTTTGTCACCCCGTGACGTACTTTTTCAAAATTTACAATTTTATATTTGTGCATTTTCCCATCGTTTGCATTTATTTTATTTCTTTCTCTTGTCTTTGCATTTTTGTTCTAAGCCAATTGTTTTTCTAAGCCCGTTGTTTTTTGTTTATGATTTAATGTCTTCCATCCATTTTTCATTTATGCTATTTTAATGTTAGTAATTATGCTGTTCTATGTTCCTGTCCAATTGACTATTTTATGCTGATGGGTTTGACTTGTGTGCATCTTGACTTGTTTGACTTGAGTGGATCTTGACTTGTTTGATTTGTTTGGGTCTTGACTTGTGTTTGACTTGTTGGTCTTGACTTGTGTTTGACTTGTGTGGATCTTGACTTGTGGGTCTTGACTTGTGTTTGACTCGTGTGGATCTTGACTTGTGTTTAACTTGTGTGGATCTTGACTTGTGGGTCTTGACTTGTGTTTGACTTGTGTGGATTCTGACTTGTGTTTGACTTGTGTTGATCTTGACTTGTGTGGGCCTTGACTTGTGTTTGACTTGTGTGGGCCTTGACTTGTGTTTACGTTGACTTGAGTGGATCTTGACTTGTGGGTCTTGACTTGTGTTTGACTTGTGTGGATCCGTACTTGTGTTTGACTTGTGTGGATCTTGACTTTTGTGGGTCTTGACTTGTGTTTGACTTGTGTGGGTCTTGAGTTGTTTGACTTGAGTGGATCTTGACTTGTTTGACTTGTGTTGATCCTGACTTGTGTTTGACTTGAGTGGATCTTGACTTGTTGGTCTTGACTTGTTTGACTTGTGTGGGTCTTGACTTGTGTGAATCCTGACTTGTGTTTGACTTGTGTGGATCCTGACTTGTGTGGGTCTTGACTTGTGTTTGACTTGAGTGGATCTTGACTTGTTTGACTTGTGTTGATCTTGACTTGTGTTTGACTTGTGGGTCTTGACTTGTGTTTGACTTGTGTGGATCCTGACTTGTTTGACTTGAGTGGATCTTGACTTGTGTTTGACTTGAGTGGATCTTGACTTGTTTGACTTGTGTTGATCCTGACTTGTGTTTGACTTGAGTGGGTCTTGACTTGTTTGACTTGTGTGGGTCTTGACTTGTGTGAATCCTGACTTGTGTTTGACTTGTGTGGATCCTGACTTGTGTGGGTCTTGACTTGTGTTTGACTTGAGTGGATCTTGACTTGTTTGACTTGTGTTGATCTTGACTTGTGTTTGACTTGTGGGTCTTGACTTGTGCTTGACTTGTGTTTCACTTGTGTGGATCCTGACTTGTTTGACTTGAGTGGATCTTGACTTGTGTTGATCTTGACTTGCGGGTCTTGACTTGTGCGGATCCTGACTTGTGTTTGACTTGTGTGGATCCTGACTTGTGTTGATCTTGAGTTTTGTGGGTCTTGACTTGTGTTTGACTTGTGTGGATCCTGACTTGTGTTGATCTTGAGTTTTGTGGGTCTTGACTTGTGTTTGACTTGTGTGGATCCTGACTTGTGTTGATCTTGAGTTTTGTGGGTCTTTACTTGTGTTTGACTTGTGTGGATCCTGACTTGTGTTGATCTTGAGTTTTGTGGGTCTTGACTTGTGTTTGACTTGTGTGGGTCTTGACTTGTATTGTCTCTGTAGCACAGGAGCACTTTTAAAAAAAGAGAATTTATTAATGTCATGAAATTGATTTGACAACATTTGCTTTTGTATTTATGGCTTGGACACTTTTTTTAAGCCCCTTTGGGTTAGGGTTAGGGCTAAGTACCATTTTTAAGCCCCTTTCCCCCTTCTTAATACTCATTTTGTGTTATGACCATTTTTATGTCTGGTCTATTTGCACTGATGATATTGTGCTTTTGGTTTGCTATTCTTTGCATTCATTTAATCTTTTAATACTTCCATACCTCTGTTACCTTTCCCTTTAAACTACTTGTAAATATGCCCTTGTCCTATTTGTTTTAGTCAATTTTAGTTGTATAGTGCTTCTCAAAATAGTTTAAAAGTGTCTTTATGCCACTTAATTTTAGCCTTTGTGTTCCTTTTCATCATTTATATTGATTTGTCCTAGTATCCTCTTCGAATCCCTCATTTAAGTTTGATTTGTCAAATGATGGCATTTGTTCATTATTTCTTATGTGTTTTTTTGATATTGTCTTTAAAATTTTGTATTGTTACACTTTTGTAAAAAGTCCCTATTTTTGTGCCCCTTGCTTCATGCTCCTTTTTCCCTTTTGTAGAAATGTTATTGTTTTGTATTTATGCTGTTGATTGAATGTATTACATTGACAAATGTAAGGGAATACAACAGGCAATCATTTTCTTCTATACATAAATGTTTTGAAACAAACAAAAAAAAGATATGCATTAACTGTACTGTCATTTTAATGCATTGTAGTTTTAGGTCTTGCATTTTTATGGTCTGAAATTAAATATCTCCAACTTTTTAAATGTTACTGTTCAGAGAGAGACTGTGGGCTTTCTGAGAAGGAACATGGCATTCTTGTATGTACAGTCACTGCAAATCTTCACTACATTAATGCCTTTTATTATTTATACTTGTATAAAGCAAATTACTTGTACAGCTTTATAAAACACAGTCCTGAAACTGCTGCTGTTGTATTTATGCCTTAACCTCATGTATTTAAGTTTTTTTTTTTTATTGTCACAATGGCACTTTTTGTATCGGTGCATTTTTTTCCCATCTTTTGTATTAATTTCATTCCTTTTTCTTGTCTTTCCCTTTTTTTTCCTAAGCCTATTTTTTTTGTTTGATTTAATGTCTTCCATCTTTTATTAATGCTCCTGGTCTTAGTCAATGGGACAGGGTATAAAAAGGCTTTACCCTGTTCTATTTTGTATTGAAAGGAACTGCGTCAAATGGTTTGTCTGTACTTTTTGCATAATTATGCACTTGTTATTCTCTTACTGTCTTTTGTATGTTCGCATTAGTCTCATCATGCCCATTTTCTGCTTTGGTTCATCTCTGTTGTTGTGGTCACTTGTATTTCATGCTGCGATTTCATTCAGCCTGTTTGAATTTTGTTCTTCCCCTGATGGTATGGCTATCGGGTTCATGGGGTACTTGGTTCTCCACATTAACAGAAGTTAATGAAAATGAAGTTTCTTTTTAAGTGTTCAATTGTTGGAATTGGGTGGGTGGGACTTGTAAAGACAAGGGACTCGTCAAAGGACTTGTGGATCTTGACTTGTGTTAGACTGACTTGTCCAGGGTTGATTTCAACCCTTCACCTCAATCAACTGCAGGTGCAAATCAAAGTTACTTGAGCTACAATATATAGGGGTGTATCCCACTCACAAAGACAATTTCTTTTTTCAGTTTTTTTGTTTTTATTTATATTGTACTAAATGTAATTTTTGTATTTATGGTTTCGCCTCTTGTTCCATTTAAGATCAATTTTGTCCTTTTATTATCCCTTTCTATTTTATGACCCTTTTGTCTCAAATAACATAAAAAAACAATACAAATAAAAACCTAAATATACCATAAATGCATTTTTTTTAAATATATTTCTTTCACTGGTTTCTAACATTTTCTGTCTGCTTTTTATGTTCTTGTTTGCCTTTCTTATATGCTATTGTTTTCCTTTCTTATATTGTAAAGCTTTGTACTGAAGTTGTAAACTTACTTTTTTGTATTTTGTTGCACTTGATTTTGTTTTCATTTTAATTTCTTTGTTTTTTTTTTTTACTTAGGTTAACAAAAGGCTTTAAACAGAACATGGAACCAAATATGGACCATAAACCGTGTTTCTACTCTTTTATGACTTTACTTGTGCCCATATTGTGTAATTTGGAACACCCCATTTGTGAATCTAACCTTTTTTTGCATTTTCAAAATTACTTTAAGTTTTTGTGAGGTTTATAATCTGTTTGTTTATTTTGTGTTCCCATTAAACAGCTGGAGGGACCGGCCAACACAGGATAGACAATCCAGTCTGATGTCCTTCACACTCAGCCTCTCATTGATGCTGCTCCTCCCCCTCCTCTACCCATGTCATCTAGTTAATGTGGCCTGTGTTTGTTGGCTACTTTCAGCCCTTTGGTTCATCCTTCATTTTACCCTTTACACCTTGAGTCCACCTTTGTGCCAAGCCCCAGACTTGTGGCGGAGCTGGTAATCTGAGGCCAAAAACAGGTCGACAGAGTGAAAGTTAGGTTGATGCTCTATCAGGTCCTCCATGGGCAGTTATTGCCCTGCAGTGCAGTGGTCTTGTCTCTGCCCAGGTCCCCATCTCTAATGGCTCCATCTGAGTTGGTTGTCCACCGAGTTGTAACTGGCACATTCACCAAAGGTCCCCCCTATCCTTTTATTGACTGTGTTTTGGCTCTATATCCCATCCTAAATCAGCTTTGTCCACTTGACTTATTTTTGCTACTTTGTATTGTTTAACCTTGTTTTTTGTATTTCAGCACATTTTAGGCTTTTTATTTTAGGATTTTTTATGCCCTCTATATTTCAATCAGTCTGTCTTTTTTCCTTTTGTACAGTATTTTATTTACTAACTTCTATTTAAACTTTGTTCTGTGCCCTTTATGGTCTTGTCTAAGCTATTCTAAGACGGAACAAAATAAAGTTGTCAAGCATAAAAGCTGCACGTCTCAGATTATTCTTCCTTTTGCATTCCTATTCCCCTTTAGTGTTTGTATTTCTGCTGTTTGCCTTTTATGCCTTTGCCAGTTAAGTCCCTTTTTTTGCCCTGTTGTAGTGATTTTTACATATTTTTACCTGGTGGTGTTGGATTAAATTTGTAATACCTTTTATGCCTTAATGCTCCTTAAATTTTGTCTCTGCACTTATGTCCTTATCATGGTCTAAATGGCACTTTTTGTATTTGTGCATTTTTTCCCATCTTTTGTATTTTGATCTCTTGCCTTTGCATTTGAACCATCACTGCTCTTGTCTTTGCATTTTCCCTAAACCTATTTTAGTTTTATTGGCTTTTTATGATTGAATGTTTTCCATATATCTTTAATTTATGCTCCTTGCCTTGTAAGCCATTGTGCTGTTTTATGGCCCAGTCCCATTGACCATTTTTATGCCAATTCCTATTTTTCTGGAACAGTTGTATTTTGTATTTAAATGTACTTTATAAAAGGTTTGCCTTTACTGTTTGTGTGTTTTGTAAATGCATGTGCCTGTTTATATTCTGACTGCCTTCTGCATGTTGGCATTAGTGGCTGTCTTACTACACCCTTTTCTGCTTTGATTCATCTCTATGTTCTTGTGCTGATTTTTATTTGTGCCTGATGCTGCTATTTCATTCAGCCTGTTTGAATTTTGTTCTCCCTGATGGGATGGTTGAGTTTTCTGGGTACTTGATTTATTTTCATGAACTTCTGGAAAACTGGAGATCTTTCTTTTCAAGTGTTCAGCTGTTGTACTTCAGTGGGTGGGTCTTGTCCAAGGTTGATTTTTCACCCTGCACCTCATGAGTCTATCAACTGCAGGTGCAAATCAAAGTCACTTAAGCTACAATATATAGGGATGCCTCCCGTGCAGACACTTTTTTTCTTAAGTGTTTTATTTACATTGTACTAATTTTGTATTTATCTTAATTAAAAAAGGGACATACAAACTATGGTTACTCCTCTTGTTCCATTTGACTTTCTATTTTATGACCATTTTGTCTGTCTTTGCATTTATTTTATATTTAGATCTTTATTTTAAAGCATTGTTTTTATTGTTAATAAATACCTTTTAACTTGTTTCTTACATTATCCGTTACCTTTTATGCCATTGTTTGCCCCTTCTTATATTGTAAAGCTTTGTATGAAAGTTGTAAACTTGTCTTGTATTTTGTTGCACTTTGTTTTGTTTTTCATTTTAGTTTTTAAACATTTTCAAAATTACTGTAAAGTACTTGTCAGGTTATAATCTTTTTTTTTTTCTTTTTTTTTTTTATAACCCATTATCCTGTGTTAGCTGGTCCCTCCAGCTGTTTAAACAGTCCAGTCTGATGTCCTTCTCACTCAGCATGAAGCCTCTCATTGATGCTCCTCCCACCTCCTCTACCCATGTTATCTATTTAATGGGGCCTGTGTCCGCTGGCTCCTTGCAGCCTTTTGCCTCATCCTTCATTGCACCTTGGGTCAACCTTTGTATTCCAGATTACCAGCTCCGCCTAGGTGTTGATCCTCTGTCTTTGTGCCAAGCCCCGGACTTAACTTTCACTCTGTCGACCTATCAGTTCCACCATGGGCAGTTATCCCTCAAGCTGTATCGGGGGTCTTGCCTTATTCCTTCAACCTCTGTGGTTCTGCCTCTGCCCTGCAGTGCAGTGGTCTTGCCTTGGGTCTTCAGCTCTGCCTAAATCCTCATCTCTAATGGCTCCATCTCATTTTGTTGTCCCCTGGGTTCTGCTTGGTCCATTTACCAAAGGTCCACCTATCCTTTTATTGACTGTGTTACAGCCCTACATCCTGGTGACCTTGGTGACCCTGCCATGTTCTGCCTCCCTATTCCCTCCATTATCTCCTCTGTGGTGATTCCCTCTGTCAGCACATCCCTTGGTCACAGCTCTCTCAAGCTCCACATCAAAATGTCAATCATCCTCTGTCTCTTATTTAATACTGTTTTCAATTTCTTTTGATTTCTTCTAGTACTGTTGTATATTTCTATTTCCTTTGTAAGTTTAGTTGTAACTAAATGCTCCTTTTTTATTTTTATGTTGTTGATTAAATTAATGTGTTTATTTTTTATTTTATATTTATGCTTTTGATTTGACTTAATGTATTTTTTTATTTTGGTGGGAAAACTTTTTGAAAAGTAACTTTTTGAAAAGTAACTTTTTGAAAAGTAACTTTTTGAAAAGTTACTTTTTGAAAAGTAACTTTTTGAAAAGTTACTTTTTGAAAAGTAACTTTTTGAAAAGTAACTTTTTGAAAAGTTACTTTTTGAAAAGTAACTTTTTGAAAAGTTACTTTTTGAAAAGTTACTTTTTGAAAAGTTACTTTTTGAAAAGTTACTTTTTGAAAAGTTACTTTTTGAAAAGTTACTTTTTGAAAAGTTACTTTTTGAAAAGTTACTTTTTGAAAAGTTACTTTTTGAAAAGTTACTTTTTGAAAAGTTACTTTTTGAAAAGTTACTTTTTGAAAAGTTACTTTTTGAAAAGTTACTTTTTGAAAAGTTACTTTTTGAAAAGTTACTTTTTGAAAAGTTACTTTTTGAAAAGTTACTTTTTGAAAAGTTACTTTTTGAAAAGTTACTTTTTGAAAAGTTACTTTTTGAAAAGTTACTTTTTGAAAAGTTACTTTTTGAAAAGTTACTTTTTGAAAAGTTACTTTTTGAAAAGTTACTTTTTGAAAAGTTACTTTTTGAAAAGTTACTTTTTGAAAAGTTACTTTTTGAAAAGTTACTTTTTGAAAAGTTACTTTTTGAAAAGTTACTTTTTGAAAAGTTACTTTTTGAAAAGTTACTTTTTGAAAAGTTACTTTTTGAAAAGTTACTTTTTGAAAAGTTACTTTTTGAAAAGTTACTTTTTGAAAAGTTACTTTTTGAAAAGTTACTTTTTGAAAAGTTACTTGTGTTTTTGGGGGTGGGACTTAGATGGATAGATACATGAGATTGTTATATATTGTTGAGCATATTTGTATTGTTTTGCCTTTGAAAAAAGTGAATGTTTTGTTTTGTAATGTTTTGTGAATGTTTAAAGGGATTCACTGGGATTTCAGCTCATACGCTGAAATGAACAATTCTTTACAGGGATTCATTGGGATTTCAGCACTTATGCTGAAATCCACAATTCTTTACAGGGATTCATTGGGATTTCAGCACTTATGCTGAAATGAACAATTTATTACAGGGATTCACTGCGATTTTAACACATATGTTTTTTTGTGGGTGTGACTTGTGTTTTTGTGGGTGGCACTTGTTATTTTTGGAGGTGGTACTTGTGCTTTTTTGAGGTGTGACTTTAGTGGGACTTTTTTATTTGGAAGTGGGACTTGTGTTTTTTGGAGGTGGGACTTGTGTTTTATGGGTGGGACTTGTGTTTTTTTGGAGGTGGGATTTGTGGTTTTTGGAGGTGGGACTTGTGTTTTTATGGGTGGGACTTGTGATTTTTTTGGAGGTGGGACTTGTGTTAGGGTTAGGGAAAAATGAAATCCAGAGCCAGGACCCGAGGTCCAAGCCCGGTTATGCACGGTCCATAGCACGCCTGTCTGCTTCGAAATGTAACACCAGAGTGACCCCAAAATATGTCCAGAGAGATGTGTAAAATTATAAAAGGGCTATTTTAGCCTGGGCTGTGCCAATGAGGGCTTTTTCACAGAAAACCAAGGGTTAAGTGTTGAATGTGGTAAAATGTGGAAGGAGACCTTCCTCGAGACTCAAAAATCGAACAGACCAACTCAACACGCCTGTATGGGCGAGGAGAAATAAACATTGGGTTCAGCGACATCACACCACACATGTGACTGTGACCAGCACGAGTTTTTACAGTCTGGCTCATTCAGAAACTATCTCGCGACGCGTTTCGGACATCCCAAAGTTCAAAGTTCAAAGTACCTTTATTGTCCCACAAGGGGAAATTGAATTCGCAGCAAATGCTCACATAAAAACACATAACATACAACGACACACAACAGCAGAACCAACCAGCAGAAGCACAGAAGGCAGGAATTCACATTAGCGCCCAATACATAATATATAATAAATGAATAAATAATTTACTAAACCATCAAAGTGCAAAAATGCAACTTTTGCTAATCAATATAAAGTATAAAGTGCTAAGTGCCATTAAGATGCCTCACAGCTGCTGGAATGAAGGATATATGCAACCTCTTTGTTCTGCATCTAGGGACTCGGTAACACCGCTTAGAGGGCAAAAGTTCAAACTCAGTTCTGAGGGGATGATCCTGTGCATGAGATATAGCACTAACTTTCCTGTGGACCTGTTTTTTGTATAACTCCCCTGGTTGAGCCTGACCTCTCCTGGAAATCCTGCTCGCCACTTTAACCAGACTACCTAGTCTGTTTTTATTTGTCAGGGAGAGGCTACCAAACCAAGCAGAAATGCAAAAAGATAAAACCGATTCAATGGAAGCACGATAAAACAGTCATCATTTCTGAAGAATCATTAAAACTATTCAATTTCCTAAGAAAATACATTCTTTGTTGAAATTTCTTTGAGACAGCGTCTACCAACGGTTCAAAACTCAATTTATTATCTAAAATAACTCCAAGATATTTGTATGTCTAAATGGGCTCAATATCCGTGCCCTTAATAACCGTGACTGTAGAGGGAGGTGGTGTCCTACGAAAGTCGATGACCATATCCTTGGTTTTAGATACGTTCAGCTGTAAAAATGAACTATCACACCACTCTACAAAGTCACTCAGGAGTGGCCCATGGTCCCGCTCATTCCCCGATAGCAAGCTCACGATAACAGAATCATCCGCAAACTTGAGTATATATCTATCTTGGTACAAACTGCGACACTGATTTGTGTACAGGATTTACAGGAGAGGAGACAGACAGCAACCTTGGGGAGAACCAGTAGATGTAAACGTGACTTCAGATAGGGTACTGTTTACCCTCACCCGCTGTGATCTATCTGTTAAAAAGTCCAATACCCAGCCCACCAAATTCAAATCCAGGTTAAAATCCGCAATCAGTCTCTTAGCGAGCAAAAGGGGCTGAATAGTGTTAAAAGCAGAAGTGAAATCAACAAATAAAAGTCTGGCATGAGTTTTTTCTCTATCCAGGTGGCTAAAAATAAAGTGCAAAAGTGTGATCACAGCATCCTCCACACCCCTACCAGACCTATATGCAAACTGCAGTGGATCCAGCTGATCTCCAACCTGCAGTAAAACAGCCTCTTTAATAATTTTTTCAAAGCTTTTCATGACCAATGAGGTCAAGGCTACAGGTCTAAAATCATTCAAAGATTTTGGGGGGCAGCACTTGGCTATAGGCACAATAATAGAATGCTTCCAACTTCTAGGAACTCTTTGTTGTAATAAAGACAAATTAAAAATGCACTGAAAGATATTACAGAGTTGATCTGCACATATTGTTAATAATTGCCCACAAATCTTATCTGGCCCCGGACTTTTTGATCTGGTGCGCTTGAATATGTTGGCCACAGTCTTACTGTCAATAGTAATTGATGGAGCTGCCTGTGTGATAGCCCTAAAACCCTCAATTTCATTATCAAAATCCAAATTGTTAAATCGAGAATAAAATACATTAAATTCATCAGCCAAATGTTTATCAGATGAAAAACCATCTAGAACAACTCTTTTAGCTTTATCATTTGACCCAATCAGTGTCTTCATACCATTCCAGGTTTTCTTTAAATTATTACTTCTCAGATCTGCTTCAATTCTATCCTTGTACCTTAATTTAGCTTTTTTAATTTCAGCCCTAATCTCTTTTTTACAGCCCTCTCAGCATACACATCACCTTCATTAAAAACAGTTTTTCGCTTGATTAGCAAATCCTTGATGTCCTTAGAGAACCACTGTTTGTTGTTTGGAAACACCTTGACTTCCTTACTCGGGAGAACAGAGTCTTTACAAAAAGAGATGTAACTACAGACATCAATATCAGAACAGGAGTCCTGAAACACTGTCCAGTCTGTGCACTCAAAGCAGGCTTGTAGCGCTGAAGAGCTGTCCTCTGTCCAGACCTTCACCTGTTTTCTGACAGGTTTCTCCCTCCTCAACACCGAGGTGTAGGTGGGTAAGAGGTGGACAGAATTGTGGTCAGAGGAACCCAGTGCTGTCCCCGCCTTGGACGTAGATGCACTTTTGATGGAGCCGTAGCATAGGTCTAGAGTTTTGTTACGACGTGTGGGACATGTTACATACTGATAAAAACTGCTCAGTGTTTTCTTTAAGTTACAATGGTTAAAATCGCCAAGAATAAAATTAGGAGCACCAGGGGAAATAGACTGAAGTTTGTTTACGGTTTTAAAAATAATATCCGCGGCGGACTTAGCGTCAGCTTTGGGGTGGATGTAAACCACAGACACAAAAATCTGGGGAAACTCTCTAGGGAGGTAATACGGCCGAAGTGACACAGACAACAGTTCGATGTCAGAGTGACAGATCCTCTCTCTTACAGTAACGTTAGTGCACCATCTCCGGTTTATGTACAGACAGACCCCTCCACCCAAAGTTTTATGTGTCACCTCACTGTCCCGATCCAGGCGTAAAGGGGCTCCAAAGCCGCTGATATCCAGAGCCGATACCGAATCCGACTCCGTGAGCCAAGTCTCTGTAAAAGCCATCAGACACGCATCCCTGTAGTCCTGCAAATGTAAGACATTTGCCCGTAATTCCTCCAGCTTGTTCCTGCGGGACCGCACATCAGCCAGTATAACCGAAGGCAAGGGCATGCGATTCCTGCTCATTAGCTTCCTGGTTCGCTGTTTCACACCACCCCTTTTCCCACGCTTCCTGGTTTGGCCTTGTTGTATAAAGTCAATGTTTCTTCCAGTAAATAATTCCGGAGGCAAATTCCCAGCTCGTGAATTAAAGTGAAAAAATCCGTCACGGCAGGGTGGCACCATTGTAATCCCAATAAGAATTCCCGGGTGTATCGGAGCGTGTGTCTTGGTCGCTCCAAACAAAGTAGATAACAACGGTCAATAACAATAGGGCGTAAAAAGTGACTTCCATCCCTCAGATATTCAACAGATATTCAGCAGTGTTCAAACAACATTAACCGCACACCACAAGGGGGAATTGAAACCCTAAAAGACGCTAAAAAGACGTTTAAAACACAATAACACGGACACGAGCTAAAGCTGCTTGTCGCCTCAGAACAGCGCCACGCATAATGTCGATCATGCCCAGGCACTCATCAGGCGAGTTTGAACGACTCTCTCTCTGTTCCTCAGTACTTATAGTTTTTGCTGAGGGCGTGGCCCCTCCCACCAATTTTTAAACACACAATCAGCATAAGATAATGCTTCATACACTGTTTCTCTGCTATAAACCATATTGTTTTAAGCCTTTAAAAATACTTTTAGATTTTTTATAAGTCCACACATGCACCCAAAACAATCCCAAGGACACGCCAACGCCAAATCGAAGTCCAGAGTACTAGGCACTGGCTGAGTCAGGGGAAAACGAAATCCAGAGCCAGGACACGAGGCCCAAGCCCGGTTATGCACGGTCCATAGCACGCCTGGCCGCTTCGAAATGCAACGCCAGAGTGACCCCAAAATATGTCCAGAGAGATGTGTAAAATTATAAAAGGGCTATTTTAGCCTGGGCTGTGCCAATGAGGGCTTTTTCACAGAAAACCAAGGGTTAAGTGTTAGAAAAATGTGGAAGGGGTCCTTCCTCGAGACTCAAAAATTGAACAGACCAACTCAACACGCCTGTATGGGCGAGGAGAAACAAACATTTGGTTCAGCGACATCACACCTCAAATGTGACGGCGACCAGCACGATTTTTTACAGTCTGGGTCATTCAGGAACTATCTCGCGACGCGTTTCGGCCATCCCAGGCACTCATCAGGCGAGTTTGAACGACTCTCTCTCTGTCCCTCAGTACTTATAGTTTTTGCTGAGGGCGTGGCCCCTCCCACCAATTTTTAAACACACAATCAGCATAAGATAATGCTTCATACACTGTTTCTCTGCTATAAACCATATTGTTTTCAGCCTTTAAAAATACTTTTTGACTTAGGGATAAAGGAAGTCCAGAGCCTGAACCGAAGTCCAGACCCGGTTATGCACGGTCCTTCTGACACCTGGCCACTACGCATAGACCACCACGTCATCCAGCAACCGCAACTCGCATGTCCCTATCCCTGTCCATTTATGTGTATATATTTGTGTGTATCTATAAATATATTGTGTTTTTAAATTAAATTATTTATAGATATATGAAATGTATCATTATTTATTTATTATTTATTCATTATTTATTGCTTATTTATTTATTCATCAATCAATCATGCTCTTATAACTGTTCTCCTCTCTCTATATACTTATTTTATACTAATGAAATTTTGGACCCCAACTGTTTATATGACTAATAAAATTAATTATAATTCAGTTATTGAATTAAACATGGGACCTGGGAATTAAAAATTACTTAGGGTTAGGGTTAACCCTAACCCTAACCCGGGACTGAGGAAAAGCACTGGCCGACGCTTGTCTGACTACCTTGTCGGGTTAGAACTTCAGGACCTATAATGGGAAACACCTATCTCCCCTGTGGGTATCGAATCACCATGCTTTTGTGATTCCACTATTTGATTGAGTATGGACCACATTACACTTGGACAAGGGCCCCACTCAATCCAAAGGGCTAAGCTGAAATCCTAATGGATTGAGCAAAAACCCAACCAATCCATTGCCTGGATATAGCAACTTTACTATTTCCCCTGATTAAGTTGACCGCCAAAAAAGGTTTAGAGTAGATATAACTGATTTGGCCCAAGTGTTCAGGCATCCAAATCTCTTGTTAAGTTTAGAGTACGAGTGGGTAACGACCCACCACTGATTTTTAGAATAATAGTAGATTAAGGCCTAGAACTGATTTCGCCATAATATTTAAACCTACCAGGTTTGTATTCCATAGAGCTCCTATGGTTCGGTTTAGAGTAAGAGTAGGTTAAGGCATAGAGTTGATTTAGCTATACTGTTTAAACCTGTCAGGTTTATATTCCATAGAAATGAAAGCGTAGCGGAAGTTCTGCCAGGAAGACTCAATTGTCACGTCATTATTACCTTCTCATCTATCCAATCGCGTTCTAATACGTGAAGTATAAAAGACCCTTACTTGCACTTGTCTGAGTTCGCAGATGCTGACGCTTCACTTATGCTCTCGTTCAGTCGCCAGCCAACATGTCCAGGACACGCATATTGTTTACATCGACATCCGACTATGTCCCGCTCTACCTCCTGCTGCACGTCGAGGTTCCCGCGTTCAGTATCGCATCTCTCCGTAGGCACAGCGGTCTTCGGAGAGTATTGATCAGCCAAGGCCTTCATGAGAAATTCTGCTCCTTAGACTGGTGCCATTTATCCCGCAGATCACCGATCCACCGACGTGAAATAACAACTATGCAAATCACGAGACGATCTCTCACTGGTTCAAGTTCAAACTTCACTTCCAAGGCTTTCAAGTCGTTTTGGTATTTTTGGTAGGTGCTTCCAGCAGCCACTGTTAATGTGTCTCCTCTACAAGATTAAACTTCATTCCGGTAAGTATTTCTCCGTTGCTTCCTACACGGCTGAGTTGAAATTGGTGTCTACGATGACGTGGCGTGTTCTGATTATTACGGCTGATCTGCGGTCTGCAGAGGGGCCGGATAGCTCGCATGCTCGTAGCAAGTGTAAGCAAAGCTTCGCGTTAATGATATTCCACAGTTATGTGGTTATTTATTTATATCAGCTTTTTCAATACCATGCTCTGTTTGTTAATACCCACCAAAACTGCGTTCAAATAAGCTTAAGAGTGCTTAAGAGCTTTGCATATAGGATTGCGCTTCTTAACGTTCGCTTTAATTCCTCACCAGAGGTTGCGTGTGTATTTAAAAACCAAAAGCACGTTAACATTGGCCTTTATGCATACTGCAGTGGACTAGGATGGCAGTAATTTACATATTAGCGTAATAGTAATTTCACAAACAACTATTTCACCTATTAGGCTACTTTAAATTCATAAAGTCACGTTATACTTCAAATTATATAAATAACATCGGAATGTGTTGATGTAAAACTTAACTTTCTGGCGGCTACTTAATCTGCTGATATGCATTATAGGAATCATTTATGCGAGGGGCATTTTCACATAAACCCAGACTAAAAGGAACAAGGAGTTGTGTGGCGCCGTTCAAAGTTACATATACTTGGCCAAAAACTGCCAACTCCGGAATCATATTAGTATACCACTTATCAGTGAAGGAGACTCGAGTGACATTGTCTTAGTCAACTGCGTGATTTTCATGTCTACGCACCATTTATTCAAGAATCTCAACTGTCGTGGCCAGCGTCTTCCAGCTATGTATGGGGTTATTTCTGCAAAGAGCAACTTGGGAGCCATGGCAGACATTTGCTGTACACCTGAGAAAAAATATTTAATTAAATAATAATAAATAAATAAACTCTGGTAATGCTCGACAATCACATTGTTTTAGTATTAAAAAAAAAAAAAAAAAAAAAAAAGTTTATTGTGCCTCCTTTCTTTCGCAGGATATGCACGGGTATGCCGGGTTTTGCCCAGAATGCCTCAAAAATAATTGAGTAGTAATGGTCATTTCGAGGGTGAGTAAGCATCTTGTTTCGCCTCCACATTTGGATGTGGTAGGGCTGCTGCCTCCAGCACAGGAATCGGAGTTTCAACAGCTCGGTGCAGCTTCGATTACCATCACCGACATTTTAACTTTTTCACTTGTTCAACTGGAATCGCATAAGATGGAGTCTCAGGAAGTGTTAACATAGTCAACATTCCAGATGGTCGTTGATGGATTATGTAGCTCATGCGTAGTTATCTCTAGTCACCAGTTAGGTTATTCTGGCTCGATATTCTATACATCATGTCCTGCTGGCAGGATCAATTATACTTAGGCTGTGATGAACTAACCCAGGAGGAATGTTACTAGCTCCTCCCAGCACTGTTGTATTCTTTAAAGCAATTTTCAAATGAATTTTTCCACTGTTTGAACTTTGAGTGTTTAACCTTGCAGATGTTGGTTATGCTTAAAACAGCAGCATTACACTCCAAGTCAGAAAGCAAAATCCACTCAACCCCTTTTGATTACGTCTGTCTGCAGTGGTCCCTTCTTATCGTTATAAGATTATAGCTGTCTGTTACAGCATTCATGGCTCATTCCAGGTGCTAAATACTCCAGATTTTCCCCACGGTCTTTTCTAATTTCGTTCCTCACCTAATTCCTTCCTCAAAGAATGACTATAAAGGCTTTGCATCATATTATCAATTTATAAATTGGGATTAAATTCCGTCCCTTCTCATCTACGATCAAATTACTATCTACCATAACTAACAGAGCACTAATCTTTAACCTGGTTCAGGATTCGTCAGTCCTGTCCTCTATAGCTGCAGTCTATCTCCCTCCCAGTATACTGGTCATCCTTCAGGATCTGGGCAGCCACTACAGCAGCTGATCGTGGCGTTCCACTTCAGTTATTAAGATCCTGGACAGATGGTCCTCCTCTGCAGCGGAGTTATATAAGACCCGATCTAAAGATCATTCTCGAAGCCCAGCAAGCATTGCAGTAACGATTCAGGTAAATTCCTATGCAATTACTGGTGGTGGTGTATGCTTTATCTATCTGGTGATAGTTTCAGCTCGAATAGTTCGCCTTGCGCCATCACTGGCTATATGGTCCTTAGGGGGCTGGCTTCTAGCAGCCTAGCGGCTCAGCGAACCTAGTCTATGCGTTGATTAACATGACCTTTTCTCTGTATGGTTCTGCGTGGCCTCGTCTCCGTGGGGCTCAGCGCGGCCTCGTTTCCGTGGGGCTCAGCGCGGCTCAGCGTTGGCCCTGTCTATGTGGCTCAGCGTGGCCAGTCTCTGTGGGGCTCAGCGCGGCCTCGTCTCTGTGGGGCTCAGCGCGGCCTCGTCTCTGTGGGGCTCAGCGCGGCCTCGTCTCTGTGGGGCTCAGCGCGGCCTCGTCTCTGTGGGGCTCAGCGCGGCCTCGTCTCTGTGGGGCTCAGCGCGGCCTCGTCTCTGTGGGGCTCAGCGCGGCCTCGTCTCTGTGGGGCTCAGCGCGGCCTCGTCTCTGTGGGGCTCAGCGCGGCCTCGTCTCTGTGGGGCTCAGCGCGGCCTCGTCTCTGTGGGGCTCAGCGCGGCCTCGTCTCTGTGGGGCTCAGCGTGGCCTGTCTATGTGGCTCAGCGTGGCCTGTCTATGTGGCTCAGCGTGGCCTGTCTATGTGGCTCAGCGTGGCCTGTCTATGTGGCTCAGCGTGGCCTGTCTATGTGGCTCAGCGTGGCCTGTCTATGTGGCTCAGCGTGGCCTGTCTATGTGGCTCAGCGTGGCCTGTCTATGTGGCTCAGCGTGGCCTGTCTATGTGGCTCAGCGTGGCCTGTCTATGTGGCTCAGCGTGGCCTGTCTATGCGGCTCAGCGTGGCCTGTCTATGCGGCTCAGCGTGGCCTCGTCTATGCGGCTCAGCGTGGCCTCGTCTATGCGGCTCAGCGTGGCCCTGTCTATGCGGCTCAGCGTGGCCCTGTCTATGCGGCTCAGCGTGGCCCTGTCTATGCGGCTCAGCGTGGCCCTGTCTATGCGGCTCAGCGTGGCCCTGTCTATGCGGCTCAGCGTGGCCTGTCTATGTGGCTCAGCGTGGCCTGTCTATGTGGCTCAGCGTGGCCTGTCTATGCGGCTCAGCGTGGCCTCGTCTATGCGGCTCAGCGTGGCCCTGTCTATGCGGCTCAGCGTGGCCCTGTCTATGCGGCTCAGCGTGGCCTGTCTATGCGGCTCAGCGTGGCCTGTCTATGCGGCTCAGCGTGGCCTCGTCTATGCGGCTCAGCGTGGCCTCGTCTATGCGGCTCAGCGTGGCCCTGTCTATGCGGCTCAGCGTGGCCCTGTCTATGCGGCTCAGCGTGGCCCTGTCTATGCGGCTCAGCGTGGCCCTGTCTATGCGGCTCAGCGTGGCCCTGTCTATGCGGCTCAGCGTGGCCCTGTCTATGCGGCTCAGCGTGGCCCTGTCTATGCGGCTCAGCGTGGCCTGTCTATGTGGCTCAGCGTGGCCTGTCTATGTGGCTCAGCGTGGCCTGTCTATGCGGCTCAGCGTGGCCTCGTCTATGCGGCTCAGCGTGGCCCTGTCTATGCGGCTCAGCGTGGCCCTGTCTATGCGGCTCAGCGTGGCCCTGTCTATGCGGCTCAGCGTGGCCCTGTCTATGCGGCTCAGCGTGGCCCTGTCTATGCGGCTCAGCGTGGCCCTGTCTATGCGGCTCAGCGTGGCCTCGTCTATGCGGCTCAGCGTGGCCCTGTCTATGCGGCTCAGCGTGGCCCTGTCTATGCGGCTCAGCGTGGCCCTGTCTATGCGGCTCAGCGTGGCCCTGTCTATGCGGCTCAGCGTGGCCCTGTCTATGCGGCTCAGCGTGGCCCTGTCTATGCGGCTCAGCGTGGCCCTGTCTATGCGGCTCAGCGTGGCCTTGTCTATGCGGCTCAGCGTGGCCTTGTCTATGTGGCTCAGCGTGGCCTTGTCTATGTGGCTCAGCGTGGCCTTGTCTATGTGGCTCAGCGTGGCCTTGTCTATGTGGCTCAGCGTGGCCCTGTCTATGTGGCTCAGCGTGGCCCTGTCTATGTGGCTCAGCGTGGCCTTGTTTATGTGGCTCAGCGTGGCCCTGTTTATGTGGCTCAGCGTGGCCCTGTTTATGCGGCTCAGCGTGGCCCTGTCTATGCGGCTCAGCGTGGCCCTGTCTATGCGGCTCAGCGTGGCCCTGTCTATGTGGCTCAGCATGGCCTTGTTTATGTGGCTCAGCATGGCCTTGTTTATGTGGGCAGCGTGGCCCTTTCTATGTGGCTCAGCGCGGCCTCGCATATATTAAATAAATAAGGGATAAATTAATTTTAAGCGTGAGTAAATGCGTAAATGTCTCATGAAATTTAGCAGCAGAAAATTATCTTCATATTAAGTTAAGCATGCTCGACTTTAGATCGTAGAGTTCCGTTCCCACTGCAATATCGATGGAACTCTACTATCCATGGAAATTGATATACCCATGTTGACTACCTGTTTGCTAACTCTTTTTCTTCTTCTATTTTAGGAACCACATAACATGCTTCTGGTAGGTATACTTTTCTTTCATGTTCTTTGGGGGTGGGCTTCGTCCAGTGGAACTATTCTTCCACTCATTTTTGGGGGTCGGCTGCGCCCCTGCCTTCATCTTCAGGCAGGATATGCAGAATCCATACCCTCGGATCGCGAGTTACGGACGGGGCCTACGCCAAAGAACTTTATTGCATATATGGCTTGCTGGGCTGTTAATAAAATGTTTTATCGTACAGTATCTTATCTCCCGAGTCTTTCTGGTAGAAATGAAAGCGTAGCGGAAGTTCTGCCAGGAAGACTCAATTGTCACGTCATTATTACCTTCTCATCTATCCAATCGCGTTCTAATACGTGAAGTATAAAAGACCCTTACTTGCACTTGTCTGAGTTCGCAGATGCTGACGCTTCACTTACCACCATCCTCCCCACCTCCACCAAGACGGTCTTCGCTCCATCCTTCCCACCACCACCACCAGGTCGGTCCCTTCCAAAACTCCAAGTGGGGGTCGGCTGTGCCCCTGCCTTCATCTTCAGGCAGGATATGCAGAATCCATACCCTCGGATCGCGAGTTACGGACGGGGCCTACGCCAAAGAACTTTATTGCATATATGGCTTGCTGGGCTGTTAATAAAATGTTTTATCGTACAGTATCTTATCTCCCGAGTCTTTCTGGTAGAACTACTATGGTTAGGTTAAGAGTAAGAGTAGGTTAAGGCATAGAACTGATTTAGCCATAATGCATAATGTTTGAACCTACCAAGTTTATATTCCATAGAGCTACTATGGTTAGGTTTAGAGTAAGAGTAGGTTAAGGCATAGACCTGATTTTGCCATAATGTTTAAACCGGCCAGGTTTGTATTCCATAGGGCTACTATGGTTAGGTTTAGAGTAAGAGTAGGTTAAGGCATAGAGTTGATTTAGCTATACTGTTTAAACCGGCCAGGTTTGTATTCCATAGGGCTACTATGGTTAAGTTTTAGAGTAAGAATAGGTTAAGGCATCGAACCGATTTAGCCATAATGTTTTAAAACCTCCTAGGTTTGTATTCCATAGGGCTACTATGGTTAGGTTTAGAGTAAGAGTAGGTTAAGGCATAGAGTTGATTTAGCCATAATGTTCAAACCTACCAGGTTTGTATTCCATAGAACTACTATGATTAGGTTTAGAGTAAGAGTAGGTTAAGGCATAGAACTGATTTAGCCATTTAAACCTGCCAGGTTTGTATTCCATAGAACTACTATGGTTAGGTTTAGAGTAAGAGTAGGTTAAGGCATAGAGTTGATTTAGCCATAATGTTCAAACTTACCAGGTTTGTATTCCATAGAACTACTATGATTAGGTTTAGAGTAAGAGTAGGTTAAGGCATAGAACTGATTTAGCCATTTAAACCTGCCAGGTTTGTATTCCATAGCGCTACTATGGTTAGGTTTAGAGTAAGAGTAGGTTATGGCATAGAGTTATTTTAGCCACAATGTTTAAACCTGCAAGGTTTTTAATAATTTGTGAATTAGGCCATGTACAGAAAGTTTATTATCTTGAGATTTGGTGGTTTGTTGAATTGTATTCTTGTGGTTTGCGTTCCTGTCAGTGGTTTTGCCCATAAGTATAAATGCCCACAGGATGATCCTACAGGATTGCCAGTCTGGGATGTAGTTTGGAGAGGGAAGGTCCAACTGAAGTAAAGGTATAAGAGAGTTATTTTTATTGTTGGTTATTTTTCACTTGTACTTAATTGGTGTTGTAGATCTTTACCCTTTCTGTATATTTGTATTTTCATACCTTTTTTTAAAACTTTAATGCAGTACTGTTTAAAATTAGGGATGGGGAAATGAAGCAATGAGGCTTTCCCCTGACTGTTCCGGGAAAAGATTCAAAGCTTCGAGAGTGTCGAACAGCGCCATCTGGTGCTTATTTAAAATAAAGCAGCCCGAAGAGCTAGCAGATGAAGCAACCACAACACACTACAGAGTTTCAATGTTATGTGTACAAATAAAAACCTTACATGTTTGTGTTTGATTTGTTCATTTATTAAATTCATTTTCCCATTAAAGTGTGACAATAAAACATAATATAAGCTTATATTATTCAATAAGATTTAATGTAGGCCTACTCTATCTCTCTCTGTATACACACACACACACACACACACACACACACACACACACACACACACACACACACACACACACACACACACACACAATGAATATAACATTGTCTGATAGGATCATCTGTTTTTAAATGTATGACACTTGGCAGTGATAGTACTTATGTAACTGTAGGAATGGCAGAAAGGTGATAAAGTTTTTAATTATTTTTATTTAGAAATAAAAGCTGTTTCACGGTGTTGGGGCTGAGTCTATTTCTCCTCTTACAGTAATTCCCCAGCCTTAGAGAACACTCTTTCACATGGCTTTCTGGAGCTGTGGAGTCTCATGTAAAGCTCTGAAATGCCTCAGCATGGATGATGTGTTGTTTCCATAAACAAGCTCTTTGTCACACACTAAGCATCTCACCTTCTAAAAAATGTACGGGGCTTCACTAGAGATTGTGTTGCATATGTGATTCACGCATCTAAGCTTCAGTGTCATACGTAACATCACTAGTTTAAATGTAGTGATTGTAAACCAAGGCTTTCTGAAGCATTTTTAGGCTTTCGTCAAATTGTGCCACTCCTTGATCCCAGTTTCACCGTCTTCATTAACACAACACAGCTGAACCTCATGAACTAGTCAGGTCTCCGTTCTCTCCCAGTTCGTTACTATAGTTACTGTCGTTGGGTTAATTTACCCCAGCTGTGTCTCGTTTCCCTGATCTGTTATCTGTGTATTTAAGCCTGTTTCTCCCTGGTTGTTTGCTTGCATTACTTTAAGTTGTAGTTGATGTGTGGTTCTCCTCGTGGATGCGGCTGTTCACTGTCCTATTAACCTCTCTTGAAGTTATCTCCATCGTTGTGTGCTTTAATACACCCACCATTTTGTAACTGACATTTATGAGCACATTTCTAAAGCAGAAATATGTGCTTGTTATTATGCCTCCTTTGATCATAGAATTAGGATGCTTGTATTGTGAGTATTTTTATTTATTTATCCTATTTATATGAAACTCATTTTGTGTACTGCTCTTATAAACATCCCAAAAAGATTTTTCAGATTGTGATATGATGTGTAATGGGTATTTTACAGTTTCTTTTAGCAGCTGGCCTATGCCAGTGTTTTACTGGTCTTTAAGGTTTTTGTATATTTCACTTTATTCTCTTTCATGTAGATTTTAGGATTTATTATTGTTTCTTTAATGTGGTGTATCATGTTAACTGTTCTGTTTCCTCTGTAGATCTGAGATATAAATGAGTCTGATGTGAACTCTATCACTGAGATCGGATTGTTCATGTGGTGCTTTTATGTCGAACGATCCATTTACAACTGGTCCTGTTTTTTAAACACCCGTATTCAAAATATGCCCTATGTTGCTGTAATGAATTAACTTATTTGATTAACTAATTAATTAATTTGATTTTGTTCCAGTGAGCTCTTGATTGGATTGAGTACTGGATGTGTGTGTGATCTGATGATTTGTGTTTTAAGGGGCGCTGTTATAAAGGCACCTGAGTGAGTCAGATTTCAGATGCAGAGGGTCCCTAACCCTAACCACATGTAGTGATCGGTGAAGTTCAGGTGAGATCTATTCATCAATGTGCACCCTAAATAACTCAAAGAATGACATGTTCACCGATGACCGCTTTAATGACAATTTGTTAACTTGCTTTTTTTGCCAACATAATCAATTTATACTTTGTAGTTTGTGGTTTAAATGCCCCGAGAAAAATGGCGTTCGTCAACTCGGAGCTGCTGTACTGCACGTGGGAGTGAACGACATCAGGCTGAGGTTCTGAAGAAGTTCTACAGGAGCCTGATCGAGATGGTACGCAACACATCGCCTGAAGCTACGATCATCGTGTCTGGGCTGCTTCCCACGTACAGACAAGGACAGCAAAGGTTCAGTAGATTATTTGCACACACCTAATAAATAGTAAGTCAAAGTCCAAATCACAGTCTTTTTTGTCCAAACTTAATTGATATGCTTAGTGTGGAACATTATATTGAAACCGTGTATATTCCTCGTTTAGTGACTCCTGTGGAGAGGCGACTCTGCCTGTGAGCTGCTGGATCGGTGGTCAGCGCTTGAAACATCACAAGCCGATGCTCACAAGTCAGTGGTTAGTTGCTCTTTGACTCTGACTTCATCTACTCCATGCGTTTCTCTGACCAGGAGGACGCGATCATCTCTGGCTTCATTCACTTCGGCACCAATACAACACCATGGATCACACAGCGGAAGACACGAGCCAGGACCAGAGCAAGAACCTCTCCGCCGCCCCTCCCGGTCTTGTAGATCTCGACCCGGAACTGCTTCTCCCCTCTTAGCGAGTCGGAACGCGACGCCACCATGATCATGGGCCAATCCATTGTCCGTCATGTCCGTGCTACCTCAGGTAAGGATAAGGTGCGCACTCACTGCTTTCCTGGTGCTCATGTTCTTGATGTTGCTGCACAGGTTCCCGAGATCCTGAACGGTGATGAGCGCGTCAGAGCTGTTGTGCTGAACGTGGGAGCGAACGACATCAGGCTGAGGTTCTGAAGGACTACAGGAGCCTGATCGAGACGGTACGCAACAAATCGCCTAAAGCAACGATCGTGTCTGGACTGCTTCCCACTTACAGACAGGACTAGTAAGTCAAAGGCCAAATCACAGTCTTTGTTGTCCAAACTTAATTGATCTGGTTGGTGTGGAACATTTATATTGAAACTGTGTCTATTCCTCGTTTAGTGACGCCTGTGGAGAGACGACTCTGCCTGTGAGCTGCTGGAAAGGCGGTCAGCGCTTGAAACATCACATGCCGATTCTCACAAGTCAGTGGTTAGTTACTCTTTGACTGACTTCATCTACTCCAGTGTTTCCCAGCCCTGTTCCTGGCGGCACACCAACACTGCGTGTTTTCTTTGTCTCCCTAATCTAAAACACACCTGATTTAACTCATCAGCTCATTAACCCATCTGATTATGAGCTTATGAGTTGAATCAGGTGTGTTTGATAAGGGAGACAAAAAATACATGCAGTGTTGGTGTGCCGCCAGGAACAGGGTTGGGAAACACTGATCTATCCATGCGTTTCTTTGCCCAGGAGGACGCGATCATCTCTGGCTTCATTCACTCTGGCACTGACACAACACCATGGATTATACTGTGGAAGACACAATCAAGGACCAGAGCAAGAACCTCTCCGCCGCCCCTCCCGGTCTTGGAGATATCGACCCGGAACCGCTTCTCCCCTCTTTGCGAGTCAGAACGCGACGACGCCGTGGTCATCGGCACGCCAATGGTCCGTCATGTCCGTGCTACCTCAGGTAAGGATAAGGTGCGCACTCACTGCTTTCCTGGTGCTCATGTTCTTGATGTTGCTGCACAGGTTCCCGAGATCCTGAACGGTGATGAGCGTGTCAGAGCTGTTGTGCTGAACATGGGAGCGAACGACATCAGGCTGAGGTTCTAAAGAAGGACTACAGGAGCCTGATCGAGACGGTACGCAACACATCGCCTGAAGCAACGAGCCTTGCCTGAAGCAACGAGCCTTGCACATCTAACCCTTTCTGTGTCTTCTTTAAATAATCTTTTCTAGATATTTTTTTTTTCCGACTAAGTTTCACTAGTCGTCTTCTAATTGATTTCTTTAAAAAAGAAAATAAATGTATAATCCTTAAGCACATCCACGCACACGGTATTTAGTAGGCGTTTAACTGTTCAATTACTGGCCAGAATTGAACAGTTAAAGCCCCACGCTGGGCGCCATGTTTTATGGTGTGCGCTTTAAACTTAACACCTTGTAACCTTATTTATTATCCTCAGGTTAGGTCGAGTAAGTCAAATCTGCCCTAAATAATAAGCATTCGATTGGTATTTACAATTGTTCAGACGACTTCTCTGTGGTCAGTTCTTGCTTAAGGTTTATTAACACTGTTAGACGATTACTTGTAATTAGCATTAGTTATTTATTAATGTAAATATTCCAGAAATAAAAGTTAGGCTCAAACTTAAGTTCTTTATGCTCAAACTCTGGAATCTACTCCTGTGTAAGGGAAATCATTATGGACATCAGCTATGCTAATTATTTCCCATCTGTTTTCTGCTGTTATATCGGGACACTTGTCCTGAGAAAAATGGCGTTCGTCAACTCCAGTTTGTCGGAGCTGCTGTACTGCACGTGGGAGTGAACGACATCAGGCTGAGGTTCTGAAGAAGTTCTACAGGAGCCTGATCGAGACGGTACCCAACACATCGCCTGAAGCTACGATCATTGTGTCTGGGCCGCTTCCCACGTACAGACAAGGACAGGAAAGGTTCAGTAGATTATTTGCACACACCTAATAAATAGTAAGTCAAAGTCTAAATTACAGTCTTTGTTGTCCAAACTTAATTGAAATGCTTAGTGTGGAACATTATCTTGAAACTGTGTTTTCCTCGTTAGTGACGCCTGTGGAGAGACGACTATGCCTGTGAGCTGCTGGATCGGCGGTCAGCACTTGAAACATCACACGCCGATGCTCACAAGTCAGTGGTTAGTTACTCTTTGACTGCCTTCATCTACTCCATGCGTTTCTCTGCCCAGGAGGATGCGATCATCTCTGGCTTCATTCAGTCGAGCACCGACACAACACCATGGATCACACAGCGGAAGACACAAGCCAGGACCAGAGCCAGGACCAGAGCTAGAACCTCACCGCCGCCGCCCCTCCCGGTCTTGGAGATTTCGACCCGGAACCGCTTCTCCCCTTTTTGCGAGTCGGAACGCGACGCCGCCGTGGTGATTGGCACGCCAATGGTCCGTCATGTCCGTGCTACCTCAGGTAAGGATAAGGTGCGCACTCACTGCTTTCCTGGTGCTCATGTTCTTGATGTTGTTGCACAGGTTCCCGAGATCCTGAACGGTGATGAGCGCGGCGGAACTGTTGTGCTGAATGTGGGAGCGAACGACATCAGGCTGAGGTTCTGAAGGACTACAGGAGCCTGATCGAGACAGTACGCAGCACATCGCCTGAAGCAACGAGCCTTGCACATCTAACCCTTTCTGGGTCTTCTTTAAATAATCTTTTCTAGATTTTTTTTTTTCCGACTAAGTTTCACTAGTCGTCTCCTAATTGATTTATCTTTAAAAAAAAAAAATTCTAATCCTTAAGCACATCCATGCACACGCTATTTAGCTGGTGTTTAACTGTTCAATTACTGGCCAGAATTGAACAGTTAAAGCCCCACGCTGGGCGCCATGTTTTACGGTGTGTGCTTTAATCTTAACACCTTTTAACCTTATTATTTATTATCTTCAGGTTAGGTCGAGTAAGTCAAATCTGCTCTAGATCATTAGCATTCGATTGGTATTTACAATTGTTCAGATGACTTCTCTGTGGTCAGTTCTTGCTTAAGGTTTATTAACAACACTGCTAGACAATTACTTGTAATTAGCATTAGTTATTTATTAATGTAAATATTCCAGAAAGAAAAGTTAGGCTCAAACTTAAATTTTTTTTATGCTCAAACTCTGGAATCTACTCCTGTGTAAGGGAAATCATTATGGACATCAGCTATGCTAATTATTTCCCATCTTTTTTCTGCTGTTATCTCGGGACGCTTGTCCCATGCATTGCCTGAAGCTACGATCATTGTGTCTGGGCCGCTTCCCACGTACAGACAAGGACAGGAAAGGTTCAGTAGATTATTTGCACACACCTAATAAATAGTAAGTCAAAGTCCAAATCAAAGTCTTTGTTGTCCAAACTTAATTGATATGCTTAGTGTGGAACATTATCTTGAAACTGTGTCTATTCCTCGTTTAGTGACTCCTGTGGAGAGACTACTCAATGCCTGTGGAGAGACGACTCTGCCTGTGAGCTGCTGGATTGGCGGTCAGCGCTTGAAACATCACACGCCGATGCTCACAAGTCAGTGGTTAGTTACTCTTTGACCCACTTTGTGTACTCCATCTCCATGCGTTTCTCTGCCCAGGAGGACGTGATCATCTCTGGCTTCATTCACTTCGGCACCGACACAACACCATGGATCACACAGCGGAAGACACGAGCCAGGACCAGAGCAAGAACCTCTCTGCCACCCCTCCCGGTCTTGGAGATCTCGACCCGGAACCGCTTCTCCCCTCTTAGCGAGCCCTAACGCGACGCCACCGTGATCATGGGCACGTTCATGGTCCGTCATGACCGTGCTACCTCAGGTAAGGATAAGGTGCGCACTCACTGCTTTCCTGGTGCTCATGTTCTTGATGTTGCTGCACAGGTTCCCGAGATCCTGAACGGTGATGAGCGTGTCGGAGCTGTTGTGCTGAACGTGGGAGCGAACGACATCAGGCTGAGGTTCTAAAGAAGGACTACAGGAGCCTGATCGAGACGCAACACATCACCTGAAGCAACAATCGTGTCTGCACTGCTTCCCACTTACAGACATGACTAGTAAGTCAAAGTCCAAATCACAGTTTTTGTTGTCCAAACTTAATTGATATGCTTAGTGTGGAACATTTATATTGAAATTTTGTCTGTTCCTCGTTTAGTGACGCCTGTGGAGAGACGACTCGACGCCTGTGGGCTGTGAGCTGCTGGATCGACGGTCAGCGCTTGAAACATCACATGCCGATGCTCAAAAGTCAGTGGTTGGTTACTCTTTGACTCTGACTTCATCTACTCCATGCGTTTCTCTGCCCAGGAGGACGTGATCATCTCTGGCTTCATTCACTCCGGCACCGACACAACACTATGGATCACACAGCGGAAGACACGAGCCAGTACCAGAGCTAGAACCTCTCCGCCGCCGTCTTGGAGATCTCGACCCGGAACCGCTTCTACCCTCTTGGTGAGTCGGAATGCGACGCCACCGTGATCATGGGCACGTCCATGGTCCGTCATGTCTGTGCTACCTCAGGTAAGGATAAGGTGCGCACTCACTGCTTTCCTGGTGCTCATGTTCTTGATTATTGCTGCACAGGTTCCCGAGATCCTGAACGGTGATGAGCGCGTCAGAGCTGTTGTGCTGAACGTGGGAGCGAACGACATCAGGCTGAGGTTCTGAAGAAGGACTACAGGAGCCTGATCGAGACGGTATGCAACACATCGCCTGAAGCAACGAGCCTTGCACATCTAACCCTTTCTGTGTCTTCTTTAAATCTTTTCTAGATTTTTTTTTTCGACTAAGTTTCACTAGTCGTCTTCTAATTGATTTATCTTTAATAAAGAAAATAAATTTCTAATCCTTAAGCAGATCCACGCACATGCTATTTAGTAGGCGCTTAACTGTTCAATTACTGGCCAGAATTGAACAGTTAAAGCCCCACGCTGGGCGCCATGTTTTACGGTGTGCGCTTTAAACTTAACACCTTTTAACCTTATTTATTATCCTCAGGTTAGGTCGAGTAAGTCAAATCTGCCCTAAATCATAAGCATTCGAATGGTATTTACAATTGTTCAGATGACTTCTCTGTGGTCAGTTCTTGCTTAAGGTTTATTAACACTGTTAGACGATTACTTGTAATTAGCATTAGTTATTTATTAATGTAAATATTCCAGAAATAAAAGTTAGGCTAACTTAAATTCTTCATGCTCAAACTCTGGAATCTACTCCTGTGTAAGGGAAATCATTATGGACATCAGCTATGCTAATTATTTCCCATCTGTTTTCTGCTGTTATCTCGGGACGCTTGTCCCGAGAAAAATGGCGTTCGTCAACTCCAGTTTGTCGGAGCTGCTGTACTGCACGTGGGAGTGAACGACATCAGGCTGAGGTTCTGAAGAAGTTCTACAGGAGCCTGATCGAGACGGTACGCAACACATCGCCTGAAGCAACGATCATCGTGTCTGGGCCGCTTCCCACGTACAGACAAGGACAGGAAAGGTTCAGTAGATTATTTGCACACACCTAATAAATAGTAAGTCAAAGTCCAAATCACAGTCTTTGTTGTCCAAACTTAATTGATATGCTTAGTGTGGAACATTATCTTGAAACTGTGTCTATTCCTCGTTTAGTGACGCCTGTGGAGAGACGACTCTGCCTGTGAGCTGCTGGATCGGCGGTCAGCGCTTGAAACATCACACGCCGATGCTCACAAGTCAGTGGTTAGTTACTCTTTGACTCTGACTTCGTCTACTCCATGCGTTTCTCTGCCCAGGAGGACGCGATCATCTCTGGCTTCATTCAGTCCAGCACCGACACAACACCATGGATCACACAGCGGAAGACACGAGCCAGGACCAGAGCTAGAACCTCTCCGCCGCCCCTCCCGGTCTTGGAGATTTCGACCCGGAACCGCTTCTCCCCTCTTTGCGAGTCGGAACGCGACGACGCCGTGGTCATCGGCACGCCAATGGTCCGTCATGTCCGTGCTACCTCAGGTAAGGATAAGGTGCGCACTCACTGCTTTCCTGGTGCTCATGTTCTTGATGTTGCTGCACAGGTTCCCGAGATCCTGAACGGTGATGAGCGCGTCGGAGCTGTTGTGCTGAACGTGGGAGCGAACGACATCAGGCTGAGGTTCTGAAGGACTACAGGAGCCTGATCGAGACGGTACGCAACACATCGCCTGAAGCAACGAGCCTTGCACATCTAACCCTTTCTGGGTCTTCTTTAAATCTTTTCTAGATTTTTTTTTTTTCGACTAAGTTTCACTAGTCGTCTTCTAATTGATTTATCTTTAAAAAAGAAAATAAATTTCTAATCCTTAAGCACATCCACGCACACGCTATTTAGCTGGCGCTTAACTGTTCAATTACTGGCCAGAATTGAACAGTTAAAGCCCCACGCTGGGCGCCATGTTTTACGGTGTGTGCTTTAATCTTAACACCTTTTAACCTTATTATTTATTATCCTCAGGTTAGGTCGAGTAAGTCAAATCTGCCCTAAATCATTAGCATTCGATTGGTATTTACAATTGTTCAGATGACTTCTCTGTGGTCAGTTCTTGCTTAAGGTTTATTAACAACACTGCTAGACGATTACTTGTAATTAGCATTAGTTATTTATTAATGTAAATATTCCAGAAAAAAATTAGGCTCAAACTTAAATTCTTTATGCTCAAACTCTGGAATCTACTCCTGTGTAAGGGAAATCATTATGGACATCAGCTATGCTAATTATTTCCCATCTGTTTTCTGCTGTTATCTCGGGACACTTGTCCCGAGAAAAATGGCGTTTCAACTTCAGTTTGTCGGAGCTGCTGTACTGCACGCGGGAGTGAACGACATCAGGCTGAGGTTCTGAAGTTCTACAGGAGCCTGATCGAGACGGTACGCAACACATCGCCTGAAGCAACGATCATTGTGTCTGGGCCGCTTCCCACGTACAGACAAGGACAGGAAAGGTTCAGTAGATTATTTGCACACACCTAATAAATAGTAAGTCAAAGTCCAAATCACAGTCTTTGTTGTCCAAACTTAATTGATATGCTTAGTGTGGAACATTATCTTGAAACTGTGTCTATTCCTTGTTTAGTGACGCCTGTGGAGAGACTACTCTGCCTGTGAGCTGCTGGATCGGCGGTCAGCGCTTGAAACATCACACGCCGATGCTCACAAGTCAGTGGTTAGTTACTCTTTGACTCTGACTTCATCTACTCCATGCGTTTCTCTGCCCAGGAGGACGTGATCATCTCTGGCTTCATTCACTCCGGCACCGACACAACACCATGGATCACACAGCGGAAGACACGAGCCAGGACCAGAGCTAGAACCTCTCCGCCGCCCCTCCCGGTCTTGGAGATCTCGACCCGGAACCGCTTCTCCCCTCTTAGCGAGTCGGAACGCGACGCCACCGTGATCATGGGCACGTCCATGGTCCGTCATGTCCGTGCTACCTCAGGTAAGGATAAGGTGCGCACTCACTGCTTTCCTGGTGCTCATGTTCTTGATGTTGCTGCACAGGTTCCCGAGATCCTGAACGGTGATGAGCGCGTCGGAGCTGTTGTGCTGAACGTGGGAGCGAACGACATCAGGCTGAGGTTCTAAAGAAGGACTACAGGAGCCTGATCGAGACGCAACACATCGCCTGAAGCAACGATCGTGTCTGCACTGCTTCCCACTTACAGACATGACTAGTAAGTCAAAGTCCAAATCACAGTTTTTGTTGTCCAAACTTAATTGATATGCTTAGTGTGGAACATTATATTGAAATTGTGTCTGTTCCTCGTTTAGTGACGCCTGTGGAGAGACGACTCGACGCCTGTGGGCTGTGAGCTGCTGGATCAGTGGTCAGCACTTAAAACATCACACGCTGATGCTCACAAGTCAGTGGTTGGTTACTCTTTGACTCTGACTTCATCTACTCCATGCGTTTCTCTGCCCAGGAGGACGCGATCATCTCTGGCTTCATTCACTCCGGCACCGACACCACACCATGGATCACACAGCGGAAGACACGAGCCAGGACCAGAGCTAGAACCTCTCCGCCGCCCCTCCCGGTCTTGGAGATCTCGACCCGGAACCGCTTCTCCCCTCTTGGTGAGTCGGAACGCGACGCCAACATGATCATGGGCACGTCCGTGGTCCGTCATGTCCGTGCTACCTCAGGTAAGGATAAGGTGTGCACTCGCTGCTTTCCTGGTGCTAATGTTCTTGATGTTGCTGCACAGGTTCCTGAGATCCTGAACGGTGATGAGCGCGTCGCAGCTGTTTTGCTGAACGTGGGAGCGAATGACATCAGGCTGAGGTTCTGAAGGACTACAGGAGCCTGATCGAGACGGTAAGCAACACATCGCCTGAAGCAACGAGCCTTGCACATCTAACCCTTTCTGGGTCTTCTTTAAATAATTTTTTTAAAGATTTTTTTTTTTTCCGACTACGTTTCACTAGTCGTCTTCTAATTGATTTATCTTTAAAAAAGAAAATAAATTTTTAATCCTTAAGCACATCCACGCACACGCTATTTAGCTGGCGCTTAACTGTTCAATTACTGGCCAGATTTGAACAGTTAAAGCCCCACGTTGGGCACCATGTTTTACGGTGTGTGCTTTAATCTTAACACCTTTTAACCTTATTTATTATCCTCAGGTTAGGTTGAGTAAGTCAAATCTGCCCTAAATCATTAGCGTTCGATTGGTATTTACAATTGTTCAGATGACTTCTCTGTGGTCAGTTCTTGCTTAAGGTTTATTAACACTGCTAGACGATTACTTGTAATTAGCATTAGTTATTTATTAATGTAAATATTCCAGAAATAAAAGTTAGGCTCAAATTTAAATTCCTAATGCTCAAACTCTGGAATCTACTCCTGTGTAAGGGAAATCATTATGGACATCAGCTATGCTAATTATTTCCCATCTGTTTTCTGCTGTTATCTCGAGACGCTTGTCCTGAGAAAAATGGCGTTTGTCAACTCCAGTTTGTCGGAGCTGCTGTACTGCACGTGGGAGTGAACGACATCAGGCTGAGGTTCTGAAGTTCTACAGGAGCCTGATCGAGACGGTACCCAACACATCGCCTGAAGCTACGATCATCGTGTCTGGGCCGCTTCCCACGTACAGACAAGGACAGGAAATGTTCAGTAGATTATTTGCACACACCTAATAAATAGTAAGTCAAAGTCCAAATCACAGTCTTTGTTGTCCAAACTTAAATGATATGCTTGGTGTGGAACATTATCTTGAAACTGTGTCTATTCCTCGTTTAGTGACGCCTGTGGAGAGACGACTCTGCCTGTGAGCTGCTGGATCGGCGTCAGCACTTGAAACATCACATGCCGATGCTCACAAGTCAGTGGTTAGTTACTCTTTGACTCTGACTTCGTCTACTCCATGCGTTTCTCTGCCCAGGAGGACGCGATTATCTCTGGCTTCATTCAGTCCAGCACCGACACAACACCATGGATCACACAGCGGAAGACACGAGCCAGGACCAGAGCTAGAACCTCTCCGCCGCCCCTCCCAGTCTTGGAGATCTCGACCCGGAACCGCTTCTCCCCTCTTTGCGAGTCGGAACGCGACGACGCCGTGGTCATCGGCACGCCAATGGTCTGTCAATACCGTGCTACCTCAGGTAAGGATAAGGTGCGCACTCACTGCTTTCCTGGTGCTCATGTTCTTGATGTTGCTGCACAGGTTCCTGAGATCCTGAACGGTGATGAGCGCGTCGGAGCTGTTGTGCTGAATGTGGGAGCGAACGACATCAGGCTGAGGTTCTGAAGGACTACAGGAGCCTGATCGAGACGGTACGCAACACATCGCCTGAAGCAACGAGCCTTGCACATCTAACCCTTTCTGGGTCTTCTTTAAATAATCTTTTCTAGATTATTTTTTTTCGACTAAGTTTCACTAGTCGTCTTCTAATTGATTTTATCTTTAAAAAAGAAAATAAATTTCTAATCCTTAAGCACATCCACGCACACGGTATTTAGCTGGGGCTTCACTGTTCAATTACTGGCCAGAATTGAACAGTTAAAGCCCCACGTTGGGTGCCATGTTTTACGGTGTGTGCTTTAATCTTAACACCTTTTAACCTTATTATTTATTATCCTCAGGTTAGGTCGAGTAAGTCAAATCTGCCCTAAATCATTAGCGTTCGATTGGTATTTACAATTGTTCAGATGACTTCTCTGTGGTCAGTTCTTGCTTAAGGTTTATTAACACTGCTAGACGATTACTTGTAATTAGCATTAGTTATTTATTAATGTAAATATTCCAGAAAAAAGTTAGGCTCAAACTTAAATTCTTTATGCCCAAACTCTGGAATCTACTCCTGTGTAAGGGAAATCATTATGGACATCAGCTATGCTAATTATTTCCCATCTGTTTTCTGCTGTTATCTCGGGACACTTGTCCCGAGAAAAATGGCATTTGTCAACTCCAGTTTGTCGGAGCTGCTGTACTGCACGTGGGAGTGAACGACATCAGGCTGAGGTTCTGAAGTTCTACAGGAGCCTGATCGAGACGGTACGCAACACATCGCCTGAAGCTACGATCATTGTGTCTGGACCGCTTCCCACGTACAGACAAGGACCGGAAAGGTTCAGTAGATTATTTGCACACACCTAATAAATAGTAAGTCAAAGTCCAAATCACAGTCTTTGTTGTCCAAACTTAATTGATATGCTTATTGTGGAACATTATCTTGAAACTGTGTCTATTCCTCGTTTAGTGACTCCTGTGGAGAGACTACTCGAAGCCTGTGGAGAGACGACTATGCCTGTGAGCTGCTGGATTGGCGGCCAGCGCTTGAAACATCACACGCTGATGCTCACAAGTCAGTGGTTAGTTACTCTTTGACTCTGACTTCATCTACTCCATGCGTTTCTCTGCCCAGGAGGACGCGATCATCTCTGGCTTTATTCACTTCGGCACCGACACAACACCATGGATCACACAGCGGAAGACACAAGCCAGGACCAGAGCAAGAACCTCTCCGCCACCCCTCCCGGTCTTGGAGATCTCAACCCGGAACCGCTTCTCCCCTCTTTGCGAGTCGGAACGCGACGCCACCGTGATCATGGGCACGTCCATGGTCCGTCATGTCCGTGCTACCTCAGGTAAGGATAAGGTGCGCACTCACTGCTTTCCTGGTGCTCATGTTCTTGATGTTGTTGCACAGGTTCCCGAGATCCTGAACGGTGATGAGCGCGTCGCAGCTGTTGTGCTGAACGTGGGAGTGAACGACATCAGGCTGAGGTTCTAAAGGACTACAGGAGCCTGATCGAGATGGTACGCAACACATCGCCTGAGGCAACGAGCCTTGCACATCTAACCCTTTCTGGGTCTTCTTTAAATCTTTTCTAGATTTTTTTTGTTTTCGACTAAGTTTCACTAGTCGTCTTCTAATTGATTTATGTTTAAAAAAGAAAATAAATTTCTAATCCTTAAGCACATCCACACACACGCTATTTAGCTGGCGCTTAACTGTTCAATTACTGGCCAGAATTGAACAGTTAAAGCCCCATGCTGAGTGCCATGTTTTACGGTGTGTGCTTGAACCTTAACACCTTTTAACCTTATTATTTATTATCCTCAGGTTAGGTCGAGTAAGTCAGATCTGCCCTAAATCATTAGCATTCGATTGGTATTTACAATTGTTCAGATGACTTCTCTGTGGTCAGTTCTTGCTTAAGGTTTATTAACAACACTGTTAGACGATTACTTGTAATTAGCATTAGTTATTTATTAATGTTAATATTCCAGAAAAAAATTAGGCTCAAACTTAAATTCTTTATGCTCAAACTCTGGAATCTACTCCTGTGTAAGGGAAATCATTATGGACATCAGCTATGCTAATTATTTCCCATCTGTTTTCTGCTGTTATCTCGGGACACTTGTCCCGAGAAAAATGGCGTTTGTCAACTTCAGTTTGTCGGAGCTGCTGTACTGCACGTGGGAGTGAACGACATCAGGCTGAGGTTCTGAAGTTCTACAGGAGCCTGATCGAGATGGTACGCAACACATCGCCTGAAGCTACGATCATTGTGTCTGGGCTGCTTCCCACGTACAGACAAGGACAGGAAAGGTTCAGTAGATTATTTGCGCACACCTAATAAATAGTAAGTCAAAGTCCAAATCACAGTCTTTGTTGTCCAAACTTAATTGATAAGCTTAGTGTGGAACATTATCTTGAAACTGTGTCTATTCCTCGTTTAGTGACTCCTGTGGAGAGTCAAATCTGCCTGTGAGCTGCTGCATCGGCGGTCAGCGCTTAACATCACACGCCGATGCTCACAAGTCAGTGGTTAGTTACTCTTTGACTCTGACTTCATCTACTCCATGCGTTTCTTTGCCCAAGAGGACGTGATCATCTCTGGCGTCATTCACTCCGGCTCCGGCACCGACACAACACCATGGATCACACAGAGGAAGACACGAGCCAGGACCAGAGCTAGAACCTCTCCGCCGCCCCTCCCGGTCTTGGAGATCTCGACCCGGAACCGCTTCTCTCCTCTTAGCGAGTCGGAACGCGACGCCACCGTGATCATGTGCACGTCCATGGTCCGTCATTTCCGTGCTACCTCAGGTAAGGATAAGGTGCGCACTCACTGCTTTCCTGGTGCTCATGTTATTGATGTTGCTGCACAGGTTCCCGAGATCCTGAACGGTGATGAGCGCGTCGGAGCTGTTGTGCTGAATGTGGGAGCGAATGACATCAGGCTGAGGTTCTGAAGAAGGGCTACAGGAGCCTGATCGAGACGGTACGCAACACATTGCCTGAAGCTACAATCGTGTCTGGACCGCTTCCCACTTACAGACATGACTAGTAAGTCAAAGTCCAAATCAGTTTTTGTTGTCCAAACTTAATTGATTTGCTTAGTGTGGAACATTATATTGAAACTGTGTCTGTTCCTCGTTTAGTGACGCCTGTGGAGAGACAACTCGACGCCTGTGGGCTGTGAGCTGCTGGATCGGCGGTCAGTGCTTGAAACATCACACGGCAATGCTCACAAGTCAGTGGTTAGTTACTCTTTGACTCTGACTTTGTCTACTCCATGCGTTTCTCTGCCCAGGAGGACGTGATCATCTCTGGCTTCATTCACTCCGGCGCCGACACAACACCATGGATCACACAGCGGAAGACCAGAGCTAGACTGTTTCTCCTGGTTCCATCTCTTGGACTGATGTCTCTGCCTGTAAGGCTATCTTTTGCCATTCTAATATACGAGATTCACCCCATGTACATGGTTGTATAAAAGTCATGCTGGATTTTTCCTGGGCTTTTGCTGCCATAGCTTAGCCTCTTTGGAATAGACTTATTAGAGTTTCAATCACCCTTCAACTTAATTCTTATGTGCACATCTGACCCGTTTTGGGTGTTAAATAATCTTTTCTAGATTAGTATCTTTTTTTTGACTAAGTTTGTCTAGTCATCTTCTATTTGGTGATGTATCTTTTTCTTTTTTTTTTCCAAAAAAAGAAATGTTTTTAATCCTTATGCATATCCACGCACATGCTGTTTAGAAGGCACTTAACTGTTCAGTTAGTGGCCAGAATTGAACAGTTAAAGCCCCACGTTGGGCGCCATGTTTTACGGTGTGTGCGCTTTAATTTTAACACCTATAACATTATTACTTTTTATCCTTAGGTTAGGTCGAGTAAGTCAAATCTGCCCTAAATCGTAAGCATTTGAATGGTACTTACAATTTGTTCAGATGACTTCTCTGTGGTCAGTTCTTGCTTAAGGATTATTAACGACACTGCTAGACAATTGCTTGTAATTAACATTAGTTATTTATTAATGCAAATATTCCAGAAATAAAAGTTAGGCTCAAACTTAAATTATTTATGCTCAAACTCTGGAATATCCTTCCCGATATAGTTTGACGCTCTGACTCGCTGTCAAAGTTTAAAACTAGACTAAAGACTCATCTCTTTGGCCAAGCATTCACATACTGCTTACCTTTTATTCCTCTGTTGAATCAGATCAAATGCTTTTAATACTTTAAAACTTGAAGAGTCTGTAGGTTACTTGTATAGGTTGCATAGTATTTACAGTCATTACTTTTCCTGTTTGTATTGCGTGAATGATGGGTGGTTGGGCAGATATTGTGTTATTGCGGTAGGTGGTATGCCATACGGAACCGTTGCCAATGAAATGCATTACCGCGACAGTGGGGCTCGACAGCCTTAGTCAAACGGGTTGGCGTGTATGGTTGGGTTGTGGAGAGTTTGTGAGATTGTGCTTTTTAATATCTACTCCTGTGTAATGGAAATCATTATGAACATCAGCTATGCTAATTATTTCCCGTCTGTTTTCTGCTGTTATCTCGGGACGCTTTTCCCGAGAAAAATGGCGTTCGTCAGCTCCAGTTTGTATCCAGCCTCTCATGGAGACTTCAGATGCCCCAACACCTGCAATGAGAAGACTATATGCCTGTGAAGAGACGACTCAACACCTGTGAAAGATAACTCGACGCCTGTGGAGAGACGACTCAATGCTGGCGATATGTTATGCCCCTAATATTACATGATTAACTAAATGTACTTTTCTGTAATGCACTTTCTGTAAAGCTGCTTTGAAACAAGTATTGTGAAAAGCATTATACTAATAAACTTAAATTGAATTGAGTTCACTTGCAGGATCAACAGACATAGAGCTTATAGTGGGGGAGCATCACTGTTAAGCAGACAGGTGAGCATACAGGTACGTAATCCTCTTCTTTATGTGACAGACAGAGAACTTATGGTTGGAGGTTTCACTGGAAAAGCAGTCGGTTAAGCGTTCACTACGTGTCTCTTCGCAGTGGGCTGCCAGATAAATACACTCAACTGTCTGTGGAGTACAACAATGTTAGCCTCTTCTTATGCAGTCAGAATGTGATAAACTCAGGTAAGAAGTGGACATCCAGGGGTTTAGGTTCACACTTCACACAGCAAACCGTGCATCACTTCATCTCAACAATTCAGCACTCAGTGGGAAATGCACATATGGCTTATGGCTGTCGCCCATCTTCTGAACTGGGATTCACATCAAGAGGTCCCACAGACACAAGAGAGGAGGATGGAAATTGATTTGGACTACTCATGATCTCTCACAAATCATCTTCTGTCCCATGGTTACCTCCTTCTCATTGAATCAGCCTGCTCTTTCTCCCAACTCACAGCACCGTGCCCGTTCGCCGGCCCCGCTTCCTCTTCACCACGGCTCACACTTTCTCTGAGAGCACTGCTCCCAAAACAATGCCCCGTTTGGTCTGTACTTCCTCCTTTTATACTCCTCTAATCGCAACATGTCCCAATCGCAAAGCTTTACTCCCCCATGCACAGCTGCCAACAATGTTCGGCTGATCACCCCATTTTCGTGGACTTTTGCACTACTCTGGAACTAGCCCGGTGTTCCTCATTTTGGGTCCGGCGGGAGGCAATCACGGCGAACATTAGTTCCGCTTTGTGTTAGGGACAAAGTTGGATTTTGTCACCCCGTGACATGTACTTTTACAAAATTTACAATTTTATATTTGTGCATATTCCTATCGTTTGTATTTATTTTATTCCTTTTTCTTGTCTTTGCATTTTTTTCCCCATTGTTTTGTTTATGATTTAATGTCTTCCATCCATCTCTTATTTATGCTATTTTAATTGTTAGTAATTATGCTGTTCTATGTTCCTGTCCAATTGACTATTTTATGCCGATGGGGTTTGATTTGTGTGCATCTTGACTTGTTTGATTTGTGTGGGTCTTGACTTGTGGGTCTTGACTTGTTTGACTTGAGTGGGTCTTGACTTGTTTCACTTGTGTGGGTCTTGACTTGGGTTTGACTTGTGTGGGTCTTGACTTGTGTGGATCTTGACTTGTGGGTCTTGACTTGTGTGGATCCTGACTTGTTTGACTTGTGTGGGTCTTGACTGTTGTTTGACTTGTGTGGGTCTTGACTTTGTGGGTCTTGACTTGTGTTTTGACTTGTGTGGGTCTTGACTTGTGTGTCTTGACTTGTGTTGATCTTGACTTGTGGGGGTTTTGACTTGTGTTGATTTTGACTTGTGTGGGTCTTGACTTGTTTGACTTGTGGATCTTGACTTGTGTGAGTTTTGACTTGTGTGGTCTTCTGTGGGTCTTGACTTGTTTTGACTTGTGTGGGTCTTGACTTGTGTGGGTCTTGACTTGTGTGGGTCTTGACTTGTGTTGATCTTGACTTGTGTGGGTCTTGACTTGTGTTGATCTTGACTTGTGTGGGTCTTGACTTGTGTTTGACTTCTGTGGGTTTTGACTTGTCTTGGTCTTGACTTGTGGATCTTGACTTGTTTGACTTGTGTGAGTCTTGACTTGTGTGGGTCTTGACTTCTGTGGTTCTTGACTTGTGTTTGACTTGTGGGTCTTGACTTGTGTTGATCTTGACTTGTGGGGGTCTTGACTTGTGGTGGTCTTGACTTGTGTTTGACTTCTGGGGGTCTTGACTTGTGTGGGTCTTGACTTGTGTGGATCTTGACTTGTGTTGATCTTGACTTGTGTGGGTCTTGACTTGTTTGACTTGTGAGTTTTGACTTGTGTTTGACTTGTGTGGATCTTGACTTGTGGATCTTGACTTGTGTGCGTCTTGACTTGTGGATCTCAACTTGTTTGACTTGTGTGAATCTTGACTTGTGTTTGACTTGTGTGGTTCTTGACTTGTGTTTGACTTGTGGGTCTTGACTTGTGTTGATCTTGACTTGTGTGGGTCTTGACTTGTGTTTGACTTGTGTTGATCTTGACTTGTTTGACTTGTGTTGATCTTGACTTGTGTGGGTCTGGACTTGTGTTTGACTTGTGTTGATCTTGACTTGTGTTTGACTTGTGTGGGTCTTGACTTGTTTGACTTGTGAGTTTTGACTTGTGTTTGACTTGTGTGGGTCTTGACTTGTGTTTGACTTTTGTGGGTCTTGACTTGTGTGGATCTTGACTTGTGGATCTTGACTTGTGTGGTCTTGACTTGTGGATCTTGACTTGTTTGACTTGTGTGAGTCTTGACTTGTGTGGTTCTTGACTTGTGTTTGACTTGTGGGTCTTGACTTGTGTTGATCTTGACTTGTGTGGGTCTTGACTTGTGTTTGACTTGTGTTGATCTTGACTTGTGTGGGTCTGGACTTGTGTTTGACTTGTGTTGATCTTGACTTGTGTTTGACTTGTGTGGGTTTTGACTTGTGTGGTCTTGACTTGTGTTTGACTTGTGGTGGTCTTGACTTGTGTTTGACTTCTGTGGGTCTGACTTGTGTTGGTCTTGACTTGTGTTGGTCTTGACTTGTGTGGATCTTGACTTGTGTGGGTCTTGACTTGTGTTGATCTTGACTTGTGTGGGTCTTGACTTGTGTTGATCTTGACTTGTGTGGGTCTTGACTGTTGACTTGTGAGTTTTGACTTGTGTTTGACTTGTGTGGGTCTTGACTTGTGTTTTACTTGTGTGGGTCTTGACTTGTGTTGACTTGTGTTGATCTTGACTGTGTGGATCTTGACTTGTTTGACTTGTGTGGTCTTGACTTGTTTGACTTGTGTGGGTCTTGACTTGTGGGTCTTGACTTGTGTTTTGACTTGTGTGGGTCTGACTTGTGTGGATCTTGACTTGTTTGACTTGTGTGGGTCTTGACTTGTTGACTTGTGTTGATCTTGACTTGTGGATCTTGACTTGTTTGACTTGTGTGGGTCTTGACTTGTAGATCTTGACTTGTGTGGGTCTTGACTTGTGTTTGACTTCTTGGGGTCTTGACTTGTGTGGGTTTGACTTGTGTTGATCTTGACTTGTGTGGTCTTGACTTGTGTTGACTTGTTGAGTTTTGACTTGTGTGGGTCTTGACTTGTGGGTCTTGACTTGTGTTTGACTTGGTGTCGGACTTGTTTGACTTGTGTAGGTCTTGACTTGTGTTTGACTTGTGTCGATCTTGACTTGTGTGGGTCTTGACTGTTGTTTGACTTGTGTGGGTCTTGACTTGTGTTTGACTTCTGTGGTCTTGACTTGTGGGTCTGACTTGTGTTGATCTTGACTTGTGTTGATCTTGACTTTTGTGGGATCTTGACTTGTGGGTCTTGACTTGTGTTTGACTTGTGTTGATCTTGACTTGTGTGGGTCTTGACTTGTTTGACTTGTGTGGGTCTTGACTTGTGGGGGTTTTGACTTGTTTTGATCTTGATTGTGTGGGTCTTGACTTGTTTGACTTGTGTGGGTCTTGACTTGTGTGTCTTGACTTGTGTGGGTCTTGACTTGTTTGACTGTGGGTCTTGACTTGTGTGGGTCTTGACTTGTGTTTGACTTGTGTGGGTCTTGACTTGTGTGGGTCTTGACTTTTGTTGATCTTGACTTGTGTTTGACTTCTGTGGGTCTGACTTGTTGTGACTTGTGTGGGTCTTGACTTGTTGACTTGTATGGGTCTTGACTTGTTTGACTTGTGTGGGTCTTGACTTTTGTTTGACTTCTGTGGGTCTTGACTTGTGTGGATCTTGACTTGTGGATCTTGACTTGTGTGGGTCTTGACTTGTGGATCTTGACTTGTTTGACTTGTGTGAGTCTTGACTTGTGTTTGACTTGTGTGGGTCTTGACTTGTGTGGTTCTTGACTTGTGTTGACTTCTGTGGGTCTTGACTTGTGTTGATCTTGACTTGTGTGGGTCTTGACTTGTGTTTGACTTCTGTGGGTCTTGACTTGTGTTTGACTTCTGTGGGTCTTGACTTGTTTGACTTGTGTGGGTCTTGACTTGTGGATCTTGACTTGTGTTTGACTTGTGTGGGTCTTGACTTGTGTTTGACTTGTGTGGGTCTTGACTTGTGTTTGACTTCTGTGGGTCTTGACTTGTGGGGGTCTGACTTGTGGTTGGTCTTGACTTGTGTTGACTTCTGGGGTCTTGACTTGTGTGGGTCTTGACTTGTGTTGATCTTGACTTGTGTGGGTCTTGACTTGTTTGACTTGTGAGTTTTGACTTGTGTGGGTCTTGACTTGTGTTGATCTTGACTTGTGTTTGACTTCTGTGGGTCTTGACTTGTGGGTCTTGACTTGTGTGGATCTTGACTTGTTAGACTTGTGTGGGTCTTGACTTGTTTGGCTTGTGTGGGTCTTGACTTGTGGGTCTTGACTTGTTTGACTTGTGTGGGTCTTGACTTGTGTTTGACTTCTGTGGGTTTGACTTGTTTGACTTGTGTGGGTCTTGACTTGTGTTTGACTTCTGTGGGTCTTGACTTGTGGATCTTGACTTGTTGTGACTTGTGTGGATCTTGACTTGTATGAGTTGTGTAGGTCTTGACTTGTTGTGTGGATCTTGACTTGTTTGACTTGTGTGGGTCTTGACTTGTGTTTGACTTGTGTAGATCTTGACTTGTGTGGATTTTGACTTGTGGATCTTGACTTGTTTGGCTTGTGTGGGTCTTGACTTGTACATCTTGACTTGTTTGACTTGTGTGGGTCTTGACTTGTGTGGATAATGCCTTCTTTTGTCTCTGTAGCACAGGAGCACTTTTTGAAAAAGAGAATTTATTAATGTCATGAAATTGATTTGACAACATTTGCTTTTGTATTTATGGCTAGGCCACTTGTACCATTTTAAGCCCCTTTCCCCCTTCTTAATACTCATTTTGTTTTATGACCTTTTTTTGGTCTGGTCTTTTTGCACTGATGATATTGTGCTTGTTTGCTATTCTTTGAATTCATTTAATCTTTTCATACTTCCATACCTCTGTTACCTTTCCCTTTAAACTACTTTTAAATATGCCTTTGTCCTATTTGTTTTAGTCAATTGTAGTTGTATAGTGCTTCTCAGAATAATTTAAAAGTGTCTTTATGCCACTTAATTTTAGCCTTTGTGTTCCTTTTCATCATTTATATTGATTTGTCCTAGTATCCTATTCGAATCCCTCATTTAAGTTTGATTGTCAAATGATGGCCTTTGTTAATTATTTCTTATGTTTTTTTTATATTGTCTTTACAAAAGTGCCAAAATAAATAAACATTTTTAAAAGTCCCTATTTTTTGTGCCCCTTGCTTCATGCTCCTTTTTTCCCTTTTGTATAAATGTTAATGTTTTGTATTTATGCTGTTGATTGAATGTATTACATTGACAAATGTAAGGGAATACAACAGGCAATCATTTTCTTCTATACATAAATGTTTGAAAACAACACAAAAAAAAGATGCATTTTTATGGTCTGAAATTAAATATCTCCAACTTCTTAAATGTTACTGTTCAGAGAGAGAGTATGTGTGTATGTACAAGAACGCCATGTTCCTTCTCAGTAAGCACAGTCACTGCAAATCTTCACTACATTAATGCCTTTTATTATTTATACTTTATAAAACTGTAGAAGTAATTTGCTTTGTGCAACACCATAGTACTGAAACTGCTGCTGTTGTATTTATGCCTTCACCTCATGTATTTAAGATTTTTTCTATTGTCACAATGGCCCTTTTTGTATTTGTGCATTTTCCCATCTTTTGTATTTATTTCATTCCTTTCTCTTGTCTTTGCCTTTTTTTCCTAAGCCTATTTTTTTGTTTATGATTTAAGGTCTTCCATCTTTTATTAATGCTCCTTGTCTTAGTCAATGGGACAGGGACATAGAACGCTTTTAGAAAAATGGGAATGGGCATAAAAAAGGCTTTACCCTGTTCTATTTTGTATTGAAAGGAACTGCGTCAAATGGTTTTGTCTGTACTTTTTGCATAATTATGCACTTGTTTTTATTCTCTTACTGTCTTTTGTATGTTAGCATTAGTGGCTGTCTTATCATGCCCATTTTCTGCTTTGATTCATCTCTGTTGTTATTTGTATTTCATGCTGCGATTTCCTTCAGCCTGTTTAAATTTTGTTCTTCCCATGGTGGTATGGCTATCGGGTTCATGGGTACTTAGTTCTCCACATGTTCATGATTAGGTTAAAGTGTTCAGCCGTTGGTATTGGGTGGGTGGGACTTGTAAAGACAAGGGACCAACTTGTGGATCTTGACTTGTCTTTCAACCTTTCACTCATCATCTAACTGCAGGTGCAATAAAGTTACTTGAGCTAAAATATAAGGTCCTACCCACTCACAAAGACAATTTCTTTTTTCAGTTTTTATTTATATTGTACTAAATGTAATTTTTGTATTTATGGTTTCGCCTCTTGTTCAATTTTAAGATCAAGTTTATCCTTTTTTATTTATCCCTTTCTATTTTATGACCCTTTTGTCTGTCTTTGCATTTATGGTATATTTTAGGTTTTTATTTTTTAAATTGTATATCTTTACACTGGTTTCTAACATTTTCTGTCTGCTATTTATGCTATTGTTTGCCTTTCTTATACTGTATGCTATTGTTTGCCTTTCTTATATTGTAAAGCTTTGTATTGAATTTGTAAACTTACTTTTTTGTATTTTGTTACTTGATTTTTGTTTGTTTCATTTTTAATTTTTTTTATACTTGGGGTAACAAAAGGCTTTAAAAAATAGAACATGGAAACAAATATGGACCATAAATCTGTTGTTTTCTACTCTTTTTGACTTTACTTGTGCTCATATACCACTTTTGTGTAATTTGGAACACCCCATTTGTGAATCCTAACCTTTGTTTATTTTGTGTTCCCATTAAAGTAATTTTGAAAATGCAAAAAAACCTGATTATAAACCTCACAAAAACTTAAACAGCTGGAGGGACTGGCCAACACAGGATAGCCAATCCAGTCTGATGTCCTTCACACTCAGCCTCTCATTGATGCTGCTCCTCCCCCCTCCTCTACCCATGTCATCTAGTTAATGTGGCCTGTGTTTGTTGGCTACTTTGTTGGCTACTCCCTTTGGTTCATCTTTCATTTTACCCTTTGGGGCTTGGCACAAAGGTGGACTCAAGGTGCATACTTATGGCAGAGCTGGTAATCTGAGGCCAAAGACTGGTCGATAGAGTGAAAGTTAGGTTGATGCTCTATCAGGTCCTCCATGGGCAGTTATTGCCCTGCAGTGCAGTGGTCTTGTCTCTGCCCAGGTCCCCATCTCTAATGGCTCCATCTGAGTTGGTTGTCCACTGAGTTGTAACTGGCTCATTCACCAAAGGTCCCCCATCCTATTATTTTTTTTGTTTGGCTCTACATCCTCCTTTGCCGCCTTGTTCATGATACTTTCAACTTTTTTTTGTGTTTTCACTTTGTACAGTTTTGTATTCCTGTTTAAGTTTACTTTTAACATCATTAACATCTATACAAAAGTGTCAAAGGAGCATGATTTTGTATTTATGCTGTTGATTGACTCGTGTTAATGTCACACATGAAATTATATTGACAATTTTTTGCTTTGCCATGCTTAACCCGCTTAATGCTTTTTATTATTCTTTTATTTTTTTTTCCTAAAGCAGCTTTATCCACTTGACCTATTTTTGCTACTTTGTATTTTTTACCTTGTTTTTTTGTATTTCAGCAAATTTTACGATTTTTAAAGGATTTTTTATGCCCTCTATTTTCAATTGGTCTTTGTCTTTTTTTCCTTTTGTACAGTATTTTTTTTTAACTAACTTCTATTTAATTTTTGTTCTGTGCCCTTTATGGTCTTGTCTAACCTATTCCAAGATGGAACAAAATAAAGTTCACAAGCATAAAAGCTGCATGTCTCAGATTATTCTTCCTTTTGCATTCCTATTCCCCTTTAGTGTTTGTATTTCTGCTGTTTGCCTTTTAGGCCTCTGCCAGTTAAGTCCCTTTTTTGTGCACTGTTGTAGTGATGATTTTTAAACATATTTATTCCTTGTGGTGTTTGATTAAAATAGCATTAAGGCATAAAGGGTATTACAAATTTAGTTTTCTTTGCACTTATGTTCTTATCGTCTCAGTGGCCCTTTTTGTATCTGTGCATTCTTTCCCATCTTTGTATTTTGATCTCTTGCCTTTGTATTTATCACTGGTCTTGTCTTTGCATTTTCCCTAAGCCTACTTTAAGTTTTATTGGCTCTTATGATTGAATGTTTTCCATATATCTTTAATTTATGCTCCTTGCTTGTAAGCCATTGTGCTGTAATTATGCCCATTCCTATTTTTCTGAGAACAGTTTTTTTTTATTTAAATGTACTTT